>OZ025299.1:58800050-60000050 GCA_964019185.1 Maratus speculifer | reverse complement strand
ATAAACAAAACTAGATAGACAATGAAGGAGAGGAAAGGAAGAAGGGGGGAAGGGAAATGGGAAAAAATCGGGGTAAATTAAAAAACTAAAAGGAGAGATTAAAATAAAATAAAATGTACGCATAAAAAAAAAAAAAAAAAAAATTAAAATAAAAATACATAAAAATAAAAAATAGTTTACAATTATAAACACACATGAATAAACCTGAAAAATTCTATACATAATAAATATATAAAAAATAATAATAATTAAATAATAAACTTAATTATGAAGCAGTGCTGAAAAGATTCTTCCAGGCAACGGAGAGGGTTTTAGAATCAGATTTATCATTAACAATAATATCACGATTAATATAAATTGCTAAATTTTCAAGAAAGTCTAACTCAGAGGAACTATTGGCATTAAAAATAATTTTAGCAGTTTGAAAATTGAAACTATGGCCGGAATCCCAAGAGTGTTTAGCAACAGAAGATTTAGAAATTTCTTGATTAATGACATACCGAGAGTGTTCTTTTAGGCGTTTTTCGAGATTTCTTTTAGTTTGACCAATATAGGATAAATCACAGCCATTACAAGGAATATTATAAATACCCCATTTTTGGAGGTCAGGGACAGGACATTTCATGGAAGGAAATTTTAGTTTATTGACTGGTTTAAAGATAACATTAAAATTGAAACGTCTTAAAACTTTAGCTAATTTAAAACATAAAGGAGGATAAAAAGGGAGGACGACCAAATTATCAGGTTTACTTTTATCAATATTAGAAAGAGTGGAATTGTTAGGGGGTCTATTGAATTTGCTCACAGCAGTATTAATGATAGAAGGATTGAATCCACGTTTTACAGCAACAGATTTTAAGTAATTGAGTTCATTCTTAAGAGATGCAAAATCGGAACAAATTTTGAGAGCACGATAAACATAAGTATAAAAAACACCGATCTTTTGATTGACAGGATGATTTGAGAGAGCATGGGGTGGATTAGAGACAGAAAAAGGTTTTCTATAAACACAAGTTTTGAAAGAAGAATCACATTTGGTAACTAAAACATCAAGGAAAGGGAGTTTATTACAATTCTCTAACTCAAAAGTAAACTGAATATGAGGATCAATAGAATTGACAGTTTGAAGAATTGTAGATATATCAAACGGATTATCCAATAGGACAAAAGTATCATCAACATAACGTATCCAACATTTAAAATTGATTAGATTTAATAATTTATCTTCAAATCTAAGATATTAAATCTAATCAGATATTAAATCTAATCAATTTTAAATGTTGGATACGTTATGTTGATGATACTTTTGTCCTATTGGATAATCCGTTTGATATTTCTACAATTCTTCAAACTGTCAATTCTATTGATCCTCATATTCAGTTTACTTTTGAGTTAGAGAATTGTAATAAACTCCCTTTCCTTGATGTTTTAGTTACCAAATGTGATTCTTCTTTCAAAACTTGTGTTTATAGAAAACCTTTTTCTGTCTCTAATCCACCCCATGCTCTCTCAAATCATCCTGTCAATCAAAAGATCGGTGTTTTTTATACTTATGTTTATCGTGCTCTCAAAATTTGTTCCGATTTTGCCTCTCTTAAGAATGAACTCAATTACTTAAAATCTGTTGCTGTAAAACGTGGATTCAATCCTTCTATCATTAATACTGCTGTGAGCAAATTCAATAGACCCCCTAACAATTCCACTCTTTCTAATATTGATAAAAGTAAACCTGATAATTTGGTCGTCCTCCCTTTTTATCCTCCTTTATGTTTTAAATTAGCTAAAGTTTTAAGACGTTTCAATTTTAATGTTATCTTTAAACCAGTCAATAAACTAAAATTTCCTTCCATGAAATGTCCTGTCCCTGACCTCCAAAAATGGGGTATTTATAATATTCCTTGTAATGGCTGTGATTTATCCTATATTGGTCAAACTAAAAGAAATCTCGAAAAACGCCTAAAAGAACACTCTCGGTATGTCATTAATCAAGAAATTTCTAAATCTTCTGTTGCTAAACACTCTTGGGATTCCGGCCATAGTTTCAATTTTCAAACTGCTAAAATTATTTTTAATGCCAATAGTTCCTCTGAGTTAGACTTTCTTGAAAATTTAGCAATTTATATTAATCGTGATATTATTGTTAATGATAAATCTGATTCTAAAACCCTCTCCGTTGCCTGGAAGAATCTTTTCAGCACTGCTTCATAATTAAGTTTATTATTTAATTATTATTATTTTTTATATATTTATTATGTATAGAATTTTTCAGGTTTATTCATGTGTGTTTATAATTGTAAACTATTTTTTATTTTTATGTATTTTTATTTTAATTTTTTTTTTTTTTTTTTTTTTTTTATGCGTACATTTTATTTTATTTTAATCTCTCCTTTTAGTTTTTTAATTTACCCCGATTTTTTCCCATTTCCCTTCCCCCCTTCTTCCTTTCCTCTCCTTCATTGTCTATCTAGTTTTGTTTATGCTCTTCCGTGATTGGCTGTTGCCTTCTTCTTTCCGATTGGCTGTTCCTTCTGCTTGCTCCCTCTCCCTCCCGCATTAACCTTCAGTCGTGCCACTACATTCATTGTGAACGCACGTCTTTTTTGCGCCTGACGAAGAAAGACTAAGTTCTTTCGAAAGGCCTTGCGCAGTCAACTTATTTTATGGTGTTTAAAGAAGTTTTTTTCATTTCAATTGTGTGTAACACCAGCTTCAATTTTATACATTCACATTTTTTATCTTCATTAAACTTTTTCTCCTGCTCAACATATGGAATTTCAAATCAAAATTGTTTATCAGTGAATGTGTTATACTTGTATTTATTAGAGTTTATTTAAAATTCAATGCTTTTTTTTCAGTTGCTAAATTTTATCATAATCTTACTAGAATTGTGTTTAGAGATTTAAAAAAAAAATATTTCATCTGTCAGATATTTTATCTGTATAAAAATCCCAAACGAAAATTTATATATAAAAACCTTTTAATGAAATTTTCTTTTAAAAACTGCAATACAATTAAGTCTTATATTGAATTATTGTTTATCAGATTTTAAATAATTATTAAATCAAATATTTTACATCACGAAATTTTAGAGTCTATTCTTGTATATGTTATATTCTTTTTAAAAATGCATTTCACTACTAAAATATCTTCCATCTACAGAAAATTAGTTCTGCATTTTTCTTTTATCACTAATTTTCTATATATAATCGTTTTGCATATTTCTTTTTTTCCATAAGCTAAGAAAATTGAATAAAACTTGATTTGGTTTTAAATTAATTTAATTTATTTGGTCATAAACATACAGCATTCATCGATAATTAATGAAAAAGAAATGCCTCTTTCCATTAAACTATACGCAAATACGTAAAGGAATTTTTATATATATATATATATTTTAAGAAGCAGATTGAGACAGGCATATAATATTCTTTCACATTGCTCTTGATTTTAAAATAAAATAAAACGCCTTCGAAAAAATAATTAATTTACGGATTTATGTATTTTTCAAAATCATTCCTTATTATAATTGATTTTAAAATGGAAAGTAAAACGAAGATTGAAATCAAAATTTACTTAGTAATAAATAACATAGCAAAAGCAACAAGAGAAAATAATTCATTTCAAATGAAAAAAGTCCTTCCGGCAATGCCGGGAGGAAGAGGTAGCTTTCATATACTTATTTATTTATTTATTTATTTTAAATTAAGTGATATTATTCAAAAATACTAAGCTCAAATTAGTGGAACCTGATTTTATAAGATTGAATACTAGTTTTTGTCAAGACTGAGTATTAATAGGAATTTTTAGAAATTAGTCATCTTTCATTCAACCTGGTTTTATTTTAAGCGATTTAGAGAGTCGCCAAATTCCATGATATCATGAAGTGTATGCCCTTTTAAAGCAACGTGGTGGATAAAACAAACTAATGTGCTTGTTCGAAATCTTAATTCATGTGCACATGCACACTCATATTGAAATCGATTAATATATACGAGTGCTGTCGCGGGCAAAAGGATTTTTTAAAAAAAAATGTCACCCACGTTAGAAATTCAAACTTCTCAGGCAGTTAAAGACAAAGCAAAAAATACTCCGGAATTCCATATTAAGATAAATACTTTAAAAAGAACCTTTTTACAATTTCTAATTTTTTGTTTGTACATCATTATACATTTAAAAGATTTTTGAGAAACTTAAATGGCTGCCATTTTGAAACAAGAGGACGGATGAAGTTGGCCAGTGAACGTGGTCAAGGTATTGCTATGTACTTTGTGCACACGGAGTTATATCCAAATCAGTTTCTAAATATGCGCATAATCGCGTGACAAATTTCAGTCGTTTCAAAATGTGAACCACTCTGGAAATTGAAAGTGCTATAACCCAGCCATTTTTCAAGATATAGATCAAACAAAAAATGCTGTGGAATCTTTGTATCAAGGTCAAACTCGCAAAAGAAAATCTTTTTCACTATGTTACATTTTGCATATAATTTTAAATTTAAAATTTTTTAAAAAAATTTAATATTTCGCCATTTTGAAGCAATATGGCGGATGGATTTGGCCAACGAACTCGGTCCAAACATTGGTATGAGCTATGTAGGCATCAAGTTTCATCCAAATCGGTTTATAAATACGCGTGTTACCACTTGACGAAAATCACATCATTTCAAGATTTGAGCAACACTAGAAATTAACAAATTAGTGCCTAGCGTCCCTTTTTAGGGACGCTTCAAAAGGTGCGTTGAGCACTAATTTTGACACCGGTAAAAAAGAAAAGCAATAGTTATTTTATTTAAATGATGCATTTTCGTGATTAATGAACTAAGCTTAAATCTTCTAAAAATAGTGGTGCCAACCAAATAAAATTTACGCAAAATATGCTGGACACAAATGAGTTAAAAGTGCGATAATACAGCAATTTTTTATGATACAGACAAAACAAAAAATTCTTTGGAATCTTTGTATCAAGGTCAAACTCATAAAGGAAAAATCTTTTTCAATTTCTCACTTTCTTGTAAATAATTTTAAATTTTAAAATTTAGTAAAAAATTTTAATGGTCGACATTTTGAAACAAGATGGCGGTTGGAACTGTGTATCGATCTCGATTCAGGCCTCAGTATATACTATGTACACACCAAGTTACATCCAAATCGATTCATAAATAGGCGTGTTATCACGTGACAAAAATCAGATCGTTTCAAAATGTCAGCCATAGGAGAAATTCAAAGTGCTATAACTCAATCATTTTTTAAGATATAGACAAAATAAAAAGTGTTCTAGAATCATTGTGTTAAGTTCTAACACATAAAAGAAAAATATTTTTCAAATTTTAATTTTTTTTCATTTAATTTTAAATTTAAAAATTAAAATAAAAATTAAAATGGCCGCCATTTTGAAACAAAATAGCGGATGATGCTGGCCAGCGAACTCGATCGAGAAATTTGTATGTACTATGTATATACTAAGTTACATTCAAATCGGTTCATAAATACGCCTGTTATTACGTGACAAAAATCAGAGCGTTTCAAAATGTCAGTCATAAGGAAAATTCAAAGCGCTATAACTCAATCATTTTTTAAGATATAGACAAAATAATAAGTGTTCTGGAATTATTGTTTTAAGTTCTAACACGTAAAAGAAAAATATTTTTCAACTTTTAATTTTTTTGCATTTAATTTTAAATTTAAAAATTTAAAAAAAATTAAAATGGCCGCCATTTTGAAACAAAATGGCGGATGATGCTGGCCAACGAACTCGCTTGAGACATCTGTATGTACTATGTACGTACCAAGTTGCATTCAAATCGGTTCATAAATACGTTAGTTATCGCATGACAAAAATCAGATATATATATATATATATATATATCAACATTTGACAGGAGGGTGGTTTTGGGGTCTGGGTGGTCATGATCGGTGAAAATATACCAAAAGTTTCTGGAAGTGCTTTCCTCCGGACGGCTGCAATAGATAGCTTTTTACTTTTTTAATGGAAGTTACCTAAAATGACTAAATTTATTCAGAAGGAAAATATTATAAAATGGTTGTATTTTGGTTTCAAGTAAACCCTTTACTGACTGAATGCACGGTTAAAGATGGTAAAAATTAGGTTGACCATTAGTGAGCTATGTGGCCCTTTTGTTTCTTAGAGTTAGTCGTGGGCTGGGATACCTTATGCTATGTCTTTTCTGTGCTTCTTTGTACCATACTGCCTTTACACTCTCCGTTTTTTGCCGACGCCAGTCGATGAAATGACATGAAAGTATGGGGCAACCAAACTCGTTTGGATGCCACATGCGCCCCTTCTTTCGGAGGTTATATTAACCTCGTGTTTCCAGCTCTGGAATAATCTTCGGATTTCCACCAGAGACTCTAAATTATACCTTTTGACCGTGCTTAGTTTCGAAATTCATCTTTTTTATGTTTCCTTTTCCATATTTAGTTGGAGGTTACGCGCAATGGACCCACATTGTGTTGGCACTCCGTAAGAACCGCGATGTCATGTCACTTTAAAAATTTTCAAACATGTCTTACCAAAATTTTCGTAAAGTAATATTTGACTTATTTAATGAAACAAAATTCTCTCTTCGGATATAGCGAGCAGTACTCTAGGGAATTTCTGATACTAAACTGCTTAAAATCTCCTGAATTCCCTGATACGTACGAAGCCTGTAATTAAATAGTGTAATAATTGTAGTAGGCTATTTCCACGAGTACTTGTAGAGTAAGTCACAGGCTACGATTTTTGGCTACCAGTATTACAGAAAAAAAAAGGGATTAATTTTATTGGCACATTCTCATTAATTGAATAAGGCCAAGCAGATTTTTCGAAAATAACGGTGGCTAACAAGCATAGCAATTAATAAGTTATGTGACTTACACTACAGAACCCATGGAATTAGCCAGTATTGTTCCGCATGTAGGGTCACCCCGCTTGTGAATGGTCTAATGTCTTGTTTATGGTCTAATTTTTCTTGACCGCTGAAGTGACTATATAACCGATACTGACTGTATATTACTTAATGATGATGTTCATCTTTCTTTATTTTTTTGGACCAAAAAGTCTATCACCACATTTATTAGCTTCTTTGCACTTCTCCTCCACAATTGCAAACCAAAGTGTTTTTCAGTGAATTTGTTATACTTGTATTTATTAGAGTTCATTTATAATTCATATTATCTTTTTTTTCAATTATTTATTTTTATCATAATCTTACTAGTATTGTGTTTACAGATTAAAAAAAAATATTTCATCAGTCAGATATTTCATCTGTAGAAAAATCCCAAACAAAGATGTATATATAAAAACATTTTAATTAAATTTTCTTTTAAAAACTGCTATTGAATTAAGTCTTATATTGAATTATTCTTTATCAGATTTAAAATGATTATTAAATCAAATAATTTATATTACGAAATTTGAGAGTCTATTCTTGTATAAATTATTTTATTTTGAAAAATGCGTTTCAGTTCTAAAATATCTTCCATCTACAGAAAATTAGTTCTGCATTTTTCTTTTATCGCTAACTTTCTACATATAATTGTTTTGCGCATTTCTTTTTTCCTACATAATCTAAGAAAATTGCATAAAAATTTGATTAGGTTTTAATTTATTACCTTTTTCATAAACATAGTGCATTAATGGAAAGTTTTCCTTAACAACGGTACTATTAAAAGTCGATCACTAGTTAAAAAGAAATGCTCCTTTCCATTTAGCTGTACGCAAATATCTTTGTAAAGGAATATTTATGTATTTTTTTCCTTTAAGAAACAGATTGAGATATGTATATAATATTCTTTCACATTGCTTTTGATATTAAAATAAAATAAATCGCCTTCGAAATAATAATTATTTTTTGAAGTTGTGTATTTTTCAAAATCATTTCTTATTATAATTGAGTTTTTTAAATGTAAAGTAAAACGAAGATTTAAATCAAAATATACTTAGTAATAAATAACGCAACAAAATCAAGAAGAGAAAACTATTCATTTCAAATGAAAAAATGATGAAATTTCTGGAAAAGAAAAACATTATAAAATGATTGCATTTTAGTTTCAAATAAACTCTTTACTGACAGAATGCACGGTTAAAGACGGTAAAAATTAGGTTGACAAAAACCTTCTGAATGTTAAAATGATCGCTGTAAACAATATAAAATAGAAGGTCATTTTTTTTGCATAAAACGATGCAAATATTAATTTTTTTTAAAAGGAGGGGGGGAAACAATCATTTTCAAAAAATAAATTGGATTCAGTTTTTGACAAAAATTAAATTGTTTACGAAAACAAAGCTAAAATAAGCAATTTTCTCTTTAATTTATTGATTTTATTTTAAAGCAAGTTTATTACTAAAAGAATAAATTGCTGAGGACTAATAACAAATGCAAATAAATGACTATAATTCTATATACCACTTTTAATTAATCAAATTGTACTTCTTTCTTCGTATCTTTTTAACAAAAAGTCTACCACCACGTTTTTTCTCTTCATTATACTTTTTCTCCTGCTGAACATATGCAATATTAAATCAAAATGTTTATCAGTGAATGAATTATACTTGCATTTATTAGAGTTCGTTTGAAATTCACTGTTTTTTCAATTATTACTTTTTATCATAATCTTACTAGTATTGTGTTTACAAATTAAAAAAAATATATTTCTTCAATCAGATATTTTATCTGTATAAAAACCCCAAAGAAAAATTCATATATAAAATCATTTTAATTAAATTTTCTTTTAAAAACTGCCATAGAATTAAGTCTTACATTGAATTATTCTTTTTCGGATTTAAAATAATTATTTAATGAAAAAATTTACATTACGAAATTTGAGTCTATTCTGTTATGAATTATTTACTTTTGAAAAATCATTTCATTTCTAAAATACGTTCCATCTTCTGAAAATTAGTTCTGCATTTTTCTTTTATCGCTAACTTTATACTTATGATCGTTGTGCATGTTTCTTTTTTTCCCCATAAGCTAAGAAGATTGCATAAAAAGTTGATTAGGATTTAATTTATTATATTCTTCATAAACATACTCCATTAATGGAATGTTTTCCTTAAAAACGGTTCTATTACAGGTCGATAATTAGTTAAAAAGAAATGCCTCTTTCCATTAAGCTATGCGCTAATATCTTTGTAAAGGAATTTTTATGGTATTTGTTTTCCTTTAAAAAGCAGATTGAGACAGGCATATAATATTCTTTCATATTGTTCTTGATTTTAGAATAAAATAAAACTGCTTTCAAATAATAATTAATATACTAATTTATGTATTTTAAAAAATCATTTCGGATTATAATTGAGCTTTTAAATATAAAGTAAAATGAAGATTTAAATCAAAGTATACTTAGTAATAAATAACACACAAAAAAGACAAAAGAAAACTATTAATTTCAAATGAAACAAGTTGGAAATTGCACGTGAAGCGTAGCAAAGGAGGTGCGTTCGTAAAATATCGCTCTCATATATCAATCTCATAAAACTGTAAATAGTTAATTACAATTAAAATGTGCGCCAAACAATGTTCTTTACTATACCATTATGCAATGGAATACTTTTGAGTGATCTTGTAAATCAATAACAAATGTTCTTTGCACCGCAGTTTATGAAAAATGTACATTATAATATGTACTTTTTAGATGCATATCAATTTTGTTATGTTCGAGTGTAACACCATTCAAATGCATTTGAAGCATTTTTTTCCCCATTGACCGTAATGTAACGGACTACTTTTGATTGTCTCTCTGATTGATCTACGCATCCGATTTTCATAAAATTTGAAATGACTCGACAAAATTATGTAATAATTATATATTTTAAATTTCAAACGATTCGGTTGGGTAGTTTTTGCGTTATTATATGCGGACGGACGGATAGACGGACGGACTGAACGACAACTATAGGTGCTACGTATTTACATATTTACGAACGCACCTAAAAGTTATGAAATTTATTGGAAAGAAAAATATTATTAACTGGTAGCAATTTGATTTCAATCAAACTATCTACTGGAAGAATGCATTGTTAAAGAAGGTAAAAATTAGATTGACAAAACCTTTTTAATGTTAGAATGAACGCTGAAAACCATATAGAATAGGAGGTCTTTTTTGCTTAAAACAATGTAAATATTTCAATGAAGTAAAAAAAAAACTTTTTCTATGAATAAATTGCATTCAGTTTTTGAAAGAAATTAAATTGTTTACGAAAACAATGCTAAAAATACAAGTTTCTCTTTAATTAATTGATTTTAATTTAAAAGCAAATCTATTACTAAAAGAATAAATTGCTGAGGACTAATAACACATGCAAAGAAATGACTATAGTTATATATATCACTTTTAATTAATGAAATTGTACTTCTTTCTTCGTATTTTTTGAGCAAAAAGTCTACCAACACGTTTTTTCTCTTTATTATGCTTTTTCTCCTGTTGAATATACGCATTTTTAAATTAAAATGTTTATCAGTGAAAGAGTTATACTTGCATTTATTAGAGTTCTTTTGAAATTCACTGCTCTTTTTTCAATTATAACTTTTTATCATAATCTTACTAGTATTGTGTTTACAGATTTAAAAAATATATATATTTCTTCAGAAAGATATTTTATCTGTATAAAAATCCCAAAGAAAAATTCATATATAAAATCATTTTAATTAAATTTTCTTTTAAAAACTGTCATAGAATTAAGTCTTACATTGAATTACTCTTTATCGGATTTAAAATAATTATTTAATCAAATAATTTACATTACAAAATTTGAGAGTCTATTTCTTTTATGAATTATTTATTTTTGAAAAATTCATTTCATTTCTATAATACATTCCATCTTCTGAAAATTAGTTCTACATTTTTCTTTTATCGCTAACTTTATACTTATGACCGTTGTGCATATTTCTTTTTTCCCCATAAGCGAAGAAAATTGCATAAAAAATTTATTAGGTTTTAATTCATTACCTTCTTCATAAACATACTGCATTAATGGAATGTTTTCCTTAAAAACGGTTCTATTAAAGGACGATAATTAGTTAAAAAGAAATGCCTTTTTCCATTAAGCTATGCGTAAATATTTTTGTAAAGGAATTTTTATGCTATTTGTTTTCCTTTAAAAAGCAGATTGAGGCAGGCATATAATATTCTTTCATATTGTTCTTGATTTTGGAATAAAATAAAACGGCTTTCAAATAATAATTAATTTACTAATTTATGTATTTTTAAAATCATTTCGGATTATAATTGAGTTTTTAAAATGTAAAGTAAAATGCAGATTTAAATCAAAGTATACTTAATAATAAATAACACCAAAAAAAGTGACAAAAGAAAACTATTCATTTCAAATGAAACAAGTTAGAAATTTCACGTGAAGCGTAGCAAATGTGGTGCGTTCGTACAATAACGAAGTTTTAAAAATACCGCTCTCATACATCAATCTCATAAGATTGTAAATAGTTAATTACAATTAAAATGTGCGCCAAACAATGTTCTCCCTATACCATTATGCAATGGAATATTTTTGTGTGGCCTTGTAAATCAATAACAAATGTTCTTTGCACCACACTTTATGCAAAATGTATATTATAATATGTACTTTTTAGATGCATATCAACTTTATTATGTTCGAGTGTAGCACCATTAAAATGCATTTGAAACTTTTTTTTCCCATTGACCGTAATGCAACGGATTATTTTTGATTGTCCCTGTAATTGATCTATGCATCCGATTTTCATAAAATTTGAAATGACTCGACAAAATTATGTAATAATTATATATTTTAAATTTCAAACGATTCGGTTGGGTAGTTTTTGGTTGTTATATGCGGACGGACGGACAGACGGATGGACTGAACGACAACTTTAGGTGCTACGTATTTACATAATTACGAACGCACTTAAAACTGGTGAAATTTATTGAAAAGAAAAATATCATAAAATGGCAGCATTTTGATTTCAATCAAACTATTTACTGGGAGAATACATGGTTAGAGAATGTAAAAATTCGATTGACCAAATCTTTAACCCTTAAATGCATAATATAGAACGCGTTCCAAAAAATGCGCAGTTCAAAGAATCAGAATTCATACCAGAAAAATCTAAATAGTAAATTTTTCTTTATTTAATTACGAATGGTCTGTCATTAAGTAAAGTAAAAATTGCTCTTTTAAATTTCTGGTGAGAATACGGAATATGTGAATAAAACCCCCAATAAATCGGGAACACTTATGGTATCGAAAATGATTCAATATGCATTTAAGGGTTAATATGTTAGAATAATCGCTGTAAATAATATGAAATAGGCAGCCTATTTTGTTTAAAACGATGTAAATATTTCAATGAAGTAAAAAATCCTTTTCGATGAATAAATTGGATTCAGTGTTTGAGAGAAATTAATTTTTTTACGAACAAAACGCTAAAATAAACAAGTTTCTCTTTAAGGGTATTCTTAAATCAAAAAGGGTAACTTTGCGACGCATGCTTTAATTTATTATTGTTCTTAAATGCATGAAAATAGCAGGTGTTTTTATTCAGAAGCTGTCTAATTGCACTCAATTTTCTGTTTTTCTTTTAAATAGATCTTTCATAACAAGCGTTCAAACTTGACGTTTTTGGGCACATTTCCCGACGAAAGTACAAAAACCGGTCAAAAAGCAGGAGAAAAACGGGTGATCACGTGACCGAAATAGCTTATAACACAATAGGTAATTGATAGATCACAAAATGGAAAATTCAGTTAGATTCTAAATCGCTTTCATGGTCAGGCTTTGCAATTTGATAGCTTTCCGTTAAAAAATGAATTTGTAAATGTGTCAAAACCTTTTGCGCTTGTTGAGCGGAGCAGTTGCACTTAATTTATAGGATTTATTTTTATAGAAAGTCTATAACTAAAAGAATAAATTGCTGAGGACAAATAACAAATTCAAAGAACTGACCATAATTATAGTTCCCGTCCTATTGTTTTCTTTATGTTTAATGATTTATAAAATAATACCTATAAAAATAATTTGTAATGGGGATTGGTTTGATTACCTTATATATTTATTTATGTTATGCACTGCATTGAAAGAATATTAAAATCAGTTTTTATTAAATCAATCCTTTATTTCAAGAATTATGTGATGGAAAAACCCGACTAGGACGCTTAAAAGGTTAGTAACCCAGCCCTGCGAAATTGAAAATTTTGAAAAATACAAGAAAATTTATAGTTAATTTTTATGTTATTCGGTGTGCTGAATGTGAAAATTACCTCCACTTTTTCCTCATCATCTCAGGATTCTTTGTAAAATCAATATCAGTATGTTTGCTAAAATCATATTTGAAAAGGCATTGTCTTGAACTATTTTATATATACGATCTGAAACAGTGCTTTTATCCATTTAAATCTATGTAAAATGATCAATTCTTAGTGAGGAAAATTGATTTTTTAATAATCGAGTATTTTTTATAGATTCAAATGGTGGAAAATAACTGTTGCCAGGTGGCATTCCTTTTTGACCCAATGTTGGGACTTACCACAGTTGTCCCAGACACCAATGAATGATTGGGTATTTTGCATATCCTTCGAGAAGCATGGAAATAACATTCAAATTACCGCAAATCGTCTAACCGAGGTCGACATATTTTACTTTGTTGAACGAGAGTCAAGATTTCTTAGTATTCCTCTAAGTATACGGTTTTCTCATCTGGTACAGATGCATACTGGCTTCCGCGATCAAGGACAATTTCAAAGCACTTTTTCGATGAATGTATAAACACCCTTCTTCATTTTTACTGTAGGTGATAATAATGGTAGAAGCGTCCTAACCGGGTTTTTATGTGCGGTAACGTTTGAAAACAAAGGCTTATTTAACACAGAATCAATATTAAGACTAATTTTTGAAGCGAATAAGATAAATAAATGTTAAAGGTTATCGAGTAAAAATTATTATATAAATACCGTAATTTCGGGTGTATAAGCCGCGGCTCAAACAATTCTTTTTCGACCCAGAATTTTTTTTAAAATGAATGTTACTACTTAGATCGCCGTAAATATTTGTGTTTAATCATTAAATAAGATTTCTGGGTCCAAAAAGAATTGTTTGAGCCGCGGCTTATACACCCGAAATTACGGTACTTTTCATAGCTGCTATTTTATGAATCTTTAAACATGAATGAAAAATTCTACAGGACTTTTAAAGGGTTAAAATTGCTCTCCAGTCCGGAAACAGCAGAACAATAGACCAACTTCTCGTCTTTAAAGTACTTAACAAATTACCTTTCTCAATTTCTGTACTAATAAAAAAAAAAGTTTATTTGGCCAATAAGTTTTTTCTTCCATTGTGAAGCCAAACAATTCAACTGACCCTTTAAAAAAGCCAAGACCTCTACTCAGATCATTAAGGGGCTGATTCACTCAAATGAAAAGACCCGTTCACTAATGCTAATCCTATGGAAGAAATTTATAAAAATATCTCAGTTAAAGATATCTAATATTTTTAAATGATTCTTTCAACTTTGGATAGCTGAGCTTGATCTGAATGCAGGCCGTTTTTCACTTTTTTGATTTTGTTTACAGATATTTTATATTTTTTACGAGAACGCTTTCATGTTCAGAACCGGTTTGGAAAGCGAAATCACAATCATAAAAAATATCTGTAAATAAAATCTAATAAGAAAAAAAAAAAAAAGGGGGCCTTAATTCAGATCAATCTCATCTATCCAATGCAAAAAGAATCATTTAAAGATATTAAAATGCAACCGAGATATCTTTATAAATTTCTTCCATAGGATTAGCATTAGCGAATGGGTTTTTTCATTTGAGTGAATCAGTCCCTTAAGTTCAAGCAGAGAGAAGGACTCAGGTGAATCGCTTCCATTAGGCTAATTTTCGGTACCGGAGCCTTCAACTGAAGAATTTGAAGAGGTGAATAGTAATTCAATTGAAGGCACTAGCACACCTGGTCCAGTATGGAAGGTTCATAAAAATCTAAGAAAAAAAAGGAATTTTTCAAGAAACCGTGAGGTAATAGAACTATTTCATTAATGTTTTTTAAATTAGCACCAAAAATTGCGTAAATTTCAATTATCAGTTCCCTTGTATTTTTTTATTACAGACTTGTGTTATCATTATTTTTTTAGGTCACTCTATTTTATTGCATAAATGAATCCTGTACCGGAACTAAATTACTGTCAGGAAAATTTTACGAAGTTTCTTCTTTACTTTTTAAAAATGTTTAAAAATTTGTTTTTTAAGGCAAAGTAGAGTAAAATGATTTAATAAAGTTAAACCACATATCTCAGTCATGAGTGAATTTTAGCAGCCTTTGTTTTCGTTTTTAGAAATTTAAAATTTTATATACACTATATTGCCATTGATTATGGGACACTTGCGATTTTAGACATTTTACTAAATATCTAGAACAATACATGAGGAATCCTCTCGAAACTCTTAGTGTGTAAATATAATAGTATACATCATACATCTCTGTGAAGATTTTTTAGCGAAACTCCATAGGGGACCGTCAACAAATTAAAAAAGAATGCATATCTTTTGAATAACCCTGTCAAGACTAATGTAGCAAAAGCGCTCAAACTCTAGATTATGATTGAATGCCTTATTGTAATACACTGTGTTCATTTTTATGCAAATAGCATGCATACTCGCAGAGTAATTAAGGTTTTTATAAAAATGGCCCCAAATTTTTCTATGTTTTTCCCTTATAATTTTCAGAGTTCTTAATATAAAATAATATTTTTTTCAGAAAATATGACAAACAGAATTGCACACAGTACCCTGTAATCAGAATTAAAAAATAATAAAAATTGTATGAAAAATGAGTAGGTTTACTAAATAATTTTTTACTGCGCATGCGTCAAAGATATCAAAATTTCATTTGCATATTATGTTAGCTAAATGTATAGAGCAACTTTTTTAAAAGTCTCAAAATTATGGCTTGAAAATTCTGAAAGTAATCGTCTATAGAAAAAGGACAAAATCCGTTGTTTCCAAAATGAAGCAAAAAAATGAGGGATTTCATCCAAAAATAGTCGTAACATCCCGTATTGTGTATTCTATATTGACACTAATCGATGAATATATGGATACAACCCCTCTTGTTTTTGCTTCATTTTGAGAATAACGGATTTTCAACTTATTCAATTGACGATTACTTTCAGAATTTTCAAGTGATGATTTTGTGACTTTCACAAAAGTTGCTCTATACATGTAACTAACATAATATGCAAATGAAATTTTGATATCGTTGACGCATGCGCAGTAAAAAATTATTTAGTAAACCAACTCATTTTGTATACAATTTTCATTATTTTTTAATTCTGATTACAGGGTACTGTGTGCAATGTTGTTTGTCATATTTTCTGAAAAAAATATTATTTTATATTAAGAACTCTGAAAATTATAAGGAAAAAACTTGGAAAAATTTGGGACCATTTTTATAAAAACCTTAATTACTCTGCGAGTATGCATGCTATCTGCATAAAAATGAACACAGTGTATTACAATAAGGCATTCAATCATAATCTAGAGTTTGAGCGCTTTTGCTACATTAGTTTTGACAGGGTTATTCAAAAGATATTCATTCTTTTTTAATTTGTTGAGGGTCCCCTATGGAGTTTCGGTAAAAAATCTTCACGGAGATGTATGATGTATACTATTATATTTACACACTAAGAGTTTCGAGATGATTCCTCATGTATTGTTCTAGATATTTAGTAAAATGTCTAAAATCGCAAGTGTCCCATAATCAATGGCAATATAGTGTATATCTCCAATATATTTTTTCAGATTTTCAAAAAAAATTAAATTTTGTATTTTATTTAAATAATTGAACATTTTTAATTTGATTAAAAAAAAATCACTCCCTTTTATAATTATTCTAAAATTAAATTTATTGTTGCTACCGCCTGTGTAAGAATTTACTAATTATAAATTAACAATTTAGATTTATTAATTAAAGGATAACTTCTTTCGAAAGAATAAATATACGAAACCTTCTGTGCGATCTGTGAGCACACTTATCCACTTGTTTGAATTATTGATATATTGAGGATTTAGCACTTTTTATTATCTATTATGACTATGCTTCATTCAAACATGTACCTAAAATTATAATACAGACAAAACATTTCAAAAAACAATTTTATTTTACTTGATAGGTGTAATGAAAAAATAAAAACAAATATTGACATGTTTCGATTCCATCTTATAAGAACCATAATCATAATAAAAATAAAAATACGAATCGTTTCACGGTCAATACAAACAGCTCGCGACAATGAGATATAAATTAAATTGTCGCGAGCTGTTATTACTGACCGTGAAACGATTCTTATTTTTATTTTAATTTTTTAACCTTCCTACCCTGTTCAAATTTTGCTCAATCTTGATCAAAACATTCCACACCAGAATTGTTTTTTAAAACATTTTAAAATATTTAATTGGCTTATTTCTCTGAATCTATTATTTAACTTTCTTTATGAAAAAATTTCTTGTGGGAACCGTATAAAACAAGTTATAGATATGGGTTCGTTAGACCCATTCAGGGTAGGAATGTTAATGATTATGGTTCTTATCAGATGGAATCGAAACATCTCAATATTTGTTTTTATTTTTTCGTTACACCTATCAAGTAAAATGAAATAGTTTTTTGAAATGCTTACATGTAAAAGGTGTATATCTTAATATCTTGTGATTTAAATATCTAAAAGATTTAACACTAGAACCGCGGAGACGGGTCATTTTGACCCGTAGCATGCGCAGAGATGTCAATTCTAACCAGAAAACTCTTTATAAAATAAGATAAATATAAGCTGAGCAAAAATAATTTAAATAAATTACTTAAACATTTTTAGATGAAAATTCCGGTGAGAAATATTTTTATAAAACTTGAATGAATTTTCCCGCGGTTCTAGTGTTAATAACTTTTTATGATAATACAGACTGTAATTACAAAATAAAGTTTTTTGATACCCTTGATCATTAAAATTTCACTAAACGATTAATGTAGGATTCTACCATTCTAATAAATATGCTAGTTGTTAAATCATCACATTTGTCATGCGGAACATCAGCCAATAGTTCAACTATTTTTTCATCGAAATCGATGAAACGTAAGAACCTATTGACATGAGAAAGATGAAAAATCACCTTTGGCATCATTTCAGGAAAGTATGGCCTCATTCTCACATTATTTTTCCATATCTGGAAGTAAGCTGGTCATAAAAAAAAGGTTTGGCACGGTTTAGTGTTTTTCTACTGTGACCATTACTTCAAATTTGAAACAAACATATTGCAATTTTTTGAATTTTTTTTTAAACTGCTTTCCTTATAAGAGTTTTAGAAGTTCATGCATGCAACGAGAATTACGAAGTGAAACTTTGAAGATTTTAACTTAAAAAAAAAGTTTTAACTGAAAAAATACATCAAGTGTAAGATATACTTTCGTTTAAAAAATGAAATCATTCCTATGAACCGAAATCGTGAAGGATTTTTCTTATGAGAAAAGAAAAAAATAGAAACAATGCACAAAAAAATGAAACATCTAAAAGTAATATAGTGGGAAAATTTTCATTTTCTTGTATTATATTTTCAATTCTTTCAATATGAGAAGAATAAAAAAGGGCATGTAAAAGATAAGTACTGATGAAAGTGATATGTTTAAATTAATAATATTTTGTAAAATTTACTAATGTTTTGTATTATTAATCCTAGCAAATTCAATTTCACAGCGCAAAGCATGTATGCAATTTCTTTTCTAATAAATCTTTCTTAACATTTCGCGGTTAATGAAGGCCCTTTCATGCAATTTTTCATTCAACACCACGAATGACGCCAGTATACATGGTGCATCCGGAATGCTTGCAAATGGAGAGGGCTACAATTTTGCATGTGAGATAACGATGTAGCAATGTAACTACGCCCGACTGAATGCAATCTATAGCAGCGCTGTTCAGTCGCACATAAAACTCTGTAACAAAAAAAAAAAAAAAGAAAGAAAGAAAAGAAAAAAAGAAAAGAAGTCGTTAAATTTACGGCAAAATTAAAGGCAGTAATGTTGCCAGCAGTTTTTGCAGTAAAAATTGCAGTAAAATTGTAAGGGAGTGACTTTTGTCATAAAGGCACTCTAGTATTTCTGAGATCGTGACGTCAATAATTTAACATGTGTAAGCGTAAAAGCGACATCTATCCTCTCTTTTACTTTTACTTTCTAGAGTGTGTGTGTCTCTTTCGGATTCTGCAGTTAGGCTCGCGGTTAGTAGTAATATGTTAATTTGAAGTATCTCAGTTTGCAGCATATAAAAGCTTGGAGTGTGAGTGTGTGAAGAGTGTCTCTGGCATTAGCCAGCCAAGACTGAGTGTGACTAGCGACATTAGATAGCGAAGTGAATCACTGGCGATAGCCAGCCGAGTGTTCTGGAGATATTAGTCAGCGAAGTGTGTTTTCCGCTGGTATCTAGCAGATTGCAAGTAGCTTCGAGCCTCCAATGAGTTGTGAAGGAGTTTCGGTATTCGAATAGAGAAGTGGGCCGTGGTAAGAAATTTAATAGTAATTGCATTTGATTATTTCAAGTTGAATAAAGGATATCTACAGCCACGGGCTGTCTAATTAGATTTTATTTAGCAGTTTAGCTGAGAGATAGTGAGAAGTAATCAGAGTTGCCCTGATTGAGCTAGTTTCCGGAGCCTGTGAGTATGCGTTTAGTCTTTTCGTAGTATTCTCAGTTGTGAAAATTAGACTTGCTCCACTTCCCTTGAGCCCGTATAGTTTTTAATAAACTGTGTTTTTTATCTTAATTCATGAGTATGTCTGCATTTAACTCCCAGCACGAGCATCCAACCGTTACAAAATTAGATGTAAATGTTTTTATTACATCTAATTTTACTGCAATTTTGTAAGCAAAAAATGCAGGCAACATTGCTGCCGTTAATTTAGCGGATTTTCTTTACAGTCAAGCTATAGACCCTATCTCGAAAAGTATGCAAGACAGCTCAAAAAAAGCTTTTATTAAAGTGTTGAGCCAGTGGCACAGCCTGAGAGGGGTCCAAATGGCCTGGTTACAGTAATGTTGTAAAGTTTACTTTGCTTAATTAATAACAGAAATGGGAAAGGTGGAAAGAACTTTACAAAATTCATAATATGAAGAGCATTTGGACTCACGCTACGCCACTACGTTGAGCGTGGACGATTTTGTATGAAATAATATTTTACATAATGAAATAACTTCATTAGTAGCTCCGATGTGTCAGATAATTTATATCCAATCACCAGTTTACTTACGTCACTTATCACATTATATCATTATGATATATATATATATTATCTTACGAAAAACTCGTGTAAGTAAGGTATAATTTATTTAAATATAAAACTGAAATAAGTATGGTCATTTTTTCCACCAAAGGCAGCAATACACACTGTTAACCAATTTGTGATAGGTAGAACCAATTTTTGGTACTTCAATTGCTATAACCATAAGATGATGGAATCTTGCTCCATCATTTAAAGCGATGTTTCAAAAGGAGTTCAAAATCTTGGAGTGAATTTTTACCATCTTGTGACTGCAGCTACTGTACCACCATAAGCTGGTTCAACCTACTGTAACCATTGTGTGATAGGTAGAACCAATTTTTGGTGCTTCAGTTGCTATGAACATAAGATGATTGAATCTTGATCCAACATTTAAAGCAATGTTTCAACCGAAGCTCAAAAACTTGGAATATATTTTTTTTTTTTTTTACCATCTTCTGGCTGCAGCTATTATAGCAACATAAGTTGATTCAACCTACAATAACCAATTTTTGGTGCTTCATTTGCTATAACCATAAGATGATGGAATCATGGTCGAAAATTTAAAGCGATGTTTCTACCTGCGATAAAAAATATTAGAGTGAAATTTTATCATCTTATGGCTGCAGCTACTGTACCATAAGTTGGTTCAACCTACCACAAATTTTTGAACAGTGCACGATGCATACAGATAGTTTGTTTCCGTTCGCGGGCACACTGCAAATACTTATTTTCCGATGAAATGTGATTTGCTAACATGTATTATTATTATTAATAAATTTAAATCTGTATTATAATACAAAACATCTGCCAGCGATTAGTGAGGAATTTATACGGGTGATTTAGATATCGAAAAACATGGATATTGAAGCTACTAAATAAGTTCTTTTTACACGTAAAATGCAATTTCATCGCCCGCACTTTTGTAATTAATATTTTTTCTCTAATTTTTGTAATGTTTGAGACAGAATCGATAATCTTCAAAGTTTAGCACGTACGGACTCTGATAGCAATAGCATTATTCTTCTATATTAACAAGAAGAAAGTATTGGATTCGTGAAAATTTTCGAAATCCGGTTTCCGGAGGATTGATACGTATTAGGGATCAGGGAAACCAAAAAACATGTTTTTACAAAATGTCTGTCTGTAATAGCTAAAACCTTGTGTGGAAGATTACAATAATTAAAATCAACGTTTGACACACAATTAATAAACACACACCACATACGTATACGTTTCACGAGCACCAGGGCTCGCTTCCTCAGTGTACAAAAGTTAAAAATGTTTAAAAACAGAACCCCCCCCCCCCTACTGACAGCAAGTCAGAGACCCAAATGATCGCAAACATAATGCCAAAATACCAACAAGCTTCAGCAACCAATAAGATTAAACCGGAAATGAGGTGTTATGACATAATAAATCTAACCAGAAAATTG
Source organism: Maratus speculifer (assembly GCA_964019185.1). Classification (NCBI taxonomy): domain Eukaryota; kingdom Metazoa; phylum Arthropoda; class Arachnida; order Araneae; family Salticidae; genus Maratus; species Maratus speculifer. Next base: position 59,978,340 of record OZ025299.1, on the reverse strand, counting down.
AGATGTACGGTACACTTGAAAGATCATTAACCAAGGAGTTTTTTGCTTTATGTATATGGAGTGCTATGAAAAAGTCTAAGACTAGCGCAGTAGTGCATTTTTGGATAATAGTAGCAGAGGTAAAATTAAAATTATGGCCCTCCTCCCAACAATGAGAAGCAATAGAGGAATTCTTTAACTCTTTTCTTTTAACATAACCTATATGTTCGGCGACTCTTTTTCTGAGTTTACGTTTTGTTTGTCCAATATAGGACAAACCACACTGACATTGTATATTGTAAATACCCCAATGATCCAGAGGAGAAATTTAATCTTTTAATTGAGAAAAGATTAATTTATTGACTGGTTTAAATACTACTTTGAAATCACAATGTTTCAAAATATTTGCAACTTAAAAGCTAATGCTTTGATGAAACGGTAAAATAATTAGACTAGAATAAGAAACAGGTGTAGCAGAAGAATCAGAATCATCGAGATGTTTATTAAAACTATGAGAAATTAATTTATTGATATATGATAAACTGAAGCCACGATCTATAACAACTGATCTTATGTAATTTAACTCATCGCTAAGAGAACTGTTATCTGAACAAATTATGTGAGCTCTATTAATTAAATAAAGAAAAGCAGAAGCTTTTTGAGAAGGGGGGTGACATGAATTAAAATGGGGGGGCAGTGTGACAGCAAAGGGTTTACGGTAAACACGGGTGTCAAATGAGGTTAATTGACGAGAGACTAAAACGTCAAGAAATGGTAATTTATTATCGTTTTCGACTTCGTAAGTGAATTGAATGACTGGATCTATTTGATTTAAAATAGTCAAAATATTATCAACAGGAAACAGGAGGATATTTTGACTATTTTAAATCAAATAGATCCAGTCATTCAATTCACTTATGAAGTCGAAAATGATAATAAATTGCCATTTCTTGACGTTTTAGTCACTCGTCAATTAACCTCATTTGACACCCGTGTTGACCGTGTACCGTAACTTTTTGCTGCCACACTGCCCCCCCCCATTTTAATTCATGTCACCCCCCTTCTCAAAAAGCTTCTGCTTTTCTTTATTTAATTAATAGAGCTCACTTAATTTGTTCAGATAACAGTTCTCTTAGTGATGAGTTAAATTACATAAGATCAGTTGCTATAGATCGTGGCTTCAGTTTATCATATATCAATAAATTAATTTCTCATAGTTTTAATAAACATCTCGATGATCCTGATTCTTCTGCTACACCTGTTTCTTATTCTAGTCTAATTATTTTACCTTTTCATCAAAGCATTAGCTTTAAAGTTGCAAATATTTTGAAACATTATGATTTCAAAGTAGTATTTAAACCAGTCAATAAATTAACCTTTTCTCAATTAAAAGATCAAATTTCTCCTCTGGATCATTGGGGTATTTACAATATACAATGTCAGTGTGGTTTGTTTTATATTGGACAAACAAAACGTAAACTCAGAAAAAGAGTCGCCGAACATATAGGTTATGTTAAAAGAAAAGAGTTAAAGAATTCCTCTATTGATTCTTATTGTTGGGAGGAGGGCCATAATTTTAATTTTACCTCTGCTACTATTATCCAAAAATGCACTACTGCGCTAGACTTAGACTTTTTCGAAGCACTCCATATACATAAAGCAAAAAACTCCTTGGTTAATGATCTTTCAAGTGTACCGTGCATCTAAACTTTCTGGATAGATTTATTATGTCATAACACCTCATTTCCAGTTTAATCTTATTGGTTGCTGAAGCTTGTTGGTATTTTGGTATTATGTTTGCGATCATTTGGGTCTCTGACTTGCTGTCAGTTGGGGGGGGGGGGTTCTGTTTTTAAACATTTTTAACTTTTGTACACTGAGGAAGCGAGCCCTGGGGCTCGTGAAACGTATACGTATGTAGTGTGTGTTTATTTATTGTGTGTCAAACGTTGATTTTAATTATTGTCTGTCTGTAAGTCTATGAGTCTGTCAGTCTGTCTGTATCTGACAAAAAATTTGTGGGCGTTCTATCTCAAGAACTAATGCACAGAATTTCATAAAATTTAGATTTAGTTAGAACTTCATATAACATCGTGCTGATTACGTGTTAATGCAAATCACTCAACAGTTGGAGTTGCCATGGTGAATTATTCGTGATTATCGCAATAACACTATCTCAATAACTGAAGCACGAAAATTTCTAAAGCTTCACATTCAGTTAGTCCCTGATATAGATTAGAGTTGGCTTTTTTTGGTATAAAACGCTCCACAGATGGCGCTACTATGCTGTATTTTTCACGATCTCGCAATGAAGGTATCTCAAGAACTAATGCATCAAGTTTCATCAATTTTCAGATTCAGATAGTACCTAATAAAACATTGATCCTGATTAGTTTCATGTGTACATCACCCAACATGTTGCGGTGTTATGTAGTTTTTTTAATATTTTGCAATAGCTCTATCTCCAAAACGCTCGGATTTTCATGAAATTCCAGATTCAATGATAAGTTGACATAAGTTGTTGCTGACTAGATTTTCCTTTAAACCATTTAACCGGTGGCGCTGTTATGCTGTATTTTTCAGGAAGTATTAACATGCATAAGAAGAAAATTTTTGGATTGCCACATCTGACTAGTATCGGGTGCAGCCACTTTACTGAAACGTTACCATCTATAAATCCTCCAATCCTACTAAAATTCTCAAAAATTTATTAAATTATTATGTAAATTTTTTATTTAGTTTAAACAATTTACGTAAAATTCTTTAGAATGCAAAATTTTCATGAATTCATAATTTAGTAGATAAAGGGTTAAATAGTTTAACTTTAATCTCTTACCATCGGCATTCTCCGTTTTAAAATAAAATTTTGTTTTTGTAATTTACTTGCAATAAATTTATTTATTTCAAACTATTTATTTCTTGAACTCTAGGGATCATTCGACATTAAAGCGACAGACTTCTCCTTGAAGAATTAAAAATGTACCTGAAATCAAAATATCACTTTTTTGAGAGTTTTTTTACTGTTTTTGTTTCACAAAAAAATAAAAAATATATTTATTTTTTTAATTTCTGCAAAAGAAAAAAATAATTTTAGCATGAAAATTTCATATGTATTCTGAAAGAGCAAATGTTTTTGCAAACTTTTCATAGTTTCCCAGTGTAAAAAAAAATAAATGCCAATTTGCGCTTTACAAAAATACTAATTTTAATATATTTATAAAAAGTATTTTCTCACGAGAATGATATTTTTAAAATTTTAATTCAAAAGAAAAAGTTTTAAAATTTTTCTTTAGAATCTAATACAGAAAAACATTCTGTAAAGTTACCCACTTTCTGGTTAACATAAATTTAGATAACTTAATTATAAATATTACAAAACTCGCAAAAAAATAAAGAAACATCCTGACATTAATGCATTTTAATATTGGTATATAAATAAGGCAGCAACGAAATGTACAATAAAAAGCTTTGCATTTTTTTTTTTTTTTTTTTTTTTTTTTTTTTTTTTTTTTTTTTTTTTTTTTTTACATAAACATCGAATTTGTGGGTGCTTTGGGTCATTTTATTCTGAAAACCAAATATGTAGAGCCAAAACGAAAAAAAAAACTTTTTTTTTGAGAATTTTTATTTTAGAAACACTTCAAATGTGCTTCAAATTCAATTTCCTTTGAAGTTGTATTTTTGTACGACATTTCCAGAAATCCTTTTCATTAGATTGAATTTTTCAGATCTCTTAAGTTAGACTCTATGCGACTGCCCAAGCTCGAACAGTTAAAAATACAAAATATGCACAATTTTGTAAAAGATGCTTTTATTTTGTAAGAAAATGAAAAACATTGCTCAATTCACGATTTACAGGAACTTATGTAATAATATGTAAATAGTCCAAACATTTGCTAATGAATTTGATTTTAATTGTGTCACAAATTAACAAATTTAACAACCTTCAGAAATAATTCCTTAAATATTTCATTGAAGATTTTTGTTGATTTCCGTTTAATATTTTGTGTAAAAGTCACTTTAGCTTCATCTATAGATATATAATTTTCAGTATGTGTCTCGTTTTAATGCATCAACATGTCCACTACAAGCGACATATATATGTGTCCATAGTGTGGATCAGAGTCGCCAGTTTGCCTCCAAACTAACAAGGAAGGTCTCCATTGGGGGCATACTCAGAATTTTTTGAAAAAAATACGAATTAAACTACTCCTGTAGGTAATAAAGGATCAGTGAAAATTAGCGGCGGAATTACATTATTAGACATGTAAAAAAATAAAATAGTTTGGAATAATTGGCGTGAAAAGCTGAAAGCGTCGCGGGATTTGGCGAGCAGTGCATTTCCTCGCCAAAAGCAGACCATTTTAAGGGGACAAACGACCCTTAAGCTTATTAAAAATCGATTTTTCACAAAAAAAAAAAACATATGTGAAAGTCTGAACATTTCTGCGCATTTAACAAAAAAAATCATGAAAATATTCCAATTATTTCCTGAGATATGATACTAAACTATATTGAATTCTGTGGTGAATTATTTAATAATTTAACTTTAAAGCCATTTATCTCAAAATATGTTTTTTTCACCTTGCGCGCAGGATATCTCTGAAACTATTTAATATTTTTCCTTGAAATTTTCACAGATTGTGTAACGTATTAGATCCTTCAAATTGAACCTAAATTTTTACAAACCCCACCCCCCTCCCCACTTTTCATGCAGGTCATACTTCAGATTTTATTAAAAAATAATTGTTATTTTAAACTTTTTTAAAAAATATATTTTTTTAGTTTAAATTTGAACAAATCTAGGTTCAGATTAAAGAGAAAGTATTGTAATATGTTATTACAGTTGATTTTTTGTATTACATTGGATATTTTGTTTGAAATCATGCGCGCTAGTAGTTGTATCAGTTTAAAAAAAAATAACTGTTTAAACCTTTACAAAAAATAAACTTTCCCTTTATAAGAATTTAAAAAATACCTTTAAAATTATAACGCTTCAATTTATACCAAGTAAAAATTTTATGGTCATAGAGAAAATACATTCTGAGAAATTAAATGTTAAACATGATGATTTTTCTTGCCTAATTTTCACTTTTAAAGGTCGTATGTCCCCTTAACGAATCTGAAAATTGATTTTAATTGACTTCGCTGTTAAAAATCTACAGCAGTTACTGCAACGTTACTCCACTATTTTTATAGAATATCTCTCTTCTGACCAATGAGAATGCTCCATAGCACGGTGAATTGACCGTGTCATACACTGTTAAAAATCTGCTGCATTTTGTTGCAACGCACTCCACCGCTTGTATATAATATCTCTATTCCAACCAATGAGAAAGCTCCATTTCACGGACAAGTAACCGTTTTCTATACAAGCAAGGGAGTGCGTTGCAACAAAATGCAGCAGATTTTTAACAGTGTATTTTTCAATTTGGAACTATTTTAATCAATTTAAATTGTGTTTAAAATGATAAAATATATTAATTTCACTTTGTCATAAGTACATATAAACGTATATAACAAAATTACACTTAAAGTAAAGTATAAATGCAAAACTAAAATTACTTAAACTAAACTTATTTAAATAAACTGAACTTAGAAAGTTTTTTTTTTTTTTTTTTAAGTATTCGAAGCGTAAAAGCATATTTTTCAAAATTTCGTTTTTTCGCCAACCGGAGATAAATCGCCAAATAAGCAAAATTTTTATTATTTTTTTACGGACGTTATAAGGAGGTTCCGCCGAAATTTTTTTTATAAACATATATAACTATATGGGAAGAACATTCTGTATTTTTTTTCAGATTTTTCTGAGTATGCCCGTATGGAGACCTTCCTTGTAAGTGCGAAATTTCAAATTCATGCCGTAAATTTCCAAAGAAGATCTTTTACTTAATGAGATCCATTAAATAAAACATTAATTTCTTTATATTTGGTATGAACTCTAAATTTCTGAATAAAATTCGTAGGTCAAACTCTAAACCCTAGTGTGGACGAAATCGTTGAATATGAACTGCCTCAAATTATAATATACTGTCAGAAAAATTCGTCAATATACATTAAGTTATCCTTATTTTTTCACAAATAATTTCCGTACTCCCAAAAAACGTATTTGATCTGTGAATTCATTGCGAACGTCGAAAAATGAGGAAGAGATTCCGTTTATTTCTAGCACGCATGCGTATTGGGTCTTTTTGTAATAAATTCGAATTTATTTTTTATATGAAAAACTAAATATTCTATAGATTAAAATGTCTAATTTAGTTTAAAAAGACAAAAATGTTTTCGAATTTAAAAATAAATAACAATTACTTTCTTTATTCACTCAAAAATTCTCACAATTTGTTACTCAAAGTTGGATAAGTTGAATAAAGTTGAATGTACTAAGTTATTTCTATGATAAATATTCGCATATAAAATATACTTTAAGTGAACACATTTAAAGGATATTTTAATTAAAAAATAAAATGCCCAAAAAATTGATATTATTAAAAAAAATCTTATCGAATAAAAATAGAACATCCATGTTTTTTCTCTAACAATCTACGTAATATATTTAAAATTCACATTTTTATACTATATTAATACTAAACGTATAAAAAAAAACCCAGCCACAGTTTAATTAAGGATGAAATCTTTCCGAGATTAACTGCAAAATTAAAAGCCTTTTAACGAAATGCACCAAACCACACCCATATGAAATGAACGCTTCCACTTCAAAGCGCAACTTCAATGTGCAACCGTGGCGCCGAGGAAGAGCTCTCGCCTTCTAATGCTGGGGTCGTGAGTTCGATCCTCGCCTCTTCCGCATTGATCTTTTCCAAATTTTTTTCAAGTGACGGATATTTTCCCTCTTTTGACTGAGAAAAAAATAAACGGAAAATCGTCAATCTACAGACAATTTCTGGCAGCAGTGCTGCCAGTACATTTTCTGTGAAAAGACGGAAGTTTTTTTTTTTTTGAGATAGTAGAAAATTTTCACTTATTTGATTGCATATTTGCAAAGATTCAATAAGATGGGAAAATCTAATAAAAAAATAAAAGAAAAAAGAATATTGCCAGTTAAACTGATGGCAATGAGATTACAGGCTAAGCAGCAGCATACTAAATGTATGTGACTTATATCTTCACGGGTTAATGCCGTTTGAAAAACGAATTAAAGAGGGAAATAGATCCCCCCATTTCCCCTTTTTATACTTAATTATTGAACCCCCTAAACTAATGAGGGTTATGCTTTATCTTATAAAAATCCTATATCCAAATTTCGGAGCAAATCGGATAATTCTTCATAAAAACCCATTTATGTAATTGAAGAGGATTTATCCCCCTCCTTCATACTTAAACTTTAAACTTCCAAAACTATTCAGAGATTCGCTTTAAGAGAAAGGACCTGCATCCAAAATTTAAAACAAATCGGATAATTCTGCATAAAAACCCATTTAACAAATTTAAGGGGAGGGTAATCGCCAGTACCCTCTTTATACTTAACAAAATAAACCCACAGCTAATTAGGGAAGCATCTTATCACTATAAACCTGTATCCAAAATTTGAAGCAAATCTGTTAATTCTGCTAGAAAAACCATTTACCTAAATCAAGAGGGGCAGTCCCACCTGTCCCCCATTTATAGTTATCGAATAAATTCCCAAAACAAATCAGGGAAGCGCCTAACCACAATGAACCTATATCCAAAATTTTAATCAAATCGGTAAATTTAGCGTAAAAATTCATTAACATAAACTAGGGGGGGTGCCCCCCCACTCTTAGACTTATCCAATGAACTCGCAAAACTAAAAATGGAGGTGCCCTCATCAGAATGATCCTATGTCTAAAATTTGATTGGAATCTGATAATTCTGCATGAAAAACCCATTTATCTAAATTGAAGATGGGGAGTTAGCCCCCCGTTCCCCCCTTTATACTTATCCAATAAACCCCTAATACTGGCCCCTGCGGCGCCTCATCCGAATGATCCTATATCTAAAGTTTTAACGAAAACTGATAATTCTGCATGAAAAAAATATCTATATAAATAACGGGGAGGGGCATAAGCCCGCGTTCTCCCTCTTATACTTATCGAATGAGCTCCCGCAACTAATCACGGAAACGCCTTATCAAATATACTTATATCCAAAATTTCATGCGAATCAGATATTTTTATTTTGAGTTATCACGTTACGTTCGCATGCATGTACATAGATACAGAACGGGCGGGCACATAAGCTCTCAGGCTTTGATAGCAACACGTGAGCTAAAAAGATTGTAAAGAGAACTTATTGTAAAGGGGTTAAAGTATTCAAAATTCAAGCTAAACAAACGATAAGTCTGTGATGTACACGTAAATAATGTAATCCTAAACTGTAAATCTTAAAATATGCACATTATTACTTAAAAAGCGTTTCAATGCCATTTAAGTAATTATGTGTATAATATAAGATTTACATTAATAACAAGGTGTGAATTCCGTCGAGACACTGGTATTGACCCTTTCGGGTTGGTGTATTATTAATAGTACATGTCTTTTCATCGAATATTATTTTGACTTGACAATTATCTTGTTGCTTTCTACATATGGAAATGATAGTATAAGTCTATGCCTTCCTTATTATGACTTCATTTATGTTTTGACATTTAGTAATAATAATAATAATAATAATAAAAGTTTACTTATTTCTCTTTGCCCCGTTTACGATTCCCTTATTTTATACATATATTTCACGCTTTAAATTTACAACATGGGCTACTTTTCTGAACGAATTATGCGTGATGAAACGCGAAAAACATTAGAAATTTGTAATAGCTGTTAAACTCTGTTGTAATACGATATTTTCCAAACGTCTCCAAAAACACTTCCTTAGTCTGTTATCATATAAATATGCATTGAATTGCACACACAATAAGTATTTGCATTGCATTTCCGACTATGAGATAATCTTTAAACATCACTAAGTCCATTTGGATAGCTGCGATTAACATTACTCAACTAATAATCCTTTTGCTCGCAAAATGGAAAAAAAATTGGACCGAAAAGGTTAATACAGCGATTTGACTCACGTAAATAATCTTTTAATATTTACCAAAACACCTTCTTAATCGATGCACTAGACATGACTTTCAAAAGCATTATTTTCATTTTATTGGATAGGCTGCAAAATTTTTATTTTCTATAATTTTCCTTATATTATACAAGACTTTTCGTGTTGAAGGAGAAAATAAAACAATCAGTATGAAATAAGATTTTCCAGTAAAAGTTTCTGAGATCGATCATTAATGTGTTGCACGCGATTCCTTAAGGACTAAAATTGCAGAAATGGATAATAATAAAAAATTAACGAACAACAGTCAGTGCCGATCGTTAATAGAAATATATTTAGCTAATATTTTACTGCTTTTCAAAAAAAATCTTTTAAGCATTTTCGCATACCTAAAAGTGATTATGAATAGTTATTTACATAAATAAAATCGAATAAAATATTTTCTGTGTTCTTTTTAAATCATTTTTGAACATTTTGAATCTGTGACTAAATCAGAATGAAATTATTTTATTACTATATGTAGTGATGGAAAATTGGCGGAGAAGTAAGCCTATTGACACCACTAAATTTTAGAAATATTTTTCCACTTATCTAATAACAGAATTTTTAAGCATTTATTAAGGAGATTTTATACAAAATCTGTGGTGTCAATAGGCTCCACCTCTGCGCCAATTTCCCACCACTGCTATACGTTAATGTTTGCTCATTATTCGATTTTGAAATTTCTAAAAGACTTCATTTATTTTCTTCAAATCTCTCCTTGTTCGTCATATCTTCAAATAATCTTCAAAATTTTCTAAAATTTTTTTATAGCAATTAAAAATTTTCTGTTTTTTTCTGCTTAAAAGGACGTATAAATCATGTATTTACACTATATGGCCAAAGGTGACCGGTCACTTGCGATTTTAGAATTTTTTTTAAATATTTAAAAAAAAATCACGAGGAATTATTCTGAAAATCTAACTTTGTAAACATAATAGAACACGTAATAAATTTCAGTGAAGATTTTTAACCGAAAATTCTATAGGGGACGGTCAACAAATTGAAAATTAACGAATATCTTTTGGATATCCCTGTCAAAAATAATGTAGCAAAATCTTTCAAACTGTAGATTATGATTAAGTGGCTTATTGTAATAAATTGTGTTTATTCTTATGTAGGTAGCATGCATACACGTAGAGTAATTAAAGTTTGTATAAAAACAGTCCCAAATTTTTTCAAGTTTTTTGCTTATAATTTGCAGAGTTCGTATTCTAAAATAATGTTCTCAGTTTTCAATGTTTTCCTGCTTTTGATTCTACGGTAAACACGATGCTAAATCTACGAGTCAACCACTAGTGGTACCAATTTTCGGCTTATGCACCCCTTCGCTTCCGGCAGACATGGATCATTAGATTCCTCTATTACTATTCTTCCATAAAATAAAGAATTTTTTCTTGTGCTCGATGACTTAGGGATTTGTGCGGTCGGCTCTTAGACTATCAGAAAATAGCAGACGGGCACACAACTGTTTTTGGTACTATTTGGTTATCCCGCCGACCAATTTCGCCATATGATACAAATCGCCAAACTAACTGCCATATTATACATATTAACATACTTTGTTTATTAAATAACGAAAAAATAAATAAATAGTAGAATATTAATAAAAATACAAATAAAAAGTCCAAATAAAAATCAGTTAATGACGTTCTGAATACGTGTATCGTATTTAATATCTTTGATTGTAACATTCACGATCGTCCATTATTGACATTTAATCTTATAGATTGGCGATAGTGTTTTGGTCAACGGCGGGTTAACCAAGTAGTACTCTATTTTTAGTATTATAGTCGATACATAACGTACCTGAAGAAAATAAAAACATTTTAGAAACAATGCTCCAGAATTTTCTCTAGATCGTATCCTTTATATGTTTTCTTGAAATAAAAGCCCGATAATATTTAGTTGCCTGTGTTTTTAGAAAAATCAGGAATTGAGAATAGGATAATTGAATAGATTTTATATTCGCTGACGCTAAAGTGAGCTTTACTTGCTAACTCTTAGTACATTATTTCCGCTTATTTTCATATGAGTGTCAAGAAAATCATAAAATATAGAATTTTCAATATTTTTTTTCTTCGAATAGTGCCAGACAGAATGTTATACATTTTATCTTTTACGAATATTTTGTGCTTTTATTTACATGCGAGTGTCAAAATCTTGAAAATATATATGTAGGGGAGATCTATCCTAGCCGATTAAATTGCCACATTGCATGTATGCAATAATAGCAGGAACTTACGACGTCATTGTTGTGGCTAACCCTGTTTCCAAACAATGTTATTTGTGGTTGAATTTCTGATACATTTGAACAGAAATTTATGACAATATATATATGTAATAAAATAAAAAAAAAATTCGCTATTTTTTTTTTTTTTTTTGTTCTCTCTTAGCTTCAATTCTAAATTTGTGGAACATATTTCAATCTTAGTTTCGTAACTTGTAACAGCTAAAATTCTTTTTCTTACTTTAGTTATTAATAAATTATTTCTTGCTTCTCAAAAAGGCGGGAGGTATTTCGTAAGTTTTTTTTTCTTTCTGGAATATTCCTGGGATTTTAATTTTATTTTTTATTTTTAACATCGCGTGACAGGTGTTACTACGCGTACCTAAAGGGTTTGTTCTTCCGAGGAAAAAATATAGTTCTTGCCAAGGACCGCCTGCTACGACCAATTAGAATTGATCATTTTTGTCCGTTTGAGGCTCGAGTTCATCCTAATTGGTTTTTTAAAATGATTGACGCGGAGTAGGAGGGCGCTAGTTTTGTCGGGAAATTGATTTTTTCATTTGGTCTTTTAGGAGGTTAGAATGCATCTCTCCTTTAAACTACTCGGAAGCCATGTCATTTTTTCCGAGAATGCGATTGACTTTTAAAATATTAGGATGCTGTTTCTTTTTCCCCGAAAAATTCTAATATCTTGGAATGCAGCTTAATCACGAAGTTTTGGAATATTTGATGATCAGGCCAAGGTGAATGTGGGGAAGAACTTACGTAGTTTATGAGTTAATAAATAAAGGAATTGAAAGACTCATGGATTTTGTTTTTATAATGGGGAAATTCCCCAATGCAACTCTTCCACTGCTTGCCAACTGCCGGAGCGACTACTCTGCTCGTGCTGTTGCTGATTCTTAGAAGTAACATTCTTGGAAGTTTATGGAACATAGCCTTCGTCGAATTATTATTACACTGAAAGCCGGTAGGATGTATGAGCCGGCGTGCATCTCTGGAAAAATATTAAACTAGTATGGTTTGCCAACTGCAGACTGTTCCTGTCAGAGAAACCTACAGCGATGAGTGTGTGCTCGCCATGTTCTAGGAAGAAATGTGTTTGTCTTACACTTCCCGTTCCAACTACATCAAGAGAACTGCACGCGCCATTTTCAACGAATACGCCGATTCTTCATGTGCATAAATGATAAACCCTTCAGCTGGGAAACGGATCGTCTTATGAAGTTTTGTGTTACTATGTCTAGCATCTGCAAATTTTTAAGTGTGAGATATGCCTGCAGTATTTTTTTTTCTTGACAGCGATGAAAAACGTATGCTGATTATTTAATCTAAAGAACACCTGCACGACAAATTTCAACATCATTTACTTTTATTTATTTATTACTGTATTTTCTAGGTAAAAGTGCAGAAATATTATGATAAATTTTCATTTCATAATAATGAACACTTCATCACGATTGCGAAACCACGGTTGATACCATCGGTAATATAAGCTAATTGAAATTTGCACCTGTGAGTCGTATCTACGAAGTGCTTTATGTTTGTTTATTTTAATAAATTTTAGGTATTTGAACAAGGCCACATCGAGGTGTCTGTAAGTTATTATTTATTATTTTATTTGTTTATTGATTAAGAAATTTTAATAATAATTTCTTTGTTTAAATTCTTGACTTTTTCTTTCTCTTTTATTACAGATATTAAAAAATAAATTTGTTCTTAATTTATAATTAATTGAAATTTTCTGCTCATAGAAATTTTATTTAGTTTTAAAGGTGTTTTTTAAATCGAAAGATGGATTATTTTGTTCTTAAAAAATACTCTGTTGCTAAATTTATTTTCAATACGTAAAGAAAAGTATTTTTGTTCTTAAAATTTTTGTTATTTCCCATGTATGGAAAACCGATATTTATTATTTTATTATTTTATTACTTATTTATTTATTATTTATTTATTTCACATGAATTCAAACAGAATTGATTTATTTATTATTTATTATTTTTATTGTTATTTATTGAAGTATTTGAAGTATAGTAATTGAATTTTAATAATTGAAGTATAGCATTTAAATATTTTCCATATGAATTATCTTTCTTTCATGTTATTAAGGTCAGGATTAGTAAAAAAAGAAAAAATGTCAGAAAATAAACTTGATATTGTCTCTTTTGACTTTGAGTCAGGCATGGACCTTTTTAAGTGGTTTAAACACTTTGATAATGAATGTTCTGGAGAAAAAAAAGATGTGGAAAAAACAAAATCTTTCAAAATATTTAAAGGGGGAAGCGCTAAAAGCTTATATAAATGATTGTTTGGATTGTGCTACTTATGAGGAAATTGTCGAGATTTTAACTGAAAAATTCATTAAGGTTAGAGTTCCAAAATTTTCTGAGTTTACCTCCTTAAAGTTGAATGATCTAAGTGATTTGGATTCTTATTTTAGAAAGAAAGTTGAGATTGGAAGGCAACTTCAGCTTGGGGAAAATTTAATTATACAGGGATTAACTGATGGACTTCAGCCGGAGTATCAAAATTGTTTGATGGTTAACCCTCCTTCCAATACTCGTGAATGGTTTCGCATTGCTAAACAATTAGCAGCGATTCCAAATCATACCTCTAATAACAGCAATAGAAATTTTCAACAAACTAGACCTATGCACAATCCCAATCCTCAGCCCAGACATTGGACTCGACCTACTCCAAACAATCCATCCCAAAATTTTAATCCTAGGTTTTTCACTCCTAGAATGCCTGCAACTCATTATCAAAACAACTACCCTAGTCGTCCGTGCAGAATATGTTTAAACAGAGGAATAGAAAATGCATATCATTGGGAGAGGAGTTGTATATTCAACACAAATTCCTTTCAATCTTAAACTCCTGCTCATATTCAACCACCCCCTACTAATAATATTTGACAATTAATCATCCCTGGATATGTGGGCAATAACAAAGTGTATTGTGTGGTTGATAGTGGATCAACTGTCTCAATTTTACCCCTCAAATTTGTTCGATATTTAAATGGTAATTTACATAATGTTACCCCTATTACTATTAGACAGGCACAAGGAACTCTTACATTTAATAAATCTTGTCGATTATGTATTAAATTTGGTAATATAAAGAGATATGTTAATTTTTTAGTAAGTAAGCTTGATTTGGACTATGCTATTTTAGGTTTACCTGATTGTGCCAAATTTAAATTGAAAATTGATTGTGCAAAAAGCCAGGTGTTAAAAGACAATATTTCGTTAAACCAATATGTCAACATATCCAGTGATGACTTAGAATTGCTTCATTTTGATATTATAAAAAATGATACTACTGTTCAACCCGATTATGGAAATACCATAACTCCTCAATCCTTGCCGCGAACTAATAATGATGATTATAATCTATTGGGGAGTCTGAATGCTATTCAAAATAAAAATGTAAGGGAACTTTTAAGGGATTATTTAGATATTTTTGCAAAAAATAAATATGATGTAGGGAGAATTAATATTGAACCTCAGAGTATTTATCTTAAATCTGACCTACCAATATCTTTGAGGCCTTATCGTACATCCACTGCTGATGAAAAAGAAATATCTCAGCAAATCCAATCCTTATTAGCTGCTGGGTTAATTAAAGAAAGTTATAGCCCATATTCTTCTCCAGTTACGTTAGTAAATAAACGAGATGAAGGCAAAAAAACCCGAATGTGTGTTGATTACCGAAAATTAAATTCTATTATGAAAAATGACGCTGAACCTTTGCCCCGAATAGATGAAATTTTAGACAAATTAAGTGGTGCCCAATATTTCTCTACACTAGATTTAGCCTCAGGCTATTGGCACATACCTATTCACCCAGCTGATTCCGAAAAGTTATTTTAGAACATATTGAAAAAAAGGGCGTACATTATAGGATTAAATATATTCTTTTGTGCTACACAGCGAATCTATTTGGCTAATACTTTTTTCAATTGGCGAATGTTTTTTATTTTTAATTAGCCAAATTACTAACGTTGGTCAAATGTCATCGGGAACACTGCTTTTATTCTTCATATCAAACAGCCAATGGGCCAGTGTGATAACAGCTGAAAAGAAAAAGCTGAACTTTTATGCCCCTGTATCTTCAAAAGGGAGGGAGGGGGGGGCGGGTGAAAACGTTTATTTTTCTCTTACTTCTTAAGTATTAAAAAGAGCTATTTTCAACTATTAAGAAGTTTAATTATCATAATTACACTATGTAAACAATAACTAAAAAATGTAAAAATATGCATGATTAAATTTTCAAAGTATGTTTCTGGTTTTTAATGTTCAATGACAAGCCAACAACATGCCAAACACAGGTTTTAAAAATATCTTTGATAAAATATTAATGATTTTAAAGAAAAAATACTTTATAATAGAATTTTACTTATAAAATGATTAATTACAGGAAATCTTGAAAAGGGCGCCAAGAAAATCTTCAAAGGGCGCCATGGCGCCCACGGGCGCCGTGTTGGACAGCCCTGGTCTACAGCATTTATACACATAACACAGTATGCAACAAAATTAGTTAAACTTGAGAACTCATATCGCAACTAAAAATGCCCTACTAGCTATAATCTCTAATATATAATATTATTCGATTGAAGTATAATATCTGAAATATTTTGTGTGCCCCTTTAAATACTTTGCACTTGAATCGTGATGAATTATTAAAGGGCAATAAATATCAAGTATTATTTTAATTGGTAATATTTGCCTAGATTTTTTTTATTTATTTAATCGATTTAAGATGAAGCTAGATAATTTATCAGATGTCAATAATTGTAAAATAATATATTGATGTTTGTTAGCCCTTTCTTAATTTGTTTTACATAATATTCATTTTTAAAGCTAACCAATTACATAAGTGAATTAAAATATTTTTAGCAGTCTAATATACAGAGAACAACAATAATATACAGAGTTATATCATATAGCTAAATGCTAGTAATATGTTAAAATATTTTTTTGCTTTAAAAAATGCATACTGTTTCTAGCAAATGTTCAGTTTTTAAAAATAAATTTTATTGATACATTTTCAATAACTATCATACAGAATGAACAAAAAAGGACTAAAAAAACCTCAAAAGGAATAAAATAAATCCTCATATTTGGTAGGTTATCAACTAACTTTGCCTGTTTTTCTATAAATTTCATCCTTCACGACAAGATAAATAGTTATGTTTATTTTCGATTTTCCAAGATACTTATTAATAAAACAATATATTTTAAATAATGATATAAAAAAGAAAATCAATTTTAAAATAATTTCCCCTAAACAGAAAGTATATAAGCATATCAATATTTTCACTGTTAAAAGTTGCGCTGATTAAAAGCTATTACTAATGAAAAATTTGAAAAGATAGAAGAGGTAAAAGATGCATTTCTTAGAAATAGTAGAAGTTCTTTACTGCGCAGTAGACAATATCAAATTGATTCGGCCAAATTTCTCGCTGGTAAATTTGGTCCCCCATAAAATACACGTGACCACACAGAATCAAAGGTCAATAATAATGCACTAAAAGACTTTTTAATTTGACACATTTCAAATTTCCTATAAATCATTCTTGAACTGTGAATAAAATAATTCCTTAAGTTTGAATAAAATAAATTTTGATATTTGGTTGGTTATCAACTAACTTTGCCTGCTTTTCTATAAATTTCATCCTTCATGACCTGATAAAAGGTTATGTTTATTTTTCGATTTTCCAAGGTACTTATAAATATATCAATATATTTTAAATAATGATATAAAAAAGAAACTCAATTTTGAAATAATCTTCCCTAAAAAGAAGTATACAAGCATATCAATATTTTCGCTTTTAAAAGTTGCGCTCATTGAAAGCAATTACTACTGAAAATTTTGAAAAGATAGAAGAGATAAAAGACGCACTTCTTTGAAATATTCGAAGTTGTTTACTACGCAGTACATAATATCAAATTGATTCGCCCAATTTTTTCACATGTAAATTTGGTTTACTAGTAAGATATGCGGCCGCCGGGAATAAGGGTCAATAATAACAGACTAAGAGACACTTTTGAGTCTCAACCATTTCTAACTGTTTATTAATTATCCTTGAAGTTTAGATAAAACAATTCCTTGAGTTTGAATAAAATATCCTGATATTTGGTAGGTTATCAACTAACTTTTCCTGCTAGTCTACAAATTTTATCCTTCATGACCTGATAAAAGGTTATGTTTATTTTTCGATTTTCCAAGGTACTTATAAATATATCAATATATTTTAAATAATGATATAAAAAAGAAACTCAATTTTGAAATAATCTTCCCTAAAAAGAAGTATACAAGCATATCAATATTTTCGCTTTTAAAAGTTGCGCTCATTGAAAGCAATTACTACTGAAAATTTTGAAAAGATAGAAGAGATAAAAGACGCACTTCTTTGAAATATTCGAAGTTGTTTACTACGCAGTACATAATATCAAATTGATTCGCCCAATTTTTTCACATGTAAATTTGGTTTACTAGTAAGATATGCGGCCGCCGGGAATAAGGGTCAATAATAACAGACTAAGAGACACTTTTGAGTCTCAACCATTTCTAACTGTTTATTAATTATCCTTGAAGTTTAGATAAAACAATTCCTTGAGTTTGAATAAAATATCCTGATATTTGGTAGGTTATCAACTAACTTTTCCTGCTAGTCTACAAATTTTATCCTTCATGACCTGATAAAAGGTTATGTTTATTTTTCGATTTTCCAAGGTACTTCTTAATAAAACAATATATTTTAAATAAGGATATAAAAAAAAAATCAATTTTGAAATAATCTTCCCTAAAAAGAAGTATACAAGTATATCATTATTTTACGCTGATTAAAAGCTCTTACTATTAAAAACGTTGAAAAGATAGAAGAGAGAAAAGACGCACATCTCAGAAATATTCGCAGTTCTTTACTACGCAGTAGACAATATCAAATTGATTCGCCCAATTTTTTCACTGGTAAATTTGGTCTCCCAAGTAAGATAAGCGGCAGCCCAGAATCAAGGGTCAATAGTAACGAACTAAAAGACACTTTTGTGTCTAAACCATTTTAAACTGCCTATTAATTATCCTTGAATTTTGAATAAAATAATTCCTTAATTTTGAATAAAATAAATCTTTATTTTTCGTAGGTTATCAACTAACTTTTCCTGTTTTTCTATAAATTTCATCCTTCACGACCTGATAAAATTTATGCTTATTTTTCGATTTTTCAAGGTACTTATTAATAAAACAATATATTTTAAATAATTAATAAAAAAGAAAATCAATTTTGAAATAATCTTCCCTAAAAAAAGTATACAAGCATATCAATATTTTCGCTATTAAAAGTTACGCTGATTAAAAGCTCTTCCTATTGAAAACTTTGAATAGTTTGAAGAGATAAAAGACGCACTTCTCAGAAATATTCCATGTTCTTTACTACGCAGTAGACAATATCAAATTGATTCGCACAAATTTTTCACTGGTAAATTTGGTCTCCCAAGTACGATATGCGGCAGCCCAGAATCAAGTGTCAATAATAACGGACTAAGAGACACTTTTGAGTCTGAACCGTTTCAAACTGCCTATTAATTATACTTGAAGTTTGGATAAAATAATTCCTTAAGTTTGAATAAAATAAATTTTGATATCTGGTAGGTTCTCAACTAACTTTGCCTGATTTTCTATAAATTTCATCCTTTACGACCTGATAAAAGGTTATGTTTATTTTTCGATTTTCCAATGTACTTATTAATAAAACAATACATTTTACATAATGATTTACAAAAGAAAATCAATTTTAAAATAATTTCCCCTAAACAGAAACTATATAAGTATATCAATATTTTCACTGTTAAAAATTGCGCTGATTAAAAGCTATTACTACTGAAAATTTCGAAAAGATAGAAGAGGTAAAAGATACATTTCTTAGAAATATTCGAAGTTGTTTACTGCGCAGTAGAGAATATCAAATTGATTCGCCCAATCTTTTGACATGTAAATTTAGTTTACTAGTAAGATATGCGGACGCCCATAATAAAGGGACAATAACAACGGACTAAAAGACTCTTTTGAGTCTGAAGCATTTCAAACTGCCTATTAATTATCCTTGAAGTTTGGATAAAAAAAATTTTTAAGTTTGAATAAATAAACAATTTTATGAATATTGGTAGGTTCTCAAATAGCTTTGCCTGTTTTTCTATAAATTTCATCCTCCACGACCTGAAAAAAGGTTATGTTTATTTTTCGATTTTCCAAGGTACTTGTTAATAAAACAATATATTTTAAATAATGATATAAAAAAAAGAAAATCAATTTTGAAATAATCTTCCCTAAAAAGAAGTATACAAGCATATCAATATTTTCGCTATTAAAAGTTGCGCTGATTAAAAGCTCTTACTATTGAAAACTTTGAAAAGATAGAAGAGATAAAAGACGCACTTCTTCGAAATATTCGAAGTTCTTTGACAATTTTGATGCCTTTTGATGCCAGGTGATGACCATTCTTCTCTGCACGTTCCACTCCTTCAGATGTTACATTATAAAGTGGTACATACAAGTAGCGATGCCTTTTGATAGATTTTCAGTTAAGGAATTATCTTTTTTTTCTCTTTGTCTCACAGACCTTTTTTAATAAGCCATATTCGTGAAATTTATGCGAATTTACGGAGTTTTATGCCATGATTCTAAAGAAAATCTAATGTAAAAATTAGGGTGACTCAAAACACAAGCTAAAATTCGAAATTAATGAATATAAAATTGAAAATGAATCATTAATGAATATAAAATTGAAAATGAATCATTTTCTTATCATATAAAACCATAAATTTTGTCCACATTGCTTTTTGATAGAGAACAATGATTTGCTTTGATACTACTGAAACTTTTCAGTAAAATATAATAACATGTGTTCCAAAAAGAACGCTCAAATGTTAATATAGAATACTAATATAACTTTTGATAGATTTTCAGTTAAGAAATTATCTTTGTTTCTCTTTGTCTCTCAGACCCTTTTTTAATAAGTGAAATGTATGCGAGTTTTATGCCCTAATTCTAAAGGGAATCTACTATCAAAACTAGGGTGACTCAAAATGCAAGATAAAATTCGAAATTAAGTAGTTCATTAATGAACATAAAATTGAAATAAATCATTTTCTTATCGTATAATCCTATAAATTTTGTTTACATTACTTTTAGAAACAGAACAATGTTTTGCTTTGATACTTACAGAAATTGTTCAGTAAAATATAACATGTTTTCCTAAAAGAACGCTCGATTGTTAAAATAGAATAATAATATAACCATAATAAATATAAGGATTAAATAAGTCATGTTCATATCAGATAGTTCTTAAATGTTGTGTATTTTAGTTTTAGAAATCGTTTAATTTTTCAAGTTAATACTGAAAAAAAAATTAAGACAGGAGATTCAAAAAGAACGCTTGGGCTTTCAGAATAATTGATTCAGCAAGGATCTATATATATAAAATAAGAGATGTATGTCTGCTTCCTTCCTGACTACGGATAATGACGAAATTATAACACCCAGGTCTTTGAAATTTTTATCGTGTGTGGATACTAACACCATACAGGGATGAGATTTTCGCTTTTTTCGACACCAGTAAAATCTTAGAGAAAATGCTATATTTTTTAATCGAAACATTTTTGCGATTTAAAAGAACAACATTTTCTTTGAGATTATACTGGTGTCAAAAAAAGCGGAAATCTCATGCCTAACCATAAAGTGCACTTCGCTGCCGGGTTTTTAAATTTGAATTTAGATTTTTTTCAATTAAAGCTTACTGGGTAAGAGGATATTTGCAACTTTCCACCAATCCACACCAACGAAGCAGCCAGGTTAGAGGCTATTAACAACTCACTACCAAACCGTGCCAACGAAGCAGTTAGCCAATGACAGCAGTTGGTAAATATGCGATTTAACGGCTGCATTTCACGCTAGCAACAAATTGCAAAAATATTTATTAATTTTTCCTGTTTTGATGATTTTGTTTTTCCTGAGTGATTTACAATCGATCTTTAAAATCCATCCATGGCATCATCCAAAAAAAATAGTAAATCAGGAAATTACTCCTTTTATGTTTTATTAGAGTTTGTTAGCCCACGTCTTGCGCGTGCTCAGAAGATTTTGCATGGGGTAGGTCTCATTGAAGAAAGTAATTTTAAAATAATTCAATTATTGCATTTTTCGTGGTTCATAACAGTTAAAATCAAGGACTATATTTCTTTATCCTTAAAAAAAATTGTTTTCGAATATACACACCTGTGTTCTCTCAGGTAAATTTTCAAATATTCTAAAATTTCAAATATTCATCTGATATAATTTAAATTTTTTTCTGTTTTAGTATGAATAGATATTTTAAATATTCGCCTTTTTTTTTTAAACATCTATAGTCCCGGGCAATTCCGGACGAATCAGATAGTAATCAATAATAAATAATAAAATGAAGTAAGTCAGGTGATTATCAAGTAGTTTATAAATCGTGGATAAATTAATTTTAGAAATAGTTCATTTTTCAGCAACTAATTATACTGCGCTGTTTGAATCTATAAAAATGCTGAAAATAATCTCAAATTTGAAATATGCAAAATTGTTATAGTAAAATCAGAAGATTAGCTGCATAGCCACTCCACCACTTTTACAGAAAATTTCCATTCTGATTAATGGGAATGTTCCATATAGTTAAGTAATAATTTTCTATAAAAGCGGTAGAGTGAATATGCAGCAAAAGCTGCAGATTTCTAACAGTGTACGTAATACATCTGAAATATCAGTGATATTTAATTGTTTGGCTTAATAAAATTGTATATAATATAAAAAAAAATATTTTGAATTATAATACTTATGACATAATTATTACATCAATCTTTAATATCATTAACATATTTTGTTTTTATTTCAAGACAATTTTTTGAAGCCTGTACCCAACACTTTGAAACATATATATAAGGCATATAGCATAAATTTAACAATTTTCATTGACTGCCACAAAATTTTAATAACATATTCCCAAAACGTTTTGCTACAGTAATACACAAATATTATGATTTATAAAATTATTTTTGTAAACAAAATACAAAGTCGAATTTTTATAAGAATTTTTTTTTTACAGTTTTTCACTGTTTGCTATTTTTACAAGCGGCGACATTTTTTCAGTGATCCTGTACTTGAAAATAAATTATGCAGATTAGATTATCAAATACAACATTTTCTTCGCAGGTTTATTTGAGTAGCTCAGTATTAATAAAAAAAGAAGACACACATTTTTGGTATCTTCGTGTTTCTACTGTTCCAGTAACACCATTTTTATTTTTTTGAAAACAAAAATGTTAAAATTTGACATAAGTACTTTCAAACTGATTTTCATTTTGATGTGTAATTTTATGAAAGAAGAAAATAATATATATATATATCTAAAATCAAGGATCTTTTTCAATAATACCAAAATAGTGACATGTTTGTCTTATTTTTATTGCGTTCCTTATAATTTTCACCAACGGCAACACCAGTATGTTAACCAGCCCGGAGTCGGAGTCAACCATTTTCCTCCAACGACTCTGGAGCCCTGAAATAGTCTTTTACCATTTTTTCTGTCTTCGTAATTTACAAAGCTGTAGTTGTAAGCAGGGTTCTCGCTGTCGCTCGCCACTGCGCCAAATTGCGACTGAATTCATCATTTGGCGAGTAAACAAGCGATTAGATTCTCAAAATTGCTAGTGCTAAACTTTTGATTTTTTTCTTTCTTTTTCGTTTTTTATACATATGCATATATACATATTTTTAATATATCTGTAGGAGATAGTTGAAATTAGATTAATAACAATCGTTAACGCAATTATAAAAACTTAGGTTATTTTAGAACATGTTGAAAAAAAGGGTACTTTAAATGATTAAAGGTACATATACATATATATATATATATATATATATATATAAGGTACCCTGGGGTAATAACGCCACGTTAAGGTTCTAGCAATTTTCACGGCTCAGTTTTAGTTTGTATTTTTCAAACAAATATATGATTTGATACAGCAACTCATTGACTATCTATATAAAAAAAATAATTTAACAGATATGAATACATAAAATGTAATGGCGTGATTTCTTGACCAATGCTATTTGGCGTTATTACCCACCTATATGGGTAATAACGCCATGCAAACAAAACTATGAAATAAGTTGGATTAATTGCATGTAGATTGCCCAATTCTAAAAATACAAACTCTCAGCTCTAGAAATTGACAAATTGCATCCTAAGCTATTGAAAATGTTCCCTTTTTCGTGAAAGTGTAAGAAAAATAAAGGTGTGGTGTGGGGAGGGGGGGATGAGGCAAAAAAATATCAGACCGTGAGCTTCTTTTTGCTTAAAAAGGAGCGTTTAAATAGAATTATTGGAAACATTGCACAGTTTTAAGTGTGTTTATTTGAATCAGTATTTAGGATGTAGCTCTGCCACTGTAGGGAATCCACCGGGGTAAAAATTGCAAGGATTGGCGTTATTACCCCGTTATAGTTATTGCGCTGTACATTTTAAATTACAAATTATCTCGAGAAGATATCCAAAATCTTCAACAACATTTTGAAAGGCCATGAAATGTACTACAAATTTATGTAATTAACAAAGTATTTCCGGATAAAAAAAATAGTCTTCACATCACAAAACGTATCTCGCAAATTTTAGATCAAGCGTTAATTTTAGCTGCTTGTAAAAACAATAAGACCTAAAAATGAAACAAATTAACTTGAAGCTGTTTTTTGCGATTTATATGACTCAAAACCCTTCTGCGCAGAACACATGGGTGTCATTTACCAGATTATTTCATAATTATGCGAAATATTAGCACTTGGCGTTATTACCCCGTCTGGCGTTATTACCCCAGGGTACCTTATATACACTGGTGTCCAAAAGTTAAGCATAATTGGTAATTAAGTAATTATTTTTAAGTAATGAAAGAAATATGAATCGGAATGTGCTGAAACTCCAGGTGTGTAAACAAAATAGTACGCGTCACATATTTTCGCGAAGAGTTTTCCCCGAAATCGAACAGGGGACCGTCAACAAATTGAAAAAGAACGAAGATCTTTTGGATAACCCTGTCAAAACTGATGTAGCAAAAGCGTTCAAACTGCACATTATGATTAATTGGCTTATTGTAATGTACTGTGTTAATTTTTACAAGGATAGCATATATACTCGTAGAGAAATTAACTTTTTATAAAAACAGTCCTAAATTTTTCCAAGTTTTTTGCTTATAATTTGCAGAGTTCTTATTATAAAATAATGTTCTTTTCTGAAAATATGACAAACATCATTGTACACAATACCCTGTCATCAGAATTTAAAAATAATAAAAATTGTATAAAAAATGAGTATGTTTAGTAAATAATTTTTCATTGCGCGTGCGTCAAAGATATCAAAATGTCATTTTCATATTGTGTTAGCTAAATGTATAGAGCAACTTCTGTAAAAGTTTCAAAAACATAGCTTGAAAATTCTGCAAATGGAAGCCTATAGAATCAACTCAAAATCCTTTATTCCCTAAATGAAGCAAAAAGATGAGGGGCTGTATCCATATTCCATTGTTTATTGCCTACACAATATTGCACGTACAACTATATTTAGGTAAAACCCCTGATTTTTTTTGCTTCCTTTAGGAATAACGGATTTTGAGTTGATTCTACAGGCTCCCATTTTCAGAATTTTCAAGCTATGTTTTTGAAACTTTCACAGAAGTTGCTCTATACATTTAGCTAACACAATATGCAAATGACATCGTGATATCGTTGACGCATGCGCAATGAAAAATTATTTAATAAATCAACTCGTTTTTCATACAATTTTTATTATTTTTAAATTCTGATGACAAGGTATTGTGTACAATGATGTTTGTCATATTTTCAGAAAAGAACATTATTTTATAATAAGAACTCTGCAAATTATAAGCAAAAAACTTGGAAAAATTTAGGACTGTTTTTATAAAAGCCTTAATTTCTCTACGAGTATTTATGCTACCCTTGTAAAAATTAACACAGTACATTACAATAAGCCAATTAATCATAATGTGCAGTTTGAACGCTTTTGCTACATTAGTTTTGACAGGGTTATCCAAAAGATCTTCGTTCTTTTTCAATTTGTTGACGGTCCCCTGTTCAATTTCGGGGAAAACTCTTCGCGAAAATATGTAACGCGTACTATTTTGTTTACACACCTGGAGTTTCAGCACATTCCGATTCATATTTCTTTCATTACTTAAAAATAATTACTTAATTACCAATTATGCTTAACTTTTGGACACCAGTGTATATATAGGCCGTTTCGCTACCAGACCGACAAACTTTCAGGGGTGATAGTAGACATAAAGACAAACATTATTAAATAGGAAACCATGGGGCGCAAACGTCTTCTGTAGGAGCTAGGGGCCATTAAAGTTTAGGGTCCAAAAATTTAAACGCTCATAAAAATTAGAAAAAAGTGTCGATTTGTTTGCGGTTTTCTCTAAAACCATTCTTTATATCACGATTTTTATTTTTTTTTAATTTTAAAGATTAAGTTCAAAAATTGTCGATAGAGGGCGCTTTAGACTTTTGAGTAACGAACAAAACGTTGCCGTTCTTTTGTGCATAGGGTTGAAATTATTCTAAAGTTTAGGCTTTATCTTAAATTTTAAGCCCAAAATCGGAAACATGGGTATCGGTTAACTAGCGAAAATTTCACTGTGAGCCAAAGGGGAGATTTTAAACGCTCATAAACATTGGACAAACTAATCGATTTTGTTGCGGTTTGCGTGTAGGTCATTCACTTGGTAATTGTTTTATTCAAAATGACGTACAGCCTTCATGTCTTCATTTTTTGATAGAGGGCGCTTCCGAGACATGTCCGACATTTCAATGGTATTACTCCTGGGTGTTTCACTACCAGACCACCATACTTCCAGGAAGTGTAAGGGATGCAAAGATGACCGGAATCACACAGGAATGTAACGTTGAAAATTGCTTTTTTGCATATTACGTTTAAAAAACAGCAGAGAAAAAACAACAGAAACAAACAGAGAAACAGCAACATGTTAAAGTGACAGAACAAAGTTTATTTAAAGGTTTTACTGCAAAAAGTGTTCGAAATTACGACCAGGAAAAGTCCGGCAAGCTTGACAGTGACAGTACATGGCGCTGCGATTTTCTTGCGGTAGATGGAGCTGAACGGTAATGCGCGTGAAAGTTTCTCTCTCGTTGCGAAGCTCTATGTGGTTCCAGCATGATCGGGCTCTTCCACATTTTACCAATGATGTTCACCGATACCTCACCGTAACATATGGACAGCAGTGGATAGGTCGTGGTGGCCCGGTTTATTGGCCTGCCAGATCACCGGACCTATCAAGTATGAGCTTGTTCTGCTGGGGTCACATGAAAAGTTGGGTGTATGAGAATCCCGTACCATCAATTAAAGACTTAGCAGCTTGTACTTCTGTAGTTTCCGGAAATCTATCAAAGATTCCAGGAATCTTTCAAAGCGTGAGGAGTTACATGCGATGCCGCTGTCAAGCATGTCGAATTACTTCTGGTCGTAATTTCGAACACCTTTTCTAGTAAAACCTTTAAACAAACTGCTTTATGTCATATAAAAATGATTTTAGAAAAAACCGCAAACAAATCGACCCTTTTTTCTAATTTTAATCAGCGTTTGAATTTTTGGACCTTAAACTTTAATGGCCCCTAGCACCTACAGAAGACGTTTGCGCCCCATGGTTTCCCATTTAATAATGTTTGTCTTTATGTCTACTATCACTCCTAGAAGTTTGTCGGTCTGGTAGCGAAACACCCTGTATATATATATATATATATATATATATATTGTGTTACATGGCGAATCTATTTTGCTAATACTTTTTTTTATTTTGAGAATGTTTTTTATATTTAATTAGCCAAATTACTAACGTTGGTTAAATGTCAGCGAGAACACTGGTTGTAAGCATATGGTTTATATCCAGCAACATTTTGCATAATTTTCTATCCGCTTCACTTGAATCACAACAATGAAATAGCGAAATAAGACTCTAAATAACATTATGTCATTATTTATGAATAATATGTCTTTAACTCAAAAGATTATTTGTATGTCTAAAATATCATGCGTTTTAATCATCTCTTGCTATGAAGAGAGAAAAAAATAATTTGTTCCGCTGAACCAAATGCAATTTGTCTTTTCTTGAAATTGATCGTTATGCATAAGAATATTTTAAAACAGATTTTTTTTACAAATAAAATGTATGCAATTTGGAAAGAAGGATACACGAGAAATGTTTCTTTTGAGTATCTTATTATTGCAATTTCAGGTATTTATTGCATGTAGCTTTCAAAATCAAGGTTTCAAGGTTTTGTTAAAATATCTTAAATTTACTTAATGAAATTAATATAATTTAACGAAAACGCGATTTTAAAGCTCTGCGTTTGATCATTTAGGTTAAAAGTCTAGTATCAGGTCCAATTGAAACCCTGTAAAAAGAAAAAAAATGAACGATATTACAGAGATTGTTCTGGTAATCGGGACACCAGTAAAATTTACCGTTTTTTAACGGAGAAATTTCCATAAATTCCAGAAAAACCCCGAAGGAAACGGAAATGTTTTTGGAATTTACGGAAATTAGTCCATAAACAGGAAATTGTACCAGCGCGGCGTCCCGATTACAGTACAGTTTCCATAAAATCATCCGTTTTTTAAAAAAAATTACAATGAAGCGAAATTAATTTAAACGATTTGTTATACTGAGAACAAAACAATCATGGATGTATATGTAAAATAATAAAGGGGATTTAAATAATATTTGATAGGCTGTTTTAGACGTTTTCGCAATTTAAAATTCCTTCACCCAATTTGGATCATCTAACTACCTTTTCACGAGTTGTGAGCCAAATCTTTTGCATACACACATTGCCGATTCTTTTTCATTAGTTTTTCAGATCCTCTGAGTTTCTAAATGGTCTGTTTTTTTGGTACTAATATTTTCTATGAAAAAATAACTCTTTAGATATTTCAGTGAAATTCTTTCGAAACCTGTTCCAGAGGTTATTTCTAATGCAAATATTGTATAAATCTACCACGGAAAATTGCAGTTACAACTTCTTCAACTTATTATTGACTAATCACTTTGCGTCCTAGGCCTTGTTGCCGCATAGTTTCAAATCGATGAATCATCTTTTGTAAATTTGTCATGCCCATCGGTTCTTTTGGCAAATTCTGTAATCGTTGAAATTCAGGACGAGCATCATTGCAATTCTCGTTGTGCTGATAACACAGCTTGACTAGCAAAGTATGGTGAGAGTTGATAATGATGAGAACTCTCCCAGCCTTTCCTTTTGTACTCATGATTGCTATACACAACTCATTTTATGCAAATTAATGCATTTTAGTCGGTAAACAACGCTAAAATTGCCACCAGTGGCGATTTTTAAAACTTTTTATTTTAATTTTTTTTAAGAATTCGAAATCCCATGGTCTACTATGTATGCTGATCAAATTTGGTTATGTTTTGACCAAAACTTTACACGCTAGAGGGCTCTGAACACCTGACGTTAATAACTAACCACCCTGTATGTATATATAATATACAGGGTGAGTAATAAATATCGAAACAAGAGGCTATCTCCTTAAATATTGCCCCTAGACCCATACTTCCAATTGCAAACTTTCTTAAAAAAGGTGAATTTTTTGATAAGTTGCAACTCTATGGGGGGTCTATTTAAAAAAAATACGAAAATTAATTTTTATACGGCCCCCAGAGGATAAAACTTCCAATTAGAAAAATTTTCTTTATCCATTCCTGAATTGGAAAAAAAAATCATCTCGATATTTACAAATCCCCGAAAGATATTACAATCCAAAATTTTCAAAAATTCGTGACTTACACCACTTAAGCATACCTTTGAGCGCAGCGAAATCAGTTCATTTGAAGTACAATTTAGGGATCGACCATAAATTTACGCATTGTTAAATGTCGATCCAAGACAATCCTTTAATTTTTAGATATAAAATAAAAGCGGATAGGTTTTTTCTTTAAACTTCCTTGAAATATGCTAGATGTCTGCAATATCTCGACCTTCGCGCCAACCTCGTAATCGGCACGACCCATTGGCCGTACCGTCTTATTAAACACTTATTAAAAGTGTTATTAAATTAAGGGACATTAATTAAACTCTCATTAAAAGTGTCTTAGAAACTTATTGCTACAGGCAATAAGTTTAGTAAAAATAGTAATAGCGATAACGGCACTTCTATTAACGGAATCATTGGAAATATATTTTAATAAATTACATAGAAATATTTTCAAAAATCTACTTTTTTACTATTCAACTTCAAATTTTATGATGGTTTTAAACCTATTTTTACTTTTTTCTATCTTTACAAGGAGAAAGTATTGGACTCATGAAAATTTTGAATTTCGGTTTTCGACGGATTCACGGGTTTTAGGGCTCAGAGATACCGAAAAACATGTTTTTACAAAATGTCTGTCTGTGAGTCCCTGCACAAGAAAAAATTTAAAATCGACGTGATAAAAAATGAGGTTTAAATCAACTGACGCATTTAAAAAGTAATTAAAGAGGGTGAGAATGGCAAAACTTAAAATCTGAAATCGAAACTATACAGGACAGAGTTAATCACCTAGAAATTTTTAAAAAGTATTTAAACGTTAGGAGCCTATTTTTGTTTAAAACTAAATGCACTTTTCTGCATCAAATGTTTTCTATTTCAGTATTTCTCATTTTTAAACTGACATAAGTCTATAACCGTCAATCACGGCAACAGTCCATCGATTTCAATAGTTTTTTATCATCTCAAAAAAAAAAAAAAAAAAAAAAATTGCCCAACGTGCCGAAAGATGTTTTTAGCTCAGAAAATTTACTTTTAAAAATATGATTTGTTCACAAAAAATTGCATCTTTTTTTATTGCTGTTTTAAATACTTTTATTTTTTTAAAAGTATATATTATTTAAAATGCTGAATCAAAATTGAAAATTAGACATTTTCATTCAATCAAAAGAAAAAAATTCAAAGCGACAAATAATATTTTGAGTTATAAAAATTTTAGTTTACCCTAAATTAAAAAAATATATATATATTAAAAAGCCTTATGATGTGATAATGCTTACAAATTATACGGTTAACAATCATAAAACATTCAAAATTCTAACTCTATAAATAAATAAATAAATAAAATGTTTCCTGGACCCATTACAGCAACATTGTTTCTTCAATTACAAGCATTTCAATTTGTGTCTAATCCCTTGAAATCTCGCGATTTATTAAAATTGTCATAACTCTCTAAGTTTTGAAAATATCAAGATGATTTTTTTTTTTTTTTTTTTTTTTTTGTTCAGTTCAGGAATGGATAAGGAAATTTTTTCTAATTGGAAGTTTTATCCTCTGGGGGCCGTGTAAAAATTTAATTTTCGTAATTTTTAAAATAGACCCCCCATGGAGTTGCAACTTATCAAAAATTTCACCTTTTTTTAGGAACGTTTGCAATTGGAAGTATGGGTTTATGGGCAATATTTAAGGAGATAGCATATTGTTTCGATATTTATGATTCATCCTGTATATTGAAGTGGTCAAATACCACATTGGTACAGGAATTGTACAAGTTTTGTTTTCCCCAATGAACTATCACCTTCATAAAATTCACTAAATATTTTAAACAAAAGCTACTCTGTTTGATAAACATTTTTCTCTTCGAAGTACGAGAATTAAGACTTTTGTTTATTTTCAAATATATATGTTAGTAAATTTTGGTAGCATTCAATCATTTCAACATATGACAAATAGAAGTATTTTGCTTCTGAAAAGGGCTATGGAAGAGTATATAAACTGCTTTTTTTTAGAGTTACTTTGCTCTGTTAAAAATATGGTATTAAAACTATTCTCTCATAATTTTTTCTCTTTCTTTTAGAACTGTACATTAAAGGTGTTCTTGACTGCTCCGCTCAACAAGCGCAAAAAGTTTTGACACATTTACAAATTAATTTTTTAACGGAAAGCTATAAAATTGCAAAGCCTGATCATGAAAGCGATTTAGAATCTAACTGAATTTTCCATTTTGTGATCTATCAATTACCTATTGAGTTATAAGCTATTTCGATCACGTGATCACCCGTTTTTCTTCTGCTTTTTGACCGGTTTTTCTGCTTTCGTCAGGAAATGTGCTCAAAAAAGTCAACTTTTAAGGCTTGTTATGAAATATCTATTTTTTAACAGAAAATTGAGTGCAATTAGACAGTTTCTGAATAACAACACCGGCTATTTTCATGCATTTCCGAACAAAAATAAATTAAAGCATGTGTCACAAAGTTACCCTTTTTGATTTAAGAACACCCTTAAAACCTTTTTCCCTTTTTAGGCAAATTTCTAAAAAAGTTTCCTTATTTTTTTTAAATCAAAATACTTAGAAATATCTGTCTAAAGAAGTGCTTCGCGGAAAAAGATTAAAGACTTTCGCATTTATTGGGAGGAAATAAAAAAAGAGATCCTTAGAAATATTATCTTATACATTTTATCTTAATAAGCACAATGAAATCTCGTTTCAGAATTTTGTGATATTCCCATATTAGACGAATTTCGTAGGAATATTTTCCTATGTAATTTAGTCCGTAATAAGATTTTTGGCTGCGGCGATTATGCGTTCACTATTTTCTTGACTTTCATCACATTTATATTATATTTCCGTGGATATTACATTGAACAGTATATTTTAATTTTAGAAAATAAAAGTAAAAAATATATTAATGTATTTTTTTAATAATCTGTGAAGTAAAATATCCGAAAAAAGCTTACAATCTTTTTTTTTTTTTTTTTTTTTTTTTTTTTAATGTGATTATGTTCAGTTTGTGTGAGATGAAATAAGCAATATTTTTTAAATGTATATTTTGATAGAAAGTTTAGTATCCCTTATTGATAGAGATAAAAACTAATTATAATTCTGTTTTGGAAATTATATAACCTTTACATTTTTTTCAATAGATTAAAAAATAATGTGCAAAATAATTTGTCCCATTTTAGCCTGATCAAAATTTACTGCAGTTTTAAAAAGGATGTTTTTAAAGCTTTCATAATTTTAAAAAGTGTAACTTTTCAAGTTTTGTATTCCCCCATGAACTATCATCTTCATAAAATTTAATAAATGTTTCAAACAAAAGCTTCTCTGTTTGATAAACATTTTCCTTTTTATAAGTAGGTAAATTAAGACTTTTGCTTATTGTTATATTTTTGTTAGTAAATTTTGGTAGCATTTAGTATATTTTCAACATTTTGTTAATGGAAGTACTTTGCTTCTGAAAAGGGTAATGAAAATTTAAGAAAAAGTATATAAACTGCTTTTTTGGTACTACTAAGTTATCCCGTCGATCAAAAAATTATCGCCAAACTATAAGATTAAATGCCAATAATGGATGATCGTGAATGTCACATTTAATGATATTAAATACGATTCATGTATTTAAAATGTCATTAAGTGATTTTTATTCATTTTTTATTTGAATTTTTATTAATATTCTACTAATTATTTGTTTTTTCATTATTTAAAATAAATATTATGTCAATATGTATCATTTGGCTATTAGTTTGGCGATTTATATAATTAGGCGAAATTGGTCGACGGGATAACAGAATAGTACCGCTTTTTTTATAGACCTACTTTGCTTTGAGAAACTCAAAATATGATATGAAAAGTATTCTCTCGCTCTTTTTAGGAACGTTCGTAATTATGTAAATAGGTAAAGTACCTCTAGTCGTCTTTCAGTCCCCCCATCTATGTGTCCGTCCGCATATAACAACACAAAAACAACCCAACCGAATCGTTTGAAATTTAAAATATATAATTATTACATAATTTTGTCGAGTCATTTCAAATTTTATGAAAATCGGTTCAATTTCAGGGACAATCAAAAGTATTCCATTACATTACGCTCAATGGGGAAAATAGTTTCAAGGGCAATTTAATGATGTTACACTCTTTCGAACACAATACAGTTCATATGCATCTATGAAATGTGTACTAAAATATACATTCTGTACAATCTGGGGTGCAAAAGAATATTTTTTATTTTTTTTACAGAACCACACAAAAGTATTCTATCACATAATAGTATAGGGGGGGGGATAGTCTGTGGTTATTTTAAGTATAATAAACTATTTCGCATTTTATGTAATTGATACTGAGGTTTAGTATAAGTTAATTTTTGTATAATAGAAAGCATTTAGTGTTTATAGGAACACACAAAATATTTTGGATACTGCATTGTATTCCAAGTACTGCATATTTTAAAAACTTCTTTATAGTACGAACGCATCTCATTTGCTACGTCTGACGTACGATTTCCAACATGTTCTCTTTCTTTTGAAGAATGTACATTAAAATCTTTTTTCCCTTCATAACCCTTTCGGGTCTGGTGTACTATTAGTAGTATGCAAAATATTATGTTGTATTATGCAAAATAACGACATTCGTTATCTTTCAGACAGTGAAATGTTCTTTAAACACTAATTAATCTATTTGGATAGCTTGCGTTAACGTTATTAACATAAAAGTAATTTTTTCTAAAGAGTGAAAAAAAATTCGGACCCCGAAATGGTCTTTCGAATTTCTAAAAAAGTTTCCTTATTTATTTATTTATTTACTTTTTTTTTTATCAAAATACTTAGAAATATCTGTCTAATGAAGTGCTTCGCTGAAAAAGATTAAATACTTTGACATTTATTGCAGGAAATAAAACAAGGGATCCTTAGAAATATTATCTTATTCATTTTATCTTAATAAGCACAATGAAATCTCGTTGTAGAATTTTGTGATATTCCCATATTAGACGAATTTCGTTGGAATATTTTCCTATGTAATTTAATCCGTAATAGGAATTTTGGCTGCGGTAGTATTGGGTTATGCGTTTAGAAATAACATGCACTGTAGTTATTTCCTTGAATTTCATCATATTTATATTATATTTCCGTGAATATTACCTTTAACAATATATTTTAAGTATGGAATTTCAAAAATATTTTTACATATTTTTCAATAAAAATAATCAATAATATATATATATTTATATAAAATATACATATATAATTACATACAGTGGGGGTCAGAATTATAAGAACAATTGAAAATTTCGCAGAAAAAATTTATTTCTGAACTAAATAAAGTGAAATTTATACACTAAATGCTTTTCTATGCTAGAAATCATTGTGGAATTCAAAACATTGGAAGATGCAAAATGTGAATGTTTTGTCACAAGTAAAGAATATGTCATTGTAAAAATTGGACAAAATTATAAGGACAATGAATGTTTTTGCCTGAAACACACTGATAATTAATAATCTCCCCGCTTCTTCTCAATCCCTTTTATCAGTCTTGACGTCATGGAGTTTGACAATTCCTTAAGAATGTTCTTGGAAGATTTTGAGTGATCTTTTCGATGGAAGATATGAGTTCTTGCTTGTTTTGAGATTATATACCATTTTGCATACTTTGTGTGCCAGAATACCCAACAGATTTTTTCATTGGATTCAGATCAGGACTTCTGGTTGGCCAATCAAGTAGTTTCTCGGAATTAGCATTATACCACGAGTTTGCAATTTGGAAAACATAAGCCGAGGCATTGTCCTGCTGGAAACAATAGCCTCCAATTGCTATTAAAGGTGCTTTTGGTAGAAGATTATCGCCCAATACATCAATGTAACTCTTAAAATTCCTCCTACCCTGCACAAAAACTATTGGAGTAGTTCTACCAGTTTTGAAACCTTCCCAGACCGTTACTGAATCACTTCCAAATGCATGCTTTGAGAAAATAGTATTTTCTCTACGAAGATCATACTAGAAGCTGCAAAAACAATCTAGTCTATCCAAATTAATCTTTTTCTCATCGGAAAATACAGAATCCTACTTTTTTCCCATAGTATTGCAGTTTTTGACAAACTCCATCCTCAGTCTCTCATTAACTTTTGTAAGACGCGTTCTTGACAGATGTTTACTACAGTAAACCTTTTCTTTGTTTTTATAAAACACGTCGAACAGTTCGAGCACTTGCATTCTAAGTTAAACTAACGGTTTTTTCCCGTTTTTTTGGAGCAAGCTCGCCTTATTATGATTCTTTCCCCCCATTCAGAAACAGAAGATAGTCTGCTTTTATGTCTTCGCCGTCTATATTTACCGGAATTTTAAAGATAATTGTAAATAAACGTTCTTGATCGATTCAATTTTGTAGCAATTTATCATACAGAAAGTCCTGAATTTCGAAATGCATCCATTTTTCCTTTCTGAAACTCCAAAAGCTTTGCACCTTGCGGCATGATTGAAAAACAGAATAATAAGATCCCAAACGGTTACTACGCATTTATATCGTCTGGAATTCCGTGTGCAGAGCAAAAAGCATGCAAATTTTACTTTTTAGATCACACAAATACAGTTGTTCTGATAATTTTGTCCAAAACCGATGGCTGTATAAATTTATGATACATTTTATGAACATTAATTTACCACATATTTTTATAAAAACATACAAAAATAATATTCATTTTTCATTGGTTTTCATCCATTAAATGTGCATAAGTCTCCCGTCAAATGTAACCAAGATATGGCAATTTTTCCCTTGTCCTTATAATTATGACCACCACTATATACATATTATATATATATATATAAACGAGTTATTCCATATTTTGATGTTGATTTGTAGTATTATCTAATGGTTCTATATTTATATATATATATACATAATGCGATTAAGTTCAGTTCGTGTCGGATGAAATAAAGTAATAATTTTTTAATGTATATGTTAGTAGAAAGTTTGGTATCCCTCATTTATACAGAGAAAAATGAATTGTATTTTTACTTTGGTAAATCAATTTGTGTACACTTTACAGTTTTTTCAAAAGGCTAAAAAAAATGTGTAAAATAATTTATCGTATTTTAAAGTGGTCAAATTTTATTGCAATTTAAAAACAGGATGTTTTTAAAGTTTTCATAATTTTAAAATGTTTAAATTTTCAAGGGTTGTTTGCCCCCATGAAATATCACCCTCATGTAATATAGTAAATGTTTTCAGCAAAAGCTGCTCTGTCTGAAAATTTGTTCTTAATTTATGTTCTTAATTATGTTAATTTTTATTCTTGTATTTCACGGATGTTGCCCCTCCACCCCTTACGTCATTTGGCCATTTTGAATCAGTGAGACCCAGACGTTAAACGATAAAAATTTATGAAAGAGAAAGAAAAAACGTAACACGTCGAAAGGGAATGGGTTCATTAGTTCAAATTTGAGCTGCGTCCTTGCAACTAGCCTCTTTGTTAACAAGTACCTAACAAGTTAAAGTTGAACAGCTACTTCTTACACGCTCTTAATATTAAATAATACGTGTATATAGTAAATTCACGAGCGGATTCTGTAATATTTTTATGCGGAAATGGTGGTTTTCAAATATCCGAAGATTTTGAGGTTATGTTCTTATATATGCGTACTACAAAATTTTAACACAATACTTGTCGCAGTATTTATTGATTGTCAATTTTCTAAAGCTATTTCTTATACGCCCTTAATAGAGTATATAATAAATTCTCGAACGGATTCAGTAATATTTTTATGCGGAATTAGCGGTACTCAAATACCCTAAAGTTTAGCGTCTATATTCTTATATGTGCGTACTACAATTCTTTACTATGATACTTCTTTCAGTATTTCATTGTCAAAGTTGTAAAGCTATTTCTTACACGCTCTTAATATTAAATAATACGTTCATATAGTAAATTCACGAGCGGATTCAGTAATATTTTTATGCGGAAATAGTGGTACTCAAGTATAAGAAGGTTTTGCAGCTATGTTCTTATATATGCATTTTAAAAAACGTTACTACTATACTTCTTTCAGTATTTACTGATTGTCAAAGTTAAAAAGCGCCCTTACATGCCCTTAATCTTAAATAATACCTGTATATAGAAAATTCACGCTCGGATTCAGTTATATATTTACGCGGAAATAGCGGTAATCAACTATCCGAAGGTTTTGTGGCTATGTTCTTATATTTGCGTACTACAAAATTTTACAACCATACTTCTTTCAGTATTTATTGATTGTCAGAGTTGTAAAGCTATTTCTTAAACGCCCTGAATATTAAATAATAGTGTATATAGTAAGTTCACAAGCGGATTCAGTAATATTTTAATGCGGAAATAGTGGTGAACAAAAATCCGAAGTTCTGACGACTAAGTTCTTATATACCTATACTAAAAATCTTTACTACCATAATTCTTTATGTTATTTATTAGTTATATATGATGTACGTGTATACAGGGCGCATGAGAATTAATTTTCAATGTCAATCAATAAATAACTGAAAGAAGTATGGTAATATTTTTTTAGCATACGTATATAAGAGCATAGTTGAAAAACCTTCGAATTTTATTATACCACTATTTCCACATAGAAATATTGCGGTATCCGCTTGTGAATATAAACATGAATTATAAAATTTAACTCTTAAATGCATAGGATAGAACGCGTTCCAAAAATGCGCAATTCAAAGAATCAGAATTCATACCAGAAAAATCTAAATAGTAAATTTTTCTTTATTTAATTACGAATGGTCTGTCATTTAGTAAAGTGAAAATTGCTCTTTTAAATTTCTGGTGAGAATACGGAATATGTGAATAAAACCCCCAATAAATCAGGAACACTTATGGTATTGAAAATGATACCATATGCATTTAAGGGATAAAGAGCTTGTAAGAAGTAGCTTTATAAATTTGACAACCAATAAATACTGAAATAAGTATTTTAATAAAATTTTGTAGTACGAACATAAAAGAACATAACCGAGAAATCTTCGGGTTTTTGAGCACCACTATTTTCGCTTGGAATATTAGTTTAACCCTTTCCGGCGCAGTGTGTCTGGTCTGGAAACACCTAATTTTAATTCCAAACTGGCAATTGGCACCAATAATATTTTGATAAAATCTTGCTTTTACATTAAAAGTTTAAATTAAGAAGTTCTTGATTTCTTAAAATGTCTTTTGTAAATTCCGGTGTCAGTGGATAATTTCTCATTTTATTAACAGAATTTGTCCGTGACGGAAAGGGTTAATCCGCATAGAAAAATTACAAATGTGTAACTATTAACACATATGGATTTAGGATACTATATAAGTGATATACACACATATTATTTAATGTACAGGGTGTATGAAAATTGGCTTTACACAATTTCACAATCAATAAGTAAGTGAAGGAAGTATGACAGTAAAATTTTATGTATTGATTGTCGCATTGTAAAGCTATTTCTCATGCGCCCTGTATATTAAATAATGCATATACATATCGCCTATATATTATCCGAAATCCATATGTGCTGACGGCTACAAATTTGTAATTTTTTTTAAAAATCTTTCAAGGTCATTGTAATACATCTCACGGGAGATTCGGGCGATACTGATTCCTTGTTCCCAGAATGGGGTCATACGTAAAGCATCGATCCGGGGTCGTTGCCACTAAAAGTTCAGTCGACCACGTTCAGAGGAAAAGGAAAATTCCGAAATCGTTGAAGTTCTTGGCGTAGGGCCAAAAAGATTTTTTTCTCAAAAAGAACTAACGTTTGTACTGATCATATCCTGTATTTTTGATGTTTTCTCCCTCGGAATTACAATGCCATGACAGACAAGGCATCGTAGGAAGAAAACAATCGCGATTATTTCTGTTTAAAACTTTATGCGTGTGTACATAAACGTTTTATAATTCAGTGCTAAGAATG
Organism: Maratus speculifer; assembly: GCA_964019185.1. Taxonomy (NCBI): domain Eukaryota; kingdom Metazoa; phylum Arthropoda; class Arachnida; order Araneae; family Salticidae; genus Maratus; species Maratus speculifer. The sequence continues at coordinate 59,939,270 of OZ025299.1, read as the reverse complement.
TATTAATAAAAAAGGGTTATACTTTATTCTCGGAACTAAAGTTAACCTTTAACTAATGCTACAGACCACTGCCTTTTTCAACAAACAATTTCCAGAAAAGAATCACAATTATTTCTGTTTAAAACTTTATGCGTGTGTACATAATTGTTTTATAATTTAGTGCTCAAAACTTATTAATAAAAAAGGGTTGTACTTTATTCCCAAAATAAAAGTTAACTTTACCAGTCTTACAAACCACTGCTTTTTCAACAAACAATTTTCAGAAAACAATCTCCATTATTTCTGTTTAAAACTTTATGCATGTCTATACAAAAGTTTTGTAATTTAGTGCTAAGAATGTATTAATAAAAAAGGGTTGTACTTTATTCCCGGAACTAAAGTTAACCTTTAATTAATGTTACCGGTATTATAGACGAGTGCTTTTTGTACAAACAAAACTTTATGCGTGCGTAAATAAACATTTTATATTTGAATGCTAAGAATGTATTAATAAACTAGTCGTTGGAGCCCACCGTAAAACTTACCTATCATGGATATGCATAGTATAAAACATGAAAATAAAACATATATAAACTATTTATGAAATGCATCGTAATTCCAAAATAAAATTTAAACGTATATTTAGATATTTTAAATACATAATAATACTCTTTTAATGAATTGCTCTCGAACCAATTTCGACAAATTGTATAAAACGCGAAACTACACAAGCAGTACCTAATTGCGTAAAAAAAACACCCTTATATCTCCAAAAATAATTATCATATTAACTAACAGTTTACTGCGTCAAACTAATCGTCTCATATCCAATTAAAATATATCTTTGAATTGAAATTTAAATGAAATACAGGATCAAGAAAAATCGAAGATTGTGGAAAATAGGATTACAAATATTTCAACGACTAATTATCCGATTGACTCTGTTTTTTATGCAAAATTTGTGTTATTTTATTGTCTTTTACATCCACTCCTTAAAATAAAAATTTTGAAATTTTTTATGTACCTTTCGTCAGAACGAATGTTTGGAGACTCCGAAAAAAATAGTTCCGGATAATCGAGGTTTCTGATATTCAATAGGCTTCTTTCCAATATTACATACTAAGTACTGAATTCAAAAGAGAATTTTGAAAAATTAATCCGCTATATCAGGGTTTGTATGGGTCCTGGAAATCCAAAATCATGAAAGTCTTCGATACCAGCATTTTCTTTTAGAAAATTTCTCCTTAAAAAAATGCGAAACTTTGCACGTTTGAACTAGATTAATTTTTTATGCAAATATGTTTGTACTGCACCTCAAAAATATCGGTACCCGTACGAACCCTATGCATGTCAATTAAATATATTTAATTTAGTACGCTTCGCTGTTTATTTTTGCAAGCAAACATTGACGATATTTCACCTGTTATCGCCAAGTATCATGAGACTTTGACGTCACTGACGGAAATGACTATAAAGATTCGGGAGTGTGAGAGTAGCATAATTGTTATAACAAAGTAAATTTGCGAGAAACTACGTTTTCTAAAGATAAAAAAGAAATCTGATTATGCAAATAACAGTCATCGTAGAATTTCATCGAAGAATTTTTTCGTACGTAGCCATCTTTTAAGAGACTACACTAGTCATTCATAAAAACCCGGACAATAATGTTAAGTCTATGGAGGCGTTGTTTTGAAATATATCGCTCAAATTTTAATACTTTTACATATTTTTTTTTAGCAGAGGATAGCCGAGAACGATCTACAGCCGGGTAAGTTTTTACTTTGTCGATGTTGACAAAGTAATTACTTTGGTTCCAGATTAAAAAAAAATATTTTAAATTTCGGAACCGGTTGGAACTGCATCTGAAATTGAAACTAAGATAATATAAAGAAAATATATCCAAAATCGACAAAGTAAAACCTAGCCCAGTTGTAGATTATCCTCAAGTATACTATGCAAAACTAAATCATGTAAAACTATTAAAATTTGAGCGATAGACTTAACATTATTGTCGGGGACTTTTTGAACGACTAGTGTAGTCTCTTAAAAGATGGCTATATTTTGTCTGTTTGAAGTTCTCGTTAGCTGATATTTTCATAATCGGATTTCATTTATTAGCTTTTGTTTCTCGCAAATTTAATTTGTTATAACCGTTATGCTACTCTTATACGCCTGATTCTTCATATAGTCATTTCCGCAAGCGTCAAATAATACACAAAGAATAAATTTCATGTCAGGTGAAGCGAGATTTCATACTTCCAATGCTTCAGCGCCATTACATATTCAGATATTTAGACATGCGATAATCATTAGTAAACGGTGCTACATTAAATGATACTTTATTCATCAAATTTTCCATATGTTAAGCTGCGGTTTCGGAGATAATTAAAGTCATCATCAACTCTACACATTTAGAATTAAAATGTGGCATATTTGTCATTAGATCACGAAAAGAATATGCTAGAGATTTACTTTTACAGGCGTTTTGTTGTCCAGTATACCGGTCGTAATACTTCATAGTGAACGTTGAGACAAATATACATAATGAACATAATTTTTGTTCTAAGATATATACAATACATGAGATGCTTAAAAACTTACATTATTCAGAAAATTAATTTTTTTGAAATCGCGAAAAACCTCTGTTAGGTTCATTGGATTTCATTGTAAACCAAGATTTTACAGTGCTAGATATGCAGGATAAAACTATGTCTTTTGCAAATTGCAGTGTTTTTAGGTGCATTCGTAATTCTATAAATTGGTAGCACCTATAGTCTTCGTTCAGTCGTCCGTCTGTTATCATATAACAGATCAAAAACCACCCAACCAAATAATTTGAAATTTAAAATACATAATTCTTGCATAAATTTGTCGAGTCATTTAAAAAAAATAAAAATCGGATGCATAGTTTAATTACAGCGACTATCAAAAGTATTCCGTTACACTACGGCTATCTTGAAAAAAAAAACAGATGTAGTGCATTTTAATGGGGTTACAACTCATTCGAACATAATAAAATTGATAAGCATCTATGAGGTATATACTAAAATATACACTCTGTACAATATGTGGTGCAAAGAATATTTTTTGTTATTTTCAGGGCTGCACAAAAGTGTTCCATTGCATAATGGTATAGAAAGAAACACTGTTTGGGGCACGTTTGAATAATATTAAAGTATTTAACACTTTATGAAACTGATATACGTTGCTGAGGTTTACTACAAGTTACTTCCTTTATATAAGAAGCAGATGGTATTTACTGGGATACACAAAAGATTTCGCATAACTATTTTTTCCGAAGTACTGTATACTATTACACTAAGATCGGAATATTTTTAAAACTTTCTTATAGTACGAACACACATCATTTGCTACCCTTGACGTGCTATTTCCATTTTTTTTCGTTGCATGCTTACGAATACACGAATACAATGATTGGTATCGAAGGCTCGTATTTTTAATTTTGTATGTGTGTTTTGAAACTCAGGTCTTAAAATATATATTTACCATCTTCTGGTAACCTGACTAGTAGCTGAGAGGTTATGCTTTCGAAGGTGGTAGATGGGAGGTGCTGGGTTCGAATCCAATGGCGTCCGTCGGCCTAACCTTTCGGTGTTTTCCGTGTTTTTTTTAACCTTAGGCAACCTTGCGTAAATACATTGGGATCCCTTAGAAAGACCCCCACGGATGGCACACTCTCTCGGGCCTGTATCCCTAGTGCAGATAATTGGCCGTCATAAATAACAATCACATATACCGGTGATATGTACATATTCTTTGCAGATATCACTCGCTTATATATCTTATTTATTATTATTTTTTTATAAACTCTAAATCATTAGCGATTTTTTCTATCATTATCTACTAAAATAGACAGAAATATATCCTCTTGTGCGTACTTTGTCTATAACTGTACATGCCCCACGGCTAAATCGTGACTACAAAACATCTATATGAAACACAATGAATATTTATTCATCTGTGAAAAACACCGGGTTGATAAATTTCTACATCAATAACACGGATAAAACTTTACAGCAAATGGATAGAATGATAAATAAAGCGCATTAATGTACCATTCTGGTTGCGGTATAACGAACACTACTTTAAATACTAACAAAAACTAACATAAAGTTTTAGCGAAATCTATTTTCTACTAGTGACGGTACTGTAGTTTATATTTATGAAGGTCCACATTCAAATGCAGAACATGAAGTTTTACAATAATTACTAGGTATTAGTTTGAGAAAACACATTAAATAGAAAACACATTAAATTAATGGCATTTCGAAGAAGAGTTACGAAATATGTCATAATTTTAATCATATAAAGTGCAGCGAGATGTTTTTTAGACCATTTAATTTTAATCAATGAGTTTAACAGAATTTTTGAATCAAATTTTACTTTTATGTCCGTAAATGTGCAACTCTTTTTTTTTTAAATAATTTTTTTTCAAAATTCTAGTGTGCATTTAATGTTACAGAAACTTAATTATTTGCCCCTGAAGGATTCAAACGAACTGCACAAGCAACATGCTGAATTAATCCTAAATCTATTAAATTAAACTATGCTTTAGAACAAAAATGCATTAGTTTATAGGTCCTAACTAAAATCTACATATTTATAGATGTACGAAACATAAATGATTGCTTTAAAATTTCGCTGGGAAAGTAATGGTAAATAAGTTTTCGAAGAATTCGAGTAGTTAAATTTCGCATTATTCTAAAATCCATCTACGTGAAAGAATGTCTCTAATGTTTTTTATTGACTTTCGTTGTGTTGAGTCTGGGTCAGCTTCGGGTTGGGTTTTGACTGTTCTGGTGTGTTTCGGATTGATTTGTTTTTTCAAAAGAAAGTTCAAAATATTTTTTCTAGTGAGTGAAAGAACTTTATTATAATATAAATGAGCATAATTCACCTGCAACAAAGTGACAATTTCAAAATACTTCAATTAACAGATGAGGCATAAAAACAAAATAAAAATAGTGGCATTATTTTATCAAAGCCGTAGCCAATCGGTAAAATCGGATACGAATTTGAATTTTTTTTTTCTGTAGCTAATTCAGATAGTGTCTTTGTCCATTTATTTTAATGACGCTTAAATAAAGGTATAAGGGGAGACGATGTCCCAGCCCATATCATAAAACTTCGTAATCGCAAGATTTAGGAAGTCTAGAGAAGGCTTAAAATTTTTCAGGGGGAGTGCGAGCTTATCCCCCTAATCATATCCTCTTTACTATTTCTTTTATTATAACGTAAAGCAGTAGAAATCAGCTCTGCGTGCAACACAGATAAAATAAAAACTAGCCCGGTTGTAAATCATCCTCAGCTATCCTATGCAAAAAAAAAATCATGTAAAAATATTAAAATCTGGGCAAAATATTTGAAAAGAACGGCCCCATAGACTCAACATTATCATCCGGTTTTTTTTCAGTCAGTAGTGTGTGGGCACTTAACTAAATGTCCCCCATCTGTTACACATTCGACAGATCGTTCCTGAACATTAGTTATAGCTTTTGATACATTTCGATCTGATTAAATCATGAAAAATTCTTTGTATATCGCGTTAAAAACGTATATAAATTATAAACAAGATATTCTTGTACTTTCCCTTTATTTAAAAAGAATTCTGTGAAATAAAAAAAAAAAAAATCTATGGTATCGAGTAGAATTTAAAAACCTTTTAGGTAGCTTTCATTACAAAAAGTAAAAAGCTACCTATTGCAGCCGTCCGGTGGAAAGCACTTCCAGAAAATTTTGGTATATTTTCACCGATCATGACCCCCAGACCCCAAAACCACCCTCCGTTCAAATGTTGACATATATATATATATATATATATATATATCTGATTTTTGTCATGCGATAACTAATGTATTTATAAACCGATTTGAATGAAACTTGGTATGTACATAGTACATACAAATATCTAGACCGAGTTCGTTGGCCAGCATCATCCGCTATCTTGTTTCAAAATGGCGGCCATTTAAAAATTTTAAAAAAAATTTTAATTTTTAATTAAATGCGAAAAAAATAAGAGTTAAAAATATTTTTATTCTATGTGTTAGATTTTAAAACACCAATACCAGAACACTTTTTACTTTGTCTATATATTAAAAAATAATTGAGTTATAGCACTTTGAATTTTTCTTATGGCTGACATTTTGAAACGATCTGATTTTCGTTATACTATAACTAACGTATTTATGAACCGATTTGAATGAAACTTGGTATGTACATAACACATACAAATATCTCGACCGAGTTCGTTGGCCAGCATCATCCGCCGTCTTGTTTCAAAATGGCGGCCATTTAAAATTTATTAAAACATTTAAAATTTAAAATTAAATGCGAAAAAATTAAAAGTTGAAAAATAACTTTATTTTATGTGTTAGATGCTAAAACACCAATTCTAGAGCACCTTTTACTTTGTCTATATCTTAAAAAATGATTGAGTTATAGCACTTTGAATTTTCCTTATGGCTGACATTTGTTACGTGATAACACTCGTATTTATGAATCAATTTGGATGTAACTTGGTGTGTACATAGTACATAATAAAACCTGGACCGAGTTCGTTAACCAGTTCCATCCGCCGTCTTGTTTCAAAATGGCGGCCATTTAAAATTTTTTAATTTAAAATTTGAAATTAGGTACAAAAAAGCGAGAAATTGAAAAGGATTTTTTTTATGCATGTGACCTTCATGTAAAAATTCCAAAGCATTTTTTGTTTCGTCTCTACCTTAAAAAATGTCTGAGTTATAGTACTTTTAATTTAAGGTGTTGCTCACATATTTAAATGATCTAGTTTTCCTTACGTGATAACACGCGTATTTATACACCGATTTGGATGAAACTTGCAGCGTTGATATGACATACTGATGCCTGGACCGAGTTCATTGGCCAGTTCCAACCGCCGTCTTGTTTCAAATGGCGGAATATTAATTTTTTTAATTTAAATTTTAAAATTAGGTACAAAAATGTAAGAAATTGAAAAATATTTTTCTTTTGTGTTTTGACCTTGATACAAAGATTCCAGAGCATTTTTTGTTTCATCTATATCTTGAAAATTGGCTGAGTTTTAGTACTTTCAATTTTCAGTGTGATTGACATTTTGAAACGGTCTGAAATTTGTCACGCGTTAATACGCATATTTATAAACTGGTTTCGATATAACTCCGTGTGTTTATAGTACATACCAATGTCTTGACCGAGTCCACTGGCCAACTTTATCCGCCATCTTGTTTCAAAATGGCGGCTATTTACTTTTGTCAAAAATCTTTTAAATGTATAATGATGTATAAACAAAAAATTAGAAATTTAAAAAAGGTTTTTTCTAAACTATTTATCTTAATATTGAATTCCGGAGTATTTTTTGCTTTGTCTTTACCTTGAAAAACACATGGGATATAGCAGTTTGAATTTCTAATATGGGTGAAATTTTTTTTTAAAGTCAGTTTGTCCGCGACAGCACTGGCTAATGTTAATCGATTTCGATGTGAGTGTGCATGTTCATATTAATTAAGATTTCGATCAAGCTCATTGTTTTTTTTATCCATCATGCTGCTTTAAAATGGATATCGTGGAATTTGGCGACCCTATAAATCGCTTAAAATAAAGCTAGGTTGAATAAAAGATAGCTAATTTCTAAAAATGCCTATTAATATTCAGTATTGACAAAAACTAATATTCAGTCTTATATAATCGTGTTCCACTATTTTGATCTTCGTATATTTGATTTATATAACTTAATTTAAAATAAATAAATAAGTATATGAAAGCTACCTCTTCCTCCCGACACTGCCGGAAGGTCTTTATTTTATGGAAGAGTAGCCATAGGGGTATTTAAAGATCCATATTTGCCGAAGTGAAATGATGCATAAGCCAACAATTAATATCACTAGTTGTTTACTCGTAGATTTATCATTGTGATTGTCGTACAATCATTCTACATGGCAACCACTAGTGGTATCAATTTTTGGCTTATGCACCACTTCACTTCCGGCAACCATGGATCATTAGATTCCTCTATGATTGCACTTTCATAAAATAAACGTTTTTCTCTTGTGCTCGATATCTTAGGTTTCTGTGCTGTCGGCGCTTTGGCTATCACATGCGAATCATTTTGTTTATGCATTTTAAACATTAAGACAATGTATTATCTACCGGGTGCCCCAAAAATGACTGATAGATTTTAAAATTCAATAACTTGCAAACGGTGACAGCTCTTTAAAATTTTTTTGCAGGAGGGTTATGTATAATGTCAGGAGTTCTTTTATCGCAATTATTTATTTTAGTTCGCATCTCAAACATAGGTGGCGCTGACGGCGATTGTAGGCCAGGTGATCAGTGCTGAGTGAAGCGTCGACCTGGCCTTCAATCGTCGTCAGCGCCGCCTATTGTTTGAAATTCGAACTAAAATAAATAATTACGGTAAAAAAAAACTCCTGCCATTATACATAACCCTCCTGCAAAAAAATTTTAAAGAGCTGTCACCGTTTGCAAGTTATTGAATTTTAAAATCCATCAGTCATTTTTGGGACACCCGGTATATAAACAATGCATCAGCGATTCTATAAAAAATGCAATGACAAAAATCTGAAAAAAACTTTTTCCAATCAAGTACTTCATTAATCTAAAACCACAGAGCGTTTGCTTAATCGCTATAATCTCCTTACCGAGGATTTGTATCCTAGCTGAATGTGTGAGCCAGGTAATAGGGAAAGGAAAGGTCAGTGTTTAAGCTATAAATAACCTAAGTTGCAATTCACATGATATCGCAAGAGGCGAAAATAATACTTAAGGATTTCCAGTATGATTACAATGTTTTCCTGACGCCAGAGTATCTCAACTTGTAGTATTAGTGGGGAAGTTAAACATTCGGGAATTCGGGAATTCTATTTTTAGATAGAGATTTACTTCACTATTCAAAAGTATTATAATAGTAGATAAATGAGAAAAACCTATAAAATTAACCAATTTGAAATAATAATTTTAAACAGGCTTTTCTACTTCTGACCGAAGAATTTAAAGCAGGTGGGTACAAAATCATAGTTTTCCCCCATCCCACTTAGATTAATTCTTTCATTGCTTTTCCTAATAATTTTAGGATGCATGTTATTTGAAGATTGCTAAACTATGTCACAGAAGATCTCAAACAGCAAATGTTAGAAAATTTTGACGAATTTCAATTACCATATATAGTTGCGTAAAAGTTGACCCGAAAACTCCAGAAAAATAACATGTACTTTCAATATCAAAATTTTTGGTATGGTAATTTTCGTATTAGATTATTGCGAATTACCTTTTGCTTTAAACTAATTTTAGATTACATTTCTTTAGATTGAATTTTATTTTAGAAAATTTTAACGGAATTGAATTGCTATATTTATTTGCGTATAAATCGATTCCAAAAAACAAGGAAAGTAATATGTACTTTGAATACCGGAATTCTCTTATAGTAGGTTTCGGATTAGATTAAATTTAGATTACATTAAATTAGATTAAATTAGATTCCCTTATGTTAGATTATCTTTTTTTATTTTCTGCTTTTTTTCTATGATATTTTTATTGTTTTCCAATGTTACAGAATGTACATTGTTTGATTAATTTTTGTTTTAAGATTACTAAAATGTCTTTTACAAGATAAAATACATAGGTTTATTCGGAAAACTTTGAAGAAGTTTAATTATCATATACACTATCATATAAATCAACTCTAAAAGCAAGAACATACACTTTCAATACCAGAATTTTCGTATGGTAATTTTCATCTTATTTCACCGCAGAAAATTCTGCAATGGATAAGGTAAAAGTAAACTATTTCGAAATTCTAGCATGTGACGGAAGAAAAATTTTGTTTCTTTCAATAATTTTACGCGATATGTGCAGCCTGACTTTATTCTAAATTTGAGTTTACTTACAAATAAACTAGTCCATATAGCATCATATTTTATTCATTTATTGATTAATTTTTACATAAGTTTTACTCCATTGTTCACAAATTAACAAACAGAAAAATACGGTAATATTTTGAGCACTTCCTACCTATAAAACCAATATAACATAAATACACTATAATTTTCAAAACAAATCTGTGCTTCTAATCATGTACAACAATCTTGGACAAAATCAATTAGAGGGTAAGTAAATTTACGTTAAAGTAATCAAACTACGGAGTAATTTTTTTTTCTGTCATTAGGAAGAGACGAAGAGAAAAATCAATGGTTATCTGCACAATTCCTTTAATTAAGGCGCAACACTAGGCACAGAAAAAGACCCGGATGATAATGTAAAGTCTATGGGGGTGTTCTTTTCAAATATCTCGCTCAAATTTTAATATTTTAACGTGATTTTTTGCATAGGATAGCTGAGGACGATTTACAACCGGCCTAGTTTTTACTTTTTCGATTTTACTTATATATTTTTTATATTATGATAGTTTCATTTTCAGAACCGGTTTAAACTGGTTTTGAAAGTTAAAGTAATTTCTTTTTTTAATCTGAACCCAAAACTGAAAAAGTAAAAACTAGGCCGGTTGTGGATCGTCCTTAGCTATCTTATGGAAAAAAAAATCATGTGAAAAACATTAAAATTTGAGCGAGATATTCGAAAAGAATGCCCCCATAGACATAACATTATCATTCGGGTCTTTTTCTGTGCCTAGTGTGAGGCCTCAAATGTTTTCGCTTGTTTTGTTTGAGATAAATGTATACTCCGGACAAAAATAATGAAAACACCTTTTACTAACTCTGCAACAAATAAACGTAGAAGAAAGCTAACAGTAAGAAACGATTGGGAATTTAGTCTACTTTTAAATGATGTGTGTAAAATATACTATCAACAAATTAAAAACAGTCCAAAGTTTGTTTTTTCCAATGGAAACACACAATTTTAACAAAATATTTTAAATCTTGTGGTTAAACTATGCCTAAAAACGAAATTTCATGTCATTTGGATAATACGTTTTTGAGTTATAAATATTCAAAATTTAGAGTTTCTAATGTTAATATACATTTACATATTTTTATTAATATCTCTAAAAATTATAATCCTAATGTGCATTTTTTTATGTAGTTATGATGCTAAAAATTATAAATACACTGAATTTTTAGATTAAAAAATTTTATGAAATGTAAAATTAATATTCGAAAAAAAATATGAATTGCAACTGACAATTTTTAATGGATTAATTAATAAAGGACAATTTTTAATGGACAATTTTTAATGTTATGTTCTTCCTTGTGGAAGAGCAAAATTTCGAATTTTTCTTCCAAGTAGTTTTCAAGTTACGCCGAACACATTCGCTGCCGGTCACGCGCTAGCGCGTGAAATTCTGAATCATTTAACACAGAGGGCGGAGTTATTGGCAGTGAACGTGTTAAAAAGTTAAAAATGCTGGTTTAAAAAACAGATTACACTTTTGAAACCTGCATAAAAATCTCGCCTAGAAAAACCATACGTTAATATTCTGTCAACTAACTTTAAAATTAACAATAATGCAAATATTACACGATTGAAAAATATGCAAATTAGGTTTAATAACTGACAATTTCTTACAATAATAACCGACAATTTTTTAATGGATTTATATATGTTATGTTCTTCCTTATGCAAGTCCAAAATTTCGAATTTTTCTTCCAAGTAGTTTTTAAGTTACGCTTAAAAAGTTAAAAATACTGGTTTAAGAAACAGATTACACTTTTGAAACGAGCATAAAAATCTCGCATAGAAAAACCATACGTTAATATTGTGGCAACTAACTTTAAAGTAAACAATAATGCAAATGTTACACGATTGAAAAATACGCAAATTAGGTTTAATAACTGCAAGAAACCTGTCGAGAATATGCAACTCGTGACATTTATTTTTTAAATCAAATATTCCAGTTTTCATTATCTAAAAAATATAATACAATCTGACATTTATTCTATCTAAAATTTCATAAAGTATCACAGAAAAATTAATTTTCCATAAACTTAAATATGCAAATTTCTTCAAAAATTGAACCAGATAGAGAATAATGATAAGTGGCCCAGACCAATTAATTTTCGTGCTAAAAGCGTTCCGTATAATAAATATAGGAATTATTAACTGTATTAATAAAAAAATCTTTACTACAATAAAAATAGAATTTGTAAAAAAAACTATACAATGTAGGTTTGAGTATAGCTGCATATATTAGAAAAAATATGAATGGATATACCATAAAAGTTAAAAGAGATATGATCCTAAATAATATCAAAAATTTCTTTTTTGTATGACTATTATTTTAATCTTATCCTAATCTTTTTTATAAACCTAATTTGGTACTGAAAATAAAAATAATACATATTTAAGCTTTATTTGGCATTTCATAAAACTAATTTCAGCGTTTTTTCTTTTTACATTGTAGAGAAAATAAAATTTTTGTTGAAAATTTAATCTTGGCATTGCCCTGAGCGCTCTTGGAAAATCGCAAAGTTGCAACATCATTTTAATCCATGCCTTGTTTCCCAGATACGTTTTTAAGAAAATTGAGAAATCCCATCAATGTAAACTAGTCAAGGGCCCACAGTATTTATGTGATTATATCTAACTAAACTAGACCGTTTTTAGCAAATTGGTGTTTATTGCTTTTATACTGCTATTAGAACTGAATTGCACGAACATACCACTAAAATTTATTATCTAGGTTGTAAACACCGATGGTACATAGAGTACGTCCACGTTGTTTTTATGTACGTCAAAACCGTCCCTGTCTTTGAGAATTAATATCGCGGCTAATTCTTGACGATTTTTCTTTCGAAAATCATTATCATCAATCTTTTTCTACTTCTTGTATGAAAGGTAATTTCAGCGTTACTCAACATTTTTGCTGAATGCACGCAAATCAACATTTCTGTGTAACAGGAAAATGCGCTTTTCCAAAAATCTACGTGACCTAGGGAAATCGCTATAGTTTTCTTGATAGTGTTAACTACCTCGAATTTTTTTTTATAAAGTTAGATTCAACAGATTCGGAAATAGATATAGGAAAAAATATTTCTACACTATATTTTCAACAATATTTCTGAAAATATAATACCTAAAGTTTAATTAAAGGACGGAGGACCTTATTATTTTTTTTTCATTTCATCATAGCAATATAAAATTTTGTGCATGTATGCATTTTACCAAAAGAATATAGAACACCTTCAAAAAATTTACAATCTGATTAAAATTTTTAATTAAGAAAAATTAAACAAATTTTAAAATGCTCCTCAGGTTTTAATTTTTGAGATATTTTTTGCTTTTGCATTTTTATCACTTAAAACTCTATTATAAACAAATATGTGTAAGATTATTCTAATCTCTTGAATAGTTAATATTTTACAGATTTTTTCTAAATCCCATATCGATTTTCATCAGAATTTTGCCTTTAACCCTTTCCGGCACACTGTGTCCGGTCTGGGATACCTAATTTTAATTCCAAACTTGCAAATAATACCAGTAATATTTTAGTAAAATTTTGCTTTTACAATAAAAGCTTAAATTAAGGAATTCAAAATATTTAAAAAATTCGTTTTTAAATTCCGGTGTCAGTCGATAATTTCTCATTTTAATACAGATTTTGCCCGTGCCGGAAAGGGTTAAATAAGTAAAAAATCACCTAATCACCTATTTGACTACCTCAATCAAGACGAAGTTTAAAAAGCTTACAAAATTTCTTTCTAAACTATATCAGGATATTTCCATATCAATTTCATAAATATTGATAAAAAATTACGACGCAGGGAGCATTTCAAAAATCTAAAAACAGTGAAAAATTAGTTTTGAGAAAAACAAATTTAAAGTATATAAATACATTTACACCGATTTAAAGTATATAAATACAGTTACCTTTATCATTTACTTCTTAAAACCTTCATAAATGATATTTTAATAAGAAAAAACTATTTTGGTACTATTATACCACAGAAATAGACCTTTTTTGCAATGATTTTTGAAATAAATGATTTTGCTCAAATAAAGATTTACTGTCCCCTTAAATGTATATTTTAGTTCAACGTTTTATATGTTTTCACACGATACCCCATACGATATTCAAAGAAAAACTTTTTTTTTTCAAATAGCTTAATTAATCCCTCTACATTTTTCCTAAAGTCATTTGTAATTTTTTAATAATATGTAAATTAAGTGGGTCAAAAGTTTTTATTGCTTCCAACATAATATTTCTCTCAGGATTGACGATGTTATAATGGTTCTGTTTTTAGGTGCGCTCGTAGTTATGTAAATACGTAGCACTTATAGTCGTGTTTCAGTCCGTCTGTCTATCTGTCCGTCCGCCCGTATATAATAGAGCAAAAATTACCGAACCGAACCGTTTGAAAATTAAAATGCATAATTATTGAATAATTTCCTAAGGCAATTTCAAATTATTCGAATATAATAATGCTTTCGAACATAATAAAATTGATATGCATCTATGAAGTATGTACTAAAATATACATTCTGTACAATCTCTGGTACAAAGAATATTTGTTATTAATTTACAGGGACACACAAAAGTATTCCATTACATAACGTTATAGGGGGATTACTGTTTAGGACGCGTATAAATAACATTAAACTATTTAACATTTTATGAAATTGATATACATTGCTAAATTTTACTATAAGTTGCATCCTGTATAATAGAAATCAACTCCAGGGACATACAAAAGATTTCGGCTATTGTACTGTATACTATTGCATCAAATTATGAATATTTTTAAAAATTCGTTATAGTAAGAACACGCCTCATTTGCAACGCTTGAGGTGCAGTTTTCAATTCGTTTATTTTTAATTATGTAACCCTAAAATTAGAAAGCATGTTCGGAATCAGCGCAAAAAAAAAGTAATTTAGAAATAGCTATTATAATGTCTGTGAAAAAAAATTGTCCTGTGTAATTAAAGTATTTTAAAAATCGAAACTTCATTAAATAAAAAAATATTCTTTTATCTCTTTCTTCCATAAAATTATGCATTAACACTTGATCAATGCATGCATTTAACTATGATTTCCCCGGGATTTGCATCCGTAGATGAACGTGCGAATCAGATTTCAGGGAAAGTGAAGGTCGATGCTTAAGCTATAAATAATCTATGTCTCTCTTTGCATGATCTCATGGGATTTACTTAGGGCTTCTAGAATAATTTCGACGTTTATTTTAATGTCAAATCCTTTCAACTCTTGATATTAGACGTATAGTTTAACCCTTTCCGGCGCAGGCAAATTCTGCTCATAAAATAAGGAATTATTGATTGATACCGGAATTTTAAAACGAATTTTATAGAAATTAGGAATTCCTAAATTCACGCTTACATTATAAAAGCGAAATTTATTTAAAATATTCTTGGTGCCGTTTAGAAGTTTGGAATTAAAATTTGGTGTGCCCGGGGAAGTGGACACATTGCGCCGGAAAGGGTTAACCCCTTGGTGACGAGCGACACGCATACGTGCCGCATAAAGGCTTAAGAATCCTTGTTTATCCCCACCAGTAAACTTTTACTGTAAAATTTGCCTTATTTAATCGGAGCATTTTCTCGATTTAAAAAGGTGCAAAATTCTGTTTTCAAAAACCGGTGACAAAATATTAAAAACTTCGTTAAAGGTTCCCGTCGCGATTGGGTTAATATTCAGAAATGTCAAATATGTTGTAGAGTGTAGTTTTACTTATACATTTAACCCTTTAACGTTCATTGGAACCACAAAATTTTAATTCCGATACGCAACACTGACACCGGTATTTTTATCTAAAAATATCCCTTTTATTTTGTATGTGAAAAATCACGTTTTCTTATTTAGAAATATATTTGTTCTTAATTACCGGTGTCATTCATTTATTTCGACATCTTAGCAATGAAAATGTTATGATCGTTAAAGGGTTAAAGAGATCGTGAAAACATGTAATAATAAAAAAGTTTGTGTGCGTGTTTTCTGGAAAAATGTACCGCATGTAGAGGTCGGGAAATTTGTGTGAGGATAGTCCAAAGCAAGTCCTAATGCATCCGAAGCTCAGATTTTACATTTTTTGTTATTTAACAGCGATAATAATAATAATAATAATAATAATAATAAAACACAATGAAAATCATCATAAGGCACACGTTTGCGTTCCAAAGGTTTCCGAACGTGTTCTGAAGATAGCTTACCACAGAAAATCGGATAATTGAAAGACGACCTTTTTTTCCTTATCTTCTGAATAAGTTTTTCTTGAGAAAATTAAAAGAAGGTCCTTTGACACTTCGATGTCACAATCTTTTCAAATACGGTAATTTTGGTTTGTTCTGAAAAAAAAAATCTGCATTGAAACAAGTATCTTTTTTTAAAATTTGTATTTGCTTAATGAAAAAAAAAGAAAGAAAAAAAACGGAATGTTCTGAATTATGTATATGATTCTATCTACATTTACGAGAAGAACGGCTTAGCCTGTTTATGTGCATTTTCCTTTAAAACGACTTCATCGATTTAAAAAAATCTGATTAATAACCATTTTAATGAAAAATTCGTTTCTAAAATCTATGTTCACAATTTCATTATTTCGGCAATTTTTATAATCGGCATGCTGTTCAAAATACAAAAAAAAATAAAATCCATAAAAAACATAAAAAAACACCGCTATAACATACATTTACCATTAAAAAGATAGCTTCCGACAGTTAAAAAAAATGATTATTAAACCTTTAAAAGAATTATTTTCTTTTATTTTCTATTTCTTTTCTCAGTGGCCTTTGAAGATAAATTTCCCGTTTTATGTTATCGTTAAAAAAATATTTTAATTTCTGCGCATGATCAGAGATATCTTACATTTTCATTAGGGAGAGATGCGTAATGAAAGTATTTCAATAAGTGAAACTTCACTAAATAAAAAATGTTCTTTTATCTCTTTTTTTTCCATAAATCATGCATTAAGGGTGTTCTTAACTGCTCCCCTCAACAGGCGCAAAACTTTTTGACACATTTACAAATTCATTTTTTAACAGAAAGTTATAAAATTGGAATGCCTGACTATGGAAGCGAGTTTGAATCAAACTTAGTTTTCCATTTTATGATAATTAAATTACCTATCTAGTTCTAAGCTATTTCGATCCCCTGATCAACCGTTTTTCTCCTGCTTTTCGACCAGTTTTTCTGCTTTCGTTGGGAAATATGCTCAAAAATGTCAACTTTGAAGGCTTGTTATGAAAGATGTATTGCGTTTAAAAAAAACAAAAAATTGAGTGCAATTAGACAGTTTCTGAATAACAACACCCAATGTTTCATGCATTTCCGATCAAAAATAAATTAAAGCATGTGTCACAAAGTTGCCCTTTTTGATTTAAGAACACCCTTAACACTTTATCAGTACCTGTATTTAACTATGATTTACGCGGGATTTGCATCCTTAGATGAACGTGCGAATCAGATTTCAGGGAAAAGGTCGATGCTTAAGCTATAAATAATCTATGTTTCTCTTTGCATGATCTCAGGGTATTTACATGGGGCTTCTAGAATAATTTCGACTTTTATTTTAATGTCAAATCCTTTCAACTATTGATATTAGACGTATAGTTTAATATTCAGAAATGTCCAGTATGTTGTAAGGTGTAGTTTTACTTATATATTTAAAGGGATTGTGAAAACATATACTAATAAAAGAGTTTTTGTGTGTGTTTCCTTGAAAAATCTACTGGAAAGTCTTTTATGGAAAGTGTCGAGATCAGAATATTTGCATGAGGATAGTCCAAAGCAGGTACTAATACATTCGAGGCTCAGATTTTACCTTTTTTATTTGTTATTTAACACAGATATTAATAATAATAAAAAAGAAAATTAATTAACATGCGCACGTTTGAATTCAAAAGGTTTCCGAACGTGTTACGAAGACAGCGTAGCACAAAAGTTCCTATAATTAAAAGTCGACCATTTTCCTTATCTTACGAAGCTTTTCTTAAGAAAATTTGAAAGAAACAAAACACACTCAGTTAATTTTCGTACTCTTTTCTTTCTAGAAGTGCAACCAGTTAAAAACATCACTAATTAAACAAAAAAAATATTATTATAAATTAATAAATTTTTCAATTAAATTATTTTCAAACTGTATCCCCCCCCCACCCTTCGGCTTTTTTCAAAGGTGTCATCAGCTGTAATTGAAACAAGTTGGAAACTGCACGAGAAGCGTCGCAAATGAGGTGCGTTCGTACGATAACGAAGTTTTAAAAATATTCAGATCCTGCTGTTATAGTAAACAGTACTTCGGACCCATTGACAGTAATGTAACGGAATTCTTTTGATTGTCCCTGTAATTGATATATGAGCCCGATTTTCATAAAATTTGAAATGACTCGAAAAAATTATGCAATAATTATGTATTTTAAATTTCAAACAAATCAGTTGGGTAATTTTTACGTTGTTATATGCGGACAGACAGACGGACGGACAGACAGAGGGACAGACGGGCTAAACGACAACTATAGGTGCTACGTATTAATATAATTACGAACGCACCTAAAAAGAGGAAAAATATTTATTATAGAAAGATCTTTTACTTCTTCAATGTCACAATCGTTTTAAAAACCATAATTTGGGTGGGTTTGCTCTGAAAAAAAAAAAAGATCTTTATGCACATTTCAGGTTAAAAAAAGAAAATGATTTTACATATATGTTTACTTTTTTTTTTCGTAAACTAGTATTTTTTTTTTAATTTAATGTTATCCTTGCAAAAAAATTAATTTCTGAGACTTCTTTTTACCATATACTATTTTTTGTTATACTTAAAATTTTGCATAGGATTCGGAAATAAATATAGAAAAAAATATATGTGTATTTATAGACCAAACACTATCCATCTTAGTCTAAAAAAGACGTCTTTGCTTTTAAACAATAATATAAATACTAAGCCTTTCAAAAACTTTCATTCCAGAAACTAACTTCCGCGATTTTCTTTTTTCTTAGACGATAGATGAATATATGTAACATAATCATTTCTGTCCTTGGCTTTTGCTAAACAGAATTATTGTTACTATACCTTTCTAATTTTGGTTTGTTCTGAAAAAAAAAATCTGTATTGAAACTAGTATTTTTTTTTATTATTATTTGCGTCTGCTAAGGGGAAAAAAATAAAAAAAACGGAATGTTCTGAATCATTGTGCGCGCGGCAGCGCCCTACAATAATATGATTGAGCGATGATGCACACGGATTTTTCAATTTTTCTTTTTGCAATAACTAACTAAATACTTATCCAATTTTGATGATTTTTTTTTTAAATGTTCGTCTGACCAAGAAGCACAACATAGCACATTTTTTTTTTTTTTATGGCATACTGTAGGTGTACTGTAGAGTATTCTGAAAATCGGACAAAAATTTTGTGTCACAGCACTTTTCTCGAAAACTACTAAAGATAAAAACTTATTTTTTTTTAAAACAAAAGACAAACTTTTTATCCCGAGGTAGTCATCGAGAAAACGTTATTTCGCTGGGCGGTTTTTCTGAAATTGCGTATTTTCCAAACTTGGTCATAAATGGGTATATCTAACGTTCTATTGCAGATAGAATGTTGCGGTAAAGTTTATTTTAAAGATTTTGCGATGCTAATTAATCCTGCAAAAATTCATAGCTTTACGTTAAACAGTTTTTTTACAAGATGAAATAAAAGAATAGCAGTCATCAATCTAAGGTACTTGTGATCATCGGAGAGAAAAACCAGTTACACCATTCGATTAAGCATAAAAAAATACAGAATGCTTTTTTTTCTCTTATTTTTAACTTAATTTTTTAACGAATTATGAATTTTTTTGAAATTTTTGACATGCTGATTTTTGTCATTTTTTAACACAAGAACGCCCGGATGGAGTCGATTCGACTCCAATCATGTAACTAAATTTCAATTCGAACCAGAAAAATTTTCTTGAAATAATTTAAATCTAATCCACGCAAATTTACGTTAAATAAATCAATTAAATAATTTTGAATAAAAATTCTGGTGAGAAATATTATTTTTAAACTTGAGTAGAATTTCCGGGCGTTCTAGTGTTAATGAATCATTTACTGAATAATTATGCACGGTGTCTAGCCCTGGTGGCTGTCAAATTTGATTTTTAATTTTAAATTAGGCAATTTTTTGCACCATGCCAAATTTATATTTTATCCATTTTTTTCATTTATTTATATTTTGTTTTTAGCACAATGGCATCAATGGCAAAAATGCCTGGCATACCTGTCAAATATTGGGGCCCTGTACTTTAACAAAGTGTATTTATTATAAGTACCGGGTGTTCCAAAAAATAACCGGTAGATTTTAAAATTCAATAACATAAAAACGGTGACAGCTATTAAAAAAATTTTTGCAGGAGGGTTATGTATAATGCCATAAGTTTTATCTCCGTGATTTTTGATTTTAGTTCGGAAACCAAACAATAGATGGCGCTGACGGCGATTGGCGCTCAGTCGAAGCCGAAACTGAGCTCACTCAGCATTGATACAAAGGAAGGAGATTAAGGATATGGAGTGCGTCTCATTCGATTTGATTTCAATGAAATGCATTTTTGCCATGGATGTAACAGATTCTTCGATAGTGGAATGCAGCGTTCAGAAATGGGTATAAATTTCGCAAACAGTATTTGAGTTTGCAGGATATTTTACATTTATAAAGTTTTATTTGCCCGGATAAAATTACTTTCTTATGGCATGATTTAAAGAATATTTTATGCATCGTATTTTAAAACTACACTGTTAAAAATTTGAAACCTTTGCTGCATCATCACACCTCCGCTTTTATAGAAAAAGATTACTTCACTGTATTATGAAGCATCCTCATTGGTCAAAATTGAGATATTCTATAATAGCAATGCAGTGACGATGCAGCAAATGTTTCAAATTTTAACAATGCTGGTGAAGGTATTTTGCTACAATCTTGCTCTTACACCGTAAAAAATTGACCTATTTGCTGCAGCGTCACTCCACCACCTTTATAGAAAACGGTTACAATATTGTATTATGGAGCATTATCATTGGTCATAAAAGACATATTCTATAAAAGCTGTGGAGTGACATTCTAGCAAATGGGTCAACGTTTTTGCAGTGTTTCTACACTGGTCAAAATCTGCTGCATTTTGTTGCAACGCACTCCACTGCTTGTATATAATATCTCTATTCCAACCAATGAGAAAGCTCAATTTCACGGCTAAGTAACCGTTTGTTTTCTATACAAGCAGGGGAGTGCGTTGCAACAAAATGCGGCAGATTTTTAACAGTGTATGGGGAGGCATTTTTGTAATAACTCTATCGCATTTTGACATTTTTTAATAATTTTTTTTTTTTTGCATTGCATAGCTGAGGTCCCTCTCAAGATCTCTCCTTTATTATATTTCTTGATTATTTTCAATTATTTTGGCAATTTTCAACAACAGATGACGCTGCAGGTGTGATGAAAGCTATTGAAGAAAACTCAGTCTCTGAGTTCGCTATTCTGTAAGTTGTCTTTCTGCTGCAAGCGTATGCTGTTCACAGACTGCAAGTTTGCAGGTAAAAATGGTTTATTCTTTAGAACAGAGGATTTTTTTGGTGTTGGAATTCCACCGCCAAGAACACAGTGTTGCTGCTACAAGACGAAGTTTTCAACGGAAGTTTAATGTAACCAAAGGACCGAAAAGCGATACAATAAAGAATTTGTTTGAAAAATTTCAACGGACTGGACACGTGAAGGATGAACGTGCTGGAAATGTAGGGCGACCGCGTACGACAACAACAGAGAGTAATGCTCAGCTTGTGCAGAAGGTGATCGAACAGCGGCCTCAGGTTTCCATTCGCCGTGTTGCAGCTGCGGTCCAAATAAAGCCAACGTCCACGTACCGTCTCATGCGCCAGAGTTTACACCTCTATCCATACAAAATTCAAACTCGGAAACCCCTCAGCGCTTCTTCTATTGATGCACGAGTAACATTTGCTAATGATATGGTGCAAAGGATTGATGTCGGTGATATCCAAGTGGACAGTGTTTGGTTTAGAGACGAAGCTTATTTTTACCTGGACGGTTTCGTAAATAAACAGAACTGGCGCATATGGGGAACTGAAAACCCCCATGTTGCAGTCCCATCATCCCTACATCCTCCAAATGTGTTGGTTTGGGCCGCCATTTCTTCCAAGGGGCTCATTGGTCCATTTTTCAGATCCGAAACGATTACTGCACCACGCTATCTGGACATTCTTCGAGAATTTGTGGCGGTACAAAATGCCTTAGACGACACTGCGAAGACCTCGTGGTTTATGCAAGATGGTGCCCGGCCACATCGCACAGCCGAGGTCTTTAATTTCCTGAATGAACATTTCGATGATCGTGTGATTGCTTTGGGCTATCCCACACATACAGGGAGCGGCGTGGATTGGCCTCCCTTATCGCCAGACATGAACCCCTGTGACTACTATCTGTGGGGACACGTGAAAGACCAGGTGTACCGCCACAATCCAGGAACAGTCGAACAACTGAAGCAGTACATCTCTTCTGTATGTGAAGCTATCCCTCCTGAAACGTTTATAAACATTACTGGTAATTTCGTTCAGAGACTACGCCATATTATTGCTGCGCATGGTGGATATGTGGAAAATATCGTTCTTTAGATTTTTCAGACTGCAGCGCCATCTGATGTTGAAAATTGTAAGTAATTTCGTAAGTTTGTCTGTCTAAAAATTTACTATTGTCCCAAGCACATTACAACAAACGGTGTATTATTGATTTTTCAAATATACCGTCATTTTTGAAACAGACGGAATAAAGTTACTTTTACTTCCAAAACCGATTTTTAATTGAAATTAACTTTATAAAAAAAATCTGTAACCAAAATCGAAAATGTAATCAAGGAGTGATCTTGAGAGGGACCTTACTTATGCAGTGCAAAAAAAAAAAAAAAAAAATTAAAATTAAAATGTCAAAATGCGACAGAGTTATTACAACAATGCCTCTCCAAAAGAACACTATAAAAAATTGACCCATTTGATGCAGCGTCACTCCACAGCTTTTATAGAATATGTCTTTTATGACCAATGATAATGCTCCATAACGCAATAAAGTAGCCATTTTTTATAAAAGCGGCGGAGTGAATGACGCTGCAGCAAATGGGTCAAATTTTTTTACAGTGAATAGCTTTAGCTTGCGAGTTTCTTCGCGGGCAGGGACAGAGGGTTTACAGAATGGCAAATTCACAGATTGCGTTTTCTATTATAGCTTTCAAATTGCCTGCAGTGCCATCTGTTGTTGAAAATTTTAAGTGATTCCGAAAGTTGTATACCTGAAAATTTACTATTGTCCCGATCATATTGCAACAAACGGTATATTTCTAACGCTGCCCATTTAAATTTTATTGATTTTTCAAATATACCGGTCATTTTTGTGACTCTCTGCATCGTCACCAACACTGTTAAAATTTGAAACTTTTGCTGCATCGTCACTCGATGTTATTATAGAATATCTCTGTTTTGACCGATGAGAATGCTCCATAATACAGTGAAGTAATCATTTTCTATAAAAGCGGAGGTGTGATGATGCAGCAAAGGTTTCAAATTTTTAACAGTGTAGTTTGAAAATACGATGCATAAAATATTCTTTAAATCATGCCATAAGAAAGTAATTTTATCCGGGCAAATAAAACTTTATAAATGTAAAATATCCTGCAAACTCAAATACTGTTTGCGAAATTTATACCCATTTCTGAACGCTGCATTCCACTATCGAAGAATCTGTTACATCCATGGCAAAAATGCATTTCATTGAAATCAAATCGAATGAGACGCACTCCATATCCTTAATCTCCTTCCTTTGTATCAATGCTGAGTGAGCTCAGTTTCGGCTTCGACTGAGCGCCAATCGCCGTCAGCGCCATCTATTGTTTGGTTTCCGAACTAAAATCAAAAATCACGGAGATAAAACTTATGGCATTATACATAACCCTCCTGCAAAAATTTTTTTAATAGCTGTCACCGTTTTTATGTTATTGAATTTTAAAATCTACCGGTTATTTTTGGAACACCCGGTATATACCGTATTTATTCTAATAGAATGCGCCCTCTAATAGAGCGCGTCTTCTAATAAAGTGCACACCTTGGTGCTGATTGAAAAAATATATATACGGAAACGATATAGTAGATAAGTAGAAAACGATTACTTAAATGCATTATCGAGGATTCTCATCGATCAAAATAGAGATATTCTATCAAAGCGATGGAGTGGCGATGCAGCAAAAGTTTCAAATTTTGAACAATGTACCACTTCTGTAAACTATAGCGCCAAGGATATGCACACTGTTAAAAATCTGCTGCATTTTGCTGCAACGCACTCCCCTGCTTGTATAGAAAACGGTTACTTGGCCGTGAAATGACGCTTTCTCATTGGTTGGAATAGAGATATTATATACAAGTGGTGGAGGGCGTTGCAGCAAAATGCAGCAGATTTTTAACAGTGCACTGTTAAAAATTTGACCCATTTGTTGCAGAGTCACTCCACAGCTTTTATAGAATGTCTCTTTATGACCAATGAGAATGCTTCATAACACAGTAAAGCAATCGTTTCCTATAAAAGCGGTGGAGTACGTTTTTAATAAGTCCGTAATAAATACGGATTAAGAAAAAAAAGAAGCATAGTTTTTGTATCAAACTTTACTCTTGCATAAAAAAAGTTCCTGTTTTTGGCAAAAATAATGGATATTTGAATGAAAAATCTATTCTTTGAAAGGATTTATTATTTTATTCACTTTAGTA
The DNA here is from genome assembly GCA_964019185.1 of Maratus speculifer. Lineage (NCBI taxonomy): Eukaryota > Metazoa > Arthropoda > Arachnida > Araneae > Salticidae > Maratus > Maratus speculifer. Next base: position 59,914,560 of record OZ025299.1, on the reverse strand, counting down.
AAAAACTGATTTTTTTTTTTTTTTTTTTTTTTTTTTTTTGAAAACCACCGTAGAATTTTGGTATAGAAAAACCTGTTTAAAATTTTTTTTAATTTGTAACACCAGAGTATTAGAGTATGTAGCATTTTTTAATTTCAATACAAATAAGATTTTGTTTTCTATATATAAAATACAAAACAAGTTGTGCAGTATCCCTATGGAATATGGAAAAATAGAAGGACTAGTGAAAAGTGCTCCAAAGAGCAGTGCAAAAGCAGAATATGATTTTAATTGAGCATTAAAAAGTAATGGATAAGTGCTTCTGTTAATTACTGTGCATGAGGAAGGATAAGGGATCCCTTCTTGGCTACAACTCACTTCAATGCCAACTTTGAAAAAATCATATTTGCGCTTTTTTCGTGAAAACAAATCAGTCGGAGTTACTATAAAAATGTATAGTGTAAAGACGTAACCAGTAAAGATGCAGCTTAATTAGACATAAATGTAAAGGAAGGCGACATAATGCCAGATACCTAGTTCCTGCAGGTATCACATTCATGCACTGCCACCAAGCATACCCTAAGTGTATAATTGCACAGAAAATTGATTTGTAGTATAGTGCAGAGTGAACAGTGCAGTTAACATCAGAGATGTAGTACAGGCTATACGCCGTACACCTTCTGGACTTTTTAATAGAACACCATATACCCTCTGTTTTTCAAGAAAGCTTATAGTATACACATTCTAGAATATCCCTCTGCTTAGAGCATATATCTTATGTTATTTTTATGACTACACCCCTGGTTAACATCTAAAGCACGGTGGAAAATTCTACTAAAGAACCGCAAATTTCTTTTATATGGAAAAAGCGCAAATATGATTTTTTTAAAGTTGGCATTGAAGTGAATTGTAGCCAAGAAGAGATCCCTTATCCTTCCTCATGCTCAGTAATTAACAGAAGCACTTGTCCATTACTTTTTAATGCTCAATTAAAATCATATTCTGCTTTTGCACTGCTCTTTGGAGCATTTTTCACTAGTTATGCATATGATTCTATCTACATTTACGTTAAGAAAGGCTTAATCTATTTATGTGCATTTTCCTTTAAAACGACTTCTTCGATTTAAAAAAATCTGATTAATAACCATTTTAATGAAAAATTCGTTTCCAAAATCTATGTTCGCAGTTTCGCAGTTATTCAGCAGTGTGTATAAAAATCTCCATTTTATAGGCACACATACACAAAAAGAGCAAAAATTGAGCCCGCGCAATTTGGCGAGTCTAATTGTTCTGTTACTTGTCGAATGGAAGATTTTGTGCCGATTTGACGAAAAAGAGTTGACGATTTTTCTGCTTTTAGAGAAAACTAAAAATCAGATCACTTCTATCGCCGATATCTTTCTGAATTTTCACAATATATTGAGGATATTTGGGGATGGATTTTTTTCATGCGATGCTCTATAGAGTTGACTGGGTAATTATGTAAATAAAATGCTGTTTGCACAAATAAAAATTATTTTATACAACTACTCATGTTTTATCAACTATTTTATATATTTATATTTAAATTGTACTGCGTTGTTTCTACTATATTTTGCCACTTTGTTTGAAACTGACGGTAATTTTGCTCGAAATGCTGCATAATATAAGCTAAACATGCAAGATTTTTTTTTTAACTTTTCAAAAAAATAAATGCTATACCTCCATGAATGTTTGTGCTATTCTTACAAAAATCAGTGGACATGTTGCACAATATCTACATATTTCTATCCTGCCGCTATAAATCATTCCGTGCATTTTAATGTACAGGGTAATCTCAAATATTATTATTTTCCTTTGATTTTTTGTTGGTGTCCTAATTGTCCTCCTTACGATGTGAAAGTTCATAAATATGAAGTCAAACATAATCTTTATAATCTGCATTTTTCTCTGTACATTTTTAAGTATTCGACAAAATGTCTAAAATTGAAAGCTTACAATCATTAATGACCGTATAATTTAAATATCACACGATCGCAAGGATTTAAACTGTTGTTTGGGAAGCCTACACACACTTTGGCGTTTATTTTAGTTTCAAATTATTTGATCTTATGAGATTAGGTGAATAATTTAATATTCATAAACGTTCAGTAGAGAGATATTGTATAGGTATACCATAAATGTAGCTCTGGTCTTTGGGCATTATAACATAAATTTAAGAGAGATTTTTCTTATGCTCTTTTTCCTTAAAATCCGTAATTACACATTATTAAATCAGAAACATATTGTTAGCTAACTTTGTATTTCTGTTTCATATCATTATGCGACCCTTTGAAAAAGCCGTACCACAAGGCCGCTCGGAAATGGGTGTAATCTATCCAATTATGTATCAAAGCGTCAAAATTAGGTGACTTTAATCTTATCTTTAAAAATGCCGCACTTTATTCTCCTGGGTGAAATTCTGGGTCTGCCAAATACATTTTCAGCATGATGTACTACAGATATAGCACATTACTTTTTTCATTATCATCGAAAGCATACCTGGTTCTGTTTGGTATGACTATAGGTTTAAAAAATTACAGACATTGAATGTAGAATTTTTTTCCCCGATTATATGCGATTCTTTTTAACGCAGATATCTGTGATGAAAGAAGACGAAGTTTTGTATTTAAAAAGTAGCGCTATTTACTGTCCAAATAACGTTTAATCTATTAGACATGTAAAAAGGATATTAAATGTAGTTCTTATTCTTACCATCATGTAACATACACAGTACATATATATGCTCATTATTATATTGATTATTATAAGAAAGTATCGCTTTTGCAATATTAAAGTATAATGTGCATATTATACATTTCATTAGGCAAGATAAAAAATACAAAAACAATGCCTTTAAATATGGAAAGAAGAAGAAAGTTAAATAAATAGTGAAAGAAATCAAAGGTTACAGTCGTACAATATAAAAATTATTTAAATTGAAAATGAAGTAAAGGAAACATTTTAAAATCAACAAAAGAAAAGTGATGTATAAGTTTTTAGGTCTGAAACAATCTTTGCATAGCTGCCAATTTTTCCGCTTTCAAAACTAAGAAGAAAATTTTGACATATTTAATTGCGAATTTTCTTCGATTAAATAAAGGAAATCTTTTTTTTTTTTTTTTTTTTTTTTTTTTTTTTTTTTTGGTAAGAAAAAAGCGTAAAAGCTGCCAGTTATGTTTTTCTTATTTTAAAAAATATATACGGTGCTTTTATGTGCTAATATTTTATGGCGTATTTTTATTTTCATTTTTATTTTTCCAGTTGTATATCTTTAAACTAAATATATACATTTTTAAGCAAACGTATGAAAATTTAATGTGTTTATTAAATAAAATTAAAAAGAGATAACTTATCAACTCTTGAAAGATTTAGTTATTACGTGAAACGCGTGCCATTAATTATGTCATCTTACATAAAGTTTAAACTAAAATTACTAAGTAACATTTTAAACTCTTTCTACATTCAATTATAATTTTCGTGAGTGCATTAATAGATTGAGATTTTTTAAATATTAATAATATTTAACTATATACTTAAAAGTGTTACGTAATTTTCACATTTATGGCGGATTTTTTTTCTATTTCGCCCATTTACCTGGAGCATTAATACATTCGAACGCCTTAGAGAAACGTTTTTGCCATTAAGATTATATTCATTGTCGTAATTTTCGAGCCTTATTAAGGAATCTCATTAAATGTCAAGACACTTTGTGATATTTTCGGCAATAAAATTGAATTTTTCGGATTGCATTCTAGCGGCTGTTTAAACTAAATGCCTGCGTACCGAAAAAAAAGGAATAAATTAATTCCATGTTTTAATTGAACAGTATATGTTGGCGATGATAGTATTACATTTAATTATCAGAAGAATTGCTATGATTCATAAATTTTTATGTTACAGATTTGTCTCTTCACCGTTTTAAATATCAAATTCTTGGAAATTCATTCGTAAACGTTAATTACAGGATATTGTAAGAGTGTAAAGGAATAATAAGTTTGTTACTTTATAAAAATTTTCTGGAGGTGGAGAGATCAAAATATTGTTTATTAAATAAATTTAAAACGTAATAACTTATCAATTTTCGAAAGATTTAGTCACTGCGTGAAACACATATTATTAATTTTTCGTCTTATATAAAGTTTAGTTGGTTGGTTGATTTTTGTCGTCCGATTATCTACGCTAATGGGATATAGGACCAGGGGGAGTGCCCTCCGTGGGGGTCTTTCTAAGGGAACCTAAACCGCATTTACGCAAGGCTCGAAGAAAACCACGAAAACTCCGAACGGTTAGGCCGACAGTCGCGATTGGGTTCGAACCCAGCACCTGCCGTCTACCAGTTGAGAGGTCCGAACCTCTCGGCCACTGGTGGGGCCTATATAAAGTTTAGACTAAAGTTACTAAATAACGTTTTAAACTCTTTCAACATTCAACTATAATATTCGTGAGTGCATCAATCGATAGAATTTTTTTTTAAATATTAATAATATTTTAATATATACTTAAAAGTGTAAAGTAATTTTCACATTTATAGTGGAATTATTTTTTTACTCTGTTTCGCCCATGTACCTGAAGCATTATGCATTTGAATGCCTTAGAAAAACGTTTGTGTCATTAAGGTTATATTCATTGTCGTAATTTTCGAACCTTATTAAGCAATCTCATTAAAAGTCAAGACACTTTGTGATATTTTCGGCAATAAAATAACATTTTTCGGAATACATTCTGGCGGCTATTTAAACTAAATTCGCCAGTACCGAAAAAAAAAAGGATGAATTAATTCCGTGTGTTAATTGAATAATATATGTTGGGGACGATAGTATTACATTTAATTACTAGAAGAATTGCTATGATTCATAAATTTTTATGTAACAGATTTGTCTTTGTTTTAAATATCAAATTCTTGGAAATTCATTCGTAAACGTTAATTACAGAATATTGTAAGAGTGTAAAGGAATAATAAAGTATGTTACTTTATAAACATTTTCAGGAAGTGTAAGGTTCAAAGTGTTACCATTAACATAGAATTTTTCTCTTTCTGTATGCTCTGTAAAAAATAATTTAAATTCATAGCAAAAACTGCTGGCAGCAATGTTGCCAGTAGTTTTTGACGTTAAACTTGCAGTAAAATTATGTGTACATTTTTTTCCCATTACATCTAATTTTACTGTAGTTTTTACGGCAAAAACTGCTGGCAACATTACTTCCGTAAATTTAACGGCTTTTTTTACAATGAGGAATGATTTTTATTATTATTTGTTAGAAAGGATATAAGTATATTTAATTTAGCTTATTTAACGTTTCCAAAGATATCAATGGAATCTGCACACGATTACATAAATTTTAATAAATAAACATTTGCTATAATTTGCATTACAGAGGCTTAAAACTCGTACTTTTATCTTTTAGCTGCTTTGGAGTATAACGGTCCATTAACAGTTTAACTAAATAACAAATAATGAAGCTATTAAAAAAACAATGCTATTTTTAAAACGGTTTTAAGACAATTATATTTATAAGTTACGTATCAAAGCAAAATTTATTTCATTGAGCCTTGGGCAGGGAATACTCATATATGCCAACTTTTGTTATTTTTGAGATCTTGCATTTTTTTTCTGCAGTAGAAAGCTTTAAATAAAATATTTTTAAAATAATAATTTTAATAACATATTTTAATGATCAGCTAGACGCAAATACAAAGAAATGCCATAATTAAAAATAATTAAAAACTAAATTTTAAACAATCGTTCAAACTCAGTGAAAATGGTGTGCAAAATTTATTCGAATTGGAATTCACTGAGACCAGAGGTTAGCATACTGGTAACTAAATAAGCACCTTAGGCCGATGTTCACGGATTTATATACAATCAAAAATATATTCGAGAACCTGTGTCTACGCATTTATTGTTTGGAAAATTGTTTCAAAATTTTAAAAAAAAATCGAAAAATTATAGAAATTTTAAATTTTTAGGTATTAGAAAACTTGAAATTAGAATACCATAATTAAATTTTACACAGCATACACTGTTAAAAATAAATCTGTGAATTCACGGTGAAACTACCGGCAGCAAAGTAGCCGAACTTTTACCGTTCCGTTAGTAGGTTTTCTGTTGCGGGAAATACAAGAAGGGAAAACTCCGTTTGAAGAATCAGTAACTTTCCGTTACAAAGTTTGATTTTTAACACTAGAACAGCGGGAAAATTCATTAAAGATTTATAAAAATATTTCTCACCGGAATTTTCATTTAAAACTGTTTAAGTTATTTATTGAAAATACTTTTGCTCAGCATATATTTAGCTTTATTTAATAAGAGTTTTCTGGTTCGAATCAACGTCTCTCCATATGATACGGGTCAAAATGACCCGTCTAGCCGCGGTTCTAGTGTTAATAATCATAATTTAATATAATTTTTAAAATTAGTGAATCGATTAATCGTCAAAGAATTCGACGTTACCGAGTGATTTTAAGCTGCTATGTTATTTTACTTAATTATTATTTTAAGTAAATATAATTTAGTTCACGCCGTCCTGAGGATCGAACTCGGGACCCTTAGCTTGCGGAACAAATCCTTACGAACTGAGCCAAAGCTGCTGATGCTGGATTGTACAAAGTATGTCTTTTATGAGTTAGTGGGAAAATCTGTTGCGCTTTTTAAAGATTTCCTTTAATAAATATTCCTTAGAATATTTGTAAACGGTTTATTTTATTTTATTTTAGACTGATGCAAAATATTTATTATTTTTTAAAATCAATTTTAATTTTTTAAATAGTTTAAATTTAAAAAAATCATAGTTTAAAACCACTGCTTTTAATGAATGGAAAAGTTTTTATTAACAATTTTTTACATAAAAAAATATAGACAATTTTTTGAAATTGTCGTACACTATTTATTTATTTATTTATTGGCTAATAAATTAAAAGATTTAAAAAAATAAGAGAAAAATAAACAGAAAAAATGTAATTTGAAAGGGATTTTTTATGTTTTCACTATTCTATGGCGCCGGTGGAACTCGAACCCATAATCTGCGATCGCACGCGATTAGCGGTGTGGTGCTTTGACCACTCGGCCATGGAGCCCCCACACAACGGAGTGTCTCCGTTTTTTCTTTTTCTCCCATCCGTTTCGTTATTTTCAGGAAATATGGTGGAATTTTGTGATTTGTAACGGAAAATGCCCTTTTGCTGCGCAAAGGGACCTTTTCTGTGAAATTCAGGTAAAAAATTTTCGTGAATTTCAGAATTTTTTTAACAGTGTATTTTAATTGATTTCACTGCGAAGAGCGAAGGTTAATTCGTATTAAAAAAACTATAAATAAATTGGAATAAAATAAAAATCATGGCGTTTGAGGAATTAGTATTAAGTTTTTTTTTCTTTTTAATTTTCGCCAGATCCATAATTCCTCCATAAAATTACACTTTCTCTGTAATTAAATAAGTATATATGTGAGCACACAAAAGTGTGTTTTGATTTACATTTAGCTTAAATTTAAACAATTATATGAATATTTATTGTAGCTTGAAAATAAATAATTATTATTTTATCCGCGTGCAAATAGTCTAAAATCTTGTCGGGGGAAAGAAAATTTAGAAATCTGGCGCTGTGCTATTTTAGCCACACGGCCGCTCAGAAACGGGTGTAATATACCAGATTATATGCCAAAGCATCAAAATTCAATGACTTTAAGGCTCTGTTCAGACTGCAATACTCCTCCATTAAACTGAATTCTTGGAAAAAGTGGGGAAGTCTTTTATATAGATCCATTTGCGGTTTCTTCATAATAGAAATGAGGGGAATTAACAAAAGGATCAGGAGATAAGCAATCCACCCTACTTGACGGAAAGATTTTCCTTTTGCCGGACAACCGTTCCTTTCCTACAAAACTCATTAAGATCAAAAACACCGCGACGCCACAACAAAGGAGCCGACACCGAAATTCTAAAAGTAGTCAAATGCGTTTGAAACTTAAGACTTGTCTAAAGATGCTACACTTCATCCTTCAGGGCGAAATCTAGTATATTAAGTATGATGGATAAGTAATAACTTTTACTTTCTTCAAATATTATATATACTAGCAGGGGAGACCGAGCTTAGCTCGGTCAAAATTAACTTTGTGTTCAACTCGATAAAGTATTTTCACTGTATCATTAACTCTGTATTATTACTGTAAAACATGTTTATAATAGTATTATTTAGAAAAACAATCAATAAGAAAACTATGTTTTTATGCGCATGTTTATAAATTTTACTTTATTTTAAAATTTACAATGAAAGGACATCGATCTAAATCACTTTTTTAGCTTGACTCTGATTGGTTTAACCATGCATCTCGAATCCTCTTAAGAATGTATAAAAAAATTCTTTACATTCTGAAAGATAATATTTTTTGCTAGATACCTAATTTGGAGGCATTCTTTCATTTGGCTCCAAATACGTATTCGTATTTGGAGTATACGTATTTGGTTTTCATAATTTTTATAGTCGATAGAATATGTCGCCAATATTTTGTCAAATATCACCAAGTTATTGGCTTTTGCCATATTCTGGTGACCCTGACCCGTATTACCCAAAATGAGCCACTAATCAAATTTGATCAAGCATGTGACATAGCTCAATCGTCTTCAGGTAATCAAAAACAGTAGAATATAAAATTGAATCAAAATCATTTAAGCCATTTTTAGGTAAAATTAGCTTGGCAGTATTCAGCAATGAAGCGAAATGACCCACTAATATAATTTTGTTTAACATGCGACTCAGCCCAATAGTCTTCTCGTGACAAAAAAACATTTTGTTTCAAAATTTAGGTAAAATTGATTGAGTCGTTGTTATATATAATTAGAATGACCCTAGCTCATTAAGATCCAAAATGACTCACTGATCGAATTTTCGCGAGCATGTGTCCAAGCCAAATGGTTTTCTCTTGCTCAAAAACGATATAATGCAAAGTATAGTCAAAATGGTGAGTACCATTTTATATATAAAATTAGCATGATCCATCATGACCAACAAATGACCCTTATAATCGAAATCTCTCGAACGTGTGGCCTAGCTCATTAGTTTTAGCATGCCGAAAAACATTAGATACAAAATTTAGATAAAATCAATTGAGCCGTCTTTTAGATAGAGTTAGTTTGACCCGGACCCCTTATGATCCAAAATGACCCATTCATCGAATTTTCTCAAAAATCTGTCATAACCCAATGATTTTCTTGTGCCCGAAAATGATAAAATACAAAATTTAGTCAAAATTGCGCGAAACGTTGTCTAGATAAAATTAGAATGACCCAAAAGTGGCCCATTAATCGAAATTTCTCGAACATGTGACCTACCCCAATGATTTTCTCATGCCAAAAATATGTTTTATACAAAATTTCGTTAAAATCGACCCACCCATTCTTTAGATATAGCTTGACCTTGACCCATTATAACCCACAAATGACCCTTATAATCGAAAGCTCTCGAATATGTGACTTAGTCCATTAGTTTTCTCGTTTCTAAAAATTGTTACATACAGAATTTCGTTAAAATTGATCCTGCCGTTCTTAATTATATATAGCTTGACCCAGACCCTTTATGATCCAAAATGACCCATTAATCGAAATTTTTCGAACATGTAACGTAGTCCAATGATTTTATCGTGCCAAAAAAATGCTGCATACAAAATTTCATTAAAATTGATCCACCTGTTCTTTAGATATAGCTTGACCATGACCCATTATGACCCACAAATGACCCTCATAGTCAAAATCTCTCAAACATGTGATTTAGCCCATTAGTTTTCTCATGTCAAAAAACTGTTACATACAAAATTTCGTTATAATCCATCACGCCGTTCTTTAAATATAAATAGCTTGACCCAGACTCTTAATGACGCAAAATGACGCATTAATCGAAATTTTTCGAACATGTAACCTAGTCCAGTGATTTTATCGTGCCAAAAAAATGTTGCATACAAAATTTCGTTAAAATCGATCCACCTGTTCTTTAGATATAGCTTGACCATGACCCATTATGACCCATCATGACCCACAAATGACCCTCATAGTCGAAATCTCTCAAACATGTGATTTAGCCCATTAGTTTTCTCATGTCAAAAAACTGTTACTTACAAAATTTCGTTATAATCCATCACGCTGTTCTTTAAACATAAATAGCTTGACCCAGACTCTTAATGACCCAATATGACCCATTAAAATTTTTTCTCGAACATGTAACCTAGCTCAATGTTTTTCTCGTGCCCGAAAACCATAGAATGCAATTTTTAGTCAAAATTGCGTGAGAAAATCTCTAGATAAAAATAGCATGACCCACAATGACCCCAAAAATGACCCACTAACCGAATTTTCTCGGACATGTTACCTAACCCAATGGTCTTCTTGTAATCCAAAACGATAAAATATAAAAGTTGGTCGAAATCGTTAGAGCCGTTTTTTAAATAAAAATGGCTTGACCCACAATGACCCAAAAATGACCCACTAATCAAAATTTTTCCAGCATGTGACCCAGCTCAATTGTTTTCTCGTGCCAAAAAACGATTGGATACAAAATTTCCTTAAAATCGATCCAGCCGTTCTCTATATAAAAATAGCTTGATCCTGACCCATTATGACCCAAAATGACCCAATAATCGAATTTTCTCGAACATGTGACCGAGCCCAATGTTCTTCTCGTGCCCGAAAATGGTAAAATCCAAATTTTTGCGAAAATCGTTAGAGCCGTTTTTGAGATAAAATTTACCCACACACACACACACACACACAATTTTTGCTCGCATTATAGTATAAGATTCAAAGCATGAAATAATGTAGCTTTTATAGAAATGGCAGTAAATTAATAATGCAAGCTTGGAACATATGAAATAGAAAAACTTGCAAAGGTCTTTAACGTAATACTTTTTGTATTAACGATGCATAAAAAATAGTGTTGAAAACATTTTAATAAAATAATACATTACACGCACTGCACTTCAGAAAACAATAAATTTATTGAAATTACATTTCAACGTAAGCGAGCTTGTTGCTTTTATGTATTTGCTGGCAGATATGTTTGTAGACGTTTCAATACAAAATCAACTTTATATGTCGGAAATGTCTTTTATTTCAAGAAAATCATAGCTATTGGAGCTGACATTATTTCTCATTAAGTGAAGTGAATGTAACAGAAATACAGAATGGCGGCACTTTGAATAGAGTTTCTTCTATACCGTACACTTGTTAAAAGTTTTGCTCTACTAGTAGTTTGAACCAAATTTTCGTGCTCAGTAACTACTACCATAAGATAGTGAAATCTCATACCAACATTTCGACGTTCCTATTTCATCCTCGTTCCTACTATTGGAACTATGCTTCAACAGGAGCTCCAAATATTGGTTCAAGATTTCGCCATCTTACAATGGCAGCTATTGACCACCAAATTTTGGTTCTAACTAGGACAAGGTTTTTAACAGCGTAAGGATGTTTTCCAGAACACGATTTTACAGTGAAAGTTATAATTAAAATGTTTATTTGAAATAAGAGGTCGTTTTTCGGGTCGTCTTATAATTCGATGACGTGGTATTATGTTTTATGGGGAAAAATTCTACAAATATTAATCAAAATTTTATAAGCTACGATAATAGCAAAAACTTCATGAGAAGAAATTTAACAGGTTTTAAAACTTTATGTTAAAAAGATTAATAATTAGAATATATACAAAAAAAAAATATAGCATTTTTGTTCCTTTTTGCTCCTAATAAGTAGGTATTTCTTTACAGCGTATCTTATTCCTACATTTTTAAGTTTCACAATTTGACAATTTAAAAAAAAAACAAAAATTTCAGCTTTTTTACTTTGAAATTCTGGCACAAAAATAAGTTCAATAAGAAATTTTATATATTGCAAAAATGGCGGAATAAAAATTGGAGAAATGGCTCGAACTAAAACCGAAATGTGTAGAGGGCACTTTGAATAGATTTTCTTTTATACAGAATTAATGTGGTGGCACAAATGCACTATTCTCATGCAAAAATCAATAGGGTTTATAGCGTTTTAAGTACGTTGTTTAATGCACCTTCTCACAGTGGAAGTTTCTATTACAATGTTTTAAAAGAAGTAAAAGTCATTTTTCGGATAAGAATTTAAACTTTTATAAAAATTTGATGACATGGTATTATGTTCTAAGGGGAAAAATCCTACAAAAATTATTAAAAATTTATAATCTGCGATAAAGGAAAAACTTAATCAGAAGAAAATATAACAGAGTTTTTTAAATTTTATGTTAAAGTTGGAAATTAGAATTATAATTAGAAAATATACAAAAAATATAGCATATTTGTTTCTTTTGTTTCTAATAAATATATATATTTTTACTGCGTATCTTATTTGTACCTTTGGCAGCTTTTAAACTGACAAATTCTCAAATTTAAAAATTTTCGAATAAGATATGCTGTAAAAAATATTTAACAACAATTTAAATCAAAAAGTTAGAAAGAAAATTTCAGCTTTTTTCATTGAAATTCTAGTACAAAATCTAAAGCTCAATACGAAATACTTTTCTTATATTCAGAAATGGCGGAATCAAGACTGGAGAAATGGCTTTCGAATAAGATATGCTGTAAAAAATATTTAACAACAATTTAAATCAAAAAGTTAGAAAGAAAATTTCAGCTTTTTTCATTGAAATTCTAGTACAAAATCTAAAGCTCAATACGAAATACTTTTCTTATATTCAGAAATGGCGGAATCAAGACTGGAGAAATGGCTCGATCTAAAACCGAAATGTGTAAAGGGCACTTTGAATAGATTTTCTTTTATAGAGAATTAATGTGGTGGCACAAATGCACTATTCTCATGCAAAAACCAGTAGGGTTTATAATGTTTTAAGTACGCTGTCCAACGCACCCTTTCAGAGTGGAAGTTTTTATTACAATGTTTTAGTAGAAGTAAAAGTCGTTTCTCGGATAAGAATTCAATCTTTTATATAGTTTGATGACATAGTATTATGTTCTATGGTAAAAAAATCGTTTTATAAGTTTTATAAGCGACGATGTTAGCAAACATTTTATTAAAATATATAATAATCTTGTTTAAATGTAATACTATAACAATAAAGAATTATAACATAGATAAAAAATATAGCATATTTACATCAGGTAGGGAGATAATCGCTCGTATTTAACATTCAATTTTGAAAACTCTTATTGCATGAAAAGCATTATAAACATTTTAATTACATGATCATTCACTTTTTTTATGATATTGTCAAAATTCTAAAAAGAAATTGTGAAATGCCCCCTTGCCTTAAGTTTTAGAATTTTTAATTTATCATACAGCTTCTTCCAGAGATGCAGCTTTTTTTGGTGATATTGCATCAACCTCGCAAGATTTATTCTGGACTCTAGGTTTATTACAAGTGAATTATAATGTATGAGAAAATAAATAATGTAGTCATTTGTCTAATATTAAAACGAATTCCACACTACACTGTATTCTCTAACGAAGGTCAGTTGCACAGAGGTCAACGCATCTAAGCTACCATGCAACATTTCCAGATTTCTGCTCTGGTCTGGGCAAGGCTCATTCAACCGAGGGCTCCCACGTGGTCTACTTTTGGGACACCACTTTTATTTATAGAAAAATTTTATTTATAAATTTCGTAGAAACATGCCAGGAGGAGAGTTTTTCTTGGAATCGTTTTTCAGAATTTTACCACGAATTTCTTTAAAAAATTACTGGTTTTCGAAAAGTGGAGCAGTGGGAGCTCAGTCAACCTTTTATAATTTCGGGACAGATGTATTGAGTATCAAAGCTTGTTTGAGAAGTAAAAACTGAGAATCCCAAATTAAGCTGACCATCTGATCAGGACATAGTCTTTAGCACTTTGGAGCAAGTAGGCAAGAAAACAGGTTTGGGTACGATCCTCAATGGATTGTAAAGCCACGGGTTTAATTTAATTTGGTATTTTCTAACTGGGCAGTAAAAATGAATTGAAAATGTTAAAAAAATGAATAGTTTAATAAAAAGTTAAAATTAAATGGAATTTATCAAACACTTTTTCGCAAAAATGAATGATTATAATGAATATTACTTACATTTTAAGCACTTTAATCATAAGGGCAATTGATCTTCGAGAGGATTCTTGAAATGTGCTCATTAACTGAAAAAGAAAGAAAATCATGTATAATTTTGGAATACAAATTTTAATGTTTCTTTTTAAAATTGTTTAAGTATCACATAATTGCAAATTAGTTTAAATATATAAAAAAATTTACACAAATGTGTCTCATTTTCTTACAACTTTAAGGAATCGATGGATATTTGTATGAAAAATATACAAATTTTTGTTTTTGTGCGAAATTTTTAAAAAATAGATGTTAATATATTTCGCTGAAAGTATTTTTTCGTAATTGTAACCGTTAAAAAATTTGTCCTAATTTGAGCCAAATTTTGGTGTTCAGTAGGCTACCACCATCAGATGGTGAAATTTTGTACCAACATTTGGAGTTCCTATTTCAACGTTGTTCCAACTATTTGAATTCTGCTTCAACCAGAGCTCCAAATGTAAGTATGAGGTTTCACCATCTGATGGCGGCAGCAAATAAGCACCAAAATTTGGATCAAACCAGTACAAGATTTTTAACAGTGTAAGTAATAAAAATATTATGTATCATAATTTATTTCAAAATAATTTTTTCAACACATATTTATTGCACTCTATGAACGTCTTTAAAAAATTTCTACGCATTTTAATTTTAGTTTAACCCTGCTGTTCTGTTCGGGTCTATTTGACCCGAAAATTTTATTGTTCACTTATAAAAAAAATTAGCGCAGAGATATTTCCATGAAACTTTTTGACTTTGTTCATTAGTAATATAACTATATATTCCTAGAAGTATTTACGTTTATTTATATTTCCAAGAGATATTTTTTAACTTAGTCCTAATGTACTGTTCGGGTCATATTGACCCGAGAAAAAAAATAATTTTATCATGCACGTTTAATTTTGTTTGGAATCATTCAATAAAAATAATTACTGCAACGTGTCTATTTCGAAATCTGTTTTGTTGGCACAGGTGTTAGATCATGCGACAGGAGAGCAAAGTGAAATGGTGATATCATTGGCGGAAGGAAAAATATGCACCTGTTAGTAGCGTTTCTTTTTTCTTGCTGTATTTCAATTTCTTATAGTCTGAAGAACAGTTGTATCTCTGAGTATTAGTGAAAAAATGGCGAATCGCAGAAATTTGAGCGACGCTGATATTGCTAAATTAATGGAAGCCTCTGACAGCGAAGAGGAAAATGCGTCTGAGTATGAAAATCTTACAAATGAGGAAACTGAAAGTGAAAGTTCTGCCAACTATTTTTATTGATATTCAAAAGACGCACAATATACAGAGTATCTAGTCTAAGAATCGTGAAATATTATGGAAATTGAATCCCCTTCTTCATTCTGGTCGATGAACGTCTGCTAATATTATAAAAACTACTCCAGGTGTCACAAGATATGCAATGACAAGGATAACTGACATAAAAAGCTCACTTGCGACGGTATTCAATTCTACAATCGAGAACGAAATCGTAAAAATGACTAATATAAAAGGAAGAAAAGTGTATGAAAAAGAGTGGAAAGATATTAGTACTGAAACTTTTCAAACATACATCGGATTATTATTATTAGCTGGTGTGTACAAATCATATGGAGAATCAACAAAAGTTTGTGGAATCAAGAAACAGGCAGAAATATATTTCGTTCTACAATGTCCCTTGAAACCTTTCATATGATATCGAGAGTTATTCGTTTTGACAATAAATCTACCAGGCAAGAAAGAAGGTCTGTAGATAAATTAGCTACTGTTCGAGATATTTGGGAAAAGTGGATAGAAATTCAACCTAAATTGTATAATCCAAGTGAAAATGTTACTGTAGATGAACAATTAGTAGGACTTCGTGGACGATGCCCTTTCAAACAATATATACCTAGTAAACTCTCCAAGTATGGGATAAAAATATGGACTTTATGTGATAGCAAAACTTCGTATGTACTGAATGCACAAATTTATACTGGAAAAAATCAAGGATCAAAGCCAGAGAAAAGTCAGGGTATGCGGGTAGTGAGTGACCTTACTTATGGGTATTCGGGGCACAATGTTACACGTGATAACTTTTTCACATCCTATAACATGGGAAAACTTCTTCTAAAACGGAAAATGACTATGCTTGGCACCATTAGAAAAAAAATCCCGAACTTCCTGAGAAAATGCTAAACAAAGAAGTGCACAGCTCATCATTTTATTTTACAGAAGATACAACAGTTGTAAACTACATCCCTAAAAAGAACAAAAATGTTATTCTTATGAGCACTTTCCATCATGAAAATGAAGTTAGCGACAGACCTGACAAAAAACCACAAATGATATTAGATTATAATGCAACTAAAGGGGCGGTGGATAGTCTTGATCAACTTTTGAGTACATACACTTGTAAGAGAAAAACAATTTGCTGGCCTATGATAGTATTCTATAATATGCTTGATACATCTGCTTACAATGCATTTATTCTGTGGATTTCAATAAACAGCAAATGGAATGAAAATAAATTAACCAAGCGAAGGCTCTTTTTAGAAGAATTGGGAAAATCTCTAATTTTCTACACATTGAAGTAAGACAGCATCTTCCCAGAAGCAAAGATTCAGTCAAAATTGTGAAGAGAATGCGTAGTAAAAGTGCAAACGTACCCTCAGAATTAGATGAGAATACTTCATTGTGTCCTAAACGTGCAAGATGCAAGTTCTGCCCATCAACCAACGACAACAAAACTAATATATTATGTTACAATTGCAAAAAACACACTTGCAAATTTCACGTAAGCTATTTTTGTCCAAATTGTAAATAAAAGTAAGTATTCAATTAATTTTAAGTTATTTTACTGATGTTTTGTATTATTTGATATATATTTAAGCTTATTTTACTATTTTTTTAATCATATCTAAAATAGTTATTTTTATTTACTGCTAGAAAAGGTAATATTCTAAATCGGGTCACATTGACCCGAACACTACATACGTATAGTAAATGCGAACAGAACAGCAGGGTTAATATGTATATTTTTTAATTTCCAAGACACAACTGAGGGGCTCACAATCATATTAGACAATGTCCAATTTGAAAACAAATGAGATAGTCCATTGAAACTGTTCATAAAATCTATCTCTTTTATACACTCCCATAGTAAATTAAGCATGTACACAGACGACAGGTTAAAGAGTGTAGAAAAGACTTGGTTTACTGTGAGAGTGGATAAAATGGACTACATACATTATTAAAAATCTTGTCTTAGTTTGAACCAAATTTTGGTACTCAATAGCTGCCATTGGAAGCGGTGAAATCTTGAACCAATATTTGGAGCTCCTGCTCAAGCATAGTTCCAATACTTGGAGCAAGGTTGAAATAGGAAGCTCCAAATGTTATTACGAGATTTTACCATCTGATGGCGATAGCTACTGATCACCAAAATTTGGTTCAAACTAGAGCGAAAATTTTAACACTTTCTAAATCGTCTATGTCATTTTTTTAAAAATGAACTCGGTCCAGTGTGGCTGTGAGCACCTCATTTATAATGCATGCAACATAAATATTAACGCGTCTGTTAGAACATACGAGTTATGTTCTAACAGACGCGTATGTTCTAACGCGCCTGTTAGAACATACACCACACATAAAGCTCCTCAAATTAGTAATTAATTTATTAGCACATAAATTTTAAAAGAAAATTCTGTCTTGAGATGATTTTTTATTGATAATAAACAAATGTGTGTTGGATTAAAAAATAGATGCATAAAATTATAATCTTTCGATTGAAACAGCCATGATGTGTAACCCTAGCAGCAGTTACTGAATTAAATTTCATTAAATCCTATTACCTGCGAAAGATTAAATGAGTTTAATTAAAGTAAAAAAAAATCTTAAAGAGAAAAAAATTGAAAAACAAATGGAATGTGTAAAGTACTTATTTGTTTTATTAAATTAATTCATTGTTTTACTTTTTCTTATTTTTGTAATTAATCTTTCTTTAAGTATTTATTGAATTTTTGGTACAGAAAATTTCTTTGAAGAATTTTTTGTTGAAAATAATAATAAGTTCAATGTTGCCTTCAGAAAATATTCACTGAAATGAGTAGAATACACAGTGTAATCTCAAGTTTATGGTAAGCTATAAAAATGGTACAAGGCAACGTAGCAGTAATTTATTGTATAAAGATACATGGGCGCCAGTGATATGTTCAGGCACAAACACAGGAAGGCGACATGAAAGGAATGCCTATTGATAGCGCCTTGGACAAGCGCTATGCTTACTATACGTGCTCAAAATTGTGTCAGCCAACAATAATATATGGATTGGTGAAGGGAGTTGGCATACAGATGCAAAGATGACATGTACTTCATGCACACATGCAGCAGCAACGAATGTTGTATTGAAGTGACGAGATCGTCAACAGAGTCATCTGGATTATCATAAGCAAGAATCTTCAGATTACTCGTAAGGAATAATAGTCAAGAATCAATAACTCCGGAGGCCAAGTAATTGATTCTACACCACACCAAGCATTGGTATTATTGTACTTTTATGGAAAAGGTATTACCAGTACTACTTCAAGATGTCCCGATCGACATTCTATAGTGACTGTCGTCTCAGCATGATAGGTATCCGACTCATTTCAGCAATATCCTGTTCAAATAACTTTATGCCAATTTTAGAGCTGGATGGATTGGTATTGCATACTTATGCTACTCTAGGAGGATTCGTTGCTTGAATATGCGTAGTGTAGGTACGAGGGGTGCATGTTTGATCTGGGGGCACCTTTGAACATTCCAAATATTTTCCTTCAAATAAATTATTTTTAAAAAATGCCTATGCCAATACATTACTACTGCTTCAGTGCAATAAGTATACAAAGCTCCAACATTTTGCATGCACCATACTGTCTAAGCAATTTTTCTATTTTTCTCCCCCTTGAATCTAAATTTAAGAAAATAAAGTTGTAAGATTTTTGTTGACAATTCTGTATCCCTAAAATTTTGATTTATTCTTCAACACTTAACTAAAGATGTAATCTTTAGTTTATAAGCTTTTTTTTATTCAAATTCTTCAGTCGAATTGAGTAAACAGTTGTAATGTTGAACTCCTTGTGGTGGGGGACCATTGAACAAAAAAAAAAAAAAAAAAAAAAAAAAAAAAAAAAAAAATGCGGCACCATTGAACGTCTAAATCTATAAAGTAAAGAGTAGTTGATGTACCTAAATATTATTATTTTCGGAATTTTTTATGTGTGAAACTGTTTTCTATGTGTATACTATTAATAATCCCTCCTCACTGACATGTATTACAATCTCTGGATGTATCAGCGATGGAAACTTTCAAATCTAAATTGATGATGGCATTTATTTATTTGATAATTGCAAATCCCAGATACACAGTAATGATTCATGATTCAGCAGGATTGTCTGACAAAGCCTATAATCTTTCATTTACTCTTTCCTAAATATTGTTATTGGTTTTCGTACTAGATAAAATGGAATTTAAGTAAGGTTTTTTTCATAAAAATAGTGAATGTAAAATTTTAATTTCCAAGATGCATAAGATATCATATTGTGTATTTAAAGGATATTGTAAAAAAAACTTTCACAACCAAACATAACTGGAGGGCCACTCTGCATTGTTTCAATAATGATTTTTGACATCAACTTTAATGGACTTAAGTTTGGTTAAATAATAGAAAAATTATCAATTTCAATAAAATATAGTTATCTAATTTTATTTATACTACTTTATATTTCTGATACATATACAGCTTTTTGTGACTATTCTCAATATTTTCATACTTTATTTATTTGTTCAAAGGTGACCCTTACTTGTTCAAAGGTACCCCTATATGGGGCAGGTTTGAACAGAAATTTTTCAGCTTTTTAAATCCTCACAACTTTTTAAATTTACATGGAAACTTTTAATTTCTGGTTCATATGATAAAGAACTGCATTATTTTTATTATGTAATACTTCAAACGCATAAAATATAATTCAAATAAGAAATGCATAGTTTTTTTTTTAATTGTTCAAACGTGTCCCCCTCTCCCCTACACCAGTTTCTCCACCGACGCTAACAAGCATGCATTACTGGTGGATGTAATTTTGAACTGTTATGTAAATACGATGCTTATCAACGACGCTGCCATTAAACTCATTTTATGGCAGCGTTCCTCTCAGGAACGCTGCCATAAAATGGCTTCAGGCATATTCCTCTCCATGAGAGGAATATCCTCTCATGGTCCAGCCAGTGGCCGATAGTTTTGCTCTTAAAGCTGATAGACGGTAAGTGCAGTGTTCGAACACTTACGCTCCCGTTAGCATAATCGTTCAGAGCTTTCCGGGATTTTCTTTGAACCTTGAATTTCCTTAAGTAAATACGAATTAGGTTCCTATAGAAAGACCCCTCCCCATGGAGTACACCCTCACCACCCCTCCTCTTCAGGCAATATCGCTCGCGTAGATAACTGGCCGTCGAAAATAGCACAAACACTTTCCTCTCGCGTCTTATTTCCTGTGTTTGCGCCCATACATTCTTATCCAATAAATGATTTATATAGTGTTTTGTACCAAATTTTAATGTTCATACTATTAATTCAGGATCACCCTGCATATATCTGTGGCTCCCGGTAATAACCAGGTAAGGCACATTTTTAATATTTTGAGTAATTAACGTTTAAAGTTTTCAAATGTCTTTTTATCATTAGTTTTATAAAATAGATTAGAACTTAATAATTTTCTCTACATTCAATTAGGATATAAGAACCTCTTTTTTGTCAAAAAAATTATATAAAAATGTTTTTTGTTAATTGAGAACGATTATTACTGTTTTTTTTTTTAAATTTTTAAATGAAGATTTATAGTCGTCCTATGACGGGAAGTATTTGATTTTCGTGTTTCATACTATGACAGATGAAAATACTCTTTCAAAGATACATTTTCCCAAATTATCTCAATTTTTTTCAAAAATGTGCCTTATCTGGTTATTACTGGAATCCACAGATATAGGGTGCCCATAAAATGCTGTAGTCTCGGTTTACTTAATCCATATGCTGGTAAGACAGTCGCAAGTGTGTCTTAAGAAACATCAGACATAACACGGGACATTTCCATGTTAACGATTAAATCGGCGGCACAGCAATCTGAGTTCAGAAAAATGGCCACTTCAATATCGCCGGAAAAAGTGTTTTTACTTTATCAAAGTTTATTTTTTCAACATAAAATCATTATATACGAAGTTTTCATTTTGAATTCATAATATTTATACAATAACTTAACACGCTGAAATTTGCATTCGTAACTATGACTAAGCCTGCACATGCGAGTTCAGAACGTTTTTTAAAAAAGAGGAATTTAATGATTTATTGTAGAAAGAAATAAGCAAATTTTATGTCAAAATTACACTAGATATTTTATTTTAGACTCATGTTTTATATGATCAACAACTATAATGGAATTGCTCTAAAAATAGAAAACTTATTTTACAAAAAAAAATATTTTTAAATATTTCTATAATTATAATATTCATCAAAAAAAGCATTTTCTTCAAAAGTGAATGAAAAGTCTTAACGTTCTTTGCCTGTAACAGCGTAAAATGTAGACATACTTTCAAACAGGAACTGTCAAAAGTATATTTTAGAATTTTGACATAAGGCTTGGAGGCATGATATAAAATGTTTTGCTCTGTTTGATACTTCAAAATTTAGTTTATACGGTACATCAGTTAGTTTATGACACTCCCTGGTAAGTTATAAACTCTTGCGAAGGACCTACTGTTTCCCATTCCTCTAACTTCCGCATCGAAAATTCAGTTCAAACTTTCACTTTGACGGCATATTCCGCTCTTATTAAAAAGCATAAAATACCATTCGATTATATAGTTTCTGAATAAGAACATCTGTCGAATTCATGCGTTTACATACAAAAATGATTTCCGAAATGTGTCAGGAAGCAGTTTCTTTGGTTTTGAGAAAAGACTTAAAAATCACAAATCAGATTTAATAATGATGTATAGTTATGTAATATGCATTATAAAAGATTACTTTTTAAAGTCATATTTATATCACTCATACATATGAGGCATTAGTGTCAGAAAGGATAGTCTAACATCTTGGCAGAGATGAGTTATCATTATACCGTGTGTCCTAATGAATTCGATTAGCAGATAATTCGAAATATGTTTTCCTATTTCTCTGAAAAATATGGTTATAACTATTGTTACGAATTTTGTAAATAGTTAGTGTTTGTACTGTAAAATAATGTAAATAATCTTATTAAGCTCCATTCCTTTACTAATAGTAGTTTTTGTTACATTGTCTCTGTTATCAAGCAAACTTGTCTATTATTTTCAGTGAATGTCTATGGCTGCATCGCGAAATATTTGAGATATCGCCAAGTTGGCGACAAACTTGGCGATTGTTGGCGATGGTAACCCTTCCCTATTTATGGTAACCCCCCTTAGGTCTACTGATACATTGTTTGTTGTTCCGTGGTTTTCCAGGTTTTTCTAGAAATTTCTAGCACTTGCTACGAGACTATATATAAGGAGAGCGATACGAGCTGCTGTTGTTATTATTTACCAGTCAGTCATTGAGTGAGCTACTAGAGATTGTCCAAGCAAGTTTGCTTGATGTATTGAGTTTTATCTACGTTGTTTTGAATGTGATATAGTGTTGAGACATTGTATAAAGAGTCTCTGCGACCTATATTTGTACTTGTTCGATAGATTTAAACAGTTATTTTGGAATATCTTGTAATATTTGTGAGTTTCGAAGACTCTGTTGTTCTGAAGATCTGTAAATAAATTATTTTCTACTTTTCTAAGAGAAAAGAGTTTGAAGTTGTCTAACCATAAGATCGAAAGAACCCTATATACGCTGCAACATTTGGTGTCAGGAGTCGGGATCTTATGGCGAAAACAAGAACAATGAATGGTCAACTGAAAGAACTGTTAGAAGCTATTAATGGAATAAAGGCAGAATTGAAGAAAGGCCAAGAAGAGTTGGCGGAAAAAATGAATAAAGGCCAAGAAGAGTTGGCGGAAAAAATGAATAAAGGCCAAGAAGAGTTGGCGGAAAAGATGAACAAATGCCAAGAAGATGTGACTGAAAAGATTAATAAAGGCCAAGAAGAAATGAAGAAAACTTTAGAAGAAAAGTTCTCGTCGGTAGAGAGAAGAATAGGCTCGGTAGAAGAGAAAATAGAGGAAGTAGAAGAGGTGCAGAATTTAATTAAAGATATGGAAGAAAATGACGTCATCGAACCATCAACAAGTCCATGGGCGTCTCCCATTGTATTAGTAAGAAAGAAGGATGGTTCTACAAGATTTTGTGTAGACTACCGCCGACTGAATGACGTCACCAAAAAGGATAGTTACCCTCTGCCAAGGATTGACGACACTCTTGACACACTTGCGGGCAACACTTGGTTCTCGACTTTAGACCTGAAGAGTGGTTACTGGCAGGTAGAGATCCATCCCGACGACCGCGAGAAGACTGCCTTTACAACGGGATAAGGATTATGGCAGTTCAAGGTAATGCCTTTTGGTCTATGTAACGCACCTGCAACTTTTGAACGCCTTATGGAAACGGTTCTTCGGGGACTGTCATATGAGGCATGTCTTGTTTATTTAGACGATATCATAATCATAGGAAAATCTTTTGATGAACATCTGAACAACCTCAGGCGGGTGCTACAAAAGCTAAAGGAAGCTAATTTGAAGTTAAGCCCTTCGAAGTGCAGTTTGTTTCGCAATGAAGTCGCCAACCTTGGACACATCATTTCGGCGGAAGGAGTTAGGACTGATCCGGAGAAGATATCGGCCGTGAAAAATTGGAGTCGTCCAGCAGATGTTCACCAGCTTCGGAGCTTTCTAGGATTATGCACCTATTACAGAAAATTTGTCAAAGGCTTCTCCATGATTGCAAGACCACTTCATAAATTAACAGAAGCCAATCAAAAATTCATGTGGACACAGGAATGTGACTCTGCTTTCGAAAAGCTTAAGGAGGCCTTAACATCCACTCCAATTCTGTCATATCCTCAAATCGATAAACAGTTTATACTTGATACGGATGCAAGTAACGAAAGCATTGGCGCTGTACTGTCCCAGGAAATCGACGGCCAGGCGCGTGTTATCGCCTATTTCAGCAAGTGCTTATCAAAGGCAGAGCGAAACTACTGCGTAACAAGAAAAGAGCTTCTTGCTGTAGTGAAAGCCATAGACCATTTTCATCACTATCTTTACGGTCGAAAATTCCTGATCCGAACTGATCATGCTTCTCTAACTTGGCTATTGAATTTTAAGAACCCTGAAGGCCAGATAGCCAGGTGGATACAAAAGCTTCAAGAGTACGATATGGAGATACGCCATCGAAAAGGCTCATCACATGGAAATGCAGATGCTCTCTCAAGAAGACCCTGCTCAGAGAATTGTAGATACTGCGACCGGGTTGAGAAGAAATTTAATGTCAAAGGTCCTATAGTAAGACAAGTTACAACTGGGTCTACATCATCGCAAGATCCGTGGAGTGACGAGAGCCTGCGTAAAGATCAACTTGCTGATCCTGAAATTAAGCCAATTCTAGAGCTGAAAGAGGAGTCCAACAGGAAGCCCAGCTGGCAAGACATGGCCCATTACCACCCTACGACTAAACGTTATTGGGCTCTCTGGGATTCCTTACATTTGAAGAACGGCATCTTGTACCGAAAATGGGAGTCTGACGATGGAAAGACATGTAGATGGCAACTACTACTCCCTAAGTCGAGAATTTCTATGGTCCTTCAAGAACTGCATGGTAGTCCCACAGGAGGTCATTTTGGTGTAATGAAGACCCTGCAAAAGGTTCGAGAGCGTTTCTACTGGAATAATGTTCGCAGTGACGTGGAGAAGTGGTGTCGAACTTGTGACACCTGTGTAGCACGTAAAGGTCCTAAGAGGCGAACCCGTGGGCGATTGCAACGTTATAATGTAGGAGCTCCTTTCGAACGAATTGCTCTAGACATCCTGGGTCCACTTCCTAGAACATCTGATGGCAATAAGTACATCCTCGTTGTCATGGACTACTTCACTAAGTGGCCTGAAGCCTATGCCAGTCCTAATCAAGAGGCGGTAACCGTAGCAGACATACTAGTTCAACACTGGGTTTCCAGATACGGAGTTCCTCTTCAAATCCATTCCGATCAAGGAAGAAACTTTGAAACGGCTGTGTTTAAGGAAATGTGCGGACTACTCGGCATGGACAAAACTCGAACTACACCTCTACATCCTCAATCGGACGGCATGGTGGAGCGGTTCAATCGTACCATCCTAAATAGCCTCTCTCTCCTGGTGTCTAGAGACCAACAGGACTGGGACAAGAAATTGCCTCTTTTCCTGCTTGCCTACAGGAGTGCCACTCATGAGGCCACTGGTTACTCCCCTTCTCAAATGCTCTTTGGTCGTGATCTTCGTCTGCCTGCTGATCTTTTGTTTGGCCGTCCTCCTGATGCTCCTTCATCGCCTGAGGAATATGTCGATGAACTCCAGGCACGGATTGAGAAGATTCATTGTCTAGCGAGGAACCGAATTGGACTGGCATCAGAAAAGATGAAGACACGGTACGACACAAAGGCAACTGGACATGAGTTCAACGAAGGTGACAAAGTTTGGTTGTGGAATCCGATACGTCGTAAGGGACTGTCGCCAAAACTACAAAGAAACTGGGACGGTCCTTACACAGTCGTCAACAGGCTGAATGACGTCGTCGTACGCATACAAAAATCGCCACACACCAAACCCAAGGTCGTACATTATAACCGGCTAGCCCCTTATTTTGGCCAAAGTGATTAAAAATTCAAAACTGGAATTTCAGACCATGGTCATGAAAGTCACTTTTTGTAAATATGTAAATAGTAATTAGTTCTTATTTATGTAAATTTTATTATTATTGTTATTATTTATTTATTTATTTGTTTATTTATTTTAAGTGTTTTCCTCTAACTCAAGGATTGCACTGCCCGGGACGTGCAGTCTTTGAGGAGGGGGTAGTGTTACGAATTTTGTAAATAGTTAGTGTTTGTACTGTAAAATAATGTAAATAATCTTATTAAGCTCCATTCCTTTACTAATAGTAGTTTTTGTTACATTGTCTCTGTTATCAAGCAAACTTGTCTATTATTTTCAGTGAATGTCTATGGCTGCATCGCGAAATATTTGAGATATCGCCAAGTTGGCGTCACTTTTGGCGACTAATTTTGGTCGCCAAATTTGGCGATTGTTGGCGATGGTAACCCTTCCCTATTTATGGTAACCCCCCTTAGGTCTACTGATACATTGTTTGTTGTTCCGTGGTTTTCCAGGTTTTTCTAGAAATTTCTAGCACATGCTACGAGACTATATATAAGGAGAGCGATACGAGCTGCTGTTGTTATTATTTACCAGTCAGTCATTGAGTGAGCTACTAGAGATTGTCCAAGCAAGTTTGCTTGATGTATTGAGTTTTATCTACGTTGTTTTGAATGTGATATAGTGTTGAGACATTGTATAAAGAGTCTCTGCGACCTATATTTGTACTTGTTCGATAGATTTAAACAGTTATTTTGGAATATCTTGTAATATTTGTGAGTTTCGAAGACTCTGTTGTTCTGAAGATCTGTAAATAAATTATTTTCTACTTTTCTAAGAGAAAAGTGTTTGAAGTTGTCTAACCATAAGATCGAAAGAACCCTATATACGCTGCAACACTATTTTTATCTTAAATTCTTTATATAATAAGCAATGATGGGATTTCATATTGTTCGGTTTGAAATAAGAGTTTTTCAATTATTATTGCATAAACATTACTTATCTTCAAACAAAAGAAAGTTGGAAATTGTTTGTCAAACGAGACAAATGAAATTTAAAATTTCGTAATATAATTAATTTCATAAATATTCAGATTTCGCTGCAATAGCTGTTTCACTGTTACTCAAAAAAGCATGAATACAATATTTATTATGACTATATAGATTAAAACCAGTAGTACGGAAATGGTATGACTCCATCTTAAACAGGGCATAATCACCATAGCAACCTGGAATCATTACTACACTGTAAAGAAGTTTAGAAACGTTTCACATCTGATGCTAAACGTTTAATTTCTGAAAAGAAATTTCAGGTTTTCTTTTATTCCGTTTTGAATACGGAATATCTAAAAAACGATCGGAAAACTTTCTGCTACTATCCGTATTTTCAGCTATTATCGTTATTAAATTAAAACGTTTCATTCTCAAAATGAATCGCTAAGTTTCAGAAAAGGCAACCAGTTGCCGTTTCCAAAACGGAACCTATGCAACTTTTTTTACAGTGTATCATGGGATATAATTGTATTAATTACACAAGATGGGATTTACTAGAACGTAGA
Source organism: Maratus speculifer (assembly GCA_964019185.1). Classification (NCBI taxonomy): domain Eukaryota; kingdom Metazoa; phylum Arthropoda; class Arachnida; order Araneae; family Salticidae; genus Maratus; species Maratus speculifer. The sequence continues at coordinate 59,887,126 of OZ025299.1, read as the reverse complement.
AATCTTTTATTATTATTTTGTTAAGTTTTGATTTGACTTTCGTAACATTTGAAATTACAAAATTTTGCAATGCTTATATACATTGAATTTCAAACCATTCGCTTGGGTAGATTTTTCGCTGTTGTATACGAGCCGACTAAAGAACAGACAGACTGACGGACCAGACGACGAATATATACGCTGCATTTTTATATAATCACGAACTCACCAAAAAGATGGGGTTTCAAAATCGAAAAAAAAAAGCCTACGACTTTCATTCGCATTACAGATCCAAATATAACGAGAAAACCGTTTCAAAGTGCTTATTTTATAATGCTTCATTTAAATATTCATACACTGTAAATATATATATATATATATATATATATATATATATAATCTTAGAAATGTGAAGTTGCCTAAATCTGTATGTTTACAAACATTTTATCTGTACACTGCACAAGTAAAAATGTAAGTTTACAAAACTCTATTTTACAATACTATAAATTTTTGTAAAGTTACCGAAGTTTGTAACTTTACTAACGAATCTACTAAAATTATATTTATCTTACTAAAATTTTATCTGTAACATGGGTTGCAATTGCATAATATATTCTACGAATCCAAATTTCCTAAAAAAATTCTTAGTAACCTAACACATTTTTTGATTTTCAGTGCAAATCTCTATGTGTTACATACAAAGTTCTGGAAATCTCAATTTCTTACAAAACTTTTAGTAACTTACAAGATTTTTTTTTACCAGAGAAGAAATAAAAATGCGTTAAATTACGAATGCTAATCCAATTCAGAAAACCGCTTTCTCAAATATTCTAACGATAATCCTTGATAAATATCTAGCATCAACTTGTCAGAAATACCTTTATCAGTACCTTCATTTTAATTTTTCTCGTATTACAATCTTTTGAAACCTTTGAATCAAAACGTTTTACAGCATTTGATTTGTTTTGGCTACTTGGTGACATCCATTGACTACCGTTAAGCCTTAGTTTAGTAATCTTCGACACATTCTTTGAGCTGAATTGAAACCCTTCAAGTGCGTCTTGTTTCAAACAATTCTAACAAGAAGTTGTATATGGATTACACATCAACGAACGTTAGGAATTGAAAATAAAGTAAAAAGTATACATTAAAGCCCTTTATCTACCGCATTTTGAATTTATGAAAATTTTACATTATGAAGCATTTTACACAAATTGCTTAAACTACATTAAAAGATTTACATAATCATTTAATAAATATTTGAAGGATTTTAGAAGGATTGAAGGATTTAGGAGGATTAAAGGATTTAGAAGGATTGAAGGATTTAGAAGGATTAATTAAATTTGAATTTACAGGGATTTTGTGCATTTTTTATAGCCCCACTCGAATATTTTATTTTAAATTATTTTCTTAGTATTTTGTAGAATTGTAAAATGTACAAATAGGATGTTCTTACAATATAAATATAGAAATATATCCCCATTGAAAAATCACCAACCTCTTCCCTCAGCGGCAAGAAAGCTGAAAAGATGGAAAGGCAAAAGAAATCATCCTTTTAAAAATATTTTTGTTTTGTATAACCAATAATGCTTTTGGAACAAGATAAAGTAATTTATCTGTAACTTATTTTAAACAGTATTACAACTAACTGACTTGTTAAAAGAATTTTAAAATAAGTTATTTTAACTGCTATTTATTTTATATTAGCGTTAGTTCATATTTCGTAGCTTAATAAAATCATTTTTTTATGAAATTAGGTAAGCAGTCCTATAATGTTACATAATATTTTATTACATATAATATTACATGATATTTAATATTACATAACTTAAAATGAACATATCATATAAAAGTAACGTGAAACTTTTAAAAAAACTTTCTTGAAACTCAATTTATTTTTTCTAGTTAAAAGATTAAATAGCTCTTTAAATTTTCCGAATCTTAATTTCTGCGCTAGTGCCTATATAGTACATTTCTCTAAGTTTTGATAGCTGGATTTAACTTGTTAAATTAATCTGAAAAATGTTCGGTCTAATAATACACAGTTACGTAATAACTTTGTATGATCCATTATTCATGAAACTGCAAGGCAATTACCTTTTAAAACATTGGCAAATATTTTGCCTTAAACATAATCAACTGAAAAAATTCGTTGATCCCTTCCATATTAAAGCACAGAACATTTACAGGAATATTCCTCTGCCAAAATTGTGACTTTAATTTGTATGTCCATTAAATTCAGTGATGGTTTCTTTAAAAAAATTTGATCAGGGATTATGGGCGTATTTAGCCTTCGATTTATATAATTTCTTTTGATACAAAATGAATACCATTTCAAATTTTCTAGAAAAAAAATACTTAATTTAAAAAACCTCATTTTTTATGTTTGATGACTTTTCATTATCATTTTCATCGGACTATGAAAATTGAAACGATATAAGGTAATTTTCTAAAGGTTTTACATAGTATAAAACTTTACTGTTATTAGATATAAACTAAGGAACGAACCCGGACCTCCCACTTTTCGGAAAATGTGCCAATTATTACTACTATAGTTATCATTTAAAATTCAAAATGGAATTATTACATTTAATGTATATAATTTTTTTAGACTGTCTTTTAGCAACGCCAAAATCCATAATATTTTTAATACGTGAATTTTCACATTGCTATACTAAGCGTAGAACCAACTTTAGCAGGGCTCCCAAATGGTCCGCCAACTGAACATCAATATTTTCTTAGAAAGATTTTCGTTTTCTATTTTTCTTGCAAACTGCGCAGATCACGCCTTCGGAAGTTAGTTTTCGCACAAAAACTGTAGAAATTACTATGAAATTTTCTGTTAAAAATTATTGGTGTTCAGTTCGCGGACCATTTGGGAGCCCTGCTTTAGTAAAGCCGGGGATCGAACTCGGAACACTTGGAATAGTTCTCCAAGTGCTCTACCATTTAAGCTACGTGGACGATGCCCAACTTAGCATTTCTCACTTTATATGTTGGTTATGCTGCAATTCGGAACCGTCTTCATGAGCACACAAACCTGCGGCATAACATGAGACACCAAGAGACCCAGCATCGGAAAATCACATATATATTTGATATTAATCAATTTCTCAATTAATTTTCATTAGTGAATTACCCTTGAAAATCTAGAATATTTTTAATACGTGAATTTTCATATTGCTATACCAAGCGTAGAACCAACTTTAGTGAATAAAATATGTATTAAAATATTCTAGATTTTCAAAGGTAATTCACTAATGAAAATTAATTGAGAAATTGATTAACATGAAATATATACCAAAACCCATTTTTATGGTAAAAAAATGCCTATTATGCATAGGGGGAACTGGGGTACATTGATACATGGGGCACATTGATACACCCCCTCTACCGCTCACAGGGTCATTACAGGAAGTTTCACAACAGCTCCAAAAGATGATGCTAGTGTATTCAACTACATACAGAAAATCTTGGAATGATTCAGTAGTTTGATGAAATGGGACGGGTGATTTAATATTTTTGTTGTTCAAAAGTAAATATGAGTTGTACAATTGAAATGCTATTATTTAACTGTTCCAGTATTTTCAACCAAAATGAATACTCTCCCTGGTAAGTACAGCTACTCTTTATCAGTTCTTCATTATTTATTGTTAGATATATTGTGAAGTGTTGGATTTGAGACTCATTTTATTCAAAATCGCTGTATGGGGCACATTGATACAGTCTATGACGGGGCACATTGATACAGCCTAAATCCTTTAATAGTTCATATTTTCATTATCTTTTATTATTTTTTTTACCATAAACTCCTTAATCCAACCTTTTTTTCACGAAAAATTTCTAATATTAGTTTTTATTGAAGTGAAATAGCTCTAATTTCTTCATATTAGAACATTTTATAGTATTTTTGAAAACAGAAGACGTAGAAACTTACCCAGCATCTAGTGCTAGTAGAACTAATAAAAGAAAAGGACACCATTCTGGCAAATCTCGAATTTATATCGATTCTCCAGAGAAAAAAGTATTTTCGACATGCGAAATGTTAAGTAAGAGAAACAAACTGCAGAACAGAAAATGATACTTATATTATAAACAGAATTTTTAATATAATTATCCTTTATTTTCGGTTTATGAACCTATTTATAAACAGAAAAACTGGTAATTTTTTCATCTTTCATAAGAAAGAAGATAATGCTGGGGTTGAAGTGCTAGATATGACAAAGTTACCACAGCCAACAATCAGACAAGAAACAGCCAGAACATCAGGTCATAATATATTTAATTTTGATTGCTTTAATATTGCTTAAAAATAAATTGTGGGTGATTTGAATTTTTATAAATAAATATAAAATGGTTTTCTAATTCATTTTCTATGAAAAATATGCATTGGTATTATTTTGTCGTCATTTTTCTCAAACGTATCAATCTGCCCCGGGGATGGGGCACATTGATACAAATGACTTTTTTTGATTTTTTTAAAATTACATGCAAAAATACTATATAAAACAATGATTGCACATTTTTATAACATACTACACAAGTTTTGCTGTCACCTCATGGAAAAAAAACTTGAATTTTCTACTTTCTTGACACCAAAAAAAAATCTTAGAAAAAAACTGTATCAATGTACCCCAGTTCCCCCTATAAGCAAAGTTTTTAAATTTATAAAAAACAATAATTTCGTATGCCAGGAATTAATAGCAGAATACATCGCAAAATATTTCCCAAGTTATAACAGCTTTTTAGATTGTGATAATGTCAGTGATTTAAGCACGTAATTCTATTACATGTATGTTGAATTTGTGCTTCCTTTATAACATTATAATATTTTATTTTTTCATTGATGAAGTTTTAATTTTGTTTTGAAATATTAGTCCGAAACAAAATCTGAACTATTTAAATTGTTTTCAGGGATAATGGGATAATCTTTTGTGATCGGACTCCATGCGATACAAATAGATTAAAGAAAAAAAGATGCTTGAAGATTATGTTAAAAATTATAAAGAATCGATGTATAGGGATGCAGTTTTCAAAACAACTGCAGTTACAAGAACATTTTTTTTTCAACAAAAGGAAAACCATAATAGTAAACATATCGTCATTTGCTATCACTATTAGGTGTTGGAATTGAAAAAATATATTTTTAAGAAGAAAAAATGTTCAATAAAAGACATGTCCTATGTTTTATTTATTCTTTCGAATACTGCATCTATTATCATCTCTGCAATCAAAGATTTGAAAAAAATATTTGTGTGTGTGTGTGTTTTAAAAAATAATCATGTTTTGCTTTAATTTTAAAATGTCACATATTGTAATTATTGTAATGTAATATTGTATATGTAATATTGTCACATATTGTACTGTTATTGTAATTGCTATTATTTGTTGTAAAATCATGTTTTCTACACAAGTTAATTTGATTTAATTTCTCTATATTAAGTCTACTTAATATCGACATAAAAGTAGTAAAACTCAAATAACTGACATTTGTCTTATCATCAAATGATATATATTTGATATGAAAAATTTGTAAATTTAGAGAATAATATTTATGATACAGGAGGAAAACAGAGTTATCGAAATTTTTTGGATTAGAAGATAAGACGTTGTGCGTCGATAATTTGATTTACCCGCATTTCAACTCTATCCGTATGTATTCAGATATAATGTAGTAATGATAGATGTAAATTTTCATCCAGCGCATCAAAAGTGGATGGAAAAAGTCCGTGCCAGGATTCGAACCAGGGATGCATTGTCTGAAACCGTAATGCTCTTCCAACTGAGCCATCTCGGAGGAATACTGGAGGACTGTTTCACCCAAATCACCTTAACCATAGATGCCAACATCTCTTAATTATTCCGGAATCTGATCTAAGATGAACATGTTTTCAAGCGGAAAATTTATTTAACCAAAAATTTCAAAATTAAATTGACAATGTACCTCATAGAACGAACACGCACTTTCTCATATACTTTTTCCGGTTTGAGTATGCTAATTTTGGATCAGACTCCGGAATAATTAAGATGTGTTGGCATCTATGCTTAACGACCACACAATCTGGTCTGATACTATGAATCAGCTCAACAGAATAAATCGAAGGTCAATATATGCAACTGCAGAAAAAGCTGCATACGAAATTATAATACGAAATTAGTCCTCCAGTATTCGTCCGGGATGGTTCAATTGGAAGAGCATTGGCAGCTTTAACTAATACATCCCTGGTTCGAATCCTGGCCCGGACTTTTTTCACCCACTTGGAAAATTTACATCTTTCATAATTGATTTACCGATTGAACAATCGTGTTAATCTTTAATCTGTTATAATGTAGTAATGGTACGTTAGATTGATTTCGCAACAAAGTTGTCATAATCGATCAGAACATGTCAGCAAGTGAATGCAATAGATTCACGTGTGTATTTTCCTCCCAGCTTTGAGTCATCTGGAATTTAAGATACTGACATTATTAAGTCTACTTAATGTCGACATAAAAGCAGTAAAACTCAAATAACTAAGATTTGTCTTATCATCAAATGATAGATATCTGATATGAAAAAATTGTAAATTTACAGAACAATATTTATGATACAGGAGAAAAACAGATTTATCGGAATTTTTTGGATTACAAGTTAAGACGTTGCGCATACATGCTCATTTATTATTTATCTACGAATTTAATCATAAAATGAATAATATTTTTGTGCAATACCTCTTGCCATAGGAATTTTAGTAATACACTTTAGAACAAATTCTATAATCAAATACGCAGTATGTTTAATGGAATTTTTTTTAAGTAGTTTCTGGACTCAACAGAGCAAAACAAAAATATTAAATGGAGATATTCTGTCGTATAAAAATCTTCAATGTTCTTAAAAAAGCTTTATAATATTCTAAAGAAACGTTTTTACATTAAAATATCGCACTACGTTTCTGAATATAAAGGCATAATTAATGATTTTCGTAATGAAACTGTTGATATACTTTATAAATACAAGAAAGTACCAAGTGCAAGGTTCGCACACTCCTTGGAATTTCCAAGGACTCTGGCACCACTATTAAAGATAAGAAAATTTACATTTAAATTTTAAACCACAACATTCGCAATCCCCACCTTCATTCACAGATTTTACGATATTTTTCTGCAGTGAAACACTTCGAAAATATTCTTAAAATTTAGTGGTAGAACTGTGCGAACCCTGCAAGTGTTAAAAAATAATTATTCTTTTTGTAATTGACAAGAGTTCTTGGATGTTTAATGTGTCTTGTTTTTCTTTAATAATAATTTAATTGTTATTGTTAACGAATAAATTTTAGGAAACAATATTGTAGCTTTGAATTTAACACTAATTAAAAAACATATGTTGCATTTCCTATAAAAAAAATTTTTATTCATATGATGGTAGATATTATGATAGGTTATTATTGAAAGCTATATGAGGTAGTTCAGGCAGAACATGTTAAACAAAATAATAATAATAGTAACAATAATAATAAATACTGACACTCTATTAATCTTGAAAATCGGAAAAATTATGTACTCATATTAGTATTGTAAATATTATCAATTTAAAGAATGTTATTAATTTTAATATTTCAAAATTAAATATTGGAAATATATTAGCCGGTTTCTAGCTCCGTACCGCGAATATTAGTTTTCAAAAAGACAGTGAAACAAATATTATACTTTGGATGATAATACTTGGAGTGACAAATAATTTACTTTGATAGATTTTTCATGAAAATAAATATCAATCATTATCTCTCTCCCATATTTTAGCTTTTACATTATCCGCATACGTGTGTATTTTTCACTAAAATGTATTCTTATTAACAAGATCTGTTTAACTCTTTCCGGCGCACTACTCTTTAAAGTTGGAATTTAAAGAAAAAAAATTAGGCAATCTATTTATGCCTAGAGGAGTACACAGGTATTGTTTTGTAAAGATTGCACTAACCATTTTAATTATGCAGCTGTTGCCGAAGTGGTAACCTCCCATAAGTAAAGCATTGATAAGCGCAGTGAGAAGAGCATTGCTGTGAAGCGCGTATTACAGTAAAACATTTTATCTATTATTTAAAAACAGTAGAGTTTGATCTCTGTGGTGCTGCCATCTAGAACTCATAAGAAAGATTTAAAGTAGCCATTAGAGTAGTTTTTAAAATATTCACGGAGTTTTTGTGTCTCTAAACAGGGGGAACTTTAGGTTTTGCCGACCCGGCAACACTGCGCGTTAAGGGGTTAAGATAACTAATTACAAAGGTTTATTATTAATTAATATTATTAATATTTATTATTAATTTACAGGGCTACTCAAAAGTATTACATTGCATTATGGTATGAGAAGGAAACTAATGTAATTAAAATGTTTTGAAATTGAATTTGAATTGTAATGTAATTAAAATGTTAACTAAAATTTCTTGTATTTTCAACAATAGCAATGTTCCTACCAATGGAGTTACAAATAAAGATGCGGAGACATATGATGTATTCCCCAGCATTTGCGAGTGAAGTAACAGAAGAAGTTGTCACGAGAGTCCAGCTGCTTTTTTTAATCGTATCAACAGTTTCTGATTACCGCTGTTGAAAACTTCAACCAATAAACTTGAATAGAAAATTTCTTCTAAATAAAGTACCTTATTGTTCGAAATTTCTCTCACAAGTATGGTAAAAGATTTCTCCTTTTCTTTACTGGTGTCAGTTTGGCCAAGTATTGTAATCTTTTCACTGACACAGACACACTGTAACAAATGTTTCGAAACGTTCCTCAGAGTATCAAATTCTCTGCTTATCATTATTTTGCAATGAAAATTTCCACTACTGAGGCATTTTTATAAAAAGAAAATTTCTACTTAAATTTACTGGTGAAAATTTTTCGTGGTCAGGCTACTGGGAAAGCGGTTGCAGTTGAAGCTTCACTATTTTAAGGATATTTCAGTTCCTCTTTCTTAATAATTTTACATTTCTACCGGTACTGGAATTTTAAGACCATAAAAATTTTCAGTATCAGTATTTTACTGTAGGAAATCACTTCTTAAATAAGGAGAAATTTTGCGAGTTTGAACTGGATTTATTGTTTTCTAAAACGATACTGGTGTTCCACCTGGACAATAAATGTACCCGTATGAACCATTAATAGTATATAATACATTGTTACATTTTAGGTAAAATAAAAATCATCATGCCTTCAGAAATTGCTGATCGAAACGCCGATTAAATTATCATTAGCAACAGTGTAATAAAAGTAGCTTTTCGAAAAGAAAAATCGATCTCATTTTGAGAGACCTTAAAAATTTTAAATATCAAACTTTTCAAGGAAATGTATTAAGCATAAAAGAAAAAAATAAAAGCTTAGCAAAAGTTAATTAAGATTTAGAAAAATAAAACTTAAAAGGAAAAATGACAATGAGGACATTAAAACTCAAACAGAAAGAGCTTTAATTCTAACGAATCTCCCAAAGGAGACCTAAAATAACGAGATGGATTTTCTAGAATCGTTGTATTTTCAATAAAGTTTACCTCGTTTTTAATTTTACTCATTTATATAGAGCGCTTTCAAATATGAAAGGCTCTATTTGGGCGATCCATTGTGCAAGTGTTTTTTGTCGAGACAAAGCTCAATTACAGGTTTAGATGTCACGAAGGAGAATGGAAGTAGTTATTCATATGCAATAGAAGAATAGATGCTACACACTATTTTCAAAATACTGTTCAAGAAGAATTGAGACTGTAATGAAGTTAAAGTAGATCTTTTGTTGTGTTTTATAAATATTTATCATGAAACTTTTTTTTTAAGCAGAATCTGTCGAGGGAAAAAGAAGGAGAAAGTTTAAAGTAAATACAAAATATATTTAACTTAAAACCGAGAAGCGGCAAACGCGTGACATTTTGACTTTAGTATTTAAAGTAATTGCAATTTATAAAGAAGACTTTTGGTCTCATTTTATGCAATTACTGTAACATAGAGTGTTATTTTCCTACATTTCATGCAAAAGCTATAGTTTATATGCATTTTTTTTTAGCTGAGATAAATAATTTAGTTTACCTTATATTTTGTGAGCGCGATTGTGAATGGATGATTTAACTTTGGGAAACAATGATTTTTAAATGCATTGAATTCTAATTTCATATTATAATGTCATGAAGTATTTAAACTACCTTATTCATCACAGTACATTTTTTTTCGGTTCTACTCATTTTATAAGATTTCAAAAGGTGACCTTTAAAGATAATTTAGTGTTTGTTTAAAGTTTTTGGCACAGCGATTTCCCTATATTTACTTTCTGCCATCAAACCCAATACAACCAATCTCAGAAAGACTTCCTATTTCATTAACTTATATAAATAAACCAAACGAGATAATATTTAAAATTTAAATTATGACAACATTTTACAATAAAGTTATTTTTAAGATAAAAAAGTGCTAACTGCTGACTTATTTTTTTTTTTTTTTTTTTTTAATTATTCTGTTAAAATGTAAAGTATTAAGTAAATACAAGACTGGAAGTGTAAATAAATAAAACATAATAATTTTAAGAAATATTTTGAAAAACTTAAAGAATTTTTCTAAATGTTCAGATATAGATAACTTTACGTAATAGTAGATCATCCTATTTTTTAATATGATCAGAAATTAAATTTTATGCTTTTTAAAAATGAAAAAAAAAACTAATGGACAAATATTTGGTAAAATAGTTATTTAGATAATAAAAGAATTAAAAATATGCTATTACCTTATATTAAATTGAGCAAAGAATTCTGAGAATTTTTTTTATTCTAATAGTTTCCTGAATTCGTATCGTATATAGGGGTACTAGCAGGCCCTGATTATGGCTGATTGGGGCCCTGGGCAAAGACAAATTAGGGGCCACTTTTGAATCATTGCGACAGTTTTCAAATAAAACTGATGGTCACTTATATGTGTACGTATACTGCATAAACATATTTTCGCACTTATATAAATATAAGAAAATTCTTAGCTTCGTTAATTCTAAATTAAATACCATAATCAATAAAAGTACACCCCCCCCCCCCCCAATACAGAAAAAAATTCTTTTATATAACAATTTGTTGCAATACTTTAAGACTAAATCAATAACTTCAACATAGAAAGAGTTGGACTTGGAAAAAGAAAATAAATATTTTATAATTTAATCTATGGACTTGGGGGCCCCTTAAGGTCGGGGGGCCCATGGGAAAAGTCCCGATCTGCCCATGCGGTAATAAGGGCCTGGGTACTAGTAGTATATAAATAGGAATTCAGGAAGTTCGATCCAGACGTGGCTCTTTCGATTGCGGCTTCGTCCGATCAATGCAACACTTTTTCAGGGACCGTCGATTTGAATCCTCCAATGCAGTTCAAGAAGCATGTCAAGGGATTTTCGATTCCAAGGAGCCGCCATCGTACTTCTAACAAATCCAGAATCTGGCCGAAAGTCGTGGTCTATGATGGTCTCTACTTTTAAGAATAGTCCTTATTGATTTTGTTTGCGCATAACAACGCTACATTAAGGCGCAACACTAGGCACAGAAAAAGACCCGGATGATAATGTAAAGTCTATGTCGGCGTTCTTTTCAAATATTTCTCCCAAATTTAAATAATTTTAATAATTTTACATGATTTTTTTGTGCAAGATAGCTGAGGACGATCCACAACCGGCCTAGTGTTTACTTTTTCAATTTTGGTTTCAGATTTTTTAAAAATTACTTTAACTTTCCAAACTGGTTTAAACCGGTTCTAAAATTGAAACTATCTTAATATAAAAAATATAAAAGCAAAATCGAAAAAGTAAAAACTAGGTCGGTATTGATCATCCTCATCTATCTTGTGCAAAAAAATCATGTAACAATATTAAAATTTGAGCGAGCTATTTGAAAAGATCGCTCACATAGACTTTATGGGTAACCCCCGACTCCCGGGTCTTTTCCTGTGCCTAGTGTGGGGGATTAACAAATTTCCCAGAACTTTTTGCACAAAGTACTAAATAACCGAAGTATAATGAAAACTTTAAAAAGTAGGATTTTTACAGCTAAAAAGCAATTTTAAGTAAGAACAGCTTTCATGTAAGACACAAAATAGTGTAAGCAATTAAAAAGTAAGAAAATGTGATTTAATTTAAAAGTTGTTAAGTAGAAATATTTTGAAATATCAAGATGTAAAAATTCTTACATATACATACATACACACGCACACACACATATATATATATGTGTGTGTGTGTTTATGTATTTATTTCAGAGTCTAAACATTGCTGTGGAAGGAATTTCACCATTTAACTGGCTTATCCGTACGTCCTAAGGGCAAGAAAAGTTTGCTTTATCTATCATTTAAAGCTGTTTGATACCACTATTTTTTTTTAATTATAATCTCATACTTTTTAATGGCAGCAATGTATGGACTAAATATTACGAATAGTTCAGCTTGAAATAAGTGGTGCTTATCCCATATTTTAAATTTATTGCATGTGAAAAAAGAAGCAGTTAAGTGGGTAAAATAAAAAATTACAGTTACCGTAATTTCGGGTGTATAAGCCGCAGATCAAAAAATTCTTTTTCGACCCAGAATTTTTTAAGAAAAAAATATAACTAGTTAGATCGCCGTAAATATTTGTCTTCAATCACTAAAGAAGATTTCTGGGTCCAAAAAGAATTGTTTGATCCGCGGCTCATACACCCGAAATTACGGTAATTAAATTACAGTTCAAATTACAATTAAAGTAACGTTTTTAAACTCATGAGCTAAACAACTGCTTTTTGTTAATAGTCTATTACGAATGTGTTATTTGTCACTGAGAACTCGGACGAAAATCATGAAGAGTGACCTCACCAGTAGTTTATACCCTTCCAGTAGTTGATCAAATTTTAGAAATATTGCGTCATTTCAGGCCGATATGAGTTTTATACGTAACACTAGCTATAATATTTTTGTTTCAATTTTAGTACGCCTATTGTCACATTGCTGTCGTCTATTTTCTGTAAGCGAAGCAATTTTATGAGAACGATTTTTTTTATTAGAAAGTGTGAACATTTAGTTTTTGATTAGTTGGAGACAACTACCGTACACTGTTAAAAATTTTGCTCTACTAGTAGTTTGAACCAAATTTTCATGCTCAGTAACTACTACCATAAGATGGTGAAATTTCGTTCCAACATTTCGAACTTCCTATTTCAACCTCGTTCCTACTTTTGGAAGTATGCTTCAACAAGAGCTCCAAAATTGGTTCAAGATTTTACCTCTTACAGTGGCAGCTATTGAACACCAAAATTTGGTTCAAACTAGCACACGATTTTTAATAATGTAAGTTAAAATAATCCATTTCCATTTTACTTATTTTAATTAATAATTTTATAAGAATTGTTGTTAATTAGAGCAAGAAGGATGATATTTTAAGGATAAATTTTTATGTTTCCGATTGATTTCATTCGCCTGATAAATTGCTGGAAAAATGATAATTAAAAAACTATTTATTAATAATTTTGTTGTTTTTTAATTTCAGCGGATTTCATTTTTGTCCATTATAAGACATTAGGATTGTTACAATTATGTTAGTTTAATTCTAAAACTTAAAAGGAAGGAAATATAATAAAAACCCGAAGCATTGGCTTTATTTGATCAACTATTAGTTTATTCACCGTATGTCTGATTAAAAATAAGTATATAATTATTTTTCTATACATTTATATACATATTTGTATTGTTTTAGTTTTGCAATCGAATAATGTTTTATTAGAATAAGTTAAATGGCAATAATAGTAATTTATACTACATTTAATATTTTAATTGTTTGGAAATATGTAAAAGTTTATTACTTGAAAAAAAAAAACAATTAATTTATGTCTTTAAAAGTTAGATTTTTTTTTAATTTTCATTCTAAGTAATATTTTTTATATTTGAGTAGTATACATTATATGAAAAAATCTCATTTATTATGGCGTAGCTTGTCCCCACCATTAAAAGTTGGCACAATTCGCATTGTGGCACCTGTAAATTTATTTATTGTATCTGCGACATCATTACTTTTCGAATAAATACCTCATGTAACTTAGTGTTAACTTCGCGTTCCTAGCCTCCAGGACTGTTGCTCCAATTATTAGACTTGAAATATTTTTGGTTGGTTAATGATGGTATTTAAATTGTCACGCATCTGCGCTCGTTTTTGATTCTGGTATTGAAACACGCAAAAATACTTTTGCTGTCAAATAATTTCTGTTGATCTGAAAGTAATTAAGCAGAAAATAAACTTTAAAATATGTTTTATATTGGGCTTATAGCTTCAACTGTAACCGCTTTAACAGGAGTGTATTACAACCGAGGAAAATATCCACCAGTAAATTTAAGCACAAAATTTCTCTTTATTTCAATACTTCATTAATGAAAAAATTTCAATTAAAAAATAGTAACAAACACTGGTATTCATTTTTAGCACTCATTTCCACTCCAGTGGAAAAAAAAAAAAATTACCAAATATTTGTGAGAAATTTCCCATCAATGTGGTGCTTAAACTAGACGAAATTTTCTATTCAAATTTATTGGTGGATGTTTTTACCGGCGGTATTCGGAAACTGTTGATCCGATTAAAAAAACAGCCGTGTGACAACCTCCTCAGTTACTTCACTCGCAACTTCTAGACAATACGCTATATTTCTTCACCTCTGTATTCATAACTCTATTCTTTTATATTGATCACTCTTTATAGGTAGCGCAGCGTGCGGATCATCTTTTATATAGATCAGTCTTTATATGTAGTCCAATGTGCGGATCATCTTTTATATTGATCAATCTTTATAGATAGCCAAATGTGCGGATCATTTTTTATATAGATCACTCTTTATATGTAGTCCAATGTGCGGATCGTCTTTTATAGTGATCAATCTTTACAGGTAGCCCAGTGTGCGGATCATCTTTTATAGTGATCAATCTTTACAGGTAGCCCAGTGTGCGGATCATCTTTTATATAGATCACTCTTTATATGTAGTCCAATGTGTGGATCATCTTTTATATCGATCGATGTTTATAGATAGCCCAGTGTGCGGATCATCCTTTATATTGATCACTCTTTTTATGTAGTCCAATGTGCGGATCATTTTTTATAGTGATCAATCTTTACAGGTAGCCCAGTGTGCGGATCATCTTTTATATAGATCACTCTTTATATGTAGTCCAATGTGCGGATCATCTTTTATATCGATCGATGTTTATAGATAGCCCAGTGTGCGGATCATCTTTTATATTGATCACTCTTTTTATGTAGTCCAATGTGCGGATCGTCTTTTATAGTGATCAATCTTTACAGGTAGCCCAGTGTGCGGATCATCTTTTGTATAGATCACTCTTTATATGTAGTCCAATGTCTGGATCATCTTTTATATAGATCAGTCTTTATATGTAGTCCAATGTACGGATCATCTTTTATATTGATCAATCTTTATAGATAGCCAAGTGTGCGGATCATTTTTTATATAGATAACTCTTTATATGTAGTCCAATGTGCGGATCATCTTTTATATCGATTAATCTTTATAGATAGCCCAGTGTGCGGATCATCTTTTATATTGATCACTCTTTACAGGTAGTCCAATGTGCGGATCATCTTTTATAGTGATCACTCTTTACAGGTAGCCCAGTGTGCGGATCATCTTTTATATAGATCACTCTTTATATGTAGTCCAATGTGTGGATCATCTTTTATATTGATCACACTTTATATGTAGTCCAAGGTGCGGATCATCTTTTATAGTGATCAATCTTTATAGGTAGCCCAGCGTGCGGATCATCTTTTATATAGATCACTCTTTATATGTAGTTCAATGTGCGGATCATCTTTTATATTGATCACTCTTTATAGCCCAGTGTGCGATCACCTCTGACGCTTTTCGGACCATCCGAGAACGTGAAAATTATTTAATTTGCGAGAAAGTGATAATGCATCATCACAGTACATTTACTGGAATATTTTAATTGTTTCCCTAACATATTTTGTTTTCCAATTCGAAGCAAAATGTAAGGTCCTTTCTCTGCTTTTTTTTTATCACTTCAAGAACAAAGCTTTCGGAACAAACGTTTATTTGCGTGCGTCAACAAGAGAAAGTAAAACGAGATTGACGCCCAACGCAGATACTGTGATAGGTGATCATTCAAATGCCGTGGTTAACCAACCAGCAAATTTTCAATTCTAATAATTGTTGCTACAATCACGGAAATTCATAGCAACGGCTTATATAATAGAAAACAATTTTTAAAGTGAATATTTTAATGTTTATATTACTTGACATCGAGCTACTGCTTCGAATTTTATAAATGCGCAAAAAGCTTTTATGTAAAAAAGTGTATTATTAGGTAAACTTTTTTTTATATTATATTAAATATTATTAAAGCGGCCATGTTATTAAAGAGTGCATTCTGCAGACCTAAAGCAAGCGAACAAAGCGACCGGTTTCTAATCGGTTGACAGATTAACTGGACTCGATAGGTATTATTTACTAGTAGCGCCATCTGTATTACGATTCTGTAATTAATTTTTTATTGTTGTTGTCAAAAACTGACTGAGATTTTTTATCGGTTAGTTTGGTCCCTTACCAGTTACTTTGAGTACTTCCGCTGAACGACACTGGTTGTGTATCAGTTAGCAGCACTGAACGCTTTGGTAACTAACTGATCATAAAGATACGTAACCGGTGACTCCGCTAAACGCGCCCCATATGTAAACTACAAGATATACCTTTTACATCATGATCAACAAAATTCGAAATATTCATTGAAAAGATGATATATATTTAAAAAAAAGAGTTTTGATTTCTTTACGCAGCTGAAAGAATATCATATTATTTTTTTTCTATAAAACAGAGAACTCGAATAACATTTAAAAATAAGTAAATCTTACAATTAAAAATAAAAATAAAACATTTATTCGATGAACCACACTTAAAATATCCTTTCTAAACAGGAAATAGAAATTTATATTCTTATGAAGTCAAAATAACGGACGATTGTTAATTACGATAGACATATGGCAGAGATTTTTTCAGGTAGCATCAGAATATATTTGAAATAAACGCGATTAAAAACATTCCACGATTTCTTTTCAGATCCAGACATTCTTTTCCCTTTCAATCTGAAAAGAAAAGTTATACTTATAAATAATAGAAATTTATAGTTCTTAGCAGTAGTTCTTTATATTGATTGATACTTTTAAGAAAATATTCACCAAAAATTACTTGAATACCATTTTTTTAAACTAGTCGTTGGGGGGCCACCGTAATACTTACCCATCATAATATAAAATATGAAAATAAAACGCGTGTCTATGGCCTCTCCAAAATAAAATTTTAACGCATAAATAAATAATTTTAACATACAATAATTCTCCATTAATGAATTGCTGATGAGCCAATTTTGGCTAATTATATAAAACGCCAAAATACTCGAGTAGTACCGGATTGCGTAAAAGAAACATCCTTATAACTCAAAAAATAACAATCATATTAACTAAAAATTTACTGTGTTGGATTAAACGTCTCATTTCCAACAAAAATATACCTGTGAATTGAAATTTGAATGAAATACAGGGTGATGAAAAATCGAAGAATTCGGAAAACAGGATTACACATATCTCGACAACTAATAATCCGATCGACCTCGTGTTTTATGCAAAATTTGTGTTATTTTATTACCTTTTACGTCCAGTCCTTAAAATAAAAAATTTTGAAAATTTTTATATACCTTTCATCAGAACGAATTTTTCGAGAGTCCGGAAAAATAGTTCCGGATAATCGAGGTTACTGATATTAAATAGACTTCGTCCCATTCTTATATACTAAGTACATACAAAATTTCAAGTCTCTATCTCAATTTGTTCGGGAGATAGAGTGGTTACAGACAGACAGACAGACAGACACACAGACGGACGGACGGCAAAATTTTTTTTCTAAAAATATGTTTTTCGGAATCTCCAGTATCTGAAACGTATAAATCCGTCAAAAATTTTCTTTCGATTTTCAAAACGATTGCAAGACTTACCCTATACTACGTATGATGGGTAAGTAAAAAGTTTGAGCCAATTATTCTTCAGTTATTTGATGTATAAGGGGAAAATTTTAAAGAAAGCTGTATCTTACGTATGTTTATGAAATTTATTGGGGATTAGGTAAAAGCTCGGAAATAACTGTTTTTGTAAGACTGCATTTTAGCTGTAAAAAGTACTCCGTGGAAAGATACCATATAAAGTTTTTTTAAAAAGGAAGTATCTTTTATTAAAAAAAAATCATATTTTCAAAAGGAAATATATATTTTTTTAATTTTCGGAATCATTAATTAAAGTAAAACAATCAAACAAGACATGTTCCAATTTTGAAGCTTTTATCTTTAACGGTTCTTGGGTTATAACAATTTAAATCCGATAATTTGTGCAAAAACCCATCATGAAGAAAAACATTTTCACAAGAAGTCATTTCCATAACAACCATTGATTGAAAGCTGGATTTTGAAAACAAATCAAAACGAAATAATTCATATATCCTCTTCTAATTAAAATAGAGACATGATTTAAGCGTCGTTTTAAGCATAAAATTAGAGCAAACATTTAATGCATTAAAATCTTCTTTAGAAAAATTGAAGATTTTTGTGTGTCAAACCCCTTAAAAAGATCATATGTAAACTACAAAGTATACCTTTTACATCATGATGAACAAAATTCAAAACCTTCATTGAAAAAATTAATTGTATTAAAGAAAAAGACTTTTGTTTCTTTAAAACTGCTATCTGATTCACCAACATTTCGTAAGACTTTTGAGCCAACACTTGATTTCCTCCAACTTTTCGCGAAATATTCTCCCAACACCCAGTGTGATAGCAAACAGCAATGTCTCACCAACTTTTTTCCACACTTCCAAAAAAGTCTGGGAAAGACTTTTCATCCAACATCGAACATTTCAACGAATCAGAGATAAGCGATTGATACGAATAGGGGATAAATACTAACGGCTGTTACTAGTAGGACTTGTTTTCCTGCTTTTCCTCCCACTTTTTCAAAGACAATTGTAACCTTTTTCTCTCTATGAACGGGAAAATGCTGGGGTTAAAATCGGCATAAATGTTTGTCGCGCCTGAATCTGAAGTCCGTGAATCTGATAACAACTTTACGCAGCTGAAATAACATCAAATTTTTCTTCTTCTTTTTCTTATTATTAATATTTTTTAAACACAGAGATAAGTCGAGTAAAATTTAAAAACAAGCAAATCTTAAAATCGCATATAAAAAAAAAATATTTATTTCGAAAGCCACACTTAAAATATCCTTTCTAAACCGAAAATAGAAATTTATATTCTTATAACGTCAAACTGCATGTATGTGTAGCAGACGATTGTTAATTAGGATAGACATTTGGCTGAGATTTTTTCACATAACATCAGAATGTATTTGAAATGAACGTAATAAAAGGACATTCCACAAGTTCTTTACAGATCCAGGCATTCTTTTCCCTTTCCTTCCATCTAAAAAGAAAGTTTATATCGTTATAGTTATAAATAACAGAGATTTGTGCCTTCGTTATATTGATCGAGATATTTTTTTATAAATAAAAGGTTTAGAATCCACTTCGGATTAAGAATGTCCAAGGTGGATTAAATTAGATTGCTGCTCCATGTACGTACAAGAGTCTGTATGGTGTTGTTTTTATATTGAAACTCCAGTATCTTATTCGATAAAAGAAAAGGATTCGAAGAAAAAGAACTCAGATAAAGAAATTATTCACCAAAAACTTACTTGAAGATCGCATTTTTTTTTATAGTTTGAGCCAATTATTTTACATTTATTTGATGCGTAAGGGAAAATTTTTAAAGACAACTGTTTCTTATATATGTTTATCGGATTTATTGTGGATTAGATAAAAACTCGGAAATAACTGTTTCCGTAAGAATGCATTTTAGATGTCCAAATTATTCCACGGTAAGATGCCATATACAGAGTTCCTACAAGTATTATTTTCTTGTTTTTATGTCATGTTAACACCGGTATTTTCATTTTAAGAAAGGCGCCCTTTTGCAATCGCGTGATTGTATAAGTCGAGTCTTTCTGTAGAAAATACTAATATTTCAACTGAAAGCGTAGGATTGCTGCATATATATTATTTTGTCAAAGTATTCCTGTACTGCAAGAAAATACAAATGTTTCTTGATGTACAAAAATATAATATAGAACGAAGTGTAAAATACAACAACAGCTTACGAATTCCGAAAAGCGTTCCCTGGGAACTTCTGAAAGCAATACAGTGCTCAGCAAAAGTTTAGACACTGGTATTTTTTAACCTTTAAATAAAAAATACGAACACGTGAGTTTTAGCACAAAATCGTTTTTAAAAAGTCTGATTTTTAATGACATTAAAACAATTAAAATATCTTAGATAGTATATACGTTATACCTCAGAAATTTTGATTAATTTAATGTTAATAAAGATCTGCTCTGTTTTGAACCATTTTGGGTTATCTATTTTGGGAACAATACTCTACCATTTTGGAATCCTTACTGGACCATTTCAGGAAAATTACTATACCCAGAAATCTTTCAATCCAATTTGGGTCTTCATTTTTTACTGTGCAATCATATTTAATGGCATACATAACATAAACAATTCTTTCGCTGTTATGTACAAACTTTAAAGTAATTTTTCTTTAATAAGTTTGAATGCGAATAACGTTTATTGTTTTACACATAAAGTAGATATCAGTTGTTACCACCATGTTGGGTGTCACTGAGACAAATGCATCTACAATTCGCTCTCGTAAACACGTCAAGTCTCCTACCGTTACAACATAAACAACATGTTTTTGACATAACTCGAGAAACAGAAGTCGAAAGGTATTAAATCAGGACTTCTCGGAGGCCTTAGCACATGGTAAATGAACAAAGAACGTCTTCTAGATCGCATGGCTGATGCTAAACGTTTACTGACACGGTCGCGTACCAGTTACATTTCGAAATCTTGGACACTTGTCAAGTTGTTTGAAAAGAATGCTATTGCGTTTCCTAAATGTGTTCATTTTTATTGCGTTTCCTTACTAAATGTGTCCAAACATTTTTTATGACGCTGTATATGTATTTTATTTTATATGCACATTAAATATAACATTTAATTACGGATAAACACGATTATAAAATTTGTATGCAAGAGCGGAATAAAAACAGAATTTTTTAGAACGAAATAAGGCCACAAATTTCTAAGAATGAAATAAAAACATAATTCTTAACAAAAAAAATAACATAATGGGCTACAATAATACAACGTTCGATTAAATAAATTACAATATTATTTAATAGCTTGCGGATTTGTTTCGCAATACAGGTTTAGTTGGATGGAAGTATTCATTATTAACTGGAAAACTTGCAGTTTATTTATTAACACTCTGCTGCATAATTTTACGCTAAGCTATACATTTAAAAAAATCAAGGACAAAAATCTTCACACGCATTTAATTCACAAAATGTTTGCGTAAAATAACGAGTATAGTCGTTGAATCCGGGATTATATCTTTTTCAATTTATGCAAAGAAAAAAAATATGCTCTATATTGAATTTTGTACAAGTAATTAAATTTTTACCGATGTAAGTCTGGTATTCTTAAAGTTAATATTTTTTTAACAGTTACAAATCAATCTGCAGAGCTTAATCGAAAAATACAATGTTAACATTAATATTTTTTAAAGTAACCCAAAAACTAAATATCAAAATAATTCAATCATAATTCTGAATTATTATTATTATTATTATTGTTATTATTATTATTATTATTTTATTTTATTTTACTTTATTTTCATTTATTTATTTATTTATTTATTTATTTATTATTTGTTTGCATTTTGGAAATGTTTTTCAAAGTAGAAGCCTTTAACTTTCGACAAAATCCCAAATCGGATTTTAACAAATGTTTGAACTACGAATTTATTCCACATTGAAAATCCAATAATAATTCAATTACATTTTACTTTTTTCTTAGTATAATCATAAATTGTTTTTTCCAGTTTACGCAACTGATAAAAACGAAGAATTGAGTTATGTAGTTATAATTTGGGAAATTTAAATGTCGTTTTGGAAATCAAAAGATTCAGCCAATCCGAAAGGGAGTAAAACTTACAAATAGCAGTGACAAGGTACAATGTGACATTTCTACAATTTTGATATATGAACTAAAAAGCATTCCTATGTAATCTTTTTACCGTTTTATCAAAAATTTATGCTCAAAGTCTTTGTCTTATTCTTAAAGTTTTAAAGCAGGTCATTATAATAATAATGAATTTTTAATTTAAAAACGTATATTTAAAATGCGTGATTTTGGCATGTGTTTGTTTTCAAGAAAATAATCTTATCAAGCGAATGCAGATAAATTACTTCAGTAATTTTTAAGCGTGTGATCACAGACAGTATTTTCTACTGAAAATTACCTGTAAGTTATAAAATATTTTACATTTTCCCTTTTTTATGTTATAAAAATATGATAAGACACTTTTGATACGTTTTCTTCCCTTTTAAACCGTAGGTATTTAATATAAACACATAAACATTTAATTTAATCTAAAACAGCAAGTTTTCTGAAAAGGAAACAACTTTAAATATAGATGTTTTAAAAATGAAATGAATCAAGAAATAAAAAGTATTTTTCACGTAAATCACACTAGGAAGTGATGTTTTCCAAAAAGCCTCAAGTAGCGAAAATTTGTCACAAAACTCCATGACCCTGTAAATTGCAACGCTTGTGTTTCTTACACTGTTAAAATTTACATCATTATTAGCTTTTGATACTTTAAGAAGATTTGTCTAAAAAAATTGCATTTGCGCGTTGTATTTCTGTTGTCTCGCACAGTCATTGGTTCGGACAAATCCTGTTCTTTTCCAGGTTAAATATTAGTATTTTTTATCTAAAAAAAATCTAGTTGAAATGCGCGAAATTTCGTAATATTTTAAAAAGAGATTTTCTGTTAGGAAATACTGGTTCATAATAATTGCCTCGTCTTGAAATTGCAGGTTCCGTACGAACCATGAGTCATGAAACCTCCGTACCAACTCTACCGCAAATCATTACATAAAAATGCGACTGCAAATAATATTTTTTATCAATTTACAAGCCCACACAAAAGTATTCAATTACATAATGGCATAACAGGAAAGCGGCGTTTTAGCGGTTTGGGCACGTTTTAATTATATTAAACTATTTCAAATTTTATGAAATTGATATACGTTGCTGAGGTTTACTAAAGGTTACTTCCTGTATATTAGAAAGCAGATGGTATTTGCAGGGACACACAAAAGTTTTCGGATATTTATACAGAATCTGAAGGATATTTATACATATCTGAATCACCACAATTGCTACTCTTGACGTGCAATTTCTGATTCTATTTTTAAAGTTGAGATTTTAATTTCAATTTTTTAGCACCTGCAAGTATTTTAAAATACCCCGTCAAGTTAATTTCTTTGCGGTAATTTGAAATTCTCGGGTTTAAAAAATAGGTTTTATTTTAATTAATTAACAAAAATTAAAAACCTTTTGAACAAACAACAGTGATATCATAAAACGCAAGAGGTTTGATATATTTTGAACTATTCAGAATCAGTTTTAAATAATTATATCACTGTAAAAAAATCTAAGTCTGAAATTCAGGCGACTAAAATGCCGATAAAATTCAAACAATTTTAAACATCTGAAAATTGAACACTCTGTTTATGGCACTTAAAAGACTGAATTTTAAATGGTGTAGTTTTACAGTAAATTTGCTGCTTAGTTTTATTTATTTTGAAAAATACCTTAACTTTTAAAAAATAAAATTTCCATTTTTATTTTACTTTTTAAAAGCAAGCTGACAAGTATGATATTGAGGTTTTATTATTAAATTGGTTAATGTTTTTACAGTATATTGACTAATTATTTTTATCCACAATTTTTTCAAGCGGACATTTTTTTATAAGATTAACTAACATTTTGCATTATTTTTAATTAAAACTGAAAAAAAATTAAAACTGTTTTGTAAACAATAATTTATTTAAAAAATATAGTTTTATAAACCAATTTATTCGAAACTATTGGTATCATACCCATTTTAATTTCTTTAAAAAAATATTATGTCAGACATAAATCGGATAGCTTAGTATAAAATATTAGATTACCAGTTCTAGTATTCTAACTTGATATAAACCGCGACATTCTTTACTTTGCTGTAATTTGAGAGTTGAAAAAGTGCTTCCCCTAATTACACGTATCCTATCATTTACGATTTAGATCTTTTTCGAAGTACATGCAACTAATGTTATTCAGAATTTTTCGAGAACTTCACAATCCGTTCTTGTTTTAACAGCGCCAAACGATTGATATTTAAATCCCACTTAGTAAAAATTGATTTACTTTAATGAGGATAGTGGAAATATTTTGTGAAACTTTATGTTGCATGTTATTGTGTGTAATTAGGGATAATCGGTTCTCTGTTTTGTTATTTGGCTCACTAAAATTAGTTAAGTTTATCGTTATTGTTTTAACTTCTACTTTAGTAACTCCACTAATAAATTTTTTAATTTCTATTTAACCGTTTTATTTATTTTTTGTAATGTAAAATTGTGAACTCTGTCACAATTTGTCCTGTTTTTTTAATAACATGCACTAAATAAAGAACTAATTTTATTACAACCTTTTATAAGTCACTAATTTTCATGCTCAAAATTCGAGTAAAATTTTAATGTTTTTAGTTTTTGCATTATTTTTCGTTAAAACTGTAAAAAAAAAAAAAAAAAAAAAAAATATATATATATATATATATATATATATATATATATATATATATATATAAAATAATTATTTTTTTATAAAATAATTTTTATAGACTAATTTATTGGAAACTATCGGTATTATACCCATTTTAACTTCTTTTAAAATGTTTTATGTGAGACACAAATCGAATACCATAGTATAAAATATTCGATTGCCAGTTCTAATAAACTAACTTGATATAAACCGCGACATTCCTTACTTTGCTGTAATTTGATAGCTGAAAAAGTACTTCCCCTAATTACACGTATCCTATCATTTACGATTTAGATCTTTTTCGAAGTATATGCAACTAATATTATCCAGAATTTTTCGAGAACTACACAATGCGTTCTTGTTTTAACAGCGCCAAACGATTGATATTTAAATCCCACTTAGTAAAAATTGATTTACTTTAATGCGGACAGTGCAAATATTTTGTGAAACTTTATGTTGCATTTTATTCTGTGTAATTAGGGATAATCGGTTCTCTTTTATGCTATTTGGATCACTAAAATTAGTTAAATTTATCGTTATTGATTGAACGTCTACTTTTGTAACTCCGCTAATAAATTTTTTAATTTTTATTTAACCGTTTTATTAATTTTTGTAATGTAAAATTATGAACCCTGTCACAATTCGTCCTGTTTTTTTTTTAACAACATACACTAAATAAAGAACTAATTTTATTACAACATTTTATAATTCACCTATTTTCATGCTTAAAATTCAAGTAGAATTTAAATGTTAAATGTTTAAATTAGTTTTTGTTCACCTTTCATATTATTAAGTTTACAACAGAGATTCAAATTGTATAAAATAATTTATTTAGAGAATATTTTTATAAACTAATTTATTCGAAACTATTGGTATTATACCTATTTTAATTTCTTAAAAAAATATTATGTCAGACACAAATCGTATAGCTTAGTATAAAATATTCGATTGCCAGTTCTAGTAAACTAACTTGACATAAACGGCGACATTCCTTACTTTACTGAAATTTGATAACTGAAAAAGTGCTTCCCCTAATTACACGTATCCTATCATTTACGATTTAGATCTTTTTCGAAGTATATGCAACTAATATTATCCAGAATTTTTCGAGAACTTCATAATGAATTCTTGTTTTAACAGCGCCAAACAATTGATATTTAAATCCCACTTAGTAAAAATTGATTTACTTTAATGAGGACAGTGCAAATATTTTGTGAAACGTTATGTTACAAGTTATTCTGTGTAATTAGGGATAATCGGTTGGATCACTAAAATTAGTGAAATTTATCGTTATTGTTTGAACTTCTACTTTTGTAACTCCGCTAATAAGTTTGTTTAGTTTTTATTTAACCGTTTTATTTAATTTTTGTAATGTAAATTTATGAGCCCTATCACAATTTGTTCTTTTCTTAAAACATACAATAAATAAAGAACTACTTATATTATAAACTTTTATAATCCACTAATTATCAAACTCAAAAATAGAGTAGAATTTAAATGTTCTGAGTTTTTGCATTATTTTTCGTTAAAACTGCAAAAAAGAAAAAAATATATTTTGTATAATATAATTTATTTATAAAATATTTTTATAGACTAATTTATTGGAAACAATCAGTATTATATCCATTTTAACTTCTTTTAAAATAATTTATGTGAGACACAAATAGAATACCATAGTGTAAAATATTCGATTGCCAGTTCTAATAATCTAACTTGATATAAACCGCAACATTCCTTACTTTTCTGTAATTTGATAGCTGAAAATGTGCTTCCCCTAATTACATGCATCCTATCATTTACGATTTAGATCTTTTTCGAAGTATATGCAACTAATATTATCCAGAATTATTTGAGAACTACACAATGCGTTCTTGTTTTAACAGCGCCAAACGATTGATATTTAAATCCCACTTAGTAAAAATTGATTTACTTTAATGAGGACAGTGCAAATATTTTGTGAAACTTTATGTTGCATGTTATTGTGTGTAATTAGGGATAATCGGTTCTCTTTTATGATATTTGGATCAGTAAAATTAGTTAAATTTATCGTTATTGATTGAACTTCTACTTTTTTAACTCCGCTAATAAGTTTGTTTAATTTTTATTTAACCGTTTTATTTAAATTTTGTAACGTAAATTTATGAACCCTGTCACAATTTGTTCTTTATTTATAACATGCACTAAATGAAGAACTACTTATATTATAAACTTTTATAATCCACTAATTTTCAAACTCAAAATTCGAGTAGAATTTAAATGTTTTTAGTTTTTGTTCACCTTTCATATTTTTAAGTTTACACCATAGATTCAAAAGGGATTAATTATAACAAAAAGGTGTCCGAAAACGTGCTATGATTTTTGTATCATGCAAATCATTTCCCTTTACACAGAAATCAAAATGTTTAAATATTTGTAGAAATCAAGGCCACTATATAACACGCAAAGGTTCATATATAAAAATAACGGTGTTAAGTCAGCTAAACCTGTTGTATTGGAGATCATCAAAGTCATCATCGTATACCTTCAGATGTTTCGAATTTTTATTTTATTTTATTCGTATTTATCATTCAGGTTTGTGCCTTAGTGAACAAGATAGCATCAAAAATCTACAACTACCAAGGTCTTCAATTAGAGAATATGTTACAGGCAATAATCGGAAGAACTAAAAAAAAATTTTGTACAAATCGGCAGACTGCGTATTTAAGTCATTTCGAAACAACTTTCAAACCGTTTTGTGAGTGATTATACAGGGAAGAACTTAAGAGCCCACAATAGTCACAGAAAAAGTACGCAAAAAGACCCGGATGATTATGTAAAGTCTATGGGAGCGTTCTTTTCTAATATCTCGCTCAAATTTTAATGTTTTTACATGATTTTTTTTGCATAGGCTAGCTTAGGACGATCTACAACCGGGCTAGTTTTTACTTTTTAGATTTTGGTTTCAGATTAAAAAAAAAATATATTTTAACTTTCAAAATATAAATTAAATAAATAATAAAATAAATAATTAAATATAATAAATACAATAAATAAATTAATAAATAATTAAATAAAATAATAAAATAAAATAATATAATATATATAATAATATAGTAATAAAATAATATAATTATATAAATAATTAAATATAATAAATAAATAATTAAATATTAAATATAATAAAATAAATTTAAAATATTTTAACTTTCAAATATAAAAAATATATGAGCAAAATCGAAAAAGTAAAAAATTGCCCGGTTGTAGATCGTCCTCAGCTATCCTATGCAAAAAAAATCATGTAAAAATATTGAAATTTGAGCGAGATATTAGAAAAGAACGCTCCCATAGACTTTACATAATCATCCGGGTCTTTTTGCGTACTTTTTCTGTGACTATTGTGGGCTCTTAAGAGCACACACTAGTCACGCGGTAAAAGCCGAGCGCTAATGTAAAGTCTATGGGAGCGTTCTTTTCGAATATCTCGCTGAAATTTTAATATTTTTACATGATTTTTTTGTACAAGATAGCTGAGGACGATCCACAACCGGCCTAGTTTTTACTTTTTCAGTTTTCGTTTCAGATTTTCTTTAAACAATTACTTAAACTTTCGGAACCGGTTTAAACCGGTTCTGAAATTGAAACTATCGTAATATGAAAAATATATAAGAAAAATCGGAAAAGTAAAAACTAGGCCAGTTGTGGATCGCCCCCAGCTATCTTGTGCAAAAAAAATAATGCAAAAATATTAAAATTTGAGCGAGATATTCGAAAAGAACACCCCCATAGATTTAACATTAGCGCTCGGCTTTTACTGCGTGACTAGTGTACGCTCTTAAGGAAATGTGATAGAGCATAATAGTGCAAGAGCCGACAACACAAAATATTAAGATATTAAGTACAGGAAAAAAATAAAACATTTATTTTATGGAAGAGTAGAAATAACAGAATGTAATGATCCATGTCTCTTAAAAAGTCACCCACGAAATAATTCAAGTTGAGCCGAAATCCATTCATCTCACGTTTTGAACAACAGCTTCTCGAAAAGAGTTGAAATAACTCTTTTCGAGAGTCGAACGAGTTGTTTTTATGCAATTTAAATCAAGTTGAGCTATTTAAAAAACCAATTTAAATCAATAAGATTCAATCGTTAGAAAACAACTTATTTATGATCAAAAAAATTAGAGCTCTTTTCTGAGAAGCCAAATCAACTCTTTCGTTTTAAGAGTGAAAATGAAGTGGTACATCAGCAAAGAATTAATACACAATGGTTGACCCATAGATTTATTGGTGTGTTTATCTTACAATCAAAGGTATGAAAACATGGCGAGCTGGCAGCAGGAAAACACAATGATGTACCTACGAGTCAACCAGTAGTGGTATTAATTTTTGGGTTTTTTTTTTCAGAGCTTAAATTTCGTCAGACATAGATCATTAGATTTCCCTATGCCTATTCTTTCATAAAATAAAGATTTTTTTTCTTGTGTTTGATACCTTAGGTTTTTGTGATTACTATAAATGAAATGATAGACTACAGGTAAAATTTAGTAAACATAGATAAAAAACGTGCTGAATAAAAGTGAAAGAAGGGCTTTTTATTAAAATTCTCACCCAAAATAAGACAATATAAGATTTATTTCTAATTTAATTCCCAAAATAAGATTTGTTTCTACAAACAATGTGGTCATAATTAAAGTGTGGATCGTCAGAAGTCGTATGTGAAGTATCCGCTGAACTAAATGAACAAAATGGATATGTGCACTAATTAGATCATGTGAATTAGATTTAACATGAAAAATGTAGTTCAAATATTTTCCATCAGAAACAAAAGCTGGCGTTTCGAAAACATTAGATAGTCACGTGAAAGTTTTTTATAGTTCTTATTTCAGCTTTTCTATAAAAAGTCAGCCTAAAGTGTCAGTAATTGTTTTGTGCCAAAACTCTGTGCGTAGTGTAAGTTATTCTTTTAGGGCAGTGTTGCCAGTGGGCTACTTTTTTTAAATTCAAGTTTCTTGATTCGCACCACTTTTTAGAAATGGTAAAATTCTCTTTGTTCACAATATAAATAATGTAGCATTAAGTATGGCGCATTTTACCATTTCAAAAAAGTGGTGCCCGACATGAATCAGAATTTTAAAAAAGTAGCCCATCTGGCAACACTGTTTTAGGGTATAAATGATATTTACAACATTTTCAGTTGCGCTTGTCCCAGTAGTTATTTACAATACTTTTCTTGGAACTCATACTTTAATTATAACTACACTCTACATTATACATTTGACCAGTGTAAGTCAAAACAAGTTGGAAATTGCACGTGAAGCATAGCAAATGAGGTGCGTTCGTACTATAACGAAGTTTTAAAAATATCACTCTCATAGAGCAATCTCATAAAATGTTGAATAGTTAATTCAATTAAAATGCGCACCAAACAATGTTCTCCCAATACCATTATGTAATGGAATACTTTTGGGTGGCCTTGTAAATCAATAACAAATGTTCTTTGTACCACAGATTATGCAAAATGTATATCATAATATGTACTTTATAGATCCATATCAATTTTATTATCTTGGAATGGGTGTAACAAAATTAAAATTCATTTGGAAAAATTTCCCATTAACCGTAATGTAACGGAATACTTTTGATTGTCCCTGTAATTGATCTATGCATCCGATTTTCATAAAATTTGAAATAACGTGACAGAATTATGTAATAATTATGTATTTTAAACTTGAAACGATTAAAATGCATTTGAAACTTTTTCCCCCATTGACCGTAATGTAATGGCATACTTTTGATTGTCCCTGTATTTGATCTAGGCATCCGATTTTCATAAAATTTGAAATGACTCAACAAAATATTCTAATAATTATATTTTTTAAAATTTCAAACGATTCGGTCGGGTAGTTTTTGCATTGTTATGTGTGTACGGGCGGACAGACGGACTGAACGACAACTATAGGTGCTACGTATTTACATAATTACAAACGCACCTAATGAGTGCGCAGATTTAAATGGTTTACTACGATCAATGTATCAATAAATGAAAGTATTATAAAATAAACACAATGTAAAAGGTAATATACATAATTGACAAATAGTAGTTTGTAATTTTATATTCGCCAATATATGGCGCAGTAAGCACTGTTTCCTTGGCTTCCACGATTTGGCCCCAGATTTCACACCATGCGATTTTTTGTGAAGGTTCATAATCGCGTGTATATGTCTCCAGATCCAAAAACCATGACTGATTAAAAAGCGCATGCCACAGCTTCTTTGAACGGCATCGACACAGGCATGTTGCACATGGATTGGTAAGAATTGCATTGCAGAATGCATGTATGTCATATAACAAAAGCAGCGCTTATTGAAAATTTTTGAGGACTGCAGTCAAAACTAGATTTTAATGCCACCTTGAGATGATCACTTGGAAAAGATTACAATCTACGTGGAGGTATATTTTGAATAAATACATTGAATGCACTTTGCACAGTAAGCCTTTAAAATTGGGGCATTCATTTTGAAAAAAGTATTTCAATTTAAATAGAAAGTCTCCATACCAGTAAATAATATATACATATTTTATTTAACTTTGACCTTTTTTGAAACATTAATTAATTAGAATAAAATGCGATTTTTTACTATTACAGGCTTAGCACACTCCTTATATTTTTATGGACTCTGGAACCACTATTAATGATAAGAAAATTTATATTTCATTTTTAAGAAACACAATTAACAACCATCACCTCAATTCCCAATTTTCGCAATATTTTTTCTGCAGTAAAATAGATTGAAAATGCTCTAAACATTTTGTGGTAATATCATGCGAACCCTGTATTAATATTCGAAATAAAACAATAAATCGTCCAGTTGTTTATAATAAAATACACCAAGAGGAATCCTATAAACTCACTCTATTTATGCCTTCACATTTTAAAACAAGTTATTAAAAGCAAGAAACGCTTTATATATCCAATTCTAAATTTATATGGCATTTCTACGAACTTGGAGAAAATTATGATGAAGCCTTCCTCCAAAATTATTAACCTTTGTTCAAGGAAACCTTTTGAAAAGCGGTAATTTATATCGACAAGTTTGCTATTACTTTCAAAATATTTTAACCGAAAATACGTCTGGAAAACATTCTGCTGTTAACTATATTAAACCAGCGGAAGCAATTGAATGCGAGTTTATTTTCTGTTAATGCTTCTTCTCTAACTGCTTAAAGATTAAAATTTAACCAAAAGATATGTTTTTAAGTTTCTATATTTAGTTCGGAATAATTTATAGCAATAGTTTTCAATATAAACTTTATGTCATTTTTTAAAATGAACACTTTATTGAATAGATAATCTCTATATTTTCATAGGCATTTTTAAAATTGCTAAAAATATTTTCAATATAGTTAAAATGTATTTTAACAGTCGTAGACTAAGAGTCTACGACTGTTAAAATTTTTTACATAAAGAAACGTCAAAATCCTAAAAAAATATGTAACAATGATTTTACAGTGTTAAATACTCACTGCACTAACCAGATGTTAAATTCCTTGTACACTATTTCCTATTTTAAATTTTGTATTTCATATTGTTGTTTTCTTGTTTGTTTCAGATTGTTACATCAGGTGTTCAAGACAAAGGCCTGAAAAGATTTTTTTATTATTACTTTCCAGTTAAATTGACATGTGAAAATTCTGCGGAAAATAAGTTAAAGTTAGCTATTGTAGTTTTTAATTGTTAAATGTAATTTGCATCCATATTTAGAGGTCGTAAGGCAATTTATATAGCAACCAGTTAGAAAATTGAAACCTTATAAAATTCTCTATGCTTATAAAATTTATGACTCTTTTAATCTTGTAAAATTTAATAAACAACTGTTCTTCTACTTTGTCTAATCGAATACTTTTTGAGGAGGAGGGGAAGAATATTAAATACGAATTAAAATTTTAAACCACACGAAACCTAAAGATGTCAATAAAAATTTATTGTAAAATGTTTGAAAATATTATTCAATCTGTTTTCACTGTTCAATTTTTCTTCATTGTCAGTTTATTAATATAAATAAGTAACTAAAATAAAAAAAAGTACATAAATAAACCCATGGGTCGGAAAAACTTAAAGAAAAAATGAAAAATGCCTTCACTATAAACATAAAATAGCTTTTAGACTATCTATTTTTCTTTCTTCTTCAATATTAATCTCTGCGTTATTTAATCTCAGAATTTGTAAAAAACGGCAAAAAACACCTTCCGAAAAAGGTAGTATTCTAAGTGGTTATTAAAAGCAGTATTCCAAAAATCGCACACTAATTCAGTACCGTGTAAATTCTAATAATAGGAATTTTATTTTGACCAAAATGAAATGAAAACCAAATATTACGCAAGATTTTTGTTTTGTCCTTTATTCCCCGACAGTAATTAGAAGTACTAAAAAATATCATTTTATAAAATTCCCTTAATGCACCGATTAATAGTAATTCATTTTATATTAAGTAAAAGATACTTTATCTTTTTAAAAAAGCATTATTGGTTGCATGAAACAAAAATAGTTTATAGGGATGTTTTCTGTTTGATTTTGATGTCTTCAGCTTTTTAGACACTGGATGGTTGGTTGGTTGATTTTTGTCGTCCAATTATCTACGCTAATGGGATATAGGACCAGGGGGAGTGCCCTCCGTGGGGGTCTTTCTAAGGGAACCTAACCCGTATTTACGCAAGGTTCGAAGAAAACCACGGAAAACTCCGAACGGTTAGGCCGACAGCCGCGATTGGGTTCGAACCCAGCACCTACCGTCTACCAGTTGAGAGGTCCGAACCTCTCGGCCACTGGTGCCTTTTAGACACTGGAAGGTTGCGGGTGAAATGTTTCAGTTGCAAAAAAATTTTTTTCTATTGTGAAAGCATTATTCTACAAAGCACTTTAAAAATATTTTAAATAAAATATTTGAATGAATATTTAAATATTGCACAAAACGCCTATACATGTAGATTTAGTTCATTAATTTAAATTAATAAAATGCTTCTAAAATTCCACAATACTTTAGAAGATAGAATTTTCAGAAATTCAAAATTTGGGACATAAAGGTGAAAATTATTTATTCATGACTTTATATCAGTAAACAAAAGCAGTACTCATTTTAGCATGTTTCATTAGTTTTTAAACAACATTCAAGTGATTAAATATCATTATTCAATTAAAAAATAATATAAACTTCTACTGAAGTTGAACCAATTTTTCATCTTCAAGTCGTAATGAAATTTAAAGAAGACGAGCAGCAAAACTCGAACTCTCCAAAAACAAAACAGAATCATGCACTGAAGAATTATGCACCGACATACACAAAAACAGACACTGTATATTGTATAGCATACTTCGTTGGAAACTGATTAAATATTCCTGAAAAATAAACATTTTGCAAGTAAAGCTTAGATTGACATACTTTTACAATTTTTGTATTAAATAAATAAATAAAACATTTTCTAAGCGGAATTTGGTATAAAACATTATTTCATTGGAATAGGCTATTCATCATTGGCATTTTTTTCTAAAATCCAGATAATTCGAGTATTTCTTAATTCGAGTATTACTTAAAATCAGAAAAGACGGAGGAGAAACTGACCAATCAGGATGCCCGAAACTTCGCTGTGGTCTTCAATCGAGTAAAGAGAGTTTAAATGCGTCCCGGACAGCCTGAAAATCTTTGAAGCATACGAACTCTGATATCTAAAGAAAATTTGATTTCATTTTTTGTCGTTTCTTTGATTTTCAGACGAAGAGGAACAAAATGCAAGTATATTTGTAGTGTATGCTAAAAAGTGTGAAATATAGCCTTTTTTTTTCTATTTTATAGTTAAAATTGCAGTGATTTATATATTTAAATTGAGTTTATATAAGATTTTTGTGCATAATGAAAATAAAATAATTTTGATATTAGATAACAAAAATCTTTAAATTCCGTAATTACTAATTTTAGTAAGTTTTAACCTATAAACATAAACAAATATGTTCTGAACCGGAAAGTTATATTTAATATGTTAAATGGAATATGTACTACACTAGTAAAAGCTACATATTATTTAAAAGAAAAACAGTTTAATTTTGCGAATTACACATCGAAAATTATGGTAATTTTCTTCTCTGTTAAAGAAAATTTAAAATATTAAACGACATTTTTAAGTTTTAAAATTCCCTCATATTATTAAGATATATGTAATTTTAATTATTAGAAATGAGCTACTTATAGATGTATCGAGAAAGTAAAAGGCGACGTGGATGTATGCCGTAATGTTTGGAACCGAATGAATAATTTATTACCTGCTTTAAAAACGATAACATAGGTCTTAGATATATGTATGCCGTACAAGTTTTTGAAACGAGGAAGCAGTTTTTCTAAAGATTACAACACTGTTAGATAACAGTTTCATTTTTCATTAGGAGTTTAGAGAGCTATTTATTACTAATTTTCGAAATTAAAACTCCGTTTTCTAATAGATATAAACCATAATTTTAAGTTTTGGGGTTGATGAAGTTTGTTATTAAAAGAATTTTAAACGATATCCCAATGCTCAAATAGAGGCATACCATAATTTTATGTTTTGAAGATAGAAGGTTTACTTGTTACAAGTTATCTAAACTATGGCGCTATTTTTAACCGTAATTTTAAGTTGTGGAAGCTAATTGTTACCATTTTAACAGACGCAAAATCTTCAAATATATAAATTATGTAATCATATATTTAAAGATTTTTATGTGTATATATTACATGCACATGCATAAGTATTTAAGTGCGGTACTTTTTCTGCGCGTGCGGAAAAGTTCACGAGGAATTATCCTGAAGCTATACGTGTGTATAAACATAATATTATAGGTCATACATTTTCGTGAAGATTTTTCCCCGAAATTCCATAAGGGGCCGTCAACAAATGGAAAAAGTACAAATAGCTTTTAGATAACCCTGTCAGAACTAATGTAACAAAAGAGTTCCAAATGTAGATCATGATTAAGTGGTTTACTGTAATAAACTGTTTTCATTTTTATGCGGATAGCATGTACACTTGTCGAGAAAATAAGATTTTTATAAAAACAGTCCCAAATTTTTCAGTTTTTTTCTTATAATTTGCCGAGTTCTTAATATAAAATAATGTTATTATCCAAAAATATGACAAACATTGTACATAAAACCCTGTAATCAGAATTAAAAATCAAGAAAAATTGTATGAAT
This sequence comes from Maratus speculifer, assembly GCA_964019185.1. Classification (NCBI taxonomy): domain Eukaryota; kingdom Metazoa; phylum Arthropoda; class Arachnida; order Araneae; family Salticidae; genus Maratus; species Maratus speculifer. Next base: position 59,851,167 of record OZ025299.1, on the reverse strand, counting down.
AATGAGCAGGTTTACTAAAACATTTTTCACTACGCATGCGTGAAAGCAATTAAAATATAATTTACATAACGCGTTAGCTAAATTTATACAGTAAAGTAACGTTTGGGAAAGTCTCAAATACATAGCTTGAAAATTTTGAAAATTAACATCGATGGAGTAAGCTCAAAATCCGTTGATCACAAAATAAAGCAAAAAGATGAATATCTGTATCCAAATACAGTAGTACGTGGAATATCAGGTATGCTGTACTTTCACTCATGAATGGATATATGGATACAACCGCTCATCTTTTTGCTTCTTTTTGGAAATAGAGAATTTTGAACTTATTCTACCGATGATAATTTTTTGAATTTTCAAGCTCTGTTTTTGAGACTTTCACAAAAGTTACTCTATACATTTAGCAAACACATTATGCAAATTATATTTTTATTTCTTTCACGCATGCACAGTGGAAAATTATTTAGTAAACCTGCACATTATTCGTATATTTTATTATTTTTTAATTCTGATTACAAGGTATTGTGTACAATATTTTGTGTCAAGTTTTCTGAAAAGAACTTTTTTTTTATATTTAGCATTCTGAAAATTATAAGCAAAAAAAGTGGCAAAATATGAAACTGTTTTTATAAAGACCTTAATTTTTTCTACGAGTATACATGCTATTGTCATAAAGTGAACACAGTTTATGCCAATAACCCATTTAATCGTAATCTGCAGTTTGAACACTTTTCTACATTAGTTTTGACAGGATTATCCAAAAGATATTCGTCCTTTTTCTATTTTTTGATGGTCTCTTATTGGAGTTTCAAAGAAATCTTTTAAAAAATATATAGCCTGTACTAATCTGTTTACAAACTTGAAGTTTCAGAAAAATTCCTCGTGTATTTGCCAAGACATTTAACAAAGCGAATGAAATATCAAGGAGGTGGTCATATTAATAAGACTGGACTGTGTATTTTGACGTAGAATTTGCCAAACTAAATATAACGAAGTGTTTTCTTATAATTAAAGCACTGCAAAACATTTCATTTACTTTTTAAAGCAATTTTGCAAACAAATAGAAATAATTAAAACTCAGACAGTTAAATCTATAAAATTTAATGCTGATACAATAAAATCAAAAGAAATTCTTAAAAGGACATTAAGAATAGAGAAATGCGCAAGGTCTTTTGGATAGGGATGCGAGCCCTCCGACCCAAATTAAGGATTACTACTACTAAATTTTAATAGCATTCTATGTTTTATTTTTCAATCACTTACATTCTATTAGTAAATAATATGAAAAATTTTATTAAAAGCTAGTGGTAATAATCGGACATTCCGGTCGAAGCGCTCTTATCCCTGTTTGAAAGAACTTTTAGTGGCTTTATTATGCGTAAAGAATATGAGCTAGACTTTAAAATCAGAAATTGAAAAATTATGTCTAGTACCGTTTCAATGCCTTGCTTCTGCTTTCGAAATATTATATACTTTGCGTCTGATAACGAAAGACCAAGTGATTTCGAAGTGTCTTGCGCATTTTTTTATGTGTTTTTTTAAGAAGTTCATTCGATTTTAAATGTATCAGATTAATCGAAAGTTTTGTGGTAGAATGTTATTTATGACATTTTTTTAAAAATTCAGATTTCTTTATTGGCATTTTTTTTTTTTTTTTTTTTTTGAAATAGCAAAACTGCCATTGTTTTCAAGTTAATGTTAAACGTGAAAACTATCGGAATTTCAACATTTTAAAAAAGTGCACTGTAAAAAATTGCTGCAACGCAGAGGTTCCAGTCAAGAACACTAATAAATTGGGCTTAGCTCCTAAATTAACGGATGTTGCCTTTAGATAAACGAGGTTTGCCCGTAAAACATAAAGAATTACCGAAACTGGCTGTTTATCAGGAAAAAGTGCCATTTTTCGTAAATTTACTGGAGTAATTTGCTGTAAAGTACCGTAAATTTATATATATATATATTTTTATATTGTGATGCCAATGAAGAAATATGATTTTAAAATAATAGGCGTTAAATAGCATGACACGACAGAACATTCTGGTTGACCTAACATAATCTTTTTATGTATTCTCTATTAAAATATCAACCAAAAAATAACTCATGTTGAGCCGAAATTCGCTCATCTCACGTTTCGAAAGGCAACTTCTCATAAAGAGTTGAAACAACTCAAGTAAGTAAGTTGTTTTTAAACAATTTATATCAAGGTGAGTTATTTAAATAAGCAATTTAAATCAAGATGAGTAAAACATTTAAAAAAACAATCATTCACGATTCAACAAATTACAGCTCTTTTCTGAGAAGCCAAATCCACTCTTTCATTTTAAGAGTGTTCATATTTGCAAATATATCATTTTACACCGATTTACAAACTATTGTCTATATATTAAAAAGCATTGATTATTTTATCCCTTGTTTAAACGTATAGAGATCATCATTTAGCTGATTTACCTCCTACATATTATAAGTTTCTTTCATTCGTAGCTATGACACGTTTACCCCACAATGACCATATCAAATGAAATTACTGATTTTACGTAACAAATATATTGAATAAAGAATAAATTTATAGATAACCAAACAGAAATCTCTTGGTTTACACAGCTGAAAACTTTGTGAGAAAACAACTATTGATCTAATAGTACCAAAGATAGAATAAAAAATTGAACATTGGGAATCGCTAAAAACAAAATCGATTTTGCTCTCTTCGAACATCAAAAGTTTCCCTATTTTTAACATGTCTAAAAAGACCTAATTACTATAATTTCTCATTTGCGATTCAAGTATTTTCCGAGTATCGCAAAATTTATATTCTATAAAGGTTGAATCAATGATGTATAATAAGTAATCAATAAGTAAATAAAGTAAATAAGTAAATAAGTAATCAATCAATAAGTAATCAATGATGTTAAATGCCTCACTAATATCCTTATAAATCATACTTGGTTGTACTTATGGGAACTGAATAAATTTATAATTCAGCACACTTATTATATAATATGAACTTTAAAATGTTCAGGTTAACTTAAAAGGCAATTAAAATAATCAAATAGAGATATTAATAGTTCATTTTATTTAAAACATCTTAGGTACTTTCCAGCCTTAATCAGATTCTTCCTCAATGAATATTTTTGTTTATTTATACAAATATTAATAATAATAATAATAATAATAATAATAATAATAATAATAATAATAATAATAACAATAATAACAATAACAATAATAATAATGATTTTTTATTTAATGAATTTCTTTCTTTCTTTATTTATTTTTAATATTAAAAGAAAAATCTAAAATATTCTCTGAGGATGAGCTTGATTAAGGCTTGAGAATACTAAGATGTTTTAAATAAAATTAACTATTAACATCTTTATTAGATTATTTTAATTGCCTTTTAGGTTAACCTGAACATTTTAAAGTTCATATTATATATTTTGTGTTAAAAGCAAGGCTAAAAATTTTTTATTTTATAAATTTATTAATTATAAATTTATTAATAAATAAATTATAATGAATTATAAATTTATTTATTTCCCATAAGTACAACCAAGTATGATTTATCAGGATATTAGTGAGGCATTTAACATCATTAATTACTCATAAGGAACGTTTTTCAATAATAAAGTAAAACAGAATTTTCAGAAAATTCAATTATAACTGTAATTTGATACACTAATATATATTTTCCAATAAAATATAAAATGCGATGTAAGCTAAAATAGACTGTTTGTAGCTAATAAACAAATTTGATTTTCTTAATATAAACGTGAAACACCACATCCATTAGTCATATAGATTTATATCAAAAATTATATCTATGTGTTAATATTTTACAAGTGGTTTATTTTTAATGGGAATCGAGGTATTTGCCAAAAATGTACGAAATTCAAGTGCGTCTAGAATGCGAGTTTAAACGGCATAAGAATTAATAACAACTGAGATTTATTAACATAAAGTTACTAAGTTAATTATGAGAATTTAGATTTGCATTTTGTAGACATGTCGTACAAATGTCGTTTTTAACTTTTAGATTAATCATAAAAAATTCGAAAAATATAACATGCTTCCCAAGATGCTTTATGAAAAAATAAAGAAAAACTAAAATACATCATTCTGAACCGAATTTCCGGATGTTATTTAGAAAAAGATTTCAACAAAAAGCCCCTATGCTACTTCCTAGCTATTCTCATAGCAACTATGCTTTATTAAAAAAATAAAATCTGCATTTTTTTTTTTTTTTTTTTTTTTTTTTTTTGCAATTTTTGTTTTATTTATATCAGTAAAACAAAATAAAATTAACAATTTCTTTAACACTAGAACCATTGGAAAATTCATTAAAGATTTATAAAAATATTTCTCACCGGAATTTTCATTTAGAACTTTTTAAGTCATTTATTGAAAATATTTTTCTCAGACTATATTTAGCTTATTTTATTAAAAGTTTTCTGGTTCGAATCGACGTCTTTTCGTATGATACGGGTCAAAATGACCCGTTGCCGCGGTTCTAGTGTTAAAGAAAATTTCAAAACTTCTGCATGCTAATAAAACGGAAGAAAAACAATTAAGATAAATATAATCTTTATCTTAAAACATATTAGCATCCGATGCTATTTCTTTCAGACAAGCTAAAAATGTCGTGTCATCTGCCCTGAATTTTCTAGTCAACCGATTTTGATAATTATTTTTTTTAATGAAAGCTATTTATTTGTAGTTGTGCCCATTTTAATTATTTTTTAATTTATTTCCATTTTTATGTTTTATTTTTAATTTTAAAAGCTTTTTCATGGCATTTCTTCAAAATGGTGGCAACACAGTTTAGCTTTTCCCTCGATAATAAAAACAAGGCTAACTTATCATAATATCAAGGCTTGTCATTCGCCAAGTTTCCTTTGACCGCAGTACAGGGGGCGCTGAACTACATGATTTTCTCGTTGGTAGCGCCATCTAATGTGAGAAACTGAAATGTTTTCCATTATTTCCTATGGGATTATTAGCAGTAGTATGCACCAGGTGGCGTTACTTATGAGACAAAGTCATATAATAAGTTGGCAATTATTAGGGACAATTTCAACAATAGATTTTCTTCTGAATGCGAGGCCTTGATATTATGATAAGTGGGCCTTGAATAAAAATTTCTTTTCTAAAATGATTGCGTATAATTATGCACTAATTGAGGTTAAAAAAATATATTTACTGAGAAATAATATTAATAATGTAAATAAAATAACAGAAAATAATTTATGATAAAAATTAATGTCTAAATCAAAATAAGAGAAATTTCAAATGAGGAAAATTATGTCATTCAGCAACCAGATAAATGGGAATTACAATGTTATTATGGATGCCTTTTTCACAAACAGTAACTTTTAAAGAACATTTGAAGAGAAAATGACGTCACTATTTAAAACATTGCATTTTTACTCATAACGATATTAGTTACTACTCTGTTATCCCGTCGACCAGTTTCGCCAAATGATACAAATCGCCAAATTAATAGCCAAATTATACATATTGACATAGTTTTTATTTTAAATAACGAAAAAACAAATAATTAGTAGACTATTAATAAAAATATTAATAAAAAGTCGAAATAAAAATCACTTAATGACATTTTAAACGCATGAATCGTATTTAATGTCATTGAATGTGACATTCACGATCATCCATTATTGGCATTTAATCTTATATTTTGGCGATAATTTTTTGGTCGATGGGATAACCTAGTAATACTCGATATTACTTTTTTTTTTTTTTTTTTTTTTTTTTTTTTTTTTTTTTTTTGCATGCAAAATTGTAATTGGCAAATTTGACATTTACTTTGTAAATATATTTATTATATATTAATTCAATAATGTAATTGCTTTTGCTTTTTTTTTAAACCAAATCGATTGGGTCTTTTAAACATTTCATTCGTCGAATTCGACGGGATTCCATTTATTTTATTGTTAAATTGCATTTCCTTTTACTCAGAGTCTATAAAAAAGCGTTTAAACTAAAGAAAAAAAAAATCCGTTTTTGATGAATCTAGTCAATGAAGAAGTAGCACGTCAAATTGTATCTCTTTATTATTCCGCAATTCCAATGTTTCAGAGAGAAATTGCTATTCAATTGGGTATTTCACGCCGTTCTGTTTGCTATTATATTGATAAACACAAGAAAAATGAAGTTAGTTCATTGCAATCTAAACGGGATCGCCCTTCTAAAAAACTTCTATAGATTTTTTTTTTCTAATCGGAGGCGAAACTGAATTCTGCAATGGCAGAATCTACATTCATCTTGTATTTATCTTTAAAACATTAACAAAAGTCTAGTAAAAAAAAAAAAAAAAAAAAAAAAAAGAAAAAACATATTAGGCGCCAGTTTGCGTGAATTATCAAAAGAAAGAATGGAAAAAAGTACCCAAACGAAGCCCTTCTACTAGTTTCTTGTTACAGTGGCTCCCAAAAGTGTTCGTACACTTTAAAAATTTCTACTAAACAGAAATTTCCCAGAAATTAAATTCGTATATAAAGTCCAATAATTTTTTTATATTATCTCCAAGTTATTCTAAATGACACACAACCTGTTTGTTTAACATTAAGGGATTCTTTTTTTAATCTAAAAATGAAAACGGAAGATGCTACAGAAAGAACACGCCACAAAAGTCTTCGTACAGAGAAATATTTTCGGATAAATTCATTATTAAAAATATTCTTTGTCATTTTATTTTTATTTTTGCATTGTGGTGACATTCAAAAAATCGCCTGGCTTTATATTTTGCAGAATTGGTCCGTTATATTCTATTTATTAATTAAAAAATGGTTTGTAATTGTAATGCCACGACTAATAGCGTTCGAAGTTACATTTCTTCATAATAGTAGAAAATCAATACGAAATATTGCAAAATTAGTTAATTTATTCCATTCTACGGTGAAGTTTGCAATAAAAGGCTTTACAGAAAAAAAAATCGATTAAAAATTAGCAATGAAAAGGTCGTCAATTTAAATTAACGCAATGAGATCAAATACTTACAATTAGAAAAGTCGTAAAAAATCCACATTTAAGTGCTGTAAAAGTTCCTACAGAATTTAATGAAACAGTTTCTACTTTATTTTCACCTGAAACTGTTCGATGAGTGGTAAGTCGAGCTGCATTATATAGGCGTTCTGCCTGTAGAAAAGTTTTTGTTAGGGCAAAAAACAGAAAGCTTAGGTTTTCTTTGGCAAAACCAATGATAAATAAAACCGAATCGTAATGAAATAATGTTTTATTTACAGATGAAAACTAGTACGCCATTCTTGGCTCCAATAGGTGCGTTATAGTATGGAGAAAAAAAAATTAATTTAAAGAACTTAGTTGGAGTAGTTAACCATGGTAGTGGAGTTGTCCATGTGTGAGGGTGCATAGAAGCATCAGGATTAAGTAATTTGGTATATATTGATAACATAATAAATCACGATCTTTATTCAAATATTTTAAAAGGTGATTTAAAATTATCAACCCAAAATATGGGTAACAGAAACAACTTTGTTTTTTATCAGGCTAATTAAACAAAGCACATGGCTCTCAACATTCGCCTCTGATGTCTCTATATTCTCCATAAGCTCTGAAAACATCACCTCAATTGCTGAATTAAAACTCAGTAAAACATATTTGGAGATAACTGGAAGTTAGAATACGAAGACTCAGCATTGAAACGAAAAACGAAGTAAAAACAACAATGTTCGATGAAAGAATCAACTTTCATGCAGAAATTACAAAAATACTAATTAAATCTATTTCCAAGTGTTTAAAAAACTGTTGTGGATGCTAAATAATATCCTATTAAGCATAATTTTAGCAAAATATTACAATATTTACAAATATACAGCGATTTTTTTTAAAGTGTACGAAGACTTTTGTGAGGTAACTTTTTTGTTATTTTTTGATTAATGATTTTTTTCAGAATAAAATTTTGCTATGTTTTTAAAATATTTTATGTAGTTTTGTAAAGAATGAGTCACAGATCTTACTCTTAAATACCCATTCTAAAATATTAATTTTAATTAATGGATAGAGCACCATTTCATTGAAATTCCTAAGTGTACGAACACTTTTGTGAGCCACTGTATATGATAAGCTTGCTTTGTATACAAGGAAATTTTCTAATAAGAGATCACAATATCCCATTATTTTTTAATAAAATAAACAATAAGGCCAAGTTTCGAAATTTACTTTTTATAATAAAGCAAAAAAAAAAAAAAAAAAAAAAAAAAAAAAAAAAAAAAAAAAGTAGCTGTTATTTTCAAGATTCTATGGTTAAAAAACACAATACAAAAAAGAATGTCCTGGAACGGAAATAAGAGCACTTGGAAGTAAGTTGACATGATCTTCAATTAAAACTTTTGCATTAAAAGTTTTTTTTTCATTACAAACTGATAAAAGAATATGTTAATTAATAAAATTTTCTGAATTTACAGACTCTTAAAATTATATTTAACTGTGAAAGTTTTAAAAGGATATTATTTTAGGCAAATTGATTTTGGGGGAGGATCGAGACAGTGATAATGCGAGAAAGGTGCTGAATAAAGCTTTTAATAAAAGACACAGCTGTCACAATGAAAATGCCGAAAATAACTTTTATCTTAATCACTGAATGGCTACAGAATAATCTACAAAGTTAATTATGCCTACAGAGTTAGATTATAATTAACTCAGCAAGATGTTTCTTCACAACTATTGAATAAATGCCTTGATATTTAAACAAAAATTAAATTACAATAAAATTCAAAATGTGCTAAATATGTACACATGTAAACACGCCTAGTATAATAAATATTCGTAATGTTAATATGTGTTAAAATTTTGATGTTATTTTTATATGACATACGATGATAAATTATTTGCGAAACTTTCATTCCCTGCCATATCTGCGATATTGACACTGATAATTATCATTCTCAATTTTATTATTATTATGTTTTTTATTTTACTTTCTAAATGTTTAAAACACAAACACCTTGTTGGCCTTGTCAAACATTTGACGTAAACACGTACTATACTCTCAATGCTGTTAAGCATGTGTATCAGGACATTCAAGGCATTAGTAGTACTTGGTATCGTGCCCTTTCCAAATATATTTTCGCAAATATCAAATATGATTGACCAAAAACATTATAATTCATTACAATAAAAGCCATGTTTCGATAGTTATTCGTACTTACGCTTGTTTGCGTAATATCGGTTAAAATCAAAATCAAAAATCTTGTTACATGATAAGTTTCTAAATTAATCTAGAAATAAATAAAAAAAAGAAATAAAATTACTTATTGAATGTCATTATAAAAAATTAAAAGCCCGAAATACCTATTAAATATCTTTAATAAATTGATGTATCACCATTATTTTAGTTAATAAATACATGATTAAAGATTTCAAAATAATTAAAATAAGTATTATAATTCAGTATTACATACATTCATGTAAAAGAAAGAGGAAACATGCAACTATAAGAGAAAATGCATTATTGTTCAACACCAAAACAATATTGTTGAGAATCTTCTTTTTTTATATAATGAAAAGGAATATCTGACTAAACAATTTAGAAAACATATAAATGTACACTTTCTTATTATATTGCTCTTAGACTATAATATACCGTTTTAAATATGTTGAGCACCTTTGTTTTTGCTGTATAGTTTTTTAGGCAAACCATATAATATGCTTAGTCGCGTAACACAGATGAAAATAAATTTTCATCAAATTTCTATCATTGAGTGTAATTCTGGACGGCCTTGTAAAGAACCTTAAATTCTACATGCAAAATAAATTAGAGAGACAATATTATGATGCTGTCCAATAACGTATATCAAATTCATCATGTTAAATAATATTTAAAAAAATGAAACTTTAAACCGTTCCTGTACTGTAAAAAAAATCTGAAAAGTTGCTAAACTTTTTCTAGGAAACTTAGATTCCTAGAACTTTTTATGTAACCGTAACAGAAAAAATTTATGTATCAGAATCGGTTACATGAAAAGTTCTAGGAATCCCAGTTTTCTAGAAAAAGTTTACTAGTTTAACAGTTTTTTTACAGTGTGGCTATACACTGTAAAAATATCTGTAAATTTAGTAAAAGTTTTTTGGGAAACGGGGATTTTTAGAACAGCTTATGTAACGGCAACAGCAAAAACTCATGTATGTAACACATAGAGATTTGCACTGAAAATCAAAAATTCTGTAAGGTTATAATTTTTTTTAAGAAACTGGATTCTTAGAATTTCTTATGTAACGGCAACCGAGGTTACAGATAAAATTTTAGTAAGATTACTGTAATTTAAGTCGGTTAGTTTGTAAAGTTACAGACTTCTGTAGCTTTACAACAATTAGTTTTGTAGATTTACATGTTTTCTTGTACAGTGTGCAGATAAAATGTTAGTAAGCATACAGATTTCGCCAACTTTACAACTGTAGAATTACAGAATTTTTTTATAGTATAGACGGTAGCTTAATTTAAAACTTTTCTGTTCCTGTCAAAGAATTATTAAAGATACGCTCGCCATTTATTATACACTGTAAAAAATAAAAAATAAATAAATAAATAAAACCTGTAATCCCACAGTTATAAAGTTGCCGAAATCTGTATGCTTACTAACATTTTATCTGTACACTGTATAAGGTAAGAACAGAAAAGAAGAATACAAGAAAAGAAGTAAATCTAGAAAACTAATTCTAGGAAAGCTACAGAAATGTATAACTTTACGAACAAATCTACTAAAATTACAGTTATCTTACTAAACTTTTATCTGCAGCCTGGATCGTAGTTACATAAACAATTATAGGAATCCCAGGTTCTTAAAAAATATCTTAGTAACCTTACAGATTTTTTTGATTTTCAGGGCAAATCTGTATCTGTTATATGAATTTTTGTTGTTGCCGTTACATGAAAAATTCTATAGGAACTCCAGTTTCCTAGAAAACTTTTAGCAACTTTATAGATTTTTTTACTGTGTAGGAAAGATACTGTTGTTCCCATCAATGTGGCACATCATTTTATTAATACTTGGTGCAATGGACTGTAAACAAAATGTAATTCTACCGATATAAAATTACTGAAATCTATATGCTTACTAAAATTCTATCTGTACACTGCACAAAAAATGCAAATGTGCAAAACTGCACTGTAAAGAAAAAATGTGTAATCCTACAGATGAAAAGTTGCCGAAATATGTATGTTTACTAAAATTTTACCTGTGCACCTTACAAGGAAATATGTAAATCTACAGAATTAATTTTTTAAAGCTACAGAAATCTGTAACTTCACAGACGAATCTACTAAAATTACAGTAACTTTACTAAAATTGTATCTGTAACATGGGTTGTAGTTACATAAAAAGTTCTTGGAATCCCAGTTTCCTTAAAAATTCTTAGTAACCTTGCAGAATTTTTGATTTTCAGTGCAAATCTGTATCTGTTACATGAATTTTTGCTGTTGCCGTTACATAAAAAGTTCTTAGAATCTCAGTTTCCTAGAAAACTTTTAGTAACTTTACAGATTTTTTTACAGTGTAGTTTTTGTACAGCTACAAAAATTTGTAGCTTCACAAATGAATCTACTAAAATTACAGCAATATTATTAAAAATGTATCTGTAACCAATGTTCCAGTTGCATAAAAATTCTAGGCATCCCAGTTTCCTAAAAAATTCTAAGCAACTATACAGTTTTTCTGATTTACTGAGCAAACGTGCATTTGTTACATGATTTTTTTTTTCTCGTTACGTAAAGAGTTCTAATAATCCCAGTTTCCTATAAAAGTTTTAGTAACTGTACCGAATTTTTACACTGTAAAGCATAATTAACCCTTTAAGTGATTGGCATGTAATATTGCATTCACTAATCTCCAAGTTTCACTGCAATATAAAAAATATTTAAAACAATATAATTCTATAGATTTAACGAATTTTCAATGCATTGAGGGATGATTAATATTGTCAAGGATTACATACATATTTGAAAGAGATAACCTTATTACCAGTAACATCTGTTTGGCCATGTACACAGTTAAATAGAATTTACCTCAGGTAATGGAACTCCATTAAACGGTGGATATGTAGACGCATTTTATTATCATTTTTAACATGATCATATTGATTAGTAAATACATTATTTGAAGTGAATTTTTCAAACTGTGTGAAAAATATTTCCACATCTGATTTTTTTTTTTCACTGACTTCGAAAATGTTCAGTTGATATGATATCTTTACTAGTCTGATAGTGCCGTAAAATTTCCACAAAAAATCGTTTTTTAATTTGATATTTGAGAAAACGTCGAAATTCGAAAATGTCCTAGGATTTCAAATTTTTATCGATAATATATGTGTGATAATATAGATCAGGTAACATATGTATAAGGAAAGTAACCAGCTTAAAGGAAAGAGAAATTCTAAACGTAAATTAGCAAGAAATTTGTAATAGATTAGTGCTTGAAATTTTTATTTTGAGAATCTAACAAAAATTTATTAATCCTTCTTTGTTTCCATAAATATAGAATTAATACCGATGTCATTCTTAGAATTAAAATACTACAAAAAGTATTATGTATATTTTTCATGCAGTATTATTCATTTAATTTTAATTTTAAATTTATAAATGTTTTTAAAGTTTTACCATAAAGTAAAAGGGTACTTAATTAAAAATAAATTAAAGAATAATTTTTAGAAATTAATTGTTAACTAAAATTTAAATACTATTATAAAATTAAACAAAATTCAAACTGAAATAAAAGTTTTAAGATTTTAAATTTAAAAGTTCATACTAAGTGTATTGTTTAATTAAAAACTTACTGATAGATATATGTATATAAAAAACTATGAATAAAATATTGCTGTTTTTTTATCAAAGAGACAACTGTATGATTGGTTTTTTAATTCAAATTATTAAAAAGATTTTATTTTTTAAATGGGTATTTTTAATTATCCTTTTCTAGTTTTAAATAAGACCCACCAATTAAAATTTCAGTACATTTTAATGAAATATAATTTTTGGTTTATGCATTCAATTATTCTTTAGTCGTAAAAAAATTTTGCATTCAAATTAAGTAAATTAATTCTTATTATTACAACAATTTTATGAGCAATACAGTTTCTTAATAAACAGCTTCGGTTTTGTATTTCCCTAAACCGAAATACATTTAAGCAAAAGAGGAGTTTTCATATAGTAACAGCTGCTATTTCAAGAAGAGAATTTGCAAAAAGAAAAGAGTAATTTCTAACAATCATTTTCACACTTTTCTCAAACAATTTAGGTAGAAATATTTTAATGAACAGCGTGGAAACTACAATTATAGATTTTACTATTTTGAAAAAATAAAACTTCAATATAAATGCTAAGTAAAATCGATAAAGAATAGACTCGTCGTATATTAAAATTATTATTTCATATAATGAATATTTACTTATATCATCATTAACTGCATATAAGATTTGCATTACGTAACAACTCTTGCAAATAGCTATACAAAGAAGTGATCAATGACAACAATTTTTATAATTCTCGCGTCTTTAAAAAGGCAAAATCCTTACTTTAATAAGAAGTAAATTTATTCTTATTATTTTCATAACTTTATGAACAATATAGTTTTTTATGAACAGCTTCGGTATTGTATTTCCGAAAATTAAAGTAACTTAAAAGAAAAGAGGTGTTATCACAGTAAGAGCAGCTGTTTCAGGGAGAAAATCTTCAGAGAAAAAGGCGTAATTTCTGAAAATCATTTTTCTCACATTTGGCCAAACAATTCCAATAGAAATATTTAAATGCACAGATTGGCAACTAGAATTACAGCGTTTTGAAATAATAAAGCTTAAGTATGAATGTAAAGGAAAATCTATAAAAATCAGATTCGTCGTATATTAAAGTTATTGTTTCATTTCATGAATACACATTAGGATTATATCATTAACTGCATGTAAGTTTTTCATGAAAAATGAATTAACAACACATGCAAATAGCTATTCAATGTTATTAATAACAACGTTTATCATAATTTTCACGTTTTTAAAAAGGCAAAATACTTATTTTAATAAGAAATAAATTAATTCTTATTATTTTCCTAATTTGGTGAAAAATATAGTTTTTAATGAACAGCTTCAGTATTGTATTTCCGTAAATTAAAGTAACTTAACAGAAAAGAGGAGTTATCACAATAAGAGCAGCAGTTTCAGGAAGGAAATCTTCAGAGAAAAAGGCGTAATTTCTGACAATCATTTCCCCCACATTTGCCAAACAATTCCGATAGAAATATTTTAATGCACAGACTGGCAATTAGAATTATAGATTATACCATTTTGAAATAATAAAGCTTAAATATGAATGTAAACTAAAATCTATAAAAATCAGATTTGTCGTATATTAAAGTTATTGTTTCATTTCATGAATACATATTAGGATTATATCATTAACTGCATGTAAGTTTTTCATGAAAAATTAAGTAACAACACATGCAAATAGCTATTCAAAGTTATTAATAACAATATTTATCATAATTTTCGTCTTTAAAAAGGCAAAATACTTATTTTAATAAGAAATAAATTAATTCTTATTATTTTCCTAATTTTGTGAAGAATATAGTTTTTAACGAACAACTTTAGTATTGTATTTCCGAATATCGAAATAACTTAAGGAAAAGTGGAATTCTCATAGTAAGAGCAGCTGTTTCAGGAAGGGAGTCTTCAAAGGAAAGCAAGTAATTTATCAGAATCATTTTCCCCAACTTTGTCAAACAATTCTGGTAGAAATATTTTAATGCACAGCCTGGGAACTAGAATTATAGATTTTAACATTTTTATATAATAAAGCTTAAATATGACTGTAAAGGGAAGTGGATAAAGTATAGATTCGCAGTATATTATATTTATTGTTTCATTCCGTGAATTTTTTGAGGAAATTGGCATTAACTTTGTTAAACAATTCTGGTAGAAATATTTTAAGGCACAGCCTGGGAACTAGAATTATAGATTTTAATATTTTTATATAATAAAGCTTAAATATGACTGTAAAGGGAAGTGGATAAAGTATAGATTCGCAGTATATTATATTTATTGTTTCATTCCGTGAATTTTTTAAGGAAATTGGCATTAACTTTGTCAAACAATTCTGGTAGAAATATTTTAAGGCACAGCCTGGGAACTAGAATTATAGATTTTAATATTTTTATATAATAAAGCTTAAATATGACTGTAAAGGGAAGTGGATAAAGTATAGATTCGCAGTATATTATATTTATTGTTTCATTCCGTGAATTTTTTAACCCTTTGCGGCGCAGGGCAAATTCATTGCTTAAGTATTGAAATTAATGACTGACACCAGAATTTGAAAGCAACTTTATTTTTAAATAAGGAAACGCTATATTTCATGCATTCAATAAACAGTAAACTTTTTAAACAAAATTCCGGTGCCAATGTGGCGTTTGGGAATTGAAATTAAGCGATATATCTATGAAATCACTGCGCCGCAAAGGGTTAAGAAAATTGGCATTAACTTTGTCAAACAATTCTGATGGAAATATTTTAATGCGCAGCCTTACAACTAGAATCAGAGATTTTACTAATTTGAAATAATAAAGCTTAAATATGACTTTAAAGGGACGTGGATAAAGTATAGATTCGTAGTATACTATAGTTATTGTTTCATTTTATATATATATATTTTTTTTTTTTTATGGAAATTGGCATTAACTTTGTCAAACAATTCTGATAGAAATATTTTAATGCACAGCCTGGCAACTAGAATTACAGATTTTACTATTTTGAAATAATAAAGCTTAAATATTTATATAAAGGAAAATCTATATAAACCAGATTCGTCGTATATTAAAGCTATTGTTTCATTTCATGAATACGTATTATGATTATATCATTAACTGCATGTCAGTTTTTCATGAAAACTTAAGTATCAACACATGCAAATAGCTATTCAAAGCTATTAATAACAGCGGTTATCCTAATTTTAACGTCTTTACACAGGCAAAATACTTATTTTAGTAAGAAATAAATTAAAGGGAATAAAGGGAAGTAGATAAAGTATGTATTAGTAGTATATTATATTTATTGTTTCATTTCGTGATTGTTTTAAGGAAATTGGCATTATCTTTGTCAAAGAATTCTGATGGAAATATTTTAATACGCAGCCTGGCAACTAGAATCACAGATTTTACTAATTTGAAATAATAAAGCTTAAATATGACTGTAAACGGAAGTGAAAAAAGTATAGATACGTAGAATATTACAGTTATTGTTTCATTTCATGAATTTTTTAAGGAAATTGGCATTAACTTTGTCAAATAATTCTGATTGAAATATTTTAATTCGCAGCCTGGCAACTAGAATCATAAAATTTACTAATTTGAAATAATAAAGCTTAGATATGACTGTAAAGGAAGTGGATAAAGTATAGGTTCGTAGTATATCATAGTTATTGTTTTATTTCATTAATATTGAAATGAAATCGGCATCAACTTCGTCAAATAATTTTGGTAGAAATATTTTAATGCGCAATCTGGCAACTAGAATCATAGATTTTACTAATTTGAAATAATAAATCTGAAATATTGCTGTAAACTGAAGTGAATAAAATATAGATTCGTAGTTTATTGTATTTATTGTTTCATTTGATGAATATTTAATGATATTGCCATTAAATGCAAGTAAGTTTTACGTGAAATGTTTAATAACCACTAATGGAAAGAATTATTTAAAAGTTGAGCAATGACAACATTTTTGATAATTTTCATGTCTTAAAAAACGCAAAATCTTTGCTTTATAGAGAAATAATTTGTGAGTAGTTAAAGATATTGATTTATGTTAATGCTAGAGTATATTTTGATTTTATTTTAGTTTTGAAAGCAAAATATTACATTAAATCATATAAATAGCTGTTTAAATTATAGTGTGAGGGATCATTTTTTATATTTATTACCCTTTTAATTAAAGTCCATTCCAATAAAATATTTACTATGAACCAAAATATACGCGGCTTCCAAAGAATCCACGAAAATTAACTGCTATGTAAAGAAAATATATTGCGGTTGATTGTGCAATTTTTAACAGAATTAGTGACTAAAAATACGGATAAGTGCAAAAATTGTCAAGTAATTAATATATTTTTATAATTGTGACTTTTGAAGGTAATGCATCTTCCTGATTATATTCTTTCTCCTAACTATACTGAAGTCTTAATCTTTAAGCTGAGAAATAATAAAATAACATAAATTAGATACATTTTGTTCAAAAAAAAATCTGTGTAATTTTTTGTAATGCCTGTATCATACTTATATATTAGTGTTACCTTATTTTAAGGCATTATTTTTACAATTAAGATGTAGTTGTTTTGTATTGTAAAAAAAAATGCCTGAAAGTAATTATAATTTAAGTATAAATTAATATATTTAATAAAAATGAATCTTTTTTTTGACCATAAGTGCAATTTTGCAGAGATTTACTCACTCCTTTGTGTATTTTGATTGCTTTGATTTTCTATTATTTCCAATAATGAACATGCATTATATTTCTGACCGGTCCAAAATTTCGAAATATTTTTTTCTGTCGTTTTAAGTACTGTTTACCCAAAAAGTATGCACTGTAAAATTAACAATAATGAACTGTAAATAAACAGTATTATATCATTTTGTAAATAAAAATGCACACATGTACGTTACTACTTAAGGGTACACTGCTGGGGTTTGTTACTGTTATTTAATCATATAACTGTTGATTTTACAGTATTATACTGGCATCCTAGCTACCAGTATAATAATGCAAAATCAACAATTTATTTTTTGCAGTGTAACTTATTAGTTTAAATCTAAAGAAAATATTTATTTATGAAGTATAGAAGCACGATAACAAAAAGAAAAAAATGTAAATTTTAAGTGCTTTCTTTTATTTTCTCTCTTTTTTTTCAAAATGACAATTTTTAAATCAGCGGATACTGTAGCTAATCAATCTTAAATTAATCAATGGAATCTTTTGGAAAAATAATCGTTACAATATTTTTCACTTAAATACTTAGGATATATATACATATATATATATATATATATATATATATATATATATATATATATATATACATATTGGTATTTTGTGTAATTTTATGTCGCGAAATCTGTGGTTCAACATTTGCATTATATTGATATTATTTCACTAAAAGATTAATTTAAAAAAAAGTAATAAGCATTTCACGAGATTTTGGATTAAAATTATTTTTATTGGTTTCTGTTATGATTGTAGGTTTTGGTCTTCTAAGCTTGATTACAGTGACTTCTCTACAAGTCACATCAACACCTCAATGCTCTATCGCAATCCCTATCCCTCTAACTCTATCTCTGTCTCTCTTTCTGTCTCTCGGTGCCTCTATCTCTTTATATTTGTTCTCCTTTTTATTAAAAGTGTCGTATTCCGTATAACAGAGTGGTATATTTTATTATATAAAAATTTATTAAATTTCCAGAAAATAAAATAAAAAGCATGAACATTGTTTGAGTCAGAAAATTAATAATAATGTTAACCGTAAGTAAATTCAGACACAATCTTAAAATAAAGGATATATGCAAACAGCTAGGATAATAAAGCGAATGAAAAATATACTCGTTGGCAAATATTTTCTAAATGTCAACGGTTGCTTGTTTTATTCGGAATTTTATCCATCTAAAATAGTTAATGCAACAAAGCATTTCCAATTTTTTATATAGATGCACGTTTATTCTAATTTGTTTAACCATATTCGGTGTTTTTTTTTATTTATTCAACGTATTATTAATATTGAGAGACATTTAATATCTCACATTCTAAATTAAAATCCCATTCAGCCTTTTGTTATAATTGTAATGTCTTTCGTGTTTATTCTTTAAGAAAACTTTAAGATGAATGACAAGGAATTGATATAATGAGTTGCATTTTATATATTTCAATCTCTTTTCGTAAATTAAGAAATTCAGAGTAAAAATCTTAATTAAAAGAATAGTTTTCGTTGTCTAAAATTCGCAGACATTTAATTCTACTTGTTCTTTTTGCGCTGGGAATTAAGTTTCCGTAACCGTCTTAATCATTACCATTGCTTCATTATGAAATTAAAGAATGGAAATGGGAACTTGTGTTACATCAAATTAGAGAATTTTAATAAGTCTCATTTTAAACTGCATATTTTGAGAAAAATTCCGAAATCAAATTTGTGTTTTAAGGAGATAATTGAGGAATATAAAATTTTGAATTTAATGAAATGATCGTTAAGATATAATTGGATTTGATGTGATCATTATAGGTTGACACCATCCGTAGTTAATACTTTTCCAGTAGTTGATAACTTTTCCTTTAATATTGCGTCATTTCAGGTGAAAATTAATTTTTTACGAGACATCAGAAAAAAAAATTTGGTTTGAATGTTACTTCTCCTCTTAACACACTGTTGTCTGCTATCTGCGGCAAGTGAAGCCATTTTAAGATTTTATTTTATTAGAATATATAAAAACATTTAATTTTTTCTTCACTGCATGTCATATGCAGTCTTTACCGCTCTATCTGTAGCTCCGT
The DNA here is from genome assembly GCA_964019185.1 of Maratus speculifer. Classification (NCBI taxonomy): domain Eukaryota; kingdom Metazoa; phylum Arthropoda; class Arachnida; order Araneae; family Salticidae; genus Maratus; species Maratus speculifer. Next base: position 59,831,628 of record OZ025299.1, on the reverse strand, counting down.
CCCTCTGTATCTATCTCTATCATTATTTCCCTCTCTCTGTGTTTCTATCTTTATTTCCATCTCTCAATGTCACTATCCCTATTTCCATCTCTCTGTGTCTCTATCTCTTTATATTTGACTTCTTTTCTTCTTTAAAAACGTCATATTCTGCAGAGCAGACTGAAATAATTTATTACATGGAAAGTTATTAAAATTCAACAATATAAAAGAAAGAGCATGAACATTGTCTGAGGCAGAAAATTAATAACAACATTAACTAAATTCAGATACAATATAAAAAAAGGCATATATGCAAACAGTTAGAATGATAAAGCAAACGACAAATAAACTCTGGGGCAAATATTTTTTAAATGTCAGCTGTTGCTTATTTTATTCTGAATTTTAACCATAAAAAATAGTTAATGCAACAAAGCATTTCAGTTATTTATTTAGATGCGCACATATTCTAATTAGTTTAACCATATAAGCTGTTTTTTTTTTATTTATTCAACGTATTGTTAATATTGAGAGACATGTAATATCTCACATTCCAAATTAAATTTGCAATTAGTATTTCGTTAAAACTGTAATTTCTTTCATATTTATTCTTTAAGAAAACTTTAAGATGAATGACAAGGAATTGATATGACGAGTCGGTATTTCATATATTTCAATCTCTTTTCGTAAATTAAGAAATTCAGACTAAAAATCTTAATTAAAATAATTTTTCCCTTGTTTAAAATTCTCTGTCGTTTAATTATCTTTAATTATCACTAATAATTTTTTTGTGCTGAGAATTAAGTTTCCGTGGTCGTCTTAATCATTACCATTACTTTATTATGAAATTAAAGAACGAAAATGGGAACTTGTGTTACATCAAATTAGAGATTTTTAATGAGTCTTTAATTTTAACCTGCATATTTTGAGAAAAATTCCGAAATCAAATATAGTGTTTTAAGTAGATAATCGAGGAATACAAAATTTTGAATTTAATGAAATGATCGCAAAGGTATACTTATATTTTATGTGATCGATATAGGGTGACACTGCCCGTAGTTGATACTTTTCTGTTAACTTATATGTATATATTTTTTAAATATTGCGTCATTTTAGGTGGAAATGAGTGTGATACAAGGCACTAAAAATAATATTTTTGTTTGAATGTTAGCGCTCCTGTTGACACATTCTTGCCAGCTTTCTGCTTTAAGCGAATGCATTTTATGAAAATTTTTATTAGAATTTCTAAACATGTAGTTTTTGATAAGTTAGAGACAGTTGCGGTCATTTAAAATTATCTTCATACACCTTGCTCAATTCAACTATCGTATATAAATCCAGGAATTTCCGACATTTTTGGAATTTATTAAATATCCGGAAAATAAAAGAAATAACATTAACAATGTTTGAGACAGAAAACTAATAATAATACTAACCTTAACTAAATTCAGATATAATTTTAAAAAAAGGCATATATGAAAACAGAATGATAAACAAAACCACAAATATACTCTGTGGCATATATTTTCTAAATGTCAGCTGTGGCTTGTTTTGTTCTGAATTTTAATCATCTAAAAAAGTTAATGCAACGATGCATTTTAATTATTTATTTAGATGCGCGTTTATTCTAATTAGTTTAACCATTTAAGGTGTATTCGTATTATTAATTTTGAGAGACATTTAATATCTCACATTCTAAATTAAAGTTCCAATTAGTCTTTCGTTATAACAGCAATTCCTTTCATTTTTATTTTTTAAGAAAACTTTAAGATGAATGACAAGGATGTGATATGAGAAGTTGGTATTTTATATATTTCCATCTTTTTCGTAAATTAAGAAATTCGGATTAAAATTCTAATTAAAGTAATTTTTCCTTGTCTAAAATTCTCTGCCGTTTAATTCTCTTTGTACTTTTTGCTCTAAGAATTAAGTTTCCTTGGTCGTCTTAATCATTACCATTACTTCATTATGAAATTAAAGAACGAAAATGGGAACTTGTGTTACATAAAATTAGAGATTTTTAATGAGTCTTTAATTTTAAAGTGCATATTTTGAGAAGTATTCTGAAATCAAATATAGTGTTTGAAGTACAGTCCCTGGCCAAATTATTAGACGCACTCATATTTTCTTGTGTCGAATCATATTACAAGTTTCATTGAGATATTACTATGCCAATAGTTACAATTGATTATATACATTATCAGTAGGATTATAATAAATAAGAAGCATGGCAATGACTTTAAAATTATTTATTTTTGTAAATTAAATTAAGAATTGCTAAAATTGTAAAACTTAAAACATGAAATTTTAAAAAATTTCAATATTTTTTAGAGGCCCCTTTGGCGGCAATCAGTGTCTCTATTCTTCATGGCATGCTGTTAGTACAAAATTGAAATGTTTCTTGCATGTGTGAGTGATGTTTCCAGACAAGGATAAGTTTTTCTATGAGCTGTGTTTTGCTTGTTATGAGCTCTTTGTCCAGGATTTTCTTCATTAGCTCCCAAACATTTTCAATGGTATTCATGTCTGACGAATTACAGGGAGCAATTCAACACAGGGATATTTTTATTGAAAGTAGACCTTGACGGATCGTGCTATGTAACAAAAAAGCTTTACCTTGCAAAAATACAAATGGTTCTTCATTTGGAAACCATCATTTTAGCTTTAGAATAAACCGATTTTAAAAACCTCTTTATATTGGTCTGGAGAAATGACTAAGCAGTCATAACAAACAAAACCCAGCTCATAGAAAATATTATCCATTATCTGGAATCGTCACCCACGCATACAAGAAACGCTTCAATTTTGTATTAACAGCATGCCGCGAAGAATAGAGGCACTGATAGCCGCCAAAAGAGATTCCAAAAAACATTGATATTTTTTTTAGCTTCAAGTTATAAATTTTGCAATTTCAGCCATTTTTCATTTAATTTGTAAAAAGAAAGAGTTTTAAAGTCGTAGGCATGTTTTTTATTTATTATAATCCTACAAATGATGTACATAATTAATTGCAGTTATTCACACAGTAATATTTCTATGAAGTTAGTAATATGATTCGACACAAGGAAAAAGGAGTGCGTCTAATAATTTGGCCAGGGACTGTAGATAATTGAGGAATACAAAATTTTGAATTTAAAGAAAAGATCGCAAAGCTATAATTAGATTTGATGTGATCGATATAGGGTAACGCTGCCCGTAGTTGATACTTTTCCAGTAACTGATATGCATTTTCTTTAAATATTGCGTCATTTTAGGTGGAAATGAGTGTGATACAAGGCACTAAAAATAATATTTTTGTTTGAATGTTAGTGCTCCTGTTGGCACATTGCTGTCAGCTTTCTGCTTTAAGCGAAGGCATTTTATGAATATTTTTATTAGAATTTCTAAACATTTAGTTTTTGATAAGTTAGAGTCAGTTGCGGTTAGCTAAAATTATCCTTATACACCTTGCTCAATTCAACTATCGTACGTAAGTGCAGGAATTTCCGATTTTTTTCGAATTTATTTTATATCCGGAAAATAAAAGAAATAACATGAACAATGTTTGAGACAAAAAACTAATAATAGTACTAACCTTAACTAAATTCAGATAAAATTTAAAAAAAAGGCATATATGGAAACAGAATGATAAAGCGAATGACAAATATTCTCTGTGCATATATTTTCTAAATGTCGGCTGTGGCTTGTTTTGTTCTGAATTTTAATCATCTAAAAAAGGTAATGCAACGATGCATTTTAATTATTTATTTAGATGCGCGTTTATTCTAATTAGTTTAACCATTTAAGGTGTTTTTTTTATTTTACTCATCGTATTATTAATATTGAGAGACATTTAATATCTCACATTCTAAATTAAAGTTCCAATTAGTCTTATGTTACATAAAATTAGAGATTTTTAATGAGGCTTTAATTTTAAACTGCATATTTTGAGAAATATTCTGAAACCAGATATAGAGGTTTAAGAAGATAATTGAGGAATACAAAATTTTGAAATTGTCACTAAGATATAATTAGATTTGATGTGATGAATATCGGGTGACACCGCCCGCAGTTGATACATTTCCAGTAGTTGATAATTATTTTTTTAATATTGCGTCATTTGAGTAGAAAGTGAACTTTATACGGGACACTAGAAATAATAATTTTGTTTGAGTTTTAGTACACTTGTTGAGATATTGTTGTCAGCTGTCTTCGGAAATCGAAGACATTTTATGATTTTATTTAATTAGAATGTCTAAACATTTATTTTTTTTTCACTGTAAGTCACATCTAGACTTTAACGTTCTATCTCTATCTCTATCTCTATCCCTCAGTATCTATCTCTGTTTCTGTGTCTCTATCTCTTTATATTTGCTTTCTTTTCTTCCTTAAAAGCGTCTTATTCCGTAGAACAGAGTGGAATATTTTATTATATGAAAATTTATTAAAAATCCAGAAGTTAAAAGATATAGCATGAACATTGTTTGAGACAGAAAATTAATAATAATATTAACCGTAAGTAAATTCAGATGCAATGTAAAAAAAGGTATATATATGCAAACAGTTAGAATGATAAAGCAAACGACAAGTATACTATGTGGCAAATATTTTCTAAATGTCAGCTGTTGCTTGTTTTGTTCTCAATTTTAACCATCTAAAATAGTTAATGCAACGAAGAATTTCAGTTATTTATTTAGAAGCGCGTTTATTCTAATTAGTTTAACCGTAAAAGGTGTTTTTTTAATTTATTCAACGTTTTATTAAATATTTAACGACATTTAATATATTGCACTCAAAATTAAAGTTCTAATTAGTCTTTTGTTATAATTGTAACTTCTTTCATGTTTATTCTCTAAGAAAACTTTTAGATGAATGACAAAGATGTGATATGAGGAGTTGGTATTTTATATATTTCAATCTCTTTCGTAAATTAAGAAATTTCGAGTAAAAATCCTAATTAAAATATTTTTTCCTGTCTGAAAATTCTCTGTTTTTATTTCACCGGGAATTAAGTTTCCGTGGTCTTCTTAATCATTACCATTACTTCATTATGAAATTTAAGAATGAAAATGGGAACTTGTGTTACATCAAATTAGAAAATTTTAATGAGTCTTTAATTTTAATCTGCATATTTTGAGAAATATTACGAAATCAAATATAGTGTTTTAAGGAGATAATTGAGGAAAACAAAATTTTGGATTTAATTAAATTATCGCTAAGATCTAACTAGATATGATGTTATCAATATAGGGTGACACCGCCCGTACTTGATACCATTCCAGCCGTTGATAATTTTTAGGGCTCCGTTTAATTGACGATTGGGACAATTTTGGATTTTATTTAAATAATGTGATTTGAATATTTTGGATTTGATGAAAATAAATAATTTCCTTTGATAATTATTTTAAAATTATATTTATTGGTGGTTCCATCTTTGTAAGAGCTTAATAATTATATTAGGATGTTGCAATTGCGCCAATATGGTGCGTATATGACATCTGCGCCTAATTCTTTAGCAGAAACTTCTAATTTGGAAAAAAATGAGCAATTAAAATTATGATTAAAAGAAATATGATTTAATGCTTTTTATGCATTTAAGGGTGACCAAACTGATCACGAAGGGCGGCTAGTTTAGTGTATTTTTCTTTTGCACTGTAACAGAAGATTACTTGGACCTTGAAGTTTTTTGTCTGAACTTGAATAGTGTTACTGTGCAGTCAATGGTAAATCGGTAAACCAGGTCAACACTATGTTGACATAGTAGATCCACTTTTTTATTAAGCTATTGCATAGCTTTTATCGCGGGCTTTGAGCGCAGCGACCGAATCTAAAAATTCCGTAACGAGAAAACCTAACACTTCCGTAACGAAAAAACCTAACACTTCGGCTAACGTCGTTTTAGTTCGGAAAGCTTCGGCACGGTATCCTTTGGTAGACTTCGGCAGACATTGACGCGGAGTTTTTCAGATATAAGGGTATCAAGTCTCAAACTTATGTTTCTTATGATCTAACTTTCATAGCGCGGCCAAATTTTGTTTGGTAATTTATTATGAGAGAGTGTTAATTTTTGGTGACAGGAGACCCCACACGGTGAGGATCGAAAAATTTAAAATGCTTATAACTCGCGATCTAACTTTCGTAGAGCGGCCAAATTTTGTTTGGTAATTTATTATGAGACATTGTTAATTTTTGGTGACAGGAGACACCCCACGGTGAGGGTCGAAAAATTTAAAATGCTTATAGCTCGCGATCTAATTTCTGTAGCTTTGCAAAATTTTGTTTGGTAATTTATTATGAGAGAGTGTTAATTTTTGGTGACAGGAGACCCCACACGGTGAGAATCGAAAAATTTAAAATGGTTATAATTCGCGATCTAATTTTCGTAGCGCGGCAAAATTTTGTTTGGTAATTTATTATGAGACATTGTTAAAGTTTGGTGACAGGAGACACCCCACGGTGAGGGTCGAAAAATTTAAAATGCTTATAACTCGCGATCTAATTTTTGTAGCTTGGCAAAATTTTGTTTGGTAATTTATTATGAGAGAGTGTTAATTTTTGATGAGAGGAGACCCCCCACGGTGAGGGTCGAAAAATTTAAAATGCTTATAACTCGCGATCTAATTTTCGTAGAGCGGCCAAAATTTGTTTGGTAATTTATTATGAGGCAGTGTTAATTTTTGGGGACATTAGACCCCCCCCCCCCACGGTAAGGGTCGAAAAATTTAAAATGCTTATAACTCGCGATCTAATTTTTGTAGCGCGGCCAAATTTTGTTTGGTAATTTATTATGAGGCAGTGTCAATTTTTGGGGACAGGAGACCCCCCCCCCCCCACGGTGAGGGTCGAAAAATTTAAAATGCTTATAACTCACGATCTAATTTTCGTAGCGCGGCCAAATTTTGTTTGGTAATTTATTATGAGACTGTTAATTTTTGGTGACAGGAGACCCCCCACGGTGAGGGTCGAAAAATTAAAAATGCTTATAACTCGCGATCTAATTTTCGTAGCGCGGCCGATTTTTGTTTGGTAATTTATAAGGATGCAGCGTTACTTTTTGGTGACGGGAGCCCCCCACACGGTCAGGGACAAAAAATTAAAAATGCTTATAACTCGCGATCTAATTTTCGTAGCGCAGCCAAATTTTGTTTGGTAATTTATTATGAGACATTGTTAATTTTTGGTGACATGAGACCCCCACGGTGAGAGTCGAAAAATTTAAAATGCTTATAACTCGCGATCTAATTTTCGTAACGCGGCCAAATTTTGTTTGGTAATTTATTATGATACAGTGTTAATTTTTGGTGACAGGAGACACCCCACGGTGAGGGTCGAAAAATTTAAAATGCTTATAACTCGCGATCTAATTTTTGTAGCTTGGAGAAATTTTGTTTGGTAATTTATTATGAGACAGTGCTAATTTTTGGTGACAGGAGATCCCCCACCGTGAGGGTCGAAAAATTTAAAATGCTTATAACTCGCGATCTACTTTTCGTAGCGCGGCCAAATTTTGTTTGGTAATTTATTATGAGACAGTGTTAATTTTTGGCGACAGGAGACACCCCCCCCCAAGGTGAGGGTCAAAAAATTTAAAATGCTTATAACTCGCGATCTAATTTTTGTAGCGCGGCGAAATATTGTTTGGTAATTTATTAAGCTATTGCATAGCTTTTATCGCGGGCTTTGAGCGCGGCGACCGAATCTAGAAATTCCGTAACGAGAAAAAATCTTAGCACTCCGGCTAACGTCGTTTCAATTCGGCAAACTTCGGCACGGTATCCTTCGGTAGACTTCGGCAGACATTGACGCGGTATTTTTGCATAAGTTGATAAAAAATGCTATGTAGTAGCTTTACCGCAGCAGTCCCCGAGTGCCACACCTATTTTTTTTTTTTTTTTTTTTTTTTTTTTGCCTCTAAATTGCACACCAAAGTTATAGGACCTCAAAGTTTCTCAAGTTTTTAGAGAGTGGGAACAAATTAGCACCATGGTATTTTCTATGTAATAAAATATTGTGTCCCAGACGAAACTTGACCAAAAAAAAAAGGGGGAGTAAAATAGGCTCGATCTAAACTTTAAAAACTGTGCTAAATGAAGACAAATAAATTACCCACGCACGTAACATTATTAGGGAATTCTTCAAAAATAGATTTAGAACATGCTGTAGTTAATGATACTTTAAAAATTGCCACATCATACGGATTTCGGGTTATACTACACTTCATGGTACTACTTTGGATTAATTTATTGCACATTTTCTTGTTTGTTTGCTGATTTATTTCCCCTTAAAATTTATTTAAAAATCAGGATTTGAGTCATCTTTCAGTCACTATGAGATTTCAAAAACTTTGAATGTGTGAGCATTATTATTGCATAATTTTTCTTTTGCTGCAATTGTGTATCGAAATTTACGAAACATAAGCAATACACTATAAATGCCGTTAAGATCGTTCTAGTATTGACTGATAAATTTTGGTAGAATGCATTGAGTTTGAGAAAACTTTCTTTCATTTTTTGAATAAAATCTTCTTACTTTCGAAATGGTGAACAGTGATGGTCAAAATTATAAGGACAACGTAAAAATCGCCAGATCTTCGCTACATTTGGCCGGACAATAGGAAAATTTAATGGATGGAAACCAATGAAAAAGGAAGAATATTTTTGTAAGTTTTTATGGAAATATGTGGAAAAATCATATTTATAAAACGTATAATGACTTTATACAGCTATATGATATGGGCAAAATTATAGGAACAATTGTATTTGTGTGATCTAAAAAGTAAAATTTGCATGTTTTTTACTCTGCGCATTCAACTTCCTGACGGTATACATGCCTAGTAAGCGTTTGGGATCTTCGTATTCTGTTTTTCAGTCATGCCGCAAGATACAAAGCTCTCGGAGTTTGAGAAAGGGAAAGTGGGTGCATTTAAAAGTTCGGGACTTTCTGTACACCAAATCTCGACAAAGCTTAATAGATCAAGACGGTTATTTACAATTATCTTTAAAATCTCGGTAAATATGGACGGCGAAGACATACAGGTAGGTAATCTTCTTTTTCTGTACTGGAGGTAAGGAGGATAATAAAGGGAATTTGCTCAAAAAAAAACAAAAAAAAAAACAGAAATAAAATGTGAAATGTACTTAGAATGCAGTGCTCGAACTGTTCAACATATTTTACTAAAAGCACAAAAAGGTTCGCTGTGGGAAACACACGTCACGACCGCCTCTTATAAAAGTTCATAAGAGACTGAGGATAGAGTGCATTACTATGGGAAAAGGTGGAATGATGTTGTCTTTTTCGATGAGAAAAACTTAATTTGTATAGATCAGATGGTTTTCTCTACTTCTGGTATGAGCTGCGTAGATAAAAAGAAATTTTCTTAAAGCATGCATTTGGAGGTGGTTCAGTAGTGGTTTGGGGGGATTTCGCAACTGGTGGAACTACTCCAATAGTTTTTTTTTTTTTTGCATGATAGAATGAAGTCTAAGAGTTATGTTGATGTATTGGACGATAATTTTTTTTACCGGAAAGACTGTTAATAACGAGTGGAGACTATTTTTTCCAGCAGGACAATGCCTCCGTACTTGTTCCCCGAACTTCAAAATCGTAGTTTAATGCTAATTTCGTGAGACTACTTGATTGGTCGGCCTGAAGACCTGATCTGAATCCAATGGAAAATCTGTGGGACATTCTGTCACACGAATTATACAAAAATGATATGCAATATGAAAACAAGCGAGAGATCATGTCCTCCATCAAAGCCTAGTAAAAAAATACCTAGAACGTTCCAACAACTCCATGATGTCATGACTGATAAAACTGGTTAAGAAGAATAGGGAGATTGGTAATTATTTATGTGTTTCCGGCAAAAACATTCATTGTCCTTATAATTCTGCCCAATTTTTACAATGAAATATTTTTTAATTGTGACAAAACATTCATGTTTTGCATTTTCCAATGTTTTGCATTCTAGAATGATTTTTAGCATAAAAAAGCATATTATGTATAAATTTCCCTTTATTTAATTCAGAAATAAATTATTTCAGTGCAATTTTTAATTGTTTTTATAATTCTGACCACCACTGAATTAAAAATCAGGAATCGAGTGTTATACAAGAACGCGGCATGCATGGAATGCGGTAATTATCTGTATTAATAAAAGAACAAAACGCTCTGTCTGTGTGTCTGTGTGTGTTTAAAGATAGAAAACCAACGAATATAAATGCACAAATAAAGTATGAGAAGGTAGCAAATAGCTATTACGAATCTACTAACGAGATTCTTCATCAGTGCAAAACTCAGCGAGCTAAAAGTAGCAAAACTGAGCAAAGAGACAGAAAGACGCAGGCTTATATACCCGCTATGGGAACAATCCCGCCTAAAGAAAAGCAACCAATGAGAAGAAAGCAGCCAAAACCAACTGAGTGGACAAGTAGCGACATCTATCGGAGAACAAACAAAACAAAAACTAAAAAGCGAGTAAAAAAAATTTAAATTAAATTAAAGATTTCCAAATACTTGGAAAATAAGGAGTACTAGATAAGTCATTGACTAAGGAGTGAGAATTTTTTATGATGTGGTAAGCTTCCCAAAAAATAGCTATTTGCTACCTTCTCATACTTTATTTGTGCATTTATATTCGTTGGTTTTCTATCTTTAAACATTTGTGCACAAAGTCTTTATTTGCTATTCTAATGTCTGTGTGTGTGTCTGTGTGTGTGTCTGCGATGGCTAGCAAAATCTACAGCATGTACGAAGCTCAAAATTTTTTTGAGAGTAGCCCTAAATCTCTCCTGATGTACCTGGGCTTCAGAATTTTGAAATTCCAATTATTAACTGAGTAATTAATTAAAATCGAGAGATCACTCTCATAAAAAATCATCTTTTTCCAATTTTTTTTCTCTTTCGTTTGTTTACGGTTGGTTGGTTGTGTAAAAATTTTCGCAGAAGTGATAAGAAAGCTGAGACAGAATTAAAGAAATCCATAGAGGAATGAGATAAGTGGAGGTGAAGTAAGCCTCAAAAAAGTTTTGCAATATGAAACCATTTATCGCTCAAATTTTAATGTGCCGAACAAAAAGACGTGGAAGAGATTTTGTATTATGAGACGAATTGAAAGAAATGAATTACAATTGAAGCATATTTTAAGAGGAAATAGCAAATTTTTAAAATGGTCTTTGTTCTATTATTATTTATTAAAATAAATGTTAGCTTTTAAAATGAAGGAAATTGGAAAATTAGCAATAATTAAATATCAAATTAACTCTTTTAAAATCATGTATGAAAACTTAAGTAATAAATATTAATCTAAAATATAGATTTCTGACTGCAGACGATTTTAATGCACTAACAAAAGAATGTTATATTTTCAAGCAAAACGTTAAAATAATTTTCTATATTGATATTTAAAACACATATTATAGAATAATTAATAAATTTTTACCGGTGAAGCGATAGATTAGTTATTTTTAAGAAACAAGAGCAAAAAAATACGGGTTTAAACCTGTTTCAATTGATAGGCGTGTCAAAGCACGTACTTTTGTTGGTACTTAATTGGACTTAATGTAGGCTTACAGCCTACATTAAGTCCTACATAAAGTAAACATTTTCTATAAAAGCGGTGGAGTGACGATGCAGCAAAATGGTCAAGTTTTTAATAGTGTATTTACACATATTTCGAGTTAAAGATAAAATTATAAAAATTTCAAGTTCATTTAAGATTATTATTACGGTCCCGGGCAACGCCGGGCGGGTCAGCTAGTAATTTATATTTTTTAACAAGTATGATACTTAAAACATTTTGGTAATTCTCTTAAAGTAAACTGTTAAGAAATGGTAGCGTATTCAATTTTAAAGACTCTTCTTTAATATTATATATTTTTTTTAATCTCCATACCAGATACTGACTTAGTCGAAAGAAAAAAATACCAATGTTTAGTCCACCATTTTTATTTTTATTTTTTTTTTTTTTCAAATCAGTTACGCTTAAAAGTTTTACCGTCAAAAAAGTAAAGTTAAGATTTATCTACTTTCAAAACTTATAAAAAGAAGCTGTCAACTTCTAATTTGTAAAGAAACTTTAAATGACAAAAAATTCTATAACTTTTCTTAGAGTTCCTTGAAAAGATCTTAACGGAAACTTTAGTAATTATTACAAAAAAAAAGACAATATTATCAGTAGCCATGTTAATGGATTTTTTATCAGTACATTTTGCTGCAGTAATATACATATATTTTTTTTAATCACGAAGCTTAAAAAAATAATTTAGTTTTAAGATATATATTGAAAACATGTTTAAAATATCAATTTCTTAATCGTGAAAATCATGCATGCTATTGTTAGAAAAAAAATACTCTTTTGTTATTTGATTTAGTTTATTGTAAATACATATAATGCATACGGGAAAATGCCGCACAAAATTGAGCTGAGCAAGTAAGTTTGCAAAAACTCACTTGATATCGTAAAGCAAATAATAATAAATTCAAATTCTGAAATGTAAAATAAGATTAGTTTTCAAAAGAAAATTCAAAAGAATTATATTTTCATTGCGGTCATAGGATTTTGACATTTGGGTCATTCCACGTAAAATGAGCAAAAAATTAAAAAAAGTCGTGGCCCCATGGTAAATGATTTTAATAAAATTTGATACACAGGTTCCATTCATATTCAAATAGAGCTCTGCAAAATACCTGGACAAAAAATAAATTATTTTAGCAGTTTTGGACATTTAAAAAACTGTAGAGCGGCATGTGTGCAATCGTCCAATGTTGCAAGTTTAAAGTTCTGTATCTTGAAAAATATTTAACGTAAATAAATTTGACTTGCAATTATATAACCTCTGAATAATTATCTTCTTATTTATTTAGCAATAGCAATCTGGTAACAACGTAATTAATTTTAAATCAGTTGTTAAAATTGAAAATTTGTAAATTTTGGGGAAATTCGAAACGTTATAAAAATTTTTAAAAATGATAAAACAAGTGTGAAATTGATGCATGATACAGAATTATATATGAAGATTGAATTCTCCAAGTTTGATAATTATCATTTAATTCCTTCATCTTCAAAAGAACTTAGAAACTTGAAAAAAGTTACAAAATCATATTTTTTACTCTTATTTATGCTCCAATAATAAATAAAGGGCAGGTCCGGCATGAAAAATATTATACAGACATAAAGATTAATAAGTCTATAATATGCTAGAAAATTTTCAATATTGCCTTTTTATTTCTAACAATTAAAAATATGTGTTCAAAAAGGTAATTTTGTTACATTCCACGCAAGACTTCTCTTTAAATTTACGCGCTTTTCTAAAAAATTGCACGATTTCAAAGAAAAAAATAGTGCTGACATCTATAAGATTTTGATATTACTAGATAATTAATTCTTCAAGTCTCATCGCTTTTAATATAGCCTGTAGCAAAAAAGAAAAAAGAAAAGAAAAGAAAAGAAAGGCGAGAAGTAACGTTTGAATATTTAAAATAGACACTTTTATCTATAATATCAAATAATTTGAAAAGATATAAAAGTTTTCCTTCTTGTGTAAAAATTCAATAGAAATATTGCCTTTTCCCGTCAAATTTTTCCTTTTTTTTTTTTTTTTTTTTTTTTTTTTTTTTTTTTTTTTTTTTTTTTTTTAGCATTAAGAACTCAAAAAGGCATACATGAATTTTTTTCCATATAAAATACGTACTTTTATCTATAACGTCAAATAATTTGACACTTAAAACAGATGTCCCTACTTTTTTATTAATAATAGAAATATTGAATTTTATCCTTGATTTTTTTTCTTTTATTTTTTTATTAAGGAATAAAAATTCGAATCCTAAATTACGCCAATCTTTTACTTATTATCCATTCTTACCTGAAAATAATTTATGATATAGTCTTTTCCTTCCTCAGGCTAATAATCAAGATTGAAATTTCAAGCATGTAGACAAAACTCGATTTTGTATCAACTTTTAACGTGAGTATACATACTGAAATAAACTGTCCTGAAATCTATTATTTTGCATCTACTCATAAATAAACATGTTGTACTTATATCCTAATTTTCATTCAAATCTGTGACATGGCAGCCACAACTAATTTGTTCATTTTGTATGGAATGGCCCATTTTTAAAACTGTATGCTTTTAATGGATTTGAACATATTCTCTGCCTAATTTTGAAGTTGGATTCACGTGCAATAGTAGATGTTGTCGTTAGCACCAACCTATTTCAGTTACAGCGCATTGACATGGCTAATGACTTCTAATTCTTAACACGTGTTAAGAATATATCGTGTTCCGACCAATAACTATTTCTGCCATATTAGGAAACGCTTCACTATTTATTTATTTACTTTTTTACATTGTATAGATTTTTTTAAAAAAATCTCATTTTTTTATCGATTTAAGTATTTTTTGTTTACATTTTTTTCTGAAACTGTATTTTTTTATCCTATAAAGTATAGTAAAATAATATACCTGAGATGAGAAGTCTTATAACTATGCAACTCAGTTTATTGTCGAATCATAATAATTGCACATTTCGCAATGATAATGTAATATCAATGGGCAGTTAAAAGAGTTTATACGAAGTTAGAAGGGAAAGAACCTTCTATACTTGTAACTGCCTACATATATCATATTTTCATTGTTAAATATGCAAATATGCTGATTTGAACAAAAACTTTCGTTAAGACCATGGAACTATGAATAATGGGGAACTGGCATATCGCCAAAATATTGAAGCTTCAAATTTAACCGATTTCATAGTGGTTCATTGCCGCTAGGTCAAGTTTATACCAGTAAATATGAATATAAACTTTGTTCTTATTTTAAATCATCCCTAAATATGCAAAATTTCAGTCATAATTATAGTCAAAAACATGTATTTATTTTTACTGGTGGGAGTTGTTTTCGGCTTTGCGTTTCCGCCCTATTGTGACAACTTACAACCTTTTATCAGTGTCAGTGAAATATATGATATCAAGACAACCTTCTCCAGTATAATCGAATGGAATTTTTCACCATATTAAGACAGGAATTTTTGCCACTAAAATAATAAGTTTTGTATTCAAATTACACCGGTATTCGTTTCCTTCGTCTGTAATACGGAACTGTTGATCAGAAATCAGCCGCCATCTTGCGATAACATCTTTAGTTACTTCACTAGATACTGGTAAATTATACACTATATGTCTCTTTCTCTTCAGTCATAACTCCATTTCCTACCTTGCCTGGAACGCCTACCTAAGGTATACAGTGTGATTCAGCCAGTAGTCGACCCGATAAGGTCAATGCTACTGGATTTTTATTAACCCTTCAGCACATACGCACATTTTCTATGACTTACCCACACGCACTGGGTCAATATGACCCTAACTTTTTCGTGAAATTCTCGGTAAAATATGAACATTATAAATAAAATAAATAAATTCAAAAGTATTATTTGAATCACTTTTTAAGTAACAAGGTATATTATTTGTTTTCAAAATCAAATTTCAAAGGGAAAAAAAACCAAAAAACTGTATCTTTTGTATCTTTTTTGGCATTCATTCGTTTTCTATCGTTTTGAAACGCTTACACATTTAGTACATAATTTTGACGATTTTTCTCTTGGAAAAAGATGTTTATATAGCATTACAAGCAATATTTTTTTATAAAAAATTGTATATTTTGTTATTTTGTATATTTTGTATGCTGGGTAAAACTGACCCATTCACACTAGCCACTATAGGAAAATCTCGTGTTTCAAGTTTCTGTTCCCAGGATCTCCTCTATTAGACCACCCAGTAAGGTACCAGAAGTGGCAGATGCAAATGTTGAGAAATTCATGAAAATCCTGAGCATGATAGAAGAGCTTCTGGGTCAAAAATATCCGCTGCATGTGCTTACGGTTATATTTCCTTCTTTTTAAGCTTTAAGTAGACTAACATGCCAGCGAACTTTTTTAATGAATGTCCTAATGAACAGTAATGAAATACGCTGAAATTAAATTGTATTAAAATTATAAATAAAAGTTTTTTAATTGCCATTTTACAAGTGGTTGATCGGGTGAAAGAAGTCTATTGAAAATCTAAAAATTAATCTTTTAAATATCGTTAAACTGTGACTAGTAATAATTCTTATAAAATTATTACCTATATACTCGTGTGTAAGTCGACCACTTTACTTTCGAATGCAAACTCTTCAAAAAATCAAAACCCGCGTATATGTAAACCTCCTAAGTTTTTACTTCAATTTCACACAAAATTAAATCAAAGCTGTCACTTGTCAATGCGAAATAGCAGTAAGTAAGCAATAAAAAGAATATTGCCCAGTTAAACTGATGGCATTGAGCTCACAGGCTACGCATACTGATTGTACATTACAGCCTTGTATTTTCGTTAATTCCGTTCGAAAAAAAAAATTAAGAAGGGGAAACAGCTCTCCCCTTTCTCCTTTTTTATACTTAATCATTGAACCTCCTAAACTATCAAGTACGTGCTTTATCATATTAAAAAATCTATATCCAAAATTCAGAGCAAATCGGATAATTCTTAATAAAAACCCATTTAGCATTTATGTAATTTAATAGGAGTTATTCCCCTCTTTTATACTTAACCATTAAACTTCCAAAACTATTCAGAGATTTGAACGAAATCTGACAATTCTGATTGAAAAATCCATTTATACAAGTTAAGGGGAGGGGCATGAGCCCCCCCCCCCTGTTATACTTATTCAATGAACACCTAATAAAAGCCACGGTATCGCCTCATCAGAATGATCCTATATCTAAATTTTGAACGAAAACTGTTAATTCTGCATGAAAATCCCGTTTATATCAATTAAGGTTGGGGGCATGAGTCCCCCGTTCCCCCTGTTTATACTTATTCAATGAACACCTAATAACAGTCACGGAATCGCCTCATCAGAATGATCCTATATCTAAATTTTGAACGAAAACTGTTAATTCTGCATGAAAAATCCATTAAATCAATTAAGGGGAGGGGCATGAGCCCCCCGTTCCCCCTCTTATACATTTCGAATGAATACCAAAAACTAATCAGGGAAGCGTCTTATCAGGATATACCTATATACAAAATTTCAAGTGGATCCGATATTTTTATCATGAGTTATCGCGTTACGCACGAACGCACGCACGAACGTACATACAGAACGGACGGGCACATAAGCTCTCAGGCTATGATAGCCTGTGAGCTAAAAACGAATCATTGATTTTTTTTTTAACGATCAGTTATTATTATTTGTATGTTTTATATATTATATTATTATACATACACATAAAAAGCCTGAATTTTACTGTGTTCGAAGTTTTTTTTTCCTTTTTTAATTGACTCGTGCACTGTAAAAAAACTGTAAAGTTACTAAACTTTTTCTAGAAACTAGGATTCCTAGAGCTTTTTATGTAATGGTAACTTCAAAAATTCATGTAACAGAATTGGTTACATGAGTTTGTTGCTGTTACCGTTACACTGTAAAAAAAAAAAAAAATTCTGAAAAATTGCTAAACTTTTTCTAGGAAACTGGGATTTCTAGAACCTTTTATATAACGGTAAAAGTAAAGAAATCATGTAACAGAATCGGTTACATGAAAAGTTCAATAAATCCCAGTTTCCTAGAAAAAGTTTAGTAATTTTACAGATTTTTTTCACCGTGTAAGCATCTGATGAGCAAAATAATAGACATATAGTAAGATATGCTAACTTTTCTTATTCAGATTGGTCGATTGCCTCAGTATTTTTTAAACATTAATTTCTGTCTTAGTTAATGTTTAAAAGGAATATTACTATTTACAAATCATGCAATCTAAGTTTTAGAAATCTATCCCGGCTCGCATAATTGATGTTAGCATAAAGCTACCAAAGAAATTAAAGTATTAAAAATATGCTGAAATACTTAATTATTATATAAAAAAAAAGATTTTTATCAATATCTAATAGTCAAGTAAAAAACGCTATTATTATATTTTCCTTTCAGAAATACTTCCGTTATATACTAAATGTTTACTCTACTCATCATACACGAAATCGATTAAAAAAATATATCGAAAGATCTAAGTCAGAGAGAATAATTATCAAGATTAATTGTAGTAAATGTACAAAGAATCAAAACATGGCAAGCAATATCCGCTGCTGGATTGTAAACATCATGGTCAAAGTAATTAAATGTCCAAATATGTGTGCTGGTTGGTAATTGAAAAAAGCTAAACTCAACTAAATATCTCATTCACGCCACTAAAGAGATATTTGACTGGATAAGAATTTAGAAAAGATTAAATTTGTTAGATTTTGCTTTCGCAAGACAACTGATTTTGAAGTTTTAATTAAGAGGATTGACCTTTATAAGAAATAATTCTAAACAAATTACTGGAAAACTATGATGTCGCCAGATTAGGGACTTTGTTTATTAAGAAAATTTTACATTCGCCACTTTTTTTGAAATAATAAAAATCGCCTTATTTTTGAATAGGCGGAATATTTCTATTTCAAAAAAGAGGTGACAATCAAACAATCTGAGGAATTTTTTTCCCAGTCTTGCAACAGTGGATGTTGCAGAAAATTACTTTAAAACATTAAATCTATAAAATGCATTTCATAGTATCCCTGAAAGAATTAAAGGTATCTCTGTAAATATCCAAATAAAATTAACTTGTATTAACATTCCATTTTGCGCATAGGACCTACTGAAGCATAAGGATAGGATTTACTTCGAAATATTACTTAGCCCATGAATGCACATTTTCACATCTCACAAAAACATACAACTGAAAATTTCAGACATTTTAAAAAATTATATTTTTTAAAATCAAAAATTGACATTTTATTATATTGTGTATTTGAGCTAATATCAGGATTAATGCAATAAAAATCATTAATAAAATAAAATGTAATCGTTTTTTAAATCAAAATTTGCTTATACATAGGAATATTTCACATGCAAGATACGCACATTTTAAAAACAATTTTATGTTTCCCTTCAAAAATATAAAATATTACAAATTATTATCAAACATTTACAAACTCTGATATTAAATAGAAATTTTTCAATGGGATATAGCGATGTCAGATACCTTTGAAATTCCAAGTAGTGTCTGAATCTTGCATATGCTAAACTTTTATGGCCTCAGGAATGTTACACTATTCTGCAGTTTCTCAAACATTTTTCATGCATCATTAAATATACTTTAAGGCTAAATTAATCGCTAAAACAACTTCAATATTCCAGCGAGCATGTTATCATAAATGCCACGATACAGGTTAATTTTTTCGAAATCATATAATTTATCTTCTAAAATGTGTTTTATTATTATTATGAAAATCTTGCATTTATTTTATATTAGACTAACTACTATGCACACAAAAAAATCCCCACGTCCACTCGCCCAAAAAAATTCAAACACAAGCAGTATTTATTAAACAAGCATTATATTAAACAATCAGTATTTACCGTGTTCAATATTTAACCCATTAGTGCCTAGAGTCCCTTTTTAGGGACGCTTTTAAAAAAAGGCGATAAGGCAGTTTTCACACCAATAAATACAAAGAAAAATAAGCACTTTTCTCCAAGAGACAAATTCCTCAATAAATTAAGCTAAAAGTTATTTGTTTTTTAAAAGTGGTGGGAAACACAAAATTTCATTTTTAATGACGAAAATAATCTGGACATTAATGGGTTAAATGAAAGTGGAATAATATGAGACGGTAAAAAACATCCATTACACATTAATTTTTTTCAACCGTGAAATTACGCTTGAAATTAAATAATATTTAACCAATTAATGGTCGCATTATATTACGGTTTAAAAATTCAAATTCATTACTGCCATCTTTTTTTTAAAAAAAAAAAACATCCATCTATTTAATGACAAATAAATTGATACCAAAATAAAACCAATTATTTTATAATTGGTTTTATTGATTATTATTTTACAAAACTGGTGGGAATCAAACAATTTTGAATAAAAGCCGTGAAACTTACAGCCCGTGAATGTCTCGGGCGCGACAATTAAGTGGTTAATACGTAGTTAAGCATAGAACCCAGCATTGTGAAAAATGTTCAAATGTCCAATTTTTTTCACAATGTTGGTTCTAAACATATATAGCAAGTGATAATTCATATATATATATCCATTATGTATTTTTTAAAATGCAAGAAATATACTTAATTATCAATATAAATTATACCTTTAACTTGCATCACCGTAATTTTGGGTGTATAAGCCGCAGATCAAACAATTCTTTTTGGACCCAGAAATCTTATTTAGTGATTGAAGACAAATATTTACGGCGATCTAAGTAGTTATACTTATTTCTTTAAAAATTCTGGGTCGAAAAAGAATAGTTTGACCCGCGGCTTATACACCCGAAATTACGGTAATTACGCAATAAAAAATGCAGTACTTTTTATTTATAAATTTTCGTCATTGAAATATACCTTCTGTTCAAACTATTCGTAATGATTCAGGGTTTTCGAAAAGAAGCATTTGTAGCACAAAATGAGTTTAAATTTAAACTATAATTGATATGACAGTTTTGACTAAGAAGGGGATAATTCATATTCTATTTCTAAGTTGTGAAAATTCTTCTTTTTTCAGGTACACGTTTTCGGCAGTCTGATTGTTGTTACCCCATTTGTTATTTTGCCTGAGTAATTAGAGACAACCACATAATGTGTCTCAGTGTGTCTCTGTGTAACATTTCAGACTAGCTCCTTTATTTCATTCAGTGCTTATTGTGTGTACAGTCTTCTTTTGCATCAGCGAAGTATTATTTTAACGAACAAATGGAAATCTTTGGTGAGTAATTCAAGAAATCTGCTTTTTAGCCCTATATTATTTTAAAATAAAATCTTGTTACTATCTTCTATCTTTACAAGAAGATAGTATTGGATTCGTGAAAATTTTCGAAATCCCATTTTATACGGATTTACATGTTTGAGGGGTCAGAGAACCCCAAAACATGTTTTTATAAAATGTCTGTCTGTGAGTCAGTCTGTAAGTCTATCTGTCGATCTGTCTGTCTATATGTGAAAAAAATTGTAGGTGTTCTATCTCAAGAACTAATGCATGAAATTTCGCAAAATTTCAGATACTGTTAGAGCTTGATATAAACAAGACACATCTGACTATTTTTTTTTAATTTGACAAGCTATGTTGAAATCTTTTTTGTTTAAGTTTTTCGGCTATAGATTATGAATAGTGGGAGGCCACTCTCTTATTATCCTGTACAGAATGATAAAAGTGATCTTTTTGCAAAAAAAAAAAAAAAAAAAAAAAAAAATAAGCAATAGAAAGTCCCTTTAAAATTTTGAAACAAATTCATCAAAATCATCGATATGAACACATTCAGTGCCGAAAATGTAAAGTATTAAAATAATTAGCAATTATTTGTAAGATAATGCATATTAAATTGGACTTTCCCAAAATCAAAATGTTTTCTTCGTTGCCGTACTTAAATATTTTTAACACTAGAACCGCGGGAAAATTCATTAAAGATTTATAAAAATATTTCTCACCGGAATTTTCATTTAAAACTGTTTAAGTTATTTATTGAAAATACTTTTGCCCAGCATATATTTAGCTTATTTTATTAAGAGTTTTTTGGTTTGAATCAACGTCTCTCCATATGATACGGCTCAAAATGACCCGTAGCCGCGGTTCTAGTGTTAAACCTTCTTAGCTCATGTAAAGAAAATGTACGGGCATTTTTCATTGAATCATACCTCCTTTAAAATTTGTTTCATTCATTACAAAATAACCCTTGCATATATCTTTATCGAATGCAGATAAGTTTGACAGAAATACAGGTAGCTCTAATATTACTTTTCGTGTAAGTGCCTAAGTACATATGTTTTTAAAGCGTTAATTAACCCGTTATCTACCGACGGTGCTTATAAGTACTATTAAAATAACTTATTATAAAATTCTTTTAATACGCCAGTTAGTTGTAATATTGTTTAGAATGAGTTACAGATACATTACTTTATCTTGTTCCAAAAACATTATTGGTTACACAAAACAAAAATATTTTTAAAAGGATGATTTCTTTTGCCTTTGCATCTTTTTAGCTTTCTTGGCGCTGTGGGAGGGGGATGGGGATTTTTCAATGCGGAAATATTTCTATATTTATGTTTTAAGAACATCATATTTGTACATTTTATAATTCTACAAAATACAAGGAAATTAATTAAATGTAAAAGATTTGAGTGGGGTTATAAAAATTGTCCAAAATCCTTGTAAATTCAAATTTAATTAATCCTTCTAAATCCTCCAATCATTCTAAAATCATTTAAATATTTATAAAATGATTATGTACATTTTTTAATTTAGTTTAAACAATTTGCGTAAAATGCTTTAGATTGTAAAATTTCCATGAATTCATAATGCGCTAGATAAAGGGTTAAAAGTGTTTCGGCTATAGCCTATGAATGGTGAGAGGCCACTCTGTTATCGCCCTGTAGAATATAATGGTAAAATTAATCTTTTTGGCTATAATTAAAATAATAATAAAAAAACTTCCAAAATTGCCTTTAAAACTTTACAACAAATTAACCAAAGTCATCTATACGCTGTAAAATATCTGTGTAACACTACTCCATAAAACTGGTGGCAGCTTTGCTGCCACCAATGTTATGGTGTGATTTTTTTTCACTTATATAATGGTATCACTTATATCACTTATGTAATTTAAACATATGTTACTGGTGTAACATTACATATTAGTGTAATGTTACACTTGTTATTTTGGTCAAACCGGTATTATCGTTATTCCACCATAAACTTTACTTCCATAGCTTTCCTGCCACCAACTTTATGGAGTAACGTTACACAAATTTTTTACAGTGTATGAACACATTCAGTGCTGAAAATATCATGTATTAAAATAATCAGCAACTATTTCTAAGATAATGTATATTAAATTGGACTTTATGCCTTCTTTATTGTCATATATAAATATTTCTTAATCTTCTTACCTCATTTTTTTAAATAAAATGCAGGGACATTTTTCAATGAGCTATTAGTCCTTTAAAATTTTTTTCATGCATTATAAAATATCCCTTACATATACCTTAACCCCTTGGGGACGAGCGACACGTATACGTGCCGCAAAAAGGCTTAAGAATCCTCGTTTATTCCCACCGATAAAATTATACTGTAAAATTTGCCTTATTCAATCGGAGCATTTTCTCGATTTAAGAAGAAACAAATTTCTGTTTCTTAAGACTGGTGACAAAACATTAAAAATTTCGCAAAAGGCTCCCGTCGCGAAGTTGTTAATCGTATGCAGATAAGCTTCACATCAATACAGACAGCTCTCATATTACTTTTCGTGTAAGTGTCTAAGTACCGGGTGATCCAAAAGTCAGGACGAACTTTAAAAATGAATAACTCGAAAACGAATCAAGATACAAAGATACGGTTTGCACCTAATGGATGGAAAAGAAACCGGATTTTGTGTGACAACAGAAAAATATTGTTCTATTGGCGACCAACGGCATCACTAGCAGCATTGAAAGATGCCATCCGCCAAAACGTGTCTGCCATAAAGCAAGAAATGCTACTAAATGCTGTGAACGGTGTAGTGCCTAGTCTCACAGCTGCACTTATGAATGAGGGACAGCACATTGAACATTTTCTGTTGTACTAATTAACTGTAACTAAGCTGACTTGGAAATTGTCAACATTTTTTCATTTGCAAATCATCTTTTGGTGCAAAAAACACTACCGTGTCATTTTTTGGATGTCAACGGCAAACTATTTTTTTCGTTGTCACACAAAATCCGGTTTCTTTTCCATCCATTTGGTGCAAACCGTATCTTTGTATCTTGATTCGTTTTCGAGTTATTCATTTTTAAAGTTCGTCCTGACTTTTGGATCACCCGGTATATAAGTTTGTAAAGCGTTAATTAAAGCTAAAAATTCTTCCAGAACAATGTTTTCTAAATACGTAAAATAATTATACAAATCTTACCAAAAAACAAAATCCTTCCGTGCACATTCTTGAATAAATGCTAGGAATCATTGTCATATAAATTATTTTAAAGCTGGATGGTAGCCAACAGAGATTTCTAATGATTCCGAACAATTGTTTCATGGTTAAGAGCCCACAATAGTCACAGAAAAAGTACGCAAAAAGACCCGGATGATTATGTAAAGTCTATGGGAGCGTTCTTTTCTAATATCTCGCTCAAATTTTAATGTTTTTACATGATTTTTTTTTTTTTTTTTTTTTGCATAGGCTAGCTTAGGACGATCTACAACCGGGCTAGTTTTTACTTTTTCGATTTTGCTTTCAGATTTTTTTGTAAAAAATATTTTATCTTTCAAAATCGGTTTAAACCGGTTCTGAAATTGAAACTATCATAATATAAAAAATATATGAGCAAAATCGAAAAAGTAAAAACTAGCCCGGTTGTAGATCGTCCTAAGCTAGCCTATGCAAAAAAAATCATGTAAAAATATTAAAATTTGAGCGAGATATTAGAAAAGAACGCTCCCATAGACTTTAAATAATCATCCGGGTCTTTTTGCGTACTTTTTCTGTGACTATTGTGGGCTCTTAACAAGAATATTTTCCTTTCAAGTTCCCTTTGAATTAATAACACGCAGCTAACAAAAAGGCTGTACTTATGTGCAATGGGCATATGCAATGAACCACAATCATAAACACTGTAAAAAAAAAAAAAAAACCATTAAATTTACGGCAAAAACAGCTGGCAATAATGTTGCCAGCCGTTTTTGCCGTAAAAATTACAGCAAAATTAGACGTAAATTTTTTATTACATTTAATTTTACTGCAATTATTACGGCAAAAACTGTTGGCAACATTGCTGCCAGCAGTTTTTTTCGTAAATTTAACGGATTTGTTCTTACAGTGAACAAAATTAATACGATTTTCCGTTTGAATATGAGTATTGTTTTCCTCGCCTTATTTAATTGCATAATTTGTGATAATTTTCTGCAATTAACACTAGAGCCGCGGCAACGGGTCATTTTGACACGCATAATATGCAGAGATGTCGATTCGAACCAGAAAACTCTTTATAAAAAAGCTAAATATATGATGAGCAAAAATAATTTCAATAAATAACTTAAACAGTTTTAAATGAAAATTCCGGGGAGAAATATTTTTATAAAATTTGAATGAATTTTCCCGCGGTTCTAGTATTAAATAAAGCGAAGCAATACCATGAAACTGTTAGTATTCAATTCAGGGCTCCCAAATGGTCCGCGAACTGAACATCAGAATTTTTTTAGAGAAATTTTCTTTTAAGATTTTTCTTGCAAATTGTCAAGCAACCACGTTTGGAAGTTGATTCTAGCTCAAACGTATTATGAAATTTTCTGTTAAAAAATACTGATGTTCAGTTCGCGGACCATTTGGGAGCCCTGTCAATTGGAAGACAACATATTTTATAATTGTTTTCTTCGTTATAAAATATCCCTTACATATATCTTAATCGTATGCAGATAAGCTTGACAGAAACACAAACAGCTGTCATATTACTTTTTGTGTAAGTGCCTAAGTATATAACTTTCCAAAGCGGTAATTGAAGCTAAAAATTCCACAGAGCAATGTCTTCTAACTACGTAAAATAATTATACAAATCTTACCGAAAAAAATCCTTCCGTGCACGTTCATGGATAAATGCTAGGAAACACTGTCATATAAATTACTTTAAAGCTGGATGGTAGCCAACAGAGATTTCTAATGATTCCGAACAATTGTTTCATGGTTACCAGAATATTTTCCATTCAAGTTCACTTTGAATTAATAAAACGCAGCTAATAAAAAGGCTGTACTTCTGGTATATACTCGCATATACACTGAACCCCTAAGCATAAACAAACATAGTATGATTTTCCATTTGAATACTAGAAATGTTTTCTTCGCCTTATTAACCCTTTGAGCTCTGGTGGGTAAATTACTTCAAAATTCAAATGTCGCATTGGCACCAGTGTTTTGCAAAGAAAAAAAATCGGTTAACGATATATACGGGGGGGGGGGGGAATGCATTAAACCTTTTTCAAATAAATCAGGTCTAATTTTCTGGTGCCGCACAGTGTTGCCAGTAGGCTACTTTTTATAAATTCAGAATTCTTGATTGCCACCACTTTTTTGAAATGGGAAAATTCCTCTTCTTTTCAAATTTATAAACATGGTATTAAATATGGTGGATTTTGCAATTTCAAAAAAAATGGTTGCGATCAAAAATTCTGAATTTTATAAAGTAGCCTACTGGCAACACTGGTGCCGCAGTGACATTTCGTAATTAAAATTAAGTGGTAGAAAATTCAACCATCAGAGCTCAAAGGGTTTAACCCCTTAATTAATCAATATATTTTTTTCAACATTCAAATAATGTCTATTTTTTCATGTCTTTTACAGAATTTTTAATCTTTTTTTTCACTGGTTTTTCAAAACAGAAAATTTTTGCCCAATTGAATCAGAAAAATACTCGGATTAAATGACGCAAAATTTGCAGTAAAATTTTACTGGTGAAAAAAATAATTTATGATTGGAGTATGGATGTCCATACGTGGCGCAGGCAAATCAAGTCTAACAAAAACACATTGTCCGTATGATTTAGGGGCAAAATGATTAAGCGGTTGAAAAGCATAATTTGTAATAATTTTCTGCAATTAACCGTTAAAACGGCAATGTTCCCAAATGGGAACATTGCATTATTTGTAATACAAAACATATATTTTCAAACATAATAACGATGTCCTTATTTTCCCTATAAAATATAAGGTCCCCCGATTTCAACTTTTGAAAAAATATGTTTATGTTTAAGCATTTATCATAGGTATAAGGAATATGTAAATTCATTAATTTGCATTAAAAATACATTATTTGCTTTTATCGTTTTCTCTATATTACTTACATTTGACCTCTAGGAATCGAAATGTTTTTGGAATTCGAGAAAATACTTACAATAGCACATAGCAGAAAATAATTCGTTTTATTTGCATACGTTATCAATCAATAATCATGTTCCAAAATGCGAGTACTGAAATGAAAACAGCCAGAACTGCAGAAACATTTCTTTTGTTATTTTCTAAATTTGTACGCACAAATTAAAAAAAATGAAGGTTTAACATAGGAAAAACAAAATTATAATTACGTTGCGATAGTAATTCGGCGTGTAAACGGTTAAATAAAACGAAGTAATATCATGAAACGAACAGCATTCCACTGGAGGACAAACTATTTTACTCGAATTAGACAGCTCGACTTATATGCTTTTATATTTGGTATATTCTTCGTGCGTATTTGTATATTTTACCGGGATATAGAAAATCTTTCAATAATTCTAAAATATCTCGATATACAGTGTGGAAAAAATATTTGCTTACACTCAGTTTTTTACATAAGTAACCATAGAAAACAGATTTGACGAAATAGCTTAAACTTGGTTTATTTAAAAAATAAACAACCCTTTACTTTAAAACATAATAAGACTTATCTAAAAAAAATGCAGCATTTTCAACTGCCAAAAGCGGATAGAATGAGTTAATGTATTATAAAAACTATTCGGAAATGTTTTCGAAAATTTCGTGCAACTCATAAAATTGATTTTTTATTTAATCTTCTTTAAATTTTGAAAATAAATTGTTCCCGGTGCCTTCTGAATGAAAAGGAACTTTTCTCGGAAATTTGGTGGCTCAAAATAGTCCAAAAGCCGACTGCACAAAAACCTGTGTTATCGAGCACAAGAAAAAAAAAAATCTTTATTTTATGGAAGAGTAGCAATAAGGGAATCTAATGATGCATTTTCGCCGGAACTGAAGTGGTGCATAAGCCAAAATTAGTACCACTAGAGCCTTACTCGTAGGTTTAACATCGTGTTTACCGTACAATCAAAGGTATGAAGGCACAGAAAACTGGGAGCTGGAAAGCACAATGATAAGCCTATGAGTGAGCCACTAGTGGTATTAATTTTTTGCTTCTGCACTACTTAACATCCGGCAGACGTGGATCCTTAGATTCCCTTGTTACTGCTGTTACAAAAAATAAAGATTTTTTTAAATTGTACTCGTTAACCCTTTCCTGCGCAGTGTGCCCACTCCGGGCACACCTAATTTTAATTCCAAACTTGCAATATGCGCCAAGAATATTTTAAAGAAATTTCGCTTTTAAAATGAAAGTGTGAAATTAGGGATTCTTAATTTCTATAAAAATCGTTTTTAAATTCTGGGATCAATAAGTATTTTCTTATTTTAAGAGCAGAATTTGCCTGCGCTTGAAAGGGTCAACATAGGCTTTTATGCTGTCGGCTTTTGGACTAAAAGAGATTATTGTATCTTTACGGCCGTGATTACAGTACATTTTTGTAATTAAAAAAATGTTCATCTTATTTTTCTTAACAATGTACATTTCGGAAATCCTTTGTGAGTTTCTATTATTTCCCCCCCCAGCTCTACCTGCCTTATAAACAGTTTTATTTTGTCCACTGTAAAACTAGTCTGTATCATAAAACTTTTATTTCTTAAATGAGCAAAATATGCTTATATTAAAAATAAAGAATTAATTGTTTGATATTTTTTCCCGCATTTTGACAAGGAAAATTGTTACTTATGTACTTTAAATATTTTTTGTATGAATTCAAATTTTGAATATTTCATGATAGAATTATGAAGCCAAAGGCTGTATCATTGTTATTAGTTTAAAGATTAAAATTCACACTATGAATTTCAAAAGTTGTAAGCAAGTAAGATAATTTTTAGCAACAAACTTTTATGAATATTTATAAATAATTTATTTCAAGGACAAAGTCTATTTTATCCCAAAGAAATATATTTCTGGAATTAATATTTATGAAATTATAACTGATATTAATATTAAGTTAAAATATTCTTTAAATATTAATATTTAAAGATTTTGTATTTTGCGCATATTTAAAATATTATGCAAGTATACAACATCTAACTATTGCACTGTGAAGTTTATCGTCTTATCTGCAATATTCAAAAACGCATATTAATATGACGTATGTGACACCCCATATAAAACAAATGAATTTTAAATCAAATGTTTTAGAATATTTTAGAATATAACAGAAAATTAAATTAATAATATTAAATAGGTTCTAACCTTTATAATAAATATTTATCAAGTACTTTGGTAAGGAATAATTTATTAAAATCGCTTAATAAACTTTAGCATTTATTAAAATTATTTATGAGCTTTGGTAAAAGACACAATTGGGAAAGATGTTAAAGAAATTCACATCGAAACGTGGTATTTTAAATAAATATTCCTTAAATTGTAAATTTTAAATTAAAAAATAACTAAATCTATTAAAAGAATATCGAAGATCAATAAAAATCGACAATATTAAATCACAAATTTAAGTTAAAATAACTATTTCACATTTTTTGTTCTCAAAGAGCTTTCTTAATCCCTCCATGGTGTCTTATATAGTATATAAAAGTAAATGTGTGAAAATTTTAATTTACTTTTATTTTTAAGAAGATATAATTTTTCCAATTAGTTAGTTAAAATTTTAGAATAACGAATATCTACTTCGTTATAATATTTCTGGATATTGCTCTTAATCAAATGTGTGTTTTAATGAAAATCCATAGATATCAAGAAGTAGACATCGAAATGTGATATTTTTGATAAACGT
The DNA here is from genome assembly GCA_964019185.1 of Maratus speculifer. Lineage (NCBI taxonomy): Eukaryota > Metazoa > Arthropoda > Arachnida > Araneae > Salticidae > Maratus > Maratus speculifer. The sequence continues at coordinate 59,802,052 of OZ025299.1, read as the reverse complement.
AAAATATAAATTTAAAAATAATATTTATTATTATTTAAATTCCGGAATATCAATAAAAACCGAAAAAATGTAAGTCATGCATGCTACTAAAAAATATTGTACATATTTTCCCAAACAGTTTTCTTTCTACCTCCTAGAATTTCTTATCAAACACATTTGTAAAAAAAAAAAAAAAAAAAAAAAAAACTATATAATTTTATTTTCAAAATATATACAATTTCTTGTTAGTAGCGATTTAAATAAATTTGAATGGCGAATTTCTATTTCGTTATGATATCTCGAACAGTTTTTGTCGCGGGAATAATTTCTCTTAATCAGTTATGTCAATAAATGACAAGCTGAATCACTCTGTAACTATATAATTTTACATTCAAAAGATGTACAAATTTTTGTTTTTAGAGTATTTAAATAAATTTGAATGACGAATTTCTATTTCGTTATGATATATCGAACACCTTTTGTCGCGGGAATTATTTCTCTTAATCAGTTATGTCAATGAATGAAAAGCTGAATCACACTGATTACTCGGAAGGAGCCATATTTCAAAATCAACGTTAAAAGATGGAATAAAACTTTTCTAAATCAAAGAATATTGTCAACTCTCTATCTTATGGTAATTGTTAATATATATACAAAAACGAAAAAAAATGTAACGGATCTAATGATAACTTATATTATTTAAATCGGCCATTTTCAACATAGTGTCAAGTCCGTTACCAGATGTCAAGTCTCTTACCGCACGGTTTTTTAATGATTATCATTTTTTCACCATTCTACTTTTATTTTTTATTCAACTAAGAAACAAATATGCATTTTAATTAAATTTTAATTATTTACATGGATATATACTGTAATTATTAGAAAAAGTTCTTGTATAATTTCTATGTGATCAAAATCTTGTGGCTAAAACTGTCTCTCATTTCAATTTAAGTATTATTGATAAATATCATGTTTTGAAATTTAAGGACATTAGTCACTTTAAAGTAAGTTGATTTTAGGAAATTCAATACATTTAAAGCTGCGTATTTTCAGTAATTTTGTATGGTAACGGACTTAAAAATTTTCCTTTCAAGTCAAATTTAAATAGCATTTATATATTATATTATAGGGCAAAATGCACAACCAATTTTCATGTACCTTACCATTTACTTTAAATCCTGTCTCCATTTTTAAAAGAAATTATTAAGTTTGAAAAATTAAAATAAAATTCTGAAATGTAATCAAATGGTGAAAATGGCCCAAATACTAAAAATATACAATCACCATCTGATTTGTGCTTTTCTTTATTCTACAATACCCTCCATAGGAAAGCATTCCAGTTTTAGAGGAATCCTGTGTTGGAGCTATCCTTCCAGCATAGCTCCAAGCTGTAAGCCTAATGGCTTACAGCTTGGAGCCATGGTTTGGATATCCCTTTTTCTTTCCCCTTCAATTTTTTTACACTAATTTGTTAAAGAATAATAAAGAAGGGATTTATTTTATCTGTTTTACAAGCTATACATATAACAAGCTTATTACTTACCCATCATAATTAGTATACGGTAAGTCTTGCAATCCTTTTGAAAGTTGAAAATTTTTTTGAGGGATTTACACGTTTCAGATGCTGGAGATTATGAAATATATATATATATATATATATATATATATATATATATATATATATATATATATATATATATATGTATGTATGTATATATATATATTTAAAAAATTGCCGCTTGTCTGTCTGTCTTTGGATGTATATAAACACTCTATCTCCCGAACAAATATTGATTGAGACGTGAAATTTGGTGTGTGCTTAGTATGTAATAATAATAATAAGCCTATTAAAAATAGTAACCTCAATTATTCGGAACTATTTTTTGCACTCTCGAATGTTCATTCTGATGAAATATATACAAATTTGACGAAATATTATATTTTAAGGAGTGAAAGTAAAATAAAATAAAAAAACATAAATTTTGCATAAAGAATGAAGTTGATCGGATAATTATTTGCCGAGATATTTGTAATCCTATTTTACAAACTCTTCGATTTTTCATGGCCCTGTATTTCATTCATGTTTCAATTCGATTATATATTTTTATTGGAAATAAGACGCTTAATTCCAGGCAGTAAATTATTAGTTAATATGATTATTATTTTTGGAGTTATAAAGATGTTTCTTTTTTATGCAATTCGGCACTACTTGGTTATCCCATAAAAGAAAAAAATATTGCCTAGCTTATCGCCAACTTGGCTATATATCGCCAATTCTTTCGATAAAAATCACTCGACAAAAGTGACTTCAACTTGGCGCTATTTCCGGTATTTTGCCAAATTTCCCATTCGACTCTTATTATAATCCAACAGGGACCCGTTTCGTTAAAAATATTTAAATATGCGATTAAATATTTATTTTTAAATTGCAATGCATTTCATGAACAGTTTACACATGTTTTATTTTCATATTTTATATTATGCATATTCATGATAGGTAAGTATTGTGGTGGCCCACAACGACAACATTTTTTTCTGAGTTACTTTTTTCATCTTCTTAAAACATAGCCGTATTTTCTTGAAACAAATTTGCAAATTACTCCTAATAAATATTTATTACATGAATTCACGTAATAAATATTCAATAATTTCAAGCGGAATTTCACTGTTGAAAATTAATTGAAAAATTAATTGAAAAATTAATTTAAAAAACATATATTTACTCCTAATTAAATTATTCCTAAATAATTTTAGATTCAAAAACGACAACAATAACAATTGGATATTACTTGTCAACTAATAAATAATAGACTATATAAGCTGCGTTTTACAAATGATTAAAAAAAAAACTCCATACAAAAGAACTCAAACACAGTTTCTTGTCAGGCAATACCTTAGCAATTATCTGAGATCTAGAAATAGATGGACGTAATTTCGTATGGAAAACCATTTATACACATATCAACGAAAAGTCAAAAAACAGTTTTTACACACTCGAAGATATAAAACAGAACATATACTCAATTCAGTCATTTTAATGTGAGAACCTTGCGATTTTTGACGTTTTGTTAAATATCTGGAAAAATACATGAGGAATTAAAAAGAAACTCCAGGTGCGTAAACAAAATAGTAGAGGTCATGTATTTCCGTGAATATTTTTTTTTCTGAAATCCCATACAGGACCGTCAACAAACTGTAAAAGAAAAAATATCGTTTGAATAACCCTGTCAAAACTAATGTAGCAAAACCTTTCAAACTGTAGATTATGATTAAATGGGTAACTGTTATAGGTTGTTTTTATTTTTATATGTATAGACGATATACAAATATAAAAATTAAGGTTTCCGTAAAAAAAGTCCCAAATTTTGTCAGATTTTTTTTTGCTTATAATTTGCGTAATTCTTGATATAAAATAAAGTTTTTTTTTTCAGAAAACATTACAAATGATGTTTTATGCCAAACTCTGTAATCAGATTGAAAAAACTATAAAAAGTGTATGAATAATGAACAGGTTTACTATAACATTTTCTCCTGCGAATGCATAAAAGCAATCAAAATATAATTTACATAATGTTTTAGCTAAATGTATAGAGCAACTTTTGTGAATATCTCAAAAGCAGAGCTTGAAAATTCTAAAAATTATCGTCGATAGAATAAGCTCATAATCCTCTTTTTCCAAAAAGAAGAAAAAGGATGAGTTGCTGTAAGACATGTATCCACTGATTAGTGCCAATACACAGGGCTCCCAAATGGTCCGCCAATTGAACATCAATATTTTATTAGAAAGATTTTCGTTTTATATTTTTCTAGCAAATTGCACTGAAACCACCTTCGGAGGTTGGTTTTAACACAAATGATGTAGAAACCTACTATGAAATTTTCTGTTAAAAAATATTGGTGTTCAGTTCGCGGACCATTTGGGAGCCCTGGAATACAGCATACATGATGTAACACGTACAGCCCCTCTTTTTTTTTTTTTTTTTTTTTTTTTTTTTTTTTTTTTTTTTTTGCTTCATTTTGGGATCAACGGATTTTGAGCTTACTTTTCAACGATGATTTTTTTTAATTTTCAACCTATGTTTTTCAGATTTTTACAAACATTGTGGTATAAATTGAGCTAACACATTATGCAAATTACACTTGGATTGTTTTTACGCACGTGCAGTTAAAAATGTTTTTGTAAACCTGATCATTATTCATACAATTTTTATTGTTTTTGAATTTTGATTACAGGGTTTTGTGTAAAATATTATTTCTCATGATTTCTGAATAATAATGGATTTTATGAATTTTCTATGAATATATATGAATATATTCAATGAATATATACATCATATATACAATAAATATATACACCAATGAATATATGAATTTTCATTTCATATTAAGAATTCCGAAAGTTATAAGCAAAAAAATTGGGGCTGTTTTTATTACAACCTTAATTTCTCTACGATTATTCTATCTATCCTTATAAAAATGAACACAGTTTATTACAGTAGCCCATTTAATCATAATCTACAGTTTGAATGGTTTTGTTACATTAGTTTTGACAGGGTTAACCAAAAGATATTCTTTCTTTTAGGTAGCTTTCATTACAAAAAGTAAAAAGCTACCTATTGCAGCCGTCCGGAGGAAAGCACTTCCAGAAAATTTTGGTATATTTTCACCGATCATGACCCCCAGACCCCAAAACCACCCTCCGTTCAAATGTTGACATATATATATATATATATATATATATATATATATATATGTGATTTTTGTCATGCGATAACTATCGTATTTACGAACCGATTTGAATGAAACTTTATATGTACATAGTACATACAAATGTCTCGACCGAGTTTGTTAGACAGCATCATCCGCCATTTTGTTTCAAAATGGCAGCCATTTTAAATTTTTTAAAAAATTTAAAATTTAAAATTAAATGCTAAGAAATTAAAAGTTGAAAAATATTTTTCTTGTATGTGTTAGAACTTAAAACAAAAATTCCCGAACACTTTTTATTTTGTTTATATCTTAAAAAATGATTGAGTTATAGCACTTTGAATTTTTCTTATGGCTGACATTTTGAAACAGTCTGATTTTTGTCATGCTGTAACTAACGTATTTATGAACCGATTTGAATGAAACTTGGTATGTACATAGTAAATACAAATGTCTCGACCGAGTTCGTCATCCAGCATCATCCGCCATCTTGTTTCAAAATGGCGGCCATTTTAAAATGTTTAAAAAATTTAAAATTTAAAATTAAATGCTAAGAAATAAAAAATTGAAAAATATTTTTCTTTTATGTGTTAGAACTTAAAACAACGATTCCAGAAAAATTTTTATTTTGTCTATATCTTAAAAAATGATTGAGTTATAGCACTTTGAATTTTTCTTATGGCTGACATTTTGAAACAGTCTGATTTTTGCATTGCTGTAACTAACGTATTATGTACATAGCAAATACAAATGTCTCGACCGAGTTCGTTATCCATCATCATCCGCCATCTTGTTTCAAAATGGCGGTCATTTAAATTTTTAAAAAAATTTTAAAATTTAAAATGAGGTACAAAAAGATGAGAAATTGAAAAAGATTTTTCTTTTGTGTATTTGACCTTGATACAAAGATTCCAGAGTATTTTTTGTTTCATCTATATCTTGAAAAATGGCTGAGTTATAGCACTTTCAATTTCCAGTGTGGTTGACATTTTGAAACGGTCTGAAATTTGTCATGCGAGAATACGCATATTTATAAACTGATTTGGATATAACTCCGCGTGTACATAGTACATATCAATGTCTTGACCGAGTTCACTAGTCAACTTCATCCGCTATCTTGTTTCAAAATGGCGGCTATTTAAGTTTGTCAAAAACCTTTTAAATGTACAATGGTGTACAAATAAAAAATTAGAAATTGAAAATAGATTCTTTTGAATGTATTTATCTTAATAATGAATTCCGGAGTATTTTTCTTCGTCTTTATCGTAAAAAACGCCTGAGATATAGCTGTTTTAATTTCTAATGTGGGTGACATCTTTTTAAAAAATCAATTTGCCCGCGACAGCACTCGTATATATTAATCGATTTCGATATGAGAGTGCATGCCCACCTAAATTAAGATTTCGACTAAGCTCATTGGTTTATTTTATCCATCATGTTTCTTTGAAATGGCATACACTTCATAATATCGTGAAATTTGGCGACTCATTAAATCGCTGAAAATAAAACCAGGTTGAATAAAATATGACTAATTTCTAAAAATTTCTATTAATAATCAGTATTGACAAAAACTAGCATTCAGTCTTGTAAAATCGGGTTTCACTAATTTGAGCTTCGTATGTTCGAATAATATAACTTAATTTAAAATAAATAATATATAAATAAGTATATGAAAGCTACCTCTTCCTCCCGGCATTGCCGGAAGGACTTTTTCAGTTTGTTGACGGTCCCCATGGGATTTCGGAAAAAAAATATTCGCGGAAATATATAGCCTGTACATAATCTGTTAGGTAGCTTTCATTACAAAAAGTAAAAAGCTACCTATTGCAGCCGTCCGGAGGAAAGCACTTCCAGAAAATTTTGGTGTATTTTCACCGATCATGACCCCCAGACCCCAAAACCACCCTCCGTTCAAATGTTGACATATATATATATATATATATATATATATATATATATATATCTGATTTTTGTCATGCGATAACTAACGTATTTATGAACCGATTTGAATGAAACTTGGTATGTACATAGTACATACAAATGTCTCGACCGAGTTCGTTGGTCAGCATCATCCACCATTTTGTTTCAAAATAGCGGCCATTTTAAATTTTAAAAAAAATTTAAAATTTAAAATTAAATGCGAAAAAAATCAAAATTTGAAAAATATTTTTCTTTTACGTGTTAGAACTTAAAACAACAATTTCAGAATATTTTTTATTTTGTCTATATCTTACAAAATGATTGAGTTATAGCACTTTGAATTTTTCTTATGTCTGACATTTTGAAACGATCTGATTTTTGTCACGTGATAACACGCGTATTTATGAACCGATTTCAATGAAACTTGGTATGTACATAGTATATACAAATGTTTCGACCGAGTTCGTTGGCCAGCATCATCCACCATTTTGTTTCAAAATGGTGGCCATTTTAAATTTTTTAAAAAATTTAAAATTTAAAATTAAATGCGAAAAAATTAAAAGTTGAAAAAGATTTTTCTTTTACGTGTTAGAACTTAAAACAACAATTCCAGAACACTTTTTATTTTGTCTATATCTTAAAAAATGATTGAGTTATAGCACTTTGAATTTTGCTTATGGCTGACATTTTGAAACGGTCTGATCTGAACGATCCACAATGTTGCTTTAAAATGGCATACACTTTATGATATCGTGGAATTTGGTGACTCTCTAAATCGCTTAAAATAATACTAGGTTGAATAAAAGATGGCTAATTTCTAAAAATTCCTATTAATATTCAATCTTTACAAAAACTAGTATTCAATCTTATAAAATCACTAATTTTATAAGATTATTTCCACTAATTTGAGCTTAGTATTTTTGAACAATGTAACTTACCTTAAAATAAATAAATAAATATATAAGTATATGAAAGCTACCTCTTCATCCCGGCATTGCCGGAAGTACTTTTTACAAACCTGGAGTTTAAAAATAAGTATTTGTCTATATATTTAACAAAATGAGTAAAATCTCAAGGTATTCACATTAATATGATAGGACTGTATATTTTTGTGTAGAGTACACTGCAAAATATTAACAGCAGATTATTACTCTGCAAAATTTCTAGGATAAACATTAATACATTTTTATTTGACACAGATAATTAAAACAACAAGTTGTAAAAAGATGAGAAACGGTTTTCAAAAAATTTAATTTGAAAGAACATTTATGCTCTGTACCACGGTGTAGTAATTGAGAATTTTTGCAATCTAATAAATTTCAAAAAATCATTAAAAAAGTCAATCAATTCATATGCAGTTTTCAAAAAAAAAAAAAAAAAAAAAAAAAAAAATACAGTCGAGTCTCTCTATAACGAAACTCCATACATCGAATTTCTCTATATAACAAATTTTTGGCAGGAACGGTCCCCCTTTTTCATGATTACATTAAAAAGTCCCTATATAGCGAAATATCTATCTCCATATAACGAATTTTTTCATAAAAAGTTCTTTATTTATTCAGTTTTAAAAAAGCTTTAAAATCACATGGAATCAAATTTCCATCACTTTTTTTTTATTTATCGTTCAAGTCTGTGTTTTTTATATTGTTTCTCTACCTTGAATCTCCTCGATCTTTAAGTCCAACGAATTCATTCTACCAGCCCCCCTCCCACACATCTTTTAACATCCTTCGAGAAACAGTGTCAATTTAATTGTTAGATACATAAAACCTGGATCAATGTGGTAATTGAAGTCAGTGTTGATTTCAGAGGGTGGCTTGGGGGGACATTCACTCCCGGAGCAATGAGATCACCCCCGAAAATTTGAGATGTTGTGTTTTCAATAAGCAAAAAAATTAACGTACGTTTTTCTTGTGTGATTTTTATTAAGCTTTTAAATAAATGTCTTTTCTCTTTTATGAAACTGTTCAAATAATTAAGAAATAGGATGTTACGTTAATATTTATAGTTAACCACTTTAAATTTTTAATTGAACGCATGAAAAATAATACTTGTTCAAAATTTGCACATTATACAGAAATTTTAACGGCTTTCTCTATTCAACGAATTTCTCTATATAACAAATTTTTTACTGGAACAATGGATTTCGTTATATAGAGACTCGACTGTATTCAAAGTACATTTTTGTTCCTATTCGACATTGTACAATGTTTGAAAATATCGGAAATTGTAATAATAGCGATTGCAAAGTAAGAACACTTTAGGAACATTGGTTCTCGTGATTAACCCCCCTACAGTCTTGCAAAAATTTAAAAATGTAATTTTTTTTCTCTGAATTTTTCTTTTAAATGCTAAAAAATATGATTCTTTCAACGTTATCCAAAAAAAAAATCTTAATTACAAATATCGAAGTAATGCAGGAGTGTATTAATCACTGAACAATGTTTTAAAAAACCATTAAATCAAATATTCCGAATATAATTACTTCAAATATAGCTTATATTGCATGGAAACCTGAAGCTTAGTTAAGGCGCAACACTAGGCACAGAAAAAGACCCGGATGATAATGTAAAGTCTATGGAGGCGCTCTTTTCAAATATTTCGCCCAAATTTTTATATTTTTATATACTTTTTTTGCACAAGATAGCTGAGGACGCTCCACAACAGGCCTAGGTTTTACTTTTTAATTTCGGTTTCAGATTTTTTTTTATTATTTCAACTTTCAAAACCGAAATTGAAACTATGGTAATATAAAAAATACATAAGCAAAATTGAAAAAGTAGAAACTAGGCCGGTTGTAGATCGTCCTCAGCTATCCTATGCAAACAAATCATGTAAAAATATTAAAATTTGAGCGAAATATTTAAAAAGAACGCCCCCATAGACTTTACATTATCCTCCAGGTCTTTTTTCTGTGCCTAGTGTGGGGGCCTTAACGTATTAACACGTGCTTGTCAGTGAGGGGAATGCACAAAGGGTAAAGAAGTAGACATTAAATTTTGATTTATGCTGTGTTTATGCAATCACAAAGATTGTGTTGAATAAGAAGCTTTCTTAACGAGAATCTTCCTTAACGGTGCACTGTAAAAAAAAGTTGCATAGGTTCCGATTTGGAAACGGCTACTAGTTGCCTTTTTTTGAAACGAATAGATTCATTTTGAGAATGAATCGTTTTAAGTTAATAACGATAAATAGCTAAAAATACGGATAGTATCAGAAAGATTTCCTATCGTTTTCTAGATGTTCCGTACTCAAAACGGAATAAAATGAAACCTGAAATTTCATTTCGGAAATTAAACGTTTCGCTTCAGATGTGAAACGCTTCTAAATTTTTTTACAGTTTGCAGGTCAAAAAGCTTCCGCGTTCCTCTCCGTAAAGTTAAGTCTATGGGCAATTGATGCGATCGTATATTTAAAATATCTTCTCATTAAATTAATATTTTTAACTCCATTTTTCTGTGTTCTCTCTAAAATGATGTCTCTTTTTTCTTAGTTTTCAAAATATTTCTAAAACCCATACTTAATTTAATGTGCCGTGTTAAAATCTTATTCACAATTCGTCAGCTTTTGAAACACAAAATATTAAATTAAGCCTATACTTTAGATATATTTTGAAAAGTAGAAAAAAGGGACATCCTTTACGAAGAGACCAGATAAAAAATGAATTAAAAACACTAATTTCCCGAGGCGATATTTTAAATATAGGAATGCATAAAACGTCCATAGACTTAACATTACGGGGACGAATTCAAATGCTGTTGAGATTACTGCATGGAAATTCCATACATCAAAACATATACACAAAGGTTCACTTCTCAGTAATAATGCGTTCTGTTTTTCAGTGAACATGTGTGACCAGAAATGCCTAACAATTTCACCAAATAAGTTTTGAAAGTATAATATCTAGTGTTTTGCGATATCAGATGGAAATCAAAATCATGCAAGTTGTAAATAAATTATTTAAAAACTATTGGTCTGATGCATCACTACAAATATTTTCTAGTGTCTTTGCTTTGTGAATCAAATGAAAATTAATTAAGTATTAATTGAGTTAAGTGTTTATTGAAATTTTATGTAATCTAATTGATGCCTCTACTAGATGTTTACATTCAGTATTTTTAGAATACATATTGACTAAACATTATACAATCATATATCAATAAATAACATTAATAACAAAACAATCATGTTTCTATGAAAAATAGTGATAGTTTAAATAAAATTTTGAAATTTCTAGTTTTGTATTTGCTTCGCGAGATTAGTTAATAAAAAGAAAAATACTGCAATGATCACTATTTGAAAGGAACATTTCAAATAATTAATAACATCTATAAAAAAATATTCATTTAAAAATACTGAAATAATAAGAAAGTAATAATGGGCGTGTTCAGCGCAACTTACCAAAGTAACCAATGTTACTGACCGATTGTAGGGCAGTACGAAAGCGAATTATAGCACCAATGAAAACTATCCTATTGAATTGTAACTGACGTCACACTTCGCCTTGATTTTAACTTCGTACTTGTCTACAATCGGTAAGTGACCGGTAAGTTGTGCTGAACACGCCCATAGTGAAAAACGCCTCCATTGGTTTAAAATTAGCATGCGATTACCATCGACTGACTTGGAGCGTGTTCAGCATAACTTACCGGTTACTTACCGGTCACTTACCGATTGTAGACAAGTACGAAATGAAAATGAAGGCGAAGTGTGACGTCAGCTACAATTGAACAGGATAGTATTCATTGGTGCCACAATTCGCTTCCGTACTGCCCTACAATCGGTCGGTAACATTGGTTACTTTGGTAAGTTGCGCTGAACACGCCCTTAAGCAAGTTTAATTTAAATAAATTTTAAAAAAATTAAATTGAACTAAATACCAAACCATAGCTGCCAAAATTTTCCGTTTTTTTTTTTTTTTTTTTTTTTTTTTTTTTATACCACAAATATTTTGCAGTAAATTTTATCATTGTAAATCGCCGTAATCCGGCGATTAAAAAAGGCAAAATTTTCATTTAAATTTTTCTGGTCTAAAAAGTCGGAAGAGTTATGCAGCTATGACAACAGATGCTTTCATGGTGGCCTAAATTTTGCAAGCTGCATCTATAAAAAAATTTGTTTGCAATTACATGCTTTTAACCGTTTACACGCCGAATTAATATCGCAATGTAATTTTGTTTTTCCTATACTACAGCTTCAATTGTTTTAACTTATGCATACCAATTTAGAAAATAATAAAAAAAAAATATTTCTGCAGTTTTTTTTGGCTGTTTTCATTTCAGTATTCATATTTGGAACATGATTATTCGATGACAACCTATACAAATATAACAAATTATTTTCCGCTATATGCTATTGTATATTGTTCTTGAGTATTTTCTCGAATTCGAAAAAAACTTAGATTACTAGCGGTCAAATGTAAGTAATATAGAGAAAACGTTAAAAGCAAATAATATATATTTTATGCAAATTAATGAATTTACATTTTCCTTATACCTGTGGTAAATCCTTAAACATAATTTTTTTTTCAAAAGTTCAAATCAACCTTATATTTTATAGGAAAAATAAGGACATCTTTATTATATTGGAAAATATATATGTTTTGTGTTACAAATAATGCAATGTTCCCTTTTGGGAACATTGGCGTTTAAGCGGTTAATTTAATCTTATTTAACACCTTCTGAAAGCAATTATATCGTTCTCTCCTATTAAACTTTCGGAATACTAAGAAATTTTCAAAATTCCAATTTCCTGATGTAATTAAATTAAGGAAATCAAAATTTAGTTAATTTAAGTAACTAAGTAATTAAGTATATTAATATTATTTTAGTAACTATATTCACCAATCATGATAATGTAAAGACAATATAATGGAGGTAATAGTTTCCCTTGCGGCAGGAAGTTTGGTTAATGGAAATGATTACACGAGATAAACAATCATCAACTGAAACGTGTTTATTCTGTAATATAGTAATAATTATTGTAACTTGTATATTAATTTAAATGTTTATATAAAAGAATATGTTTTAGAATATACCTTTAAAATTGAAAAATATTTATTAAAGAATTTTCGATAATTAATTTCTGAAATGGGAAATGAAGCTTAAAAACATATAAATATTTGAGAGGAAATACGATGATTACAGACTAAATTAAAATGGATCTTCTTAACCTTCCTACCCTGAATGGGTCTAATCGACCCATAACTATAATTTGTTTTATGCGATTTGAACCAGAATTTTTTTCATAAAGAAAGTTAAATAACAGATTCAAAGCATCAAATCAATTAATTATATTAAAATGTTGTAAATAATAATTCTGGTGTGAGATATTTTTAATCAAGATTGAGGAAAATTTGAACAGGGTAGGAAGGTTAAACTGCTAAAAATCTTTTATTTGGATAAAACATGAATATTATAGTCCAAGACCCGACCAGTTATGCAGTCGGTTCTTGGACTAAGAGTAGACCTTGGTTTACTTTAATGCAGGAGAATGAAAGCACATGGTGATCCCCCCCAAGAGTAAAAATTATTCATTTTCTTTAAATAGCTAAGTCAACGACACTCTACTGATCACACTTCGTTACACACATAATAGAATATTTTGTAATACGGGAAACGGGATCAATGATTTCATAAGTCTTCATAGTTTAGAAAGGTGAAATAAAATGCAACTTTTATAAAATGAACGGATTTTTGAAATAAAACAATATATAATGGCATCTCCATTATACTCTCATAGTATGATCTGTATTTAAAAAATGTATATATTTACATGACTATCGTGCGTGTGCTTTTATTCAATAACGTAAAAAACGGGAAAAAAGTAGTAAGATGAAAAAAAATATTTTTCAATGATACTAAAACTATATGAAATTTTGAAAACAAGGGAAGATATAGGAGAAAATATAGAAAAACAGAAAGATGAACACGTAAATGTAAGCACGTTTATTAATTAACTATTTCCTTTTTAGGTGCGTTCGTAATTATGTAAATTCGTAGCACCTATTGTTGTCGCTCAGTCCGTCCGTCTGTCCGTCAGTCTGTCTGTCTGTCTGTCCGCATATAACAACGCAAAAACTACCCAACCGAAACGTTTGAAATTTAAAATACATAATTATAACATAATTTTGTCGAGTCATTTCAAATTTTATGAAAATCGGATGGATAGATCAATTACAGGGACAATCAAAAGTTTTCCGTTACATTACGGTCAATGGGGAAAAAAGTTTCAAATGCATTTTAATCGTTTGAAATTTAAAACATATAATTATTGCGTAATTTTGTCGAGTCATTTCAATGGTTATGAAAATCGGATGCATAGATCAATTACAGGGACAATTAAAAGGATTCCGTTACATAAGGGTCAATGGGGAAAAAATTTCAAATGCATTTTAATCGTTTGAAATTTAAAACATATAATTTTTACGTAATTTTATCGAGTCATTTCAAATATTATGAAAGTCGGGTGCATAGATCATTTACAGGGACAATCAAAGGTATTCCATTACATTACGGTCAATGGGAAAAAATATTCAAATGCATTTTTATGATGTTACACTAATTCGAATATAATATAATTGGTACGAATCTATGAAATATATACTAAAATATGCATTCTGTGCAATCTGTGATGCAATAAAGAATTTTTATTATTAAATTACAGGGCCACACAAAAGTATTCCACTACATAATGGTATACGGGGAAACATTGTTTGGGGCATGTTTTAATTATATTCAACTATTTCACATTTTATGAATAAGATATACGTTTCTGAGGTGTAATTAAAATTACTTTCTGCATATTTACAGAAACACAAAGATTTCGACTACTATACTGTATCCGAAGTACGCTCTACTATATCAGCAAGATCTGAATATTTTTAAAACTTCGTTATCGTACGAACGCACCTCATTTGCTACGTTCACGTGCAATTTCCAACTTGTTTAATTTTTAAATCACACTGTTGCAGTATAAATCATACGTTTATAAATTATAAAATTAGCTTTTCAAGAAAAAATAATCTATATTCTTTGTCCCATTTCTATAATATTTTTATTTTTTCTTCTAAATATCATTCACTTCAAAACTCTAACAAGCAGTTTATTTTTATGGGATTGATATAACGTACTTTAAAGAATCATAATTATGAGTTGAATACACTGTAAGAAAAATTCATGAGGTTACTAAAAATTTTTTAGTAAATTTGTATTCCACAGAATTTTTTAGTAACCATTCCAAACTTTTTTTGCAAGTGAAACAAACCTTTCTTTTGTAAACTGAACAAAAGAATTTTTTGTATAACTAACTTAAAACTTTTTAGTATGAGCCAGCCAGCAAATTTTAGTAACAGCTCCAAAATTATTTTTAGTAACCATTACTCACGGATTCTCAGTAGCTAGTCCAAACGCAATTTTTGCAGCGGTAGATTTCCGGCAACGCCGCAATAGATGGCAGCATCAAACATTGCCACCTGCGCACTTTTGATTTCATAACCCTTTTACTTAACAAATACTTACACTGCATGAACTCGGTACGTCTTTGTTGGTGTCGAGCTTCGAACCCGAGGCTTTTCAGTCTGGAGCTCTGCTATGACCACTAGGCTATCACGACCACACCAAGCGAGTTTTAGTAATAGCTATTAAAAGTATAAAACTATTAACTCTATTCATTGCTAGCTTTTTTCCAGTAACTCTTACTGATTTTCATGTAACTGAGTAAGATTACTAAATTTTTTTTTAGTAATTACAAGGATCACTAACTTTTTTTATTAGTAGATCGACCCTTTTCTTTTACAGTGTACCCAGTCGATATTAAAAAAATATGCTTTTTTTTAAAAATCATATACTTCCACGTGTGTTCGTTTGTAACTGCGCGTGATAATTGCGAAAAGGCATGTGTTTGTTTTTCTTTGAATATTTTTTAGAGTTTTTCATACTTTTTATTAAAAATATTGCTTTTAGAGAGTCTTTTAAATTTCAGACGTTACTGTTGGGAATAAAATGGAGATTTATAAGAATCGGGTTCAAAATTTCGCAAAAATTGACTATTTAATTAAAAACTAAAAATTGAATAGGAATCGTTAAGTATAATAATTATCAATCTGTGCATATTGATGACATATTCAAACAAAGATATTCATACAGAATATGACACAGAAGCTATATATTTAAAATATTACTAAAATTCTATTTTAAATTAATAATATTTAAAGTGGCTATCCAGCACTTTAACGCTTTTAAAATGAATGAAAAAGGCAAAAAATAAATGATGACGTATAAAGTAAAAGCTCTTGAATTTCACTGCTCATGGCATAGTGCCAGGCGTAAACAGTGCAGTTCATACTACACTCATTACATAGAAGATGAGTGTCGTTTCAGTTTAGGAATCTAATATTACGCATGGATGCAAGTTAATGAACTCTTAAAAGCCAGTGATTAAATGTTTTTGGCTAAGAGCAGATTTAAAATGGGTTAATCAAATGACTTTACACATAACCTCTTCTTTAACTAGAGCAGTTTTTACAATTTTTCTAAGCATTGTCTAAGCGAAGTATTGCATAATTTCAAAAACTATGGCCTACTATTAAAACACGATAAACTAAAACGCATTTTTAAGTTGAAATAGCTCAACAATTTTTCTCCAAATGAATTAAATGCATTTAGTTCATATAAAGTGATTAAGTTAATGCGCGTATAATTTGTTTAATTTTGCCATTTTCATTTAATAAACTGATAAACTTAGCTACAAAATATTGAAGAAACTGGTGTGATATATGCAAATAAATGCAAAAAACTTCTTAATCAAGCGTGAACAGTGCAGTTCATAATACACTCATTACATAGCAGATGAGTGTCGTTTCAGTTTAGGAATCTAATATTACGCATGGATGCAAGTTAATGAACTCTTAAAAGCTAGTGATTAAATGTTTTTGGCTAACTAAGAGCAGATTTATAGTGGGTTAATCAAACGACTTTACATATAACCTCTTCATTAACTACAGCAATTTAGATCAGTTTTTCACAATTTTTCTAACATTTTATTTTCTAAGCGAAGAAATGCAAAATCTCAAACACTATGGCGTACTCAGGGTTCGCACAGTTCTACCACTAAATTTTAGGAATACTTTCGAAGTGTTTCACTGCAGAAAAATATCGTAAAATCTGTGAATGAAGGTGGGAATTACGAATGTTGTGGTTTAAAAATTAAATGTAAATTTTCTTATTTTCAATAGTGGTGCCAGAGTCCTTGGAAATTCCAAGGAGTGTGCGAACCTTGCGTACTATTAAAACAAGATAAACTAAAACGCATTCTTAAGTTGAAATAGTTTAATCATTTTTCTCCAAATGAATCGAAATGATTTAGTTCATATAAAGTGATTAAGTTAATGCATGTTAATTAAATGTTTCTAGCTAACTAAGAGCAGATTTATAGTGGGTTAATAAAAAAACTTTACATATAAACTTTTCTTTATCTGGAGCAGTTTAGAGCAGTTTTTATAATTTTTTCTAAGCATTTTCTAACGAAGTAATGCATAATTTCAAAAACTATGGTCAGTTATTAAAACACGATAAACTAAACGCATTCTTAAGTTGAAATAGACTAAGCATTTTTCTCCAAATGAATCGAAATCATTTAGTTCATATAAAGTGATTAAGTTAATGCATTTATAATTTGTTTAATTTTGTCATTTTTATTTAATAAACTGATAAACTTAGCTACAAAATATTAAAGAAACTGGTGAGATATATGCAAATAAATGCAAAAAAAACTTCTTAATCAAGCGTGAACAGTGCTGTTCATACTACACTCACTATATAGAAGATGAGTGTCGTTTCAGTTTTTGAATCTAATATTACGCATGGATGCAAGTTAATGAACTCTTAAAAACAAGTGATTAAATGTTTCTGGCTAACTAAGAGCAGATTTATAGTGGGTTAATCAAAAAACTTTACATATAACCTCTTCTTTATCTGGAGCAGTTTAGAGCAGTTTTTAAAATTTTTTCTAAGCATTTTCTAACGAAGTGATGCATAATTTCAAAAACTATAGTCATTTATTAAAACACAATAAACTAAAACGCATTATTAAGTTGAAATAGCTTAACCATTTATCTCCAAATGAAACGGAAACATTTTGTTTATAAAAAGTGTTGTATAATTTGTTTGATTTTGGCATTTTCATTTAATAAACTGATAAACTTAGCTACAAAATTTTGAAGTAATTGATGTGATATCGGCAAAAAAAAGCAAAAAATGATTTAATAAACTTATAGACTTAGCTACAAAATTTTTGAAGGAATTGGTTTGATATACTCATTACATAGAAGACGAGTGTCATTTCAGTTTGGGAATCTAATGTTATGCATGCATGCAAGTTAATGAACCGTTAAAAGTTAGTGATTAAACGTTTTTGGCTAACTAAGAGCAGATTTACAGTGGGTTAATCAATTGACTTTAAATATGAACTCTTCTTTAACTAGAGCGGTTTAAAGCAGTTTTTACAATTTTTCTAGGCATTTTAAAAACAAAGTAATGCATAATAATTTTAAAAACTATGGCCTACCATTAAAAAACGATAGACTAAAACGCATTCCTAAGCTGAAATAATCATTTCTGTCCAAATGAATCGGAAACATTTAGTTCATATAAAGTGATTAAGTTAGTGCAGGTATAATTTGTTTAATTTTATCATTTTCATTTAATAAATGATGAACTTAGCTACAAAATGTTGAAGGAATAGGTATGATATATATGCAGATAAAAGCAAAAAACTTCTTAATCAGCCGTAAAAGTGCAGTTCATACTACACTCATTACATGGAAGATGAGTGTCATTTCAGTTTGGGAATGTAATATTACGCATGGATGAAAGTTAATGAACTCTTAAGAGCACACACTAGTCACGCGGTAAAAGCCGAACGCTAATGTTAAGTCTATGGGCGCAATCCTTTCAAATATCTCGCTGAAATTTTAATATTGTTGCATGATGTTTTTGCACAAGATAGCTGAGGACGATCCACAACCGGCCTAGTTTTTACTTTTTCAGATTTTCTTTAAAAAATTACTTCAACTTTCGAAACCGGTTTAAACCGGTTCTGAAACTGAAACTATCGTAATATAAAAAATGTATAACCAAAATCGAAAAAGTAAAAACTAGGCCGGTTGTAGATCGTCCTCAGCTATCTTGTGCAAAAAAACTCATGTAAAAATATTAAAATTTCAGCGAGATATTTGAAAAGATTGCGCCCATAGACTTATCATTAGCTTTCGGCTTTTACCCCGTGACCAGTGTGTGCTCTTAAAAGCCAGTGATTAAATGTTTCTGGCTATCTAAGAGCAGATTTATAGTGAGTTAATCATATAAATTTTCATATAACCTCTTCTTTTACTAGTGCAGTTTACAGCAGTTTTTACAATTTTTCTAAGCATCTTCAAAGGAAAATAATGTATAATTTCAAAAACTATGGCCTGCTATTAAAACACGATAAAATAAAACGCATTTTTAAATTGAAATAGCTCTATCATTTCTCTCTAAATGAATCGTAAATATTTAGTTCATTTAAAGTTATTCAGTTAATGCATGTATAATCTGTTTAATTTTGTCATTTTAATTTAATAAACTGGTGAACTTAGCTGCAATGCTGAAGGAATTGGTGTGCATAGGCAAATAAAAGCAAAAAACATTTTAATCCTTCTATCCTTATATTATACATGTGATAGTCTGTGTGAATGTTTGAATGAAGTCATAGTCAGAATGGCTTAAGTATTTCTATATAGATGGATATACCCAGAAGTGAATATGGGATGTGTTTTATTTTATTCAAATATATTTCTAAATAATTTAAAATTCCAATATTTTTCATGCAGAATTAATAAACAATTTTGCAATAAAATTTTATCTTCTTTCTTTTTTTCGTTACCAAAACTGAAAACGCGGAATAATAATTTGTCTTCAATAATTAATTTTCAGTTGAAAGAATTTCACGTTAACACGAAAAATGTAATAAAAAAATTAAGAATTAGCATGTGACGTCAAATTCGAAATAAAAGGGAAATTTTCGGTGTCAACTTATAAAAAAATCTGAGTGGAGAAAAGTGTAGGTAACGAAGTCCGCTACGAACCAGTCGGGTCTGCAAATCGACCGTAGCTAAACGCCATGTTAGGCTTAATGGACGACATGCGCTAACATGTGACAGCTAAATGATAATTTCTTCTACTTGAAATAATGTTTGTTCGGTTAAGTTAAAGCTATTATAAACAATATAAACAAACAAATGCTTCACCTTTGCCAGTGAATTGCACAAATTCCAAATCTACAAACAAATGAACGGCTGTGAGTGATTCATTATAAAACGAGGCTAATATCTGATTCTGCTTTTAAAATATTTGTAAAAGCATATTAAAGACTTGAAATATATTTTGAAATGCATTTTTCACTTTCGTTTACATGTATACGCAGTAAGTTTAAAACATTCCACACATTAACTAATATATATACATACATGTGATTAACATTCTATAAATTTATAAATATTAATCGATAAATGTTTATAAGCGCAAAAAATGATACATGTTCTATGGAAATATTTAATAATAGTCTATTAAACATATTTGAATTTCGCTGAATTTTGAGGACGCATTTTATCTGGCTCACTGAGTTTAATTTTGGAAACTTGCCAAATTTAAAATTAGTTATGTGTTTGTGACATTAAAAACAGTTTTCAGTTTTAAAATTGCAAATAACTTTAAATTTGAAACATTAAAAAAAAGGTCATGATTTTAATCATAATTTGAGCGCATCAAAGTATGGAATCGTTGTTTATTTAAAAATCAACAAATTTCAATCATACCACTAAATGTATTTGTTTATTTAAATTCCTCGTTTTCCACATATTACATTCAACTATATGTTAAAGGGGAGAATAAAATAAAATTGTCAACTGGAAGCGAACACTGCTCGAAAAAGTACCAATTATCATTGCATTTCTTTCTTCGGAATGCTTTCTTAGAATTTCTTAAAGATCTCTTTACATTCTTTCGAAATTTTATATCTTATTTCAAACATTTCTGTGATATCCACTTGCTTAAAAAATTTATAAAAAATAATTTTTAAGTATTTTATAACATGCTGCTTACTGTAGTTGAAACAAGAAAAAAGATTATTTATTGGTTTAAGGACTTCTTTATAAGTATTTAGTTACTCCATTACTCAATATATTTTTTAACACAAATTGGTACCCAGAAAATAACAAAAATATCTCAGCGGAACGTTCTTCAGTTTCTTTAAATTGTAATGAGTCTGCGTAACAATAAATTCCGGGACTTATACGTTTCTTTTTGTGTCGTGAAGAATTTTGTCATCCAGAAAAATATATTATCTCCTGATTGGTTTTAAACTCATTAGTTTTGTTTATTTGCTTTGCCGGAGAAAAAAAGGCTTGTGCCATATTTTTCAGCAATAAACATTCTCCGCATCATACTGAAAAACTAAATTATCTTCTCATAATTAATAAAAAATAAGAAAAGCTGGCTTCATTATTCTTATCTGCAATTATTGCAAAAGATTTCAATAATATTTATTTTTCAGATATCCGCATGGATTTTCTATCGCGTGACTGTATTTTTTTCTCAAGTTTAACATAAAATTACGAAATTTTTCCAAAATATTGCCTTTAAAGTTTGTAATATATCAAAATATAATGAAATATAGAAACGCAAATATCTATAAATATATTAGTAAACTGCAAATTTAAATGTCTGAAATGAATGATTTATAAAAGGGGACAGTTTAAAGAGTTATTTTTTCGAACAATTTTTTACGTCAGAATTTCAGACACTTGAATATCTGAGTTATATAAAACGTTATATTCGTTATTATTATACATCCCTGTAAACGAACTATAAATTTTATTTTATCTATACATTATAGAAAGCATGTTGCATCTTACTTAAGTGATACGTATCAGTGCCATTATCCAGCAAACACAGAGCTATCTGTAAACAATCGGCCCACAGCCGGTTTGCCCCTATCGACGATATCGGCACGATACCGTCACGCCGTATCGGTTCCGTACTTTTTGACTGTTAGGCACACAGCCGGTCCGCTATCGCATCCCCAGAATAAATTGAAAAAAAAAAAAAACAATGTTGCTGGCGCCATCTATGATTCACCTCGGAAATATATTTGATAAAAATTCCCCAAAATTTACTTCAGCGAAGGCTGACGTTGGGGTTGATCTCAGGTTCCCAAGGGCAGAAAGTGAGTGCTTAACCAATTGAACACTCAGCGTCCTTGAGGGTGATTTTATGGGGTAATAAGAGAAAAGCATTTCGTTAATGGATGCATTTGTCGTTGAAGGTAAATAGCTGATGGATGCAATTTTGATGTGTTTTTATATTATTTTTTATTTGTGTATTATTAATTAATGTAGTATTATTTATTTACTTGTTATTAATTTATTTATTTTGTAATTGTCCTATGCTGAAATAAACTAAACTTAATATTAAAATGAATAAAATAATTATCATAGCGAATTAATTAAAGAAAACGAAATTATTTTTCTTACAAATTTAAGAATCATGTATTTAATAAAATGAATTTTTTTAGAGGTTTTGTATTAGCTAATATTTTTTATTAGGATTCATAATGTAACTACATGCATTGCATTAATTTATTAATCATATATTTTTATCATGGAAAACTTATTTTCATAAATAGTAAGTTGGTAATTTATAAATTTTAACTAGATTAAGAATTCATTTTATGTCATTTGTTATTTATCAATATTTTTAATTTTAAAATAAAACAAAAATATTAATTTATATCAATATATTTTAATTTGGGTAGATAATTTTTATAATGGAGGATATTTCTGACCATTGCTGTAAATTTAAAAATACTTTAGTAATTAATAAAATCGGTGAATTAGAAATTTTTTCGTTCATACAATTTTTGTTTTAGGAATTATAATGTAATTAAACGTGTTAGATTAAAGAATATGTATCTGTAAAAAAAAAAAAAAAAAAAAAAAAAAAAAAAAAAAAAAAAAAAAAAAGAGTTTGTAATTAGTTACTTTTTATTAAAAAAATTATTTTATGCCATTTGATGACTGTAGAATATATTTTTAGTAAATATATATCTATATTATTTATTTTCGTTTGGTAATTTTTTAAAGGGGGGAGCTCAGAATCTTTCATTTAAATTTTAAGGCTAAAAAGTTGGGTAGAATTCTTATATTTTTATAGCTATTAAAATAATTTTAAACATTTTTTAATAATTTGTTTTTTTTAAACAAAATAAAAAAAAAATCTTTTAAAATAAATATATAATTAGAAAATAAGTTGAATTAACTAATTTTTTATAATAATTATTATTATTACTTTTTTACGATAAAGATTATAATGAATAATAATTTTAAGGAGGGATTAAAATATGTATTTTGCTGATTCAAATAATTGTAAGTCCTTTTTTAAATGAATTTAATTAAATATATAAATAAATATTGGCAATTTTTGAAAAATTTTCTATTAATGCCTGTTAGCATTTTATATGAAATACATTAAATTTAGATATTTTGTCAAAATAACTCAAACATAATTTAGAAAAAGAAAAAATAATGTCGGTTAAGAGTAAAAATTCTTAATTCGGTCCAATGTTGGCAAATCTAATCGGGCCACTATCAGAAATCCCGTATCAGTCCTACTTGCCGGTATAAGCAACACCCCCTATAATCAAGGCCTTCACACCGTTTCAAAATGGCCGATCGCGATGTCCGACTTCCCACTTCCATAATATGAATTTAGAAAAGCTCACACAAAGTTGTATTTCTTGTAATTTTCAAAATTTTTAGCAATAGTGTTTACTTTCTCAGTTAATTTAATGTGTAATCAAGTAAATAATTGTCATTTCCTATAAATATAAGTTGTAATTTAAGAGGGTTACTTATTGTTTAAAAAATATACTAAAAAGAACTTAAAATACAAATTTTTATAAGAGGCAAAACTGCATTAGATTTGAGCTTTGGATTTCTAAATAGATGTGATTTAATTTAGAAATAGAACATTTCTTTTACATTATCAATATCACACTATTTTAAATAAGTAGGATAGAAAAAAATCTGTATTAAAGCATCAAATGAACTTACACATTGAAGAAAAGAAAGAATGAAAATAAAAAAAAAAGAAAAGAGAAAAAAAACTCAGCAAAAAATCTTAAGGTTAAAATTATAACAGTATATCATTTTTTCTAAAAAATATATTACAATTTATATTTTAAATTAGCTTCATAATCCTGAAGCTAAATTCTTTTACATGACTGAAATCTGATGACTTGACTTAAAAAAAAAAAAAAAAAAGAATTGGGAAAAAATGTACTAATTAATATGTTGTGTGAGAAGAGTTTTTTCATTTCAAATATACCCCCCCCCCCCCACACACACACACACTCACTCCCATGTATTTCATTTGTTTACTTTTTTCTTATTTGATGAGAATTATTTAAAGACAGAATGCTAAGTGTTATCTCATTTACTTATGTCATTGTCTTAATATCATTATTATGAAATAATTTCTGTTATACATATGTAAGATATAAAATGTTTTTTATTAAATCAAAACAAATAAATAAGGTATATTTTATTTGCTTTCTAGCTTTAACTTTTTTATTATTCAGTATTTCCTTATAAGATTGTTTAATCGTATAAATTAATATTAAATATAATATCAAGTGGCATTGGAACAAAGAAAAAAAAAAGGTGCAACAACTTATCAATTTATAAATTATTTTTAAATTAATATTACTATTCTAAATTATTATTATTATTAAAGAAAGCATGTGTTCCTTATTAATTTATAAATTATTTTTAAATTACAATTATTATTATAATTTATTATTATCAATATTATTGAAAAAAATCTGTCAATTGCCAATCTATAAATTATTAAAGTATAAATTTGAAAGTATTATTATTATCAAGGGAAAAAAATGTATCCAGTATCAATCTATAAATTATTTAAGATTATTATTATAAATTATTATTAAAGAAAAAAATTTATTCCTTATCAATCTATAAACTATCTTTAAATTGCTATTATTATTATACATTACTATTATTATTATTATTATTAAAGAAAGCATCTGTTCCTTATTAATTTATAATTTTTTTTTAATTACAGTTATTATTATAAATTATTATTGAAAAAAATCTGTCAGTTGCCAATCTATAAATTATTAAAGTATAAATTTTAAAGTATTATTATTATCAAGGGAAAAAATGTGTTCAGTATCAATCTATAAATTATTTTAAGATTATTATTATAAATTATTATTAAAGAAAAAAATCTATTCCTTATCAATCTATAAATTATCTTTAAATTGCTATTATTATTATACATTACTATTATTATTATTAAAGAAAGCACCTGTTCCTTATAATTTTTTATAAATTATTTTTAAATTACAATTACTATTATAAAGTATTATTGAAAAAAATCTGTCAATTGCCAATCTATAAATTATTAAAGTATACATTTTAAAGTATTATTATTATTAAGGAAAAAAATGTGTTCAATATCAATCTATAAATTATTTTAAAATTATTATTACTATAAATTATTATTAAAGAAAAAATCTATTCCTTATTAATCTATAAATTATCTTTAAATTGCTATTAGTATTATACATAACTATTATTATTATTATTAAAGAAAGTGTCTGTTCTTTATCAATTTATAAATTAGTTTTCAATTACTATTATTATTATTATTACTAAAGAAAAATATCTACTAATATTAAAGAAAAAAAATCTGTTTCCATAAAAATAACTTTCGAATTAAGAGTATTTATAGAAAAAAGGAAAATATAATTGTCAAAATATCAAAAGTAATTTAACAGCTGAAGCTAATTAATATGCTAATGAAAGCTGCAATAGCACTAAACAAACTCTTTGAATATTTTATGAATTAATTTAAACAGCGCACCCAGATTATAGTAAATTATTTTTAAAATAGCGAGAAAAATTATATAATTTAATAAGTAAATTCGGATTTAAACTAATAAATTGGAATTTAGAAAAATATTTAATAAACAAAGAAATAAACAATTGCTAAAGGGCAGTAATTTTCTTATAAAAATATATTACACATAAATATTAACAAAATCCCGTGAGGAAATACTGAAAGTTAAAATCAACAGGATAAAAATTCAGATGAGAAGCAAAATTATATTTTTTTTATAATTATTTTAAACAAAATACTAATTCACCATAGATGTAAATGATTTGAAAACCACTGTTGCAATACATATAGCTTGAAAACTAAATCGGTAATCACGAATCTTACAAGTGTGTGTAACAGAAATTATCTTTAAAGCTTTGTTAAAACAATGATATAAGGAAAAAGAGATAACACTTACTTTTAGTCTTTATACTATCCAAATTTTGTACAACGCAAAACAAAATAGAAAATGGCGAAACGCCAGATTGAAACATGCCGTACTACATACTAGCACTGACGCACACTGACTAGGTATTTCGCGAATGAAGGTCACCGGTAAAAGAGGAGTCGGACCTTCGGACTGTAGGGGCAGCCATATTGAAACTTCTGGAATTCGCTGCGTAGGCCTTGACTATAGGGGGTGTTGGTATAAGTCGCTTCCCGATATAAAATCATAAAAGGCCCGTTTACGATAACCGGTACCTGTAAAAGCAGATTCTTATGTTCCAGTTGACGGCATGCTGCTGACACTTTACCGAAACCACTGTGTCCATGCCGACACATAACCGACACTGCTAGCTGCGGTTCGATTGTGTGCCTAAAGGTATGTGTTTGCTGGGTATGTTTGAAATCTCGCAATATCGTCACTATAAAAGACATATTCCAATGTAGTAAATAAATTACTATTTTGCATTCATTATTTTACATAAATTCATTTATATTATGTATGCATTAGGTTATGAAATTTTGTCTCAGTCCGGATAATGTTAATAAGTTTATAGTTTCTGTTTCGAAACCGTTGATTTTGAATTTGGTCAAGTTTATTTTATATTAATTCTATATATTCAATCATTTGCATTTAAAGGAGTTTAAAAATATTTTTAAGAATAAGTAGAATTATTTGGCATATTTTGTGGTCTTATTTCATGTAAATTTGATATGGAGTAATTCTTAAACGTGCTAAGTGAAAATAAAAATATCCCTGTCGGCTTGGCCTATAGGCGGAGGTAGATTTCGATGAGTGCTCATTTCAAAAACAAAAAATAAAATATGATTAGAGATAAACCCAGTTTAACAATTTTCTTTGGCCGCTTTTGAAAAATATTTAATTTATTTTTATGTAAGAACTGGTTTTTATCAAAATCATCTTAAGCGAAATTCGGCTCAAATGCCCATTTTGACAACATATTTTGAAATATATTCTGACTTTATAATTAAAAGATTGACCAATACGCAAATTATATAGTTCCTAAATAACAAAAAACTGTCAATTTAATGCTTTTGAGAGCAAAATCGTATTTAAAAAGGAGTCATAAAATAACCAATTTGTTATTTGAATACATCCTCAATTCTTAAATCATGATTGCTTTGGGAAATTTTGTGCGAAGTGCCCATTTTGGCAGCCTTTTTTGAAATATATTCTGCCTTTATCAAAAAAACTGGCCAATCCGTCACATTATATAGTTCCTATATAAGAGGACCTGTAAATTGGATGCGTTTGAGAACAAAATTGGATTTAAAAATCAGTCATAAAATAACCAATTTGTTATTTTAATACATCCTCAAATCTTAAATCATGATCGCTTTGGGAAATTTTGTGCGAAATGCCTACTTTGACTGCTTTTTAAAAATATGTATTTGGCCTTTATCAAAAAATTGACGAATTCTCACATTATATAGTTCCTAAATAATAAAAAACTGCCAATTGAATGCGTTTGAGAGCAAAATTGAATTTAAAAATGAGTCATAAAAAAAACAATTTGTTATTTGAATATATCCTCAATTCTTTAATCATGATGGATTTGGGAAATTTTGTGCGAAGTGCCCATTTTGGCAGCCTTTTTTTGAAATATATTCTGCCTTTATCAAAAAACTGGCCAATCCGTCACATTATATAGTTCTTAAATAAGAGGACCTGTAAATTGGATGCGTTTGAGAACAAAATTGGATTTAAAAGTGACTCAGAAATAACGCAATTTGTTATACTTCTTCAATGTTTCAATCACTATTACTTAGGGAAATTCTATTCAAAATGCCCTTTTTGGCAGCCTTTTTTGAAATATATTCTACCTTTATTAAAACACTGGCCAATATATCACATTATAAGTTCCTAAATAAGAGGATCTGCCATTTGGATGTGTTTAAAATCAAAAATGAATTTAAAAATGAGTCAGAATATAAGCAGTTTTGATTTGAGGTTTTTTCTCAAACTCCTATTTTTGTTTAATTCATTTTTGATATAAGAATTGGTCCTATGAAAAACTTGTTAGTATAAAAGTTGTAGATATTATTGAGAAGATGTAAAATAAATATAATTAGATTTGATTGCTTAAGGTTATTGAGTAAGTTATGGATTTTTTCTTTTTCCTCCCCCCTTTTTCATTTCGTTTTTAATTTTTTTCATAGGTAAAAACTGGTCCTATCAAAAACTTGTAAATACAAAAGTTTTAGATAATGTTGAGTACATTTCTAAAAAATTTAGTTGGATTTGATATCTTGAGAATTGACGAAGTTATGAATTTTTTTCTCCCCAAAACCTTGTTTTTTTCGCCCCTTGAGCCCACTTTTAACTTTATCAAAAATCTGTCAAACATAAACTTTTAGCCCATTTTTTAGAAGTAATATAAACTTTAAACGGATTCTATATCTATTTTAATAAGGAAGTTATCGCGTTTTTTCGGTTTTCACAAAAACCCTCCCTATTTCCACCCCCTTGGTCCGATTTTGCCCATTAACAAACTCGACCGAGATTTTATGCCCCTTGATTTTATGTAAAAATTTGAAGAAAATCTGAGCATAATTATGGAAGTTATCGTATCTAGAAGAAAGTGAAATATATATATAGATAGATAGAGAGAGAAATAGATAGATAGATAGATATATAAACTTTTTTACTGATGGTAGTTTTGGGGTCTAGGAGTCATGATCGGTGTAGATCTGCAAAAATTTTTCAGAAATTCCAACATGGGAGAGAATGCAATAGGTAGTATTTCATACGAAATCTACCTAATATTTCATACGAAATCTACCTAATAAGTCTTTGAGAGTGCTAATGGGTTTTTCTTACATTCAAAAGTAAAGATAAACGGAAACAGGTTTTTTTAATATCGAAACCTATACAAAATTTCATTATTCTGCCTGTTTTCGGTCAAAAATGAAAATTTCGGAATACATATGTTATTATTCAGAATTAATAATTGATTATACGTTGATAATGCATGTGGCCCACGTTGACTCTGTGTGCCTCTGTCTTAAACTTTTTATTTATATGTAATTCATCAATTTCAACACGGAATCATTTTCGAATCATACGGATTTCATCTAATTAAAAATTTATACTGATTCAAATTTATGCTGATAAAAAAATAAACTTTAATAAAAAAAAATAAACTTTATATTTATTTGCAATTAGATTTAGCTTCAACAATTTTTTTATGAACTTGCGCAATCTTTCAGAATAAACTGCTCGTTTGTAGTTAGTGTCATGCACAAACTTGGCAGAAAAGAAATAATCGTTGATTGAAAATTTGGTTTCGCGCTTTCACTCAACAGGAAAATAAGTGGTCGTAAATTAAGCAACACTGACCAATCACAATATCTCCTAAACACATTACAATTCCTGTCAGTGTTGGACTACCTGCCAATCAAATTTGAAAATATGTCAGTTATTTAAACGTTTTCCTTTCCAAAGTCTGGGAGATAAAAGGTGCTGTCATCGAATAATTGTTATGAGGGATAATATTGCGAAATCTTCACCAAA
This sequence comes from Maratus speculifer, assembly GCA_964019185.1. NCBI lineage: Eukaryota > Metazoa > Arthropoda > Arachnida > Araneae > Salticidae > Maratus > Maratus speculifer. The sequence continues at coordinate 59,772,472 of OZ025299.1, read as the reverse complement.
TATAAGATTAAACAAATTAAGCAAACAATTTCGAATTAATGTTTGACAAGTTGCATGTCAAACACGTTTCAATGGTAATTTTAATTTAAACATAGTAAAAAAATGCAATTTAATAACAAGTATTTTGTTTGTCTATATAATAAATGAAAATTTTGTTACGCTTGTGGCAGTCACAACAGTAACAAAATATTAACTTAATGTATAGTAAAATGGTTTTAGGTTACAAATTAGTTGATGTGAGTTGGATTACGTGAGTGGAACACATGGGTATTTAATTATTATATTTTTTAAATAAAATAATTGGGATTATTTATGAAAATGTTCTCGAATTGTCAGAAATTTTTTTATGTACGTTCCCTAATATGATATGTCTTTAAATTGAGCATGTTTTTTTCGATATAACCTTCATGTAATGATATTAATATATGTCTGTACATTTATTTTTACATTTTTGTACATTTAAACTTTTTCCTTTCCAAAATCTGAGAGATACAAGTGCTGTCATCAAATACTTGCTATGAGGGATAATATTGCAAAATCTTCAATCAAGTATGAGATTAAACAAATTAAGCAAACAATTTCGAATTATTGTTTGACAAGTTTCGTATCAAGCACGTTTCTATGATAATTTTAATTTATACATAGCGAAAAATGCAATTTATTTTATACATCTAATTAATTAATTTGTTCGACTTCTCCATTCGGGTCTAGCATCTTATTCCACTGTTACTTTTGTGACCATTCCAGGAACATTTTCATAAATAATCGCTGTTATTTTATTCAAAAATATAATTAAAATAAAAATTGAAATAACCAGTTAAGGGTGTTCTTAACCCATTCGTGCCCACGACCTTTTGCGCAAATTTTATTCGGTTGGTACCACTATTTTTAAAAGAATTAAGTTTAGTTCATTAATTACGAAAATGTTTCAATTAAATAAAATAAAGATTGTTGTTCTTTTTTACCGGTGTCAAAAACAGTGCTACATGCACCTTTTGAGGCGTCCCTAAAAAGGGACGCTAGGCACTAATGGGTTAACTTTGGGCAATTAACTAATGGGGCAACTTTGTGACACATGTTTTAATTTATTTTTGTTCGAAAATGCATGAAAATAGCAAGTGTTGTTATTCACAAACTGTCTAATTGCACTCAATTTTCTGTTTTTTTTTTTTTTTTTTTTTTTTTTTTTTTTAAACACAATAAATTTTTCATAACAAGCCTTCAAAGTTTACGTTTTTGAGCACATTTCCGGACGAAAGCAGAAAAACCGGTCGAAAATCAGGAGAAAAACGGATGATCACGTGATCGAAATAGCTTATAACTGGATAGGTAATTTAACTATCATAAAATGGAAAAATAAGTTCAATTCGAAATCGCTTCCATTGTCAGGCATTCCAATTTTATATATTTCTGTTAAAAAATGAATTTGTAAATGTGTCAAAACTTTTTACACTTGTTGAGGGGAGGTGTTGAGAACGCCCTTAAATACCATTTGGTCTACTTGCATAAAATGTATCTAATTTTTAACAAAATCATTTTGCTTGTCTATATAATAAATCAACATTTTGTTACGCTTGTGAACAGAGTGTCACAAGAGTAAAAAAAAATTGACTTAATATATAGACAAGTAAAATGGCTTTAGGTTACAAATTAGTTATATGTTATATGAGTAGAATACAATGATATTTAATTAATTAAATAAATTTTTATCACAATTATTATTTTTAACAAAATAACTAGGATTATTTATGAAAATGTACTCGAATTGTCATGAAATTTCTGAATGGACTTACCTTAATTTGATATGTATTTTAATTGAGAGTTTTTTTTTTTTTTTTTTTTTTGTCTTTTCTTTTCGATATAACCTTCGTGTAATGATAACAATGTATGTCTGTACATTTATTTTATACATTAATCTACGTTCTACTATTTTGATATAAGAATAATAACAGTAATGATAAAAGTTTCAATTTACATCGTTGGTAATTCTTATATTTCAAAAAGGTTTCTCATTCTTAAATTTTATAGAGCTCTACTTCCTTGAACGAACAATTTATGCTAAAGCATAAAGCATAAAACAAGCTAGAAAGTTACGTTATGCTATAATTGGAGAGTTTACAGACGTCTTGAAAAATTCTTTCTTAGCCTGTTGCTCTAGAAGTATAATGCAGAATATCTATTTTCCTTAGATTTTAGTAAATAACATATTCGTTGACTTTTTGTAAACTTTAACATATGTGATTTTGATAGCTACTTTTAATACAATTAAAGTAGAGTAATTTTTTTCTCCTCTATCTCCCCCCACTCCCCAAAATATCGGATCCGAAAGAGTTAAAATATATGGCAATATACCTAAGTAATTATTTTCTAGTAATGTCAAAAATCACAATAATGGCCATACTTTTATGAATTATGTGGATTATTAATTGTTTCAAAATGTTTTTATTAAAAGTATTGTTAAAGTAAAATATTCAACAAAAATAAGAAGAAAAGTAAGAAAAATCGATTTTTCATACGTTGGCCAGAAATTTTCGTTAATTTTTAGTACGATATTTAGCTTTTTTTTTACATTAAAGAAAAAAGGAGAGAAGCGAATGATTTTTTTTTCTCGACTCACGCATCTTCAAACAAATTTCTTATTGATCTGAGTATATATAAAAAGGAATTTTTACAGTAAACGATGGAACAAAAAATTCAATCTTTAACAATCACAGTAGATTACAATATGATCTGAACGCAGGTGGTTGTATCAAAATATAAGAACCTCTTACTTTAATCTCGTGTTTTAGATTAGATTTTGTAAGAGTTTTCCAATTTTCTAATAACACCTTATCTTGAAATCCAATCTGAATCACAACATGAGTTAAATTTACTGTGATAGTTTAGTTCCAATTTGCGAAGTGTACCGCTCAAAACAGCCCACAAATTTTTAAATGTATTAAATCTAGTGAATTCCCTGGCGGGGTAAACAAGTAACCTTTGCATTTTATTATGGTCTTCCACATATGTATGGAGCCAAGCATTGTTAAAAATGATTTCGCCATTTTGAATCAAATTTTTAACCCTTTCGGGTCTGCTGTACTATTAATAGTATATGTCTTGTAATGGAGTATTATTTTGTATTCAGAAATATTTTTGCTTCTATTTACATGTAGTAATGTTAATATATGCCTATGCATTTGCTATATGACTTCATTTACGTAGGTATTTAGTAATACTAATAATTATTATTATTTGCTTAACTGTTTTTGGGCCATTTGAAATTCTTTTATTTTAAACATATATTTCAAATATTAAATTTAAAATTAAAGTTACTTTCCTGAAAAAATAATGCAAACTAAAGCTTAAAAAGTATTAGAAAATTGTAATATAAATTAAATATTTTTGTAATACAATATTTTCTAAACACCTCCAAAAATTCTTCCTCAGCCTATTTTCATATGAATATTAGTTGAATAATGTACATAACAACAAAATTCGTTATGTTTCAGAGAATGAAATATTCGTTAAACACTAATTAATTTATTCGGATAGCTAGTGTTAATATTATTATCGTAAGAGTACTTTTTTCTAAAACTTGAAAAAAATTAGGACCCGAAAGGGTTAAGTACTGCTTCCATCTTTTGTCCCAATATATATATGTAATTTTTAACACTCTAAAAAGAAGAACTTTTTCATGTTCTATCGCTCTCCCCCCAAACAAAAAGCAGTTTCTTTTGTGAGGATTTCATTGTTTGCTCAATAGGGGCTGCTGAAAATGTTTCATTATCGCTTTTCCTCATTTACACTGTAAAAAAAATCTGTGAAGTTACTAAAAGTTTTCAAGGAAATTGGGATTCCAAGAACTTTTTATGCAACGGCAACGGCAAAAATTCATTTAACAGCTACAGATTTGCACTGAAAGTCAAAAAAATTTTAAGGTTACTAAGAATTTTTTAGGAAACTTTGGATGACTAAAATACATTATGTAATTACAACTCAGGTTACAGACAAAATTTTAGTAACATAACTATAATTTTTGTAGATTCGCTAGTTAGTTTAGTAAAATTAGTTTTGTACATTTACATATTTTCTTGTACAGTGTACAGATAGAATGTTAGTAAACATACAGATTTCGGCAACTTTACATCTGTATGATTACAGATTTTTTATTTATTTATTTATTTATTTTTACAGTGTAGAGAGATCGGTATCCTTGTACAAAAATTTTCATTTTGTTCATAAATAACTCTTTTCTCGAACTGTCAACAGTCATACCGCCTACTATATGTCTAAAATATACATTTCTTTATCGTTACGGCTATCACCAATTTATTTTTCTGGAGTTTAATGATCTTTTTATTATCTTCAAAAAGATCTGTTTAGGTGCGTTTATAATTATGTAAATACGAAACACCTGCAGTAGTCGTTCACTAAGTTCATCCGGTCGCATATAACAACATAAAATCTACCCAACCGAATCATTTGAAATTTAATATATACAGGGTGTATCTAAACTACTGGGCAAAACTTTAAGGGGTGATAGTACACATCAAGACAAATAATATTAAATGGGAAACTAAGGGTCCCAAACGCCTTCCGAAGGAGATAGGCACCATCAAAGTTTAGGGTCCAAAATTTGAAATGATTATAAAAAACGGAAAAATTGGTCGATTCGTTTGCGGTTTTCACGAAAACTATTCTTTATGTCAGTACTGTCTTGAAAATAAATTATAAAGATAAATTTCAAAAAATGTCGATAGAGGGCGCTTTAGACTTTGGAGTAACGAACAACTATTTCTTACCGTTATTTTTTGCATCTCATTAAATTTTTTTAGATGTTTAGACATAAACTTAAATTTTGAGCTCAAAATCTGTGGTTAAGGAGCGCAAACTGAATTGTGTTCAATGGGAGTGGGTAGTTTCAAATTTCAAATGATTATAAAAAACAGAAAAATTGGTCAATTGATTTGCGGTTTTTACTAAAATTATTCTTTATGCCAGTATTGTCTTAAAAATAAATTATAGAGATAAATTTCAAAAAATGTCGATAGAGGGTGCTTTAGACTTTGGAGTAACGTACAACTATTTTTTACCTTATTTTTTGCATCTCATTAAATTTTTTTACAAGCTTAGACATAAACTTAAATTTTGAGATGAAAATCTGTGGTTAAGTAGCGCAAACGGAACTGTGTTCAATGGGGGGGATGGGGTTCAAATTTTAAATGATTATAAAAAACTTAAAAATTGGTCGATTCGTTAGCGGTTTTCTGTAAAACCATTATTTATGCCAGTATTTCCTTGAACATAAATTTTAAAGATAAATTTCAAAAAATTCCGTTAGAGGGCGCCTTAAACTTTAGAATAACCAACAACTATTTTTAACCGTTATTTTTTTAAATCTAAATAAATGTTTTAAAAGCTTAGACATAAATTTAGAGCACAAAATCTGAATTGTTGTGAGTAATTAAGTAGCAAAAAATTGAACTGTATTCGTAGGGTGGGCAGGGTAACATTTCAACTCCTGAACACAGTTCAGTTTGCGCTTCTTAACCCCTCCCAACGATTCAGACTTTGAACTCAAAATTTAAGACTAAGCTTTTGCAAGCATTTAATTAAATAAATAAAAAAAAAAAAAAAAAAAAAAAAAAAAAAGGTTAAAAATTGTTGTTGGTTACTCTAAAGTTTAAGGCGCCCTCTAACGGAATTTTTTGAAAATTATCTTCAAAATTTATTTTCAAGAAAATACTGACATAAAGAATGCTTTTAGAGAAAACCGCAAACGAATAGACCAAATTTTCCGTTTTTTATAATCATTTGAAATTTGAACCTCACCACCCCCATTGAACACAGTTCAGATTGCGCTACTTAACCACTCTCAACGATTCAGATTTTCGGCTCAAAACTTAAGTTTATGTCTAAGCTTCTAAAAAAATTTAAAGATATGCAAAAAATAACGGTAAAAAATAGTTGTACGTTACTCCAAATTCTCAAGCGCCCCCCATCGACATTTTTTGAAATTTATGTTTATAATTTTTTTTCTAGACAATACTGACATAAAGAATAGTTTTATTGAAAACCGCAAATCAATTGACCAATTATTCTGTTTTTTATAATCATTTGAAATTTGAACCTACCTACTCCCATTGAACACAGTTCCGTTTGCGCTACTTAACCACAGATTTTGAGCTCAAAATTTAACTTTATGTCTAAACCACTAAAAAAATTAATGATATGCAAAAAATAATGGTAAAAAATAGTTGTTCGTTACTCCAAAGTCTAAAGCGCCCTCTAGCGGCATTTTTTGAAATTTATCTTTATAATTTATTTTCAAGACAATACTGACAAAAAGAATAATTTTCTTGAAAACCGCAAACGAATCGACCAATTTTTCCGTTTTTTATAATCATTTTAAATTTTGGACCCTAAACTTTGATGGCGCCTATCTCCTTCGGAAGGCATTTGGGACCCTTAGTTTCCCATTTAATATTATTTGTTTTGATGTGCACTATCACCCCTTAAAGTTTTGCCCAGTAGTTTAGATACACCCTGTATAATTATTATATAATTTTGTCGAGTCATTTCAAATTTTATGAAAATCGGATGCATAAGTTCAATGGCAGGGACAATCAAGTGTATTCCGTTACATTACGGTTAATGGGGGAAAAAATGCAGTGCATATTCGGATGCATAAGTTCAATGACAGAGACAAAAGTATTCCGTTACATTACGGTCAATGGGGGAAAATATTTTCAAGTGCATTTTAATGATATTACACTCTTTCGAGCTTAAGGGTAGTTAGAATCCTTATAACTGCTATATTCAATTAATGTAACTTTTCTCATAAACTACTTAAAATATGAACTTGGATTTTTTTTTTTTTTTTTTTTTTTTTTCAGAAAATAAACAATTCTTAATAAGCTGAAATTAAATTTATAATTAAATAAAGCTTAGATATATATATTTTTTAATCTGAAGTAGAAACCACATTCAAATTTCAAAAAACATGTAATTTTTTCAAAGATAATGATAATAATAAAAATGAAATATTCTTATGAGTTTAAACAATTAACCTCAGATTAAACAGGGATAAGTATAGAATGTTCAAGCAAAATTTCAAAGCATAATGTATAATAGTTTTTTCAAAAAGATACATCGGATTAAAAAGAAAAAAACAACATTTTGAGAAATTAAAGTTTAAGTAAATAAACCCACTTACTTTAAACCTTCCTGCTCTATAGTGCTTATTTCTTTTTACATTTTTTAATTCGCATTTCTCTTGGCGTTTCTTTTTTAATCTTTTTAAAAACTCTTTTTTCTTTAGTTTGCTGCAAATAGTCATATTTTGTTCTTATTATTCACTCGCGGTAAAGAGTTTTTAAGATGTTTTGGCAATATACCCAATGAAGAGAAAAACAAACAGAACTACTAAAAAATTTCCAACTTCTGGTTGCCGTGAAAGAAAAAGTAATATAACAGTAGAAAGATGAGAAATTGTAAATTCCAAATATTAAAAAATCGAAAAATCGTTATATTTTAGGTTTTATGCATCTATGTAGTATATACTAAAACATACACTCTGTACAATCTGTGGTGCAAAGAATACTTGTTCTTAGTTTACAGGGCTACACAAATTAATTCCATTACATAATAGTATAGGAGGAAACATTTTTTAGGGGCGTGTTTTAATTATATGAAACTATTTCACAATTTATGAATTTGATATACGTTGCTGTGGTTTACCACAAGTTACTTCCTGTATAATAGAAAGCAGAGAGTATTTACACACACAAAAGATTTCGGCTACTATACTGTATCCGAAGTACCGTATACTATTGCACCAAAATCGGAATATGTTTAAAACTTCATTGTAGTACGATCGCATTCCATTTGCTACGCTTGTTGTGCAATTTCAGATTAGTTTTTACGGTGAAGACTTGAATAATAACCTCAGCGTATATAAAATTGTGTTGAAGTTGAAAACTGGTCTTTTTCGCATTCAATATACTGCTTCTTTTCAAATAGTGGTTTACCTCAAAATAACTCAGTTTCTTGTTTTTCTTCAAATTCTGATTAAAATATCATAAATACACATTGCAATGTTTCGGAAATGTCGATTAGGAATCACTGAATGTAAATTTTTTTCATTTTCTGGACGAGATATCTATCTTTTTAAAATTTCAACAGCAAACTATATATTTATAGCAGCCATTTGTATAGCTGCTTTGTCATATACATTCAATATTTGCGGACTATATATGCGGACAGACAGACGGACGGATTGAACGACAACTATAGGTGCTACATAGTTACATAATTACGAAAGCATCTGTAAAAATCTTTAGTTGATACAGCCGTTGAATTGGAATTTTCAAAAATATGAAATACTTTATTGCCATTATCATTGATACCCCCGAGCGCTTCGTTTAGATAAAAAAAAACTAACCGTGTGTATTAATCCCGAAACTTTCTTCTATCTGATACCTGTTAATACTTTAAAATTCACAATCCCGTTGCAAAATTAAATGAGAATCTATGCTCCTCATGACGATTCCGACGATATGAAGTTTCGTGCATTAATTCTGTTCAAATCCAACAAAAATCAGCATAGCAGCTCCACCTATACGGCTGGGGCCTCCGTGGCTAAGTGGTTAAGACACCACTCCGCTAATCGCCTCGAGCGTAGGAGGTTGTGGGTTCGAATCCCGAAGGCCCCATTGCACGCACACTTTGTGTGGAGATCCTGCTTGTATTTCTCTTGTGATGTAAAATTTCCTTGTGCTATCTCGTACCTGTATATTGACAATGACTTATAAGCAGACTTTCATGTCGAGCACACAAGTTAGATGTATGTTGATGTTGTTCAATAAAGACCTATACGGCGACAAACACCAAAACATAAACAAAACCAATTCATGTCAAGGATTAACGGAATATGAAGTTTGAGGGAAATCCATGCATTAGTCTTTGAGCTAGAGTTCTTGCAGAAATCTTAACAAATGTAGTGTTGCAGCAACACCTGTAAAGCTATTTTCGTCATAATTTAAGTAGCATCAACTCATGTTGAGAACTGATCGAATCTGAAGTTTGGTGGAAATCCATGCATTAGTTCTGGAGATAGAGCTTATGCAAAAATCTTTAAAAATGCAGCATAGCAGCGGCACCTATTGACCGATTTACACCAAAACATAAAAAACGTCAGCTCATGTTAAGAACTAACTGAACTTAAAGTTTGAAGAAATTAGATGCATTTATTCTGGAGATAGCGCTATTGAGGAAATCACACTAAATGCAGCATTGCAATCGCACAAAATGCATAGAAGCGCCACCTGTTGTGAGATTTACGCCAAAATGTAAAAAACCGTTAGTTGATGTCAAGGACTAACGGTATCTGAAGTTTGATGAAAATCAGTGCATTAGTTCTGGAGATTTGACATGTTAATATTTTAAAATTAGCTATCACAGGGTAAAAATTGATGACATCCTATGCTTTTCTTGAGGATTCTAACGATATGAAGTTCAGTGCATTAATTCTTGAGATATTATTGTTGCTGAAATCGTGCAAATCCAGCAAAATGCTGCATAGCAGCACCATCTACTGTATAACTTAAACCAAAATTTATTCAGAAACAACTCTTGATAAAAACTAACGGAATCTGAAGTTTGATGAAAATACATGCATTAGCTCTTAAGGTAGAGAGATTGAGGATAGTAAGATACAAATAGCACAGCAGCGCCACCTAATAGGCGATTTACATGAACACTTAATTAGCATCAATTCTTATCAATGACTAACTGAATCTGAATTTTGATGAATATCTGTGTATTAGTTCTTGAGATAGGGCTATTGCGAAAATCATGAAAAATGCCACCTGTTGAACGATTTATACCAAAAAATAATCAGCACTAACTCATTTATTGGCTACTTAAACATACTTTTTTATTAATTCTGTGCATTAGTTCTTGAGATTGAGCGTCCACAAATGCTGTGTCACATACATAGAAACAGACAAAGTCACAGACAAACATTTTGTAAAAACATGTCTTTTGGTGTCTCTGACCCTTAAAACGTGGAAATCCACCGAAAACTGCAATTCGAAATTTTTCGTAAATTCAATACTACAATAGAAAATGTATAAAATCAGTGGATTCTGCAAAATCATTGCATTGGAATCGTTAAAATAGAACATTTTTAAGCAGCGGATTTATGGATATATGGTCACGGAGGATATTTCAAAATTTTCCTTATCCTCTTCAGACCTGAGCATAAAGTAACTCTACAAATATATATTTATTGCTTTTCCACAATCGAAATGACATCATATATGACAGAAAGAGTAATTTTTATGAAATCAGTACTTTAGGGGACTGGTAATTTAGGTTTACAAATATGGATATAAAAATACTAAAACCCTTAAAACATCAATTTAACTATCAGTAATATAAACTTACGCAATAACAAAATTAAGGTATTTAAACAAGTAAATGATCAGCAAATCCTCAAAAATTTTTATTGTAAACATTTAGGTTAAATAATTATGAATATTTCTTACTTTCTTGATCACAATGTCTTGGAGGTATTTTAGAAACTCGGATGAAGATAATATTTACTTTATGAGGTAATATTCATCAGTGCTGATATTTATTGGTTTTGTTTTAAAGCAAAAAACATTCAACTGTATAGAAGTAAAGTAAAAATGCAAAAAATTTGAGCAGTTTAGTTTTTATGAGGAAAAGAATGGAGATACACATTTGAGCACCTCAGGTCTGAAGAGGTTAAAATAAAATATTTATTTATTTATTGATCTTAATTACACCATACTTACTACATGATTCTTACTACATATATAAAAATTTTGCTTCTAAGGTAGCAAATTTTTACTTCATTCTATCTTTACAAAAAGAAAGCATTGGATTCGTAAAAAATTTCGACTTCCGGTTTTCGACCGATTTGCACGTTTTAGGGGTCAGAGATACCAAAAAGCATGTTTTTACAAATGTCTGTCTGTGTGTGGCACAAATATTATGGACGCTCTATGTCAAGAACTATACACGGAATTTAATAAAAATTTATATTCACGTCTATGATTTAAGTTAGGGCTGATTAGTTTTTGGTGAAAATCGCTCGACTAATCGCTCGGCATTTATCACGATTTCCGCAATAGCTCTATTTCAAGAATTAATACATGGATTTTTATCAAACTTCAGATTCAGTTCGTCCATGACATGAATTTACATTTCTATATTTTGGAGTAAATTGATCAACATGTGGCGCTGCTATGCAACATTTATCACGATTTCGGCAATAGTTCAATCTCAAGAACTAATGCACGGATTTTCTTCAACCTTCAGATTAAATTAGTCCATGACATAAATTGACATTTTCTATATTTGTGTGTAAACCGCTTAATAGGTGACGCTGCTATGCAGCATTTTTCACGATTTCCGCAATAGCTCAAATCTAGAAATAGTACACGGATTTTCATAAAATTTCAAATTCAGTTATTCTTTAATATGACTTGGTGTTGTTTACATTTTGATGTAAATCGCCTATCTCATCGCACTGCTATGCCGCATTTTTCACGATTTCCACCATGCTCCTACCTCAAGAACTAACACACAGATTTTCATCAAACTTCAGATTCTGTTGGATGTTTACGTAAGTTGTTGCAAATCGGGTTTCGGTGTAAATCACCCAACACGTGACGCCGCTATGCTGCATTTTGCAAGATTTGCGTTATTTTAGTGATAATCGTATCTCAAAAACTAACGCACGGAATATGATATCTTTCGAATTCCCATGATGAATAAAATCCTATTAAAACCGAATTTCCGCATAAAAATAGTAGCCAAATGGGAAACTCTGATACAAAAATGACCCAAGCGCTAATTTATATTTAAAAAAATATGTGCAATATTCGTATTTATATAAACAATGTTCTATGCATTTAAATACGTTAGTTAGAAAGATTATCATTAATGTATACATTAATTTGTAACACACATATGAGTTTAGAGAGCAACATTCCTTTTTAACGGCGAATCTAGCTGTTAAAAAGACGAAGCCATTAGGCTACAAATTCTATATCAAGTGAAGTAAAAGGAATAACAAAAAATATCCATGCATAATTTATATTAATTTCATGTAATGTTTTAAAACATGTTTCTTTGTCCTTTTTGTATTATAGTTTGTTTAACATAAAACCTTTAATTACAATTTTTTTAGAATTAGCAGCAAGAGAAGATTTTCATTTTTTAAATCTGAATAATATACAGAGTGAAACTGCTATACAATTATCAGAGTATCTATTCTTTAAATCATATTTAGGTGCGTTCGTAATAATGTAAAATACGTAACCCCTATAGTCGTCTTTCAATTTGTCCGCGTATAACAACGCAAAAACTACCTAACCGAATCATTTGAAAATTAAAATATATAATTATTACATAATTTTGTCGAGTCATTCAAATTTTATGAAAATAGGATGTATAGTTCAATTATAGGGACAATCGAAAATATTTCGTTACATGATAATTAATGGGAAAAAGTAGTTTCAAGTTCATTTTAATTATGTTACACCCGTTCGAACGTAATACAATTCATGTGCATCTATGAAATATATGTACTATAATATACCTTCTGTGCAGTCTGTGATGCAAAGAATATTTTTAATTAATATACAGGGCCACACAGAAGCATTCTACTACATAATGGTGTAGGGGAAACATTGTTTCGGGTGCGTTTTATTGATACAAAAATATTTCACATTTTATGAAATTGATATACGTTGCTGAATTTTAGTATAAGTTAATTCCTGTATAATAGAAAGCCTTTAGTATTTATTGGGACACACAAAAGATTTCGAATACCGTATTGTATACGAAGTACTGTATATTTTAAAAACTTCGTTGTAGTACGAACGCACCTCATTTGATACGCCTGACGTGCAATTTACGACTTGTTTTGTATTATTTAAACCTATTGTTGACAATTTGGATTCTTTTTAAATTGCAAAAATACTGAATTCACGCCATAAATTAAAGAAAAAAAACTTATACAATCCCGAATATTTAACTTATGCAATCCGGAAATGTCTATTATTAAATAAAACAAATTTTACTCTTGGGAATTTCTGAATGTAAAGAGAATCCATACTTTCAATAATGTTAGAAACAACTACTTAAATAAATATTTAAAATGAATTATTAATTTTAGCATACCTACAGTATGTACCTCATGTTCTTTTTATTTGGTAACCTTACGATAGTGAAATTTCAAAAAACTTACCTGAAACAAAAGAGAAATAAAATTAAGTATGAATCATAATAAAAAAAATATCACACACAGTTAGTAATAAACCCTAAAACCAAGTAAAATTAATTTATTAGCATTTCCATTTCATACACATATTTTTTAAATAAATATATATACATATTGTTCAATATTGGTAACAAAATTTTTTCGACTTCTTTGCCATCAAATCTAGTGGAAGTGCAATGATTGTGCAATATTGGTGCTTCACTTGCTGTACACTGCAAAAAAAAAAAAAAATAAAATTCTGTAAAGTTAGTTAACATTTTCTAGGAAACTGGGATTCCTAGAACTTTTCATGTAACGGTAATAGCAACTTCTGTTGCATGAATTTTTGTTGTTACATTTGCATGCAAAACTCTACGAATGCAAGGTTCCTTGAAAAAGTTTAATAACTTTACAGAATTTTTTCTTACAGTGTACAAGAAAATTTGGATTGGTCTGCTAATTGGGGACCTATATAAACGGTTACAAACAAGACATTGTGATTAAAAATGTTAAAGGGGAAAGAATAAATCATTTTATTATTTAAGTAATTATTACATATTATTTTACTGTGTTTTACAAAATATTTAAAACCACACTTGAAGTTTTTTCTTTCTAAGAATTATAACATGTAACATTAATTATATTAAACTCACTCTTCCTTTTGTTGAATACGATAATTTGTCTTCGTGTGCTATTTGACGATCTGTCACAGCAATTATAAACATGATATTATATTTTTAAAATGTCAGGAGAGAACGAATAAGTAATTTTATTGTTTAACCAATTATTATATTTCTTTTATTATGTTTGCCATAATAATAAAAACCAGATGATCTTTTTATTTTCATTCTAAGAATAACGGCGGGTAACAGTAATTCTATTGGCGCAGCATGTCCCTCAAGGAATTTTGCGCCATTAAACCCTATACATCTAACCAGTAATTACATTAAATACGTGTCTCTTATAAATAAAAAATGGGAAATGCGATGGTTTTTTAATGCTGTAGAAATAAATCGTTGCCGAGTGATTTAAAGCCAACACAAGGAATTTGCTCTAATCTACATATGTATATATGTAATTGAAATAACCTTGTATTTTTCACAATGGAAAAAAGCATACATCTATATCTATATATATATAATATGAGATGCCTGTCAGCCTGCCTGCCTGTCTGACCACTGATAAAGGCGTAATTAAAACATATTGGGCTCGGAAATTTTTGTCATGTGTCGATGCTAACACCGAAAAGTGCACTTTGCAGCCGGATTTTTAAATTTTAATTAAGATTTAAATAAAATTAAATCTTACTGAGTGAGAGAATATTTGCAGCTCTCCACCAATCCACGACAACGAAGCAGCCAGCCAATAAGATCAGGTGGGAAATATGGGATTTAAGGACTACATTTCACGGCTGAATGCTAGCAATAAATTGCACATGCATTTGTGAATTTGTGTTTGATTTTACTGATTGATTTACAATCGATTTTTAAAATCCATCCATGGCACCATCCAAAGAAGAAGTAAATTAGGTAATTGCACCGTTTACGTTTTCTTACACTGTTAAAAACTTGAAGCTGTTGTTGCATCGTCACTCCACCGCTTTTTTAGAATATCGCTATTTTGACTAATAAAAATGTTCCATAATACAGTGAAGCAATCGTTTTCTATAAAAGCGGTGGAGTGACCATGCAGCAAAATTTTTAATTTCTAACAGTATAGGGTTTTTCAGATGAGCAGCGCACGTCGCGCGCGTGCTCAGAAGATTTTGCAATTAGTAGGTCTCGTTGAAGAAAGGAGATTTTAAAATAACTCAATTATTTCATTATTTTTGTGATTCAAAGCAGCTAAAACCAACGACTATGTTTCTTTATCCTCCCAAAACATGGTTTTTGGATTAGAAATACATACCTGTGTTCACTCAGATAAAATTTAAAATATTCTTCAGATAAAATTTGCATTATTTTTTTTTCTATTATATATATAAAACTCCTCCGAGTATAACAATTCCGGGGTCAACCTATCCACGAGAAAAATAAACTCATTCACCAATGAAAACGTTTCATAGTCGTAATGGAGCGTTCTCATTGGTCAGATTTACAGTGGGAGCTGTAAATGACGTCAGTACATTTTACTTCGCTTTGAAATCTTTCCACGATTTCAAAAAGTATATTTAATTAAAACTTTTTATTAAATGAAAGCGAAGGTGCGTTTTAAATGCAATATTGTTAAAATTTTTATATTCGGGTTGCTTTAATTTTTTTCTCTGTACAGCCGTGAATGACTCTTGAGAATTTCAAATCTATAAAAAACATTGTGAAAAGTTATCTCCGATTTTAAAAGCAATCGATTTTCTGACCAATGAAACCGTTCCATAGTCGTAATGAAGCGTTCTCATTGGTCAGATTTACAGTGGGAGCTGTAAATGACGTCACTACATTTTACTTCGCTTTGAAATCTTTTCACGATTTCAAAAACAATATTTAATTAAAACTTTTTTTTAAGCAAACCGCGGGTGCGTTTTAAATTTCATTATAATCCCCACCCCCATCCACCAGATAGTTTTGCTATAGTTTTAAATGCAGATTTCTGTTGAAATTTTCTTTCTTTTTTTCTTTTTCTTTTTATTTATTTATTTTTTTGTTGTTGTTAGATTTTTTCCTTTCCAAGTTTAATCGCTGTATTTATCAAAATTGTTTCAGCCTAAAGTGGCTATGATTGACCACAGTTATTGTAATTTTTTTATCATCCTTTAAAAATGCAAACACGTCATTTTAACGGGCTATCTTCTAGTTTTAGTATAAATGAAGATTTAAAATATTCGCAATTTCTTTCAAAACTTCTATGATCCTGGGCAACGCCGGGCGGATCAGATAGTAAAACATATAAAATATGTTTCTTTAACAATTTATACTTATTTTAAGCACGTATAGAAGAAATCGTCATCAAAGAAACTGAAAACTCTCCTTTGCAATTTGAGATTAAAAATTATCCTTTTCGAAAGCTATTTCTTTCCTTTGATATCGAAATACTTTTTTCCTCTTGTAACAAAAATGATTGTGTACCAACATTCCTGTTTAGGAAACGATAAGTTCGTTTTTCAATACATGTTCTCCATTTTCAAGAGAAGTCAATCGAGAAAAAAGTTTATCAGTCTTGTAGAGGAATGATTTTTATACAAAATGAAACTCTTCCAAAGTCGATGAAAATACTTCCTTTTCCGGTATCACATGAAAAGTGGATCTCAATATTCTTTAAAACGATTATTTTGCTCTAGCCTTGCTTTTTGAAACAAAATTTACTCTGTAGATTTATTTATTTATTTATTGTTACCAGTAACAGGATTCTGAACTCTCTAATAGAGCAAAATTTTTTATCATACCTTTAAAGCTAAGAAAATCTATGACAGACTAAGACAGAATGCTAGAAAACAGGTCAAGTTGCTATCACAAGAGGAGAAATTGAAATCTGTCTTGTCTTTTATACATTTTATCAGCATTTTGAAATTCAATGGTTGTATTTTTTTTTTTCAGAATTCACTGATTTCACACATTGAGCATTTTCATACTTATATATGTATGCAATATTTATCACTAAATGATTGACGCACAGCAAAATAATAATAATAATAATAATAATCTTTTATAATAATAATAATAAAGTTATTAAATTATTTTTGGGAAACTGGAGTTCGCAGAGCTTTTTTATGTAACGGTGACAGCGAACATTCATGTAACAGAATCGGTTACATGAATTTTGGCGGTTACCGTCACATGAAATGTTTCAGGAACTGCAGTTTTCAAAAAAAAATTTAGTAACTTTACAGATTTTTTATTCAGTGCATTTTCGATCTGTAGTGTCGCATTATATATATATACAGGATGTATCTAAACTACTGGGCAAAACTTTAAGGGGTGAAAGTACACATCAAGACAAATAATATTAAATGGGAAAATAAGGGTCCCAAACATCTGCCGAAGGAGATAGGCGCCATCAAAGTTTAGGGTCCAAAATTTGAAATGATAATAAAAAAAGGAATAAATTAGTAGATTCGTTTGCGGTTTTCAAGAAAAATAATCTTTATGTCAGTATTGTCTTGAAAATAAATTATAAAGATAAATTTCAAAAAATGCCGATAGAGAGCGCTTTAGACTTTCGAGTAACGAATAACTATTTTTTTACTGTTATTTTTTGCATCTCATTAAATTTTTTTAGAAGTTTAGACATAAACTTAAATTTTGAGCTCAAAATCTGTGGTTAAGTAGCGCAAACTGAACTGTGTTCAATGGGAATGGGTAGGTTTAAATTTCAAATGATTATAAAAAACAGAATAATTGGTCAATTGATTTGCGGTTTTCACTAAAACTATTCTTTATGCCAGTATTGTCTTGAAAATAAATTATAAACATAAATTTCAAAAAATGTCGATAGGGGGCGCTTTAGACTTTGGAGTAACGTACATTTATTTTTTGCATCTCATTATTATTTTTTTTTTTTTTAAACTTAGACATACACTTAAATTTTGTGCTGAAAATCTAAATCTTTGAGAGTGGTTAAGTAGCGTTAACTGAACTGTGTTCAATGGGGGTGGGAAGGTTCAAATTTCAAATGATTATACAAAACGGAAAAATTGGTCGATACGTTTGCGGTTTTCTCTAAAACCATTCTTAATTTCAGTATTTCCTTGAAAATAAATTTCAAAAATTTCCGTTAGAGGGAGCCTTAAACTTTAGAGTAACCAACAACTATTTTTAACTGTTATTTTTTGCATCAAATTTAATGCTTGTAAAAGCCTAGACTTAAATTTTGAGTTCAAATTCTGAATCGTTGAGAAGTGTTAAGAAGCGCAAACTGAACTATGTTCAAGAGTTTAAATGTTACCCTGCCCACCCTATGAACACAGTTCAATTTTTTTCTGCTTAATTACTCACAACGATTTAGATTTTGAGCTCAAATTTTAAGTCTAAGCTTTTAAGACATTTATTTAGATGAACAAAAATAACGGTTAAAAATAGTTGTTGGTTACTCTAAAGTTTAAGGCGCCCTCCAACGGAATTTTTTTTAAATTTATCTTTAAATTTTATTTTCAAAGAAATGCCGACATAAAGAATGGTTTTAGTGAAAAACGCAAACGAATCGACCAATTTTTCCGTTTTATCAAATCATTTGAAATTCGAACCTCCCCACCCCCATTGAACACAGTTCAATTTGTGCTACTTAACCACTCTCAACGATTCAGTTTTTCAGCTCACAATTTAAATTTATGTCTCAGCTTGTAAAAAAATATAATGCGATTCAAAAAATAACGGTAAAAAATAGTTGTACTCCAAAGTCTAAAGCGCCCTCTATCGACTTTTTTTGAAATTTATCTGTATAATTTATTTTCAAGACAGTACTGGCATAAAGAATAATTTTAGTGAAAACCCCAAATCAATTGACCAATTTTTCTGTTTTTTATAATCATTTGAAATTTGAACCTACCCACTCCCTTTGAAGACAGTTCAGTTTGCGCTATTTAACCACAGATTTTGAGCTCAAAATTTAAGTTTATGTCTAAACTTCTTAAAAAATTTAATGCGATGCAAAACATAACGGTAAAAGATAGTTGTTCGTTACTCCAAAGTTTAAAGCGCCCTCTAACGGCATTTTTTGAAATTTATCTTTATAATTTGTTTTCAAGACAATACTAACACACACACACACACACACACACACATATATATATATATATATATATATATATATATATATATATCGTGAAAACCGCAAACGAATCGACCAATTTTTCCGTTTTTAATAATCATTTCAAATTTTGGACCCTAAACTTTGATGGCGCCTATCTCATTCGGAAGACGTTTGGGACCCTTAGTTTCCCATTTAATATTATTTGTCTTGATCGTTACTATTACTCCTTAAAGTTTTGCCCAGTAGTTTAGATACAACCTGTATATATATACATATATATAACCATTAATTGTAAAACAATATATATCAACAAAAAAAAGAAAAAAAGGAATTAAAAGGAATGTTTGGAATTTGCAGAACCATAGTAGACTCACCACACCCCAAATACTACGCAACTACAAATAAAGTGTTTGGTTTCATCTTCGCATTAGCCATTAAAAACAAAATAATACGATTTTAGGGTTAACAACATACATAAAACCAAAATAAAATGGAGAAAAACATTAAAAACAAATCATAATAACATTTTTAAAATGGACAGATAAGGAAAGAACATACCACACACTATTGTTACCCCTAAAAAGATGTAGCAAAAAATAGACTGTTATGATTATTAATTAATTAAATGTATTACATATTAACTGGAAAGTGCCTTTAGCATATATTCCCAGTAGATATATAAGCAAAATATAAATTATATATTTAATGAAAAACAATGAATATAAAATATAAGTAGTTGATTTATTAAAAATATGTAAAATTTAACATGGATGAATCATTATAATGATTCCTATAATTAATAGTATCATATTATAAAATCCCGATGATCATTCTTATATCATATTCTAATAATTTATATATATATTAAAATTTTTAAATTATAAAATACGCTCGAAAATTAAAAAACTGAAATTTAATTTGTGAAATTTAATTCATATTGTCAACAATACTATTTCTCCAAATCGTCTACACTGTAAAAAGTCTGTAATTTTACAGATGTAATGTTACAGAAATCTGCATGCTCACTAAATTACGGCAAAAACTGCTGGTAACATTGCTGCCAACAGTTTTTGCCAAAAATTTAACTTTTTTTTTTTCTTTTCAGTGCAGAATTTTAGAGATTTAATAAAGCAAGGAACATTAATTAAATTTAATGGTGAAAATCGACCCTTTGGGGCGAAGAATTCACATCCCTGCAAAAGTTAGAAAACGCAATAACATCATTTCTTTTAGTATTACAAATAGACTTACTAAAAATTAGTGGGTATTTCCATGAGCACTAGTCGTATAAGTCACATTATTAGTAACTGATAAGTTGTTGGACATCGTTATTTTCGAAAGGTTTGCATGGCCTTATTTAATTAATGAAATATCTCTGATAAAATAAGTGACATTTTTTCGTTCTAAAATACTGGTATCCAAAATCGTAGTATGTGACTTACACGACTTGTGCTCATGGAAATATCCTACTGAAATAAAAAAAAAATGTAACTAGTTATAAGAAATTGTTTAATCATCCATTTTCTTAATTCAAAATTGCAATAAACCTCTAAGTGTTTGGAACGTAATATTCCGTTCACGATGTTTCACTGCAATATAAGCAATATTTAAGATAAGATAATTTTATAGATTTACTGAATTTTCGATACGTTTTAGAATGATTAATATTTTCAGAGGCTACATTAATATTTGTAATTAATTTTTTTATACATAAAATGTTGAATGAATATTTTCTGAGCATTTAATACAAAATGCAGAGAAAACAACAATACAATTTTACCCATTTGCAATATGCTAAAGAAAAATAAGAATGTTTTCTATTAAAATGATTTGCAGTAATTTATCAAATCCATATATGTGGAAGCATTCAGTAGTGTTTCATTTTTCTAAAGTGTTAAATGATTAATTAGCACTAATTTTCCGCTTGGTGCAATATAAAAATGCATACTGGAAAATAAATAAACGTGATATGTCGCGACGCTAAATGGCAGACGCTTGAATATAATTGATTTTCCAGAGCAGCTTGTAGGGAGCGCGTTTGATAACCATCTTTAGCATGCCATACTGTAAAAGTCTCCATCATCTTTAAGTAATCCAACAACTTAAGAAAAAAACTATGCTCCTAGTGTATGCAAAAGAAAACTTTGCGGACTTTTGCAAGACCAAAATCCATTTATCTCCAACAGAGGCTTTGGGCTTCCTGCCAATTTCCTCAAAAGCCGCGGACGAGGAAATTCAACAATCACTTCGCTTGAGAATATTATGTACTTTGAAAAGCTTTGTTTCCCGGAATGAAGTCAATGAATCAACAAATACGAATGAATCAAAATTTGAATATGAAGAAACGAGGTAAAACCAAAAAATGATTAGATTTAACATTAGTGAATGTTTGATCACAATAGTTTCATACGAGTTTTGTAGCCAGTATGGGATAACAGGGAAAAATTAATAAAAGTTAAAAGACATAGTTTAGGGTGGAACTTCAACACTAATTTTGATTGAGAATATGATGTACTTTTAAAAGCTTTGTTTCGGTATATAGGTCAATGAATCAACAAATACGAATGAATTAAATTTGAATCTGAAGAAGATAAAGAGATTCGAAGAAAAGCAAAAAATTATTAAATTTACCATTAGTGTTTTTCATTTCTGAATGTTTCAACAAATGTTTTTAAAATGAATTGTTTAAAAAGTATGGAATAACGAGAGAAAATAATAAAAGTTACGGAATATAGTTTAGGGTGTCGAGTGGTCAGGGGAAAACAAAGTAAAAAAAGGCTTTAAATACGGGAATATGATTTACTTTGAAAAACTTTGTTTCGGGAATGAAGTCAATGAATCAAGAAATAAAAATGAATGAAAATTTGAATCTGAAGAAGATAAAGAGATTCTAAGAAAAGCAAAAAATTATTAAATTTAACATTAGTGTTTTTCAATACTGAATGTTTGAACAAATGTTTTTAAAATGAATTGCTTAAAACTAAGGGGGGGGGGGAGGTAGCTCTCTCCATTTCCTTGTTTTATACTTAACCATTGAAACTCTTAAACTCATCAGGGATATGCTTTATCATATAAAAAATCTATATCCAAAATTCAGAGCAACATTTACTTAAATTAGAAGGGGTAATCCCACTGATCCCCCATTAATATTTATCCAATGAATTCCCAAAACCAATCAGAGAAGCGCCTTATCAGAATGAACCGATATCCAAAATTTCAAGCAAATCGGTAAATTCTGAATGAAAAACCCATTTATATAAATCAAGAGGAAGGGCCCCCTTTCCCCCTCTTTATATTTATCCAATGAACACCCAAAACTAGTCACGGAGGCGCCTCATCAGAATGATCCTATATCTAAATTTTGGACGAAAACTGATAACTCGGCATTAAAAACTCATTTATATAAATTAAGGGGAGGGGCATTAATCCCTCCCCCATTCCCCCTCTTTATACTTATCCAATGAACATCTAATAATAATCACGCAAGGGCCTCATCAGAATTAACCTATATCTAAATTTTGTACGAAAACTGATAATTCTGTATGAAAAACCCATTTATATAAATTAAGGGGAGGCGATTAGCCCACCTCCCCCCTCTTATACATATCGAATGCACTCCAAAAATTAATCAGGGAAGCGCCTTATCATAATATACATGTATCCAAAATTTCAAATGAATCGGATGTTTTTATCATGAGCATTTCATAAAAGATAGAAGTAGTTTCCTCTTCTTTTGACTGTGTTTTTTCCACTGTTTTTGACCACTCGCCATTCTGTCGTTTAACCCTTTCCGGCGCAGTGTGTCCGGTCTGGACACACCTATTTTTTATTCCAAACTTGCAATTCGCACCAATAATATTTTAATAAAATATTGCTTTTACAATAAACGCTTAAATTAGGGATTTCGTCACTTCTAAAAAGTCGTTTGTAAATTCCGGTGTCAGTGGATAATTTCTCATTTTACTAACAGAATTTGTCTGCACCGGAAAGGCTTAACAAGCATACACCATGTTTAGAACGACAATCGTAATTGTGGATTATTCACATAAATTTCATAAATGGAGGCAAAAAATTCGTTAGTTAAACTGTTTTAAGAGTGCTACTGGATGCAAAGTAAGGAAAAAATTATAGAGCTTGATATAAAAAAAATTATTGCTGGACTGGCTTTCAAATGGTTCTGCAAATGTTTTTTCATTTTATATTATACTGTCAAGAACCTTGTCCTAGTTTGAACCAAATTAAGGGGCTCAGTAGCTGCCAATGTAAGATGGTGAAATCTTGAACCAGTATTTGGAGCTCCAGTTGAAGCATAGTTCAAATAGATGGAACGAGATTGAAATAGGAAGCACCAAATGTTGGTACGAGATTTCATCATATTTTGGTGGCAGCTACAGAGCACCAAAATTTGGTTCAAACTTGAGCAAAATGTATAACAGTGTATGTTGCCCGATTTTAAAGAGTTTGTTCCACTTTTTTTCCCTCTCGCTGTCCCACTGTTTGCGATACTACACCTGCCAACAAGATCCCAAGTAATAAAGCAGAAAACATATTTTGCTTAACTTTATTCTATTTTGTTTTTTATAAACTTGAATAATTTGTAATAAATTTTAAAAGTCTTCCAAAATTATTTGCTTAATAGCAAATGGTTTTGGTGTTATTACACAACGTAAGGCCATAAATAGCTACTTTACAGCGTAAAACAACTTTGGAAGATAATACTGTCTCTTTCATGGAATTTTATGAAAGGTTTTATAGTTTACCATATAGAAATAACTATAACGAACATATATATATTCTATAATGATATTGGTACTTTATATTTAATGAATAAGCTGAAAAAGTCCGTGCGTGGCTAGGGAAATTATTTTCGAAAGTTACTCAGCTTTACAAGGATATGTTGAGTTCCACAATAACATGGACAACGATGCTACTTTTGATTCATTCATGAAATTTTCATTGATTGCGTTGAAAAACTATTGCTTGAATTTATTATTCATAACAAATGCAAATAAGTGAAAGTACAAATTTTCAAAACATAAGTAGATGAAAGCGAAAAAATATTGGTTGAATTTAATCTGACTGCTTTTCAATAAAAAGGCCTAACTCTATAATGTTTGTGTAAAAGTTTTGTCATTTCGTAATGCGTTGAACATTTACACTTTAAAAAAAAGGACGATTTTACGGAGATTATACTGGTAATACACTGTTTTTTAACGGATAAATTCCCGTAAATTCAGAAGTTTTCCGTTTTTTTCTTTGATAGGTTACGCTTAATAGTCTTTTCTGCCAATTTGGTACCTATACTTTTAAAATTGAGTCAGTAAATGTGTTCAAAATTTTTGAGTTTTTTGAACAGTGAACCTGAGAACCAACCGCCTTCAAGAATTTTTTGCAGCATTTATGTCATGTAATATATCCTGTTTACTTATTTCCCCGCAGCACAGTGACTTTTTTCAAAATGAAATGCCTTCTTATGCAAGCCCAACAGTAGAAGATTTCCTATTGTAATTCTTTATGCTTAACATGTATAGGTCAGATGGGGTAATTATCGCCTGAGGATAATTATAACCACCGCCTTAATGGAGAAAACTGTGTCAGGTAAAATTTTGTTTCACGCTTAGATATTAACCTCAAAATGTATTTTTCATTTTATATATTCTTTATCACTAGTTGGAAGCATTTTTGACATCAAAATAGCAATTTGAACAAAGTCTACTAAAATTTTTGATAAACGGATTTGTCAGTTTGGTGTTCTAATGGTCTTAACTACCTCCAAATAAATGTGTGTAGGCAAGTATAAAGAAGAAATACAGTGGTCATAATTTTCTTAAGTATCCCAAACTTTTGTGAGTGCGAGATTTTGATGGAGCAATTATAATCACTCTTTAACTTAATAAAAATGTGGACTGTGAGAGCTTAAAAGTTTAGGAGGTGTTCATAAAGGGTCAAATTTACATTTTATGTAGAAAAAACACCAGTTTTCTAAATAGAAAAAGTAAAAAAAAAAAATAACAATGTTGAAAATGCATAAAGTGGTCATAATTACCCCCTCCTGACCCTACATTTTACAATTTTTTTTTCAGTATGTCAGAATATTTTGTTTATAGTACATTACAAAAGATAAATATTTGTTAAAAGAGATAAATAAACACACATTCTCACTCTTTAAGCTAAAAGTCGAACTTGTATACATTTATATCTAAGAATATTTATTTCGAAATTATTTCAGCTTTAGCAGAGAAATTAATTGCGACTTACTCTGAAGTAAAATTTTAACCAATCAGGTATTAAACACACCTGACTTGTTAATGGTGTAATAGAATTACAGCCACTAAGGCATTTTCTTACGCAATGTTTCATTTTAAATAAACTAAATTATGCTTTGGACATATCACAAATGTATTTTCTAGCGAGTGGCAAGTGAATTTATGTTAAACGAGAGAAAATATTAATTTAAATCTCTTATTTATCAAGAACATTTAACGCAGTTATTGCTCTTCTTAAATTAAAATTTTAACCTAAAAGGTCATTACTTTTGAAATATTTTGAAATAAGTTTAGTGTTATCAATTAGGAATACTAACGCCTCTAAAAGGAATAGATGAGAAAGAAATACTCAGAAGAGTAAATGATGCGTAAAAAATAAATTTAGAAAACAAATATTCTAAAAGAACTTTCTCGGAGATGTTACCCCTCTCGTTGCATAATTGTTTTAGTAAAATCGGTTAAAAATCGCGCATTTAACCCATGGAATTATTAAGAAGAGGAACTGACATATTCTTAAAATAGTAAAGCTTCAACTGTAATTGTTTTCGCAGGGATTCATTATACCTGCGGAAATCTTCCACCAATAAATTTAATTAGAAAAATTTTCTTAATTTAAACAATTCATTAATGAAAAAATTCACCCAAAAATCATGGCGAAAATTAATATTCATTTTTTCTGGTGTAAGTTTACTTGGGCGGTAGTAGCGCCCTGTCGTGACAATCAAGACAACCTACTGTTTGTGTCAGTGGAACGATTATAATGCTTGGACAAACCGACACCGGTAAAAAAAAAACAACAAAGACAAAATAAGTTCAATTCCTACACTGTAAAAAAAATCTGTAAAGGTACTACACTTTATCTAGGAAACTGGGATTCCAAGAACTTCTCCTGTAACGGTAACAATAAAAACTTAAGTTTTAGAATCGGTTACATGGATTTTTCCTGTTAGCGTTACATGAAAAGTTCTTGGAATCCCAGTTTCCTAGAAAATGTTAAGTACCTTTACAGATTTTTTTTTACAGTGTATACTTTTAACTGTTTTTGATCAGTTACAGCGATTATATTGGCCAAATTCCTAGGACATAATGATAATTATAGTGTTTTTGGAATGTTTCAGATGACGTACATCGTGCATGCAAGGGTTAAGAGTATCACACGTATATTGCTACACTGTAAAAAAAGAAGAAAAAAACGGACGATTTTACGGAGACTGTGCTGGTAATCGGAACGCCCGTACAATTCGCTGTTTTTAACGGAAAATTTTAAATTTTTTCCTGGAGTTTATGGGAAATTTTCTGTTAAGAAGCAATAAATTGTACTGACGTCCCAATTACCAGTGCAATCTCCGTAAAAATGTCCGTTTCTTTCTTTTTTACAGTGTATGATTTCAATTTAAACCCATAAAGCGAAACAAAAATCTAACGATATTCAATGTACAGGGTGTTTATAAAGTCCCGGACCCATTTTGATGTTTAATAACTCATAAAATAATAAAGATAGATTAAAATTAGTAACATAAATGGTTAGATAAACTCAAAAAGTTTCACGACCCTTGTCAATGAACTTCCACGTGTACCACTTTCGTCTCACGCAGTATATCAAGTCGATAGTCTGTGAATGCCAACATGCTTGCCGCTACCTGGTGTGAAATTGACTATCGACTTGATATTCTCCGTGCGACGAAGGGGGCACACATGGAAGTTCATTGACAAGGGTCATGAAACTTTTTGAGTCTATCTAACCATTTATGTTATTAATTTTAATCTATCTTTATTATTTTATGAGTAATTAAACATCAAAATGGGTCCGGGACTTTATAAACACCTTGTATATTAGAGACTTTAGTTTTTTTAAAAATAATAGAGTAAATTTGAAAATTATCTCTATTCAGTGCTTATCGTTAAAACCTAGCTACTTTTCTGTGAACAATGAATCCAGCCGAGGAAAGTACCTGGAGAATTAATTTTTAGCGTTGTTAGGCGAGAGCACGTTCTATTTTGATTTCGTACTTCTATTTCATAATTGCAATTGTGAGACGATGAAAATAGAATATACTATTTTTGTATAAAACGTATTCTTAATTATTGAGTCAATAGTTCATACAGTGGACTGGAATTTGAAAAGTCTTTAATTTAACCCTTTCGGGTCCGAGTTTTTTTTCTATTTTGAGAAAAAATTTTTCCAGAAATTACGTGAATTGTAGCTATCCAAATAGACTTATTGAAGTTTAAAATTTATCTCGTTGTCTGTAATTTTATGAATGTACCTGTTTTGTGTACGATCAATTCATATGGATATGATAATACGTTAAGGAAGCGTTTTTGGTGTCGTTTGGAAAATATCGTATTACGTAAGGTTTTAAGGGGTCAGGTACCTTTGATCGATTAAAATAGAAGCAAAATTTGCATACAGTATTGATCTCAATATCTTTAAATCTATCGCTTTTAAGAACTTCAAATTTTTAACACATATTTAAATAATCTTCCTGTAACTGTTACAGGTCATGGAATATTTTTATACCTTCACCATAAAATTAAATTAAAAAATTACAAAAGGTCTTTTTTTCTCGAAGAAAAATCATACATAGTCTTGCGCGCAGCTTGACATGCATAAAAAATATCATAAAGACCTAAAATCACTTTATATATAAAGAAAAATAGTCAATAATCAAAATGACGAACCCTAGTTACTTTAAATTCTGTCTTTGTATAAAAAATACATAAAAATATGAAAAATAACAAAATTTAGCACTTTTTTTTTGTAAATAATAATTCATAACTTAAAAAATTCATACACAAAAGTGATAGTAGTTCGTCATTTTAAGCATTTATATGTTATGTAACTTCTGTAAAAATTTCATCAAATTCTACCCAACCATTTTCGAGCAATCATGCGCGCAAGTTGAAAAAATAGCATTTTGAGAAAATCCAATTTAAAGATAAAATTTCTTTTTAAAACATATTATGCAAAATATCTTTAGATATTTAAGTATACATATATTTATTTACTTACCTATTTATATAAAAACATAAATTCAATAAGTTTCATTATAAAAAAATAGTAAATAGTGTGCTATAAAACATGCAAAATGAATATCAATACACAAATAACATATACTGATACAACATTTTTCTATATATTTATTCATTATTTACAAAATTTTTACATGAAACTGGTAATACTTCATCATTTTCAACATTTATATGCTATGTAAGAGATGTTAATTTTTTATGACATTTTAGACAACCATTTCAGAGAAATCATGCGCGCAGTTGAATCGTAAACGTAAAAACGAAAATAATTTTTCATCATATCGTTCTTCTAAGTAACCATTCATTATCTAATAAATCCTTACATGACACTGATAACAATTCGTCATTTTCAACATTTGAATGTTTTGTATGAGCTGTTAATTTTTTATAAAACTTTAGCCAACAATTTCAAAGAAATCATGCGCGCTATTGAATCGTAAACGGAAAAACGAAAAAAAATTTTCCTCATATCATTCTTCTGAATAACCATTCATTATTTAATAAATCCTTACATGACACTGATAATACTTCGTCATTTTCAACATTTGAATGTTTTGTAAGAGCTGTTAATTTTTTATAAAATTTTAGACAACCATTTCGGAGAAATCATGTGCGCTATTGAATCGTAAACGTAAAAACGAAAATAATTTTTCCTCATATCATTCTTCTAAATAACCATTCATTATTTAATAAATCCTTACATGACACTGATAACAATTCGTCATTTTCAACATTTGAATGTTTTGTATGAGCTGTTAATTTTTTATAAAATTTTAGCCAACAATTTCAAAGAAATCATGCGCGCTATTGAATCGTAAACATAAAAATGAAAAATTTTTTCCTCATATCATTCTTCTAAATAACCATTCATTATTTAATAAATCCTTACATGACACTGATAATACTTCGTCATTTTCAACATTTGAATGTTTTGCAAGAGCTGTTAATTTTTTATAAAATTTTAGACAACCATTTCGGAGAAATCATGCGTGCTATTGAATCGTAAACGAAAAAACGAAAAATTTTTTTCCTTATATCATTTTTCTAAATAACCATTCATTATTTAATAAATTCTTACATGACACTGATAACAATTCGTCATTTTCAACATTTGAATGTTTTGTATGAGCTGTTAATTTTTTATAAAATTTTAGCCAACAGTTTCGGAGAAATCATGTGCGCTATTGAATCCTAAGCGTAAAAACGAAAATTATTTTTGTGAAAATTCAATTGAAAGAAAAGATTGACTTAGAAACTTATTATGAAACATTATTTTTAAGTATTGCAGTAATTTATATAATTATTTACTTATCTTATTTATACACATGAATTTAATAAATATTAAAAAATAAATATTGTGTACTAAATCAAGAAAAATAAAAGTAGAAATAAAAATAAATTTACCTTTACAAGAACAATACTACATCATCTGTTTACTTAGATTATTAGGTTGATAAACTTTTTAGAAGACTTGTGAAACAAAAATCTATAAATTCATTCTGATGTTTTCTATTGCATGACATAAATAAACCTTTTAGAAATTTGAACACTAATTTACATACATATACTTTGATAACTATCATCGCATGGGATAACAGATGGAAAAAAACTTTGCTCAAAGATTTTCACAAAACTTAACACATTTAAAAAGCACCGGCACTGTAAATTTCACCTTCCTGCAAGAGAAATTTATCTTTCTGAGCAATTTCTTTCATTCGCTTACTTTTTCTTGCTTCTTTTGTGTTTTGAAGAAAGCGTAAATTAGAAGTTGCAATCCTTTGGTCGTCTAACTGTTTCAAACATCCTCGAGCATGTGCACCAACTGTCAAGCCAAATTCTTGCATTACATTCATTTTTCCTTGATTGCCATCATTAAACAAAATAACTGCTTCATTTGTAGCAATTTCCACAATCCTTTTACCTACTCCTTGTGTTTTTGGGCATAATTTCCATATTAAAGAATTTATCGATTCATTGTTGTTCTGGGTCTTACCTCCTAAGCACCTAGACAGAAGTTTTGGCTGCGATAAGTCATTAAAAATTGGTTTTATAGTATCCATTACACTAATCGGGACTGTGTTCTTGTGTTTAAATGTTTTAATGGTACCACAAGCAACTGCTTTATTATATTTGCACCAAGATTCACTTCCAGTAGGGCAAAATGAATGTAGAGGCTCGGCATCCGTTGAACGAGTATGAAAATATGCAGCCCAGATAGCTTTACGCATTTCATGTAAATTGTTTTTATTCTGTCGAATTGCATTTCCATAATAATCTGTTAGCTTAGCAATGATGTTGTCCGTAAGTCTACCTTTTCCTCCAAGTGCTTTACCTTCACTACATTTTACTTTGTTTTGTTTAAGTTTTCGTAAGCGTGTGCCCATTCTCTTTTGAATGTGACCCACGCATTCAATTTTTTCAACTTTTGTATCAGAACCATATGGGCTGGCCTCTGATATGGCTTGAAAAGTTTTGGCATCACCATCACCTATATATCCAATGTACTTTACATTTCTTGTGGCTTCTGAACGTTGAAATATTCGAACCATACCACTTAGTTCCATTTTTCCAGCAGATCCATCGTGGTTATTGAGGCAATCATTTTCATGGGTTTTTTTCCATGAATTATATTCATGCGTCCCTTTTTTTAGTTTCCATGCATCACATGACTTGCAAAATGAGGAAAGGACTTCAGTATCAATAACTTTGCCGCTTTTGTCACCAATGACAGTGCACACACCTATTCGTGAAGTATGACCCCGAGTTTTCCATGTACCGTCACCACTGATGTTTAAGCATGAAGAATCAGTCAGAGTTACTTCTTCTGAAGCTGCAGATATCATAGATCTTTCTGCGACAGATGCAGAGCATTTCTGTAGCACCTTTATCGCAGCATTGTAAGATTTTTTGGAAACCGGTTGAGGCAGATCCATGATTCCACAAAACAGTTTCATTGCTGCATACCCCAGTCCAATTGATCTAATGGCATAAATATATCTGTTGTTAATTTCTGAAATTTTGTTATTTTCGCCGATCTTCTTAGAATTCTTAAATTTAATAACTTCAGCACAATTTTCACATAAAATCGAAATTTTAGATGATAAGCCACATTCAATTTCTTCTGTTATACTTACTTCACCACCACAAGCTTTACAGCATAAAAATTTTTCCAGAATGGAAAACATGTGACTGACATCCATAATACGATATCCATCAAAGCTAGAATTATATTCAAACTCCTTGTTTACAGAAAGTTTTCTCTGTGAAGCACTGTTATTCAGTGAATCATTTTCACTTTTCGTCAACTTTCTGGTATATATATTACCAGTAAATTTCCTTTTTTTCGGTCGTATCCCAGAAGCTCTTTTAGGTGTGTTTTCGCTAAGAACTTCACTCATTGTAGCAGAAGATTATTAACGAAATAAATAAAATTAATTTAAAGCTAAAATAAAACTTATTCGCAAACAAATCACTATAAAAAAATCAGAAATTCAGCATCGAAAGAGTAAACAACACAACGTGCATAGATTTATTTCTAAATCAAGCTAAATAGCTTGAATCTAAAGTTGAAGTAGCAGTTGCTAATTTCTGCTTGATTTCCTGAAAGGAAAGGGAAAATAAATAACCACAGAGTAAAGAAAAATAAGAGTAGAAATCCTTGAATCTTATCAGCTACGGCCGGCGCCTGCTGCGTGAAAAATGTAAACAAACAGTCTAGCCCTTTAAATATCGCTGTTTCATGAAAAGAGGCCTTACTATTTTGCCCATATCTTCGTTTCTAATGAGAATTTTTTTATGGGGTTTGTTTTAATATGAATCTAAAAGATTATACTTTCATATAAAGCAATAAAAAAAAAATCGAAATTTTGACCATTTGAAAGGTACCTGACCCCTTAACAGATGTTACAAATTTCTAATGACATTTTGGGTTTTATGACTCATTACTAATTCAGGAAAGTAACATAGAATGTAAATTTAAAATAGTGAAATACATGTATAAAATAAAGAAATCGCCAAGGATGAAAAAAGAAAAGCAAACGTTTATTATTATTGTCAAAACATAAATGAAAGGCATATGCGTATACTATCATTTCTACACTCTTAAAACGAAAGAGTGGATTTGGCTTCTCAGGAAAGAGCTGTAATTTATTGGATCGTAAATGAGTTGTTTTTTAAACGTTTTACTCATTTTGATTTAAATTGCTTTTTTTAAACTACTCATTTTGATTTAAATTGCTTACAAACAACTCGCTACTCGAGTTATTTCAACTCTTTTTGGAGAGCTGCCTTTCAAAACGGAAGATGAGTGAATTTCGGATCAATTTGAGTTATTTTGCGGCTCCGGTTTTAAGAGAGTGTATGAGAAAGTAACAAAAATAATTGTTACAACAAAGCAAGAATCGGTGACAGAACATGAACTATTCGTAGTACATAATTCGTAATGAATTCTTCCTGTAATAATTCCGCTTATATGCGTTTATAAATTAACTAGAAAAATACTGTAAACAACTTGCAATAAAAGAACGCACCTACAGAATTACTTTTTCATGCTTTACGTCAATAGCTGAGTCTATTTGAATTCATGTACTGTAAAAAAAAAAAAAAAAAAAAAAAAAAAAAAATCTGTAAAGTTATTAAACTTTTCCTAGATAACTGTGATTCCTGGAACTTTTCATGTAACGGAAACGGCAAAAATTAAAGTAACTGATTTTGTACATGAATTTTTGCTGTCACCCTTACATAAAAAGTTCTAGGAATCCTAGTTATCTAGAAAATATTAAGCAGCTTTACAGATTTTAACCTCCATTTCATATCTGTGATACTCTGACTAGTACAGTAAAATATTCTATTTTTGTGTAAAACAACTTCTAAAGTATGCCAATGGTTCAGATCGCGATTTTGATCTGTAAAAGTCTTCTATTTAATTATAAATTCATTCTACAATAATTCTATGTATTAGTGTTTAAAAATTAACAGAAATCTGTAACTTTACAAATGAATCCACCAAAATTACAGATATCTTACTAAAATTTTATAGGTAACCTGGGTTACAGTTACATAAAATGTTCCTGGAAACCCAGATTCCTAAATAATTCTTAGTACTCTTACAGATTTTTTGATATTCAGGGCAAATATGAATCTGTTACATGAGTTTTTGCTGTTGCCGTTGCATAAAAAGTTCTAGGAATCCCGGTTTCCCAGAAAACATTTAGTAACTTAACATATTTTATTTGCAGTGTACAGTGCAGTTTATTTTTAAAACAGCGCTCGTCATTTGCGTAACGCCGGAGGCTGGTAAGTGCTTCGTACAAGATAATAAACAAAAAGACAACAATAAACAATGCTTTCTAGGAAACTGGGATTTCTAGAACTTTTTGTGTAACGGTAACAGCAAAAATTCATGTAATAGATACAGGTTTGCACTGAAAAAAAATGTAATGTTGCTAAGAATTTTTTAGGAAACGGGGATTCCTTGAATTTTTTTATGTAACTGCAACCCAGGTTATTGATAAAATTTTATCAAGATAACTGTAATTTTAGTAGATTCGCTTGTAAAGTTACAGATTTCTGTAATTTTACAATAACTAGTTTTGTAGATTTACACCTTTTATTGTACAGTGTAAGATAACGGACAGATAAATTGTTAGTAAGCGTATAGATTTTGGCAACTTTACATATGTAGGATTAGTGAAAATTTTTTTCCAGTGTACATCATTTATTCATCGATCTACATTGATCTACAAGCTCATATGCTGTATATGAGATGATACAGCTAAATGGAGGGAAAAAAATGTGATTTCTGAAGATCGCCTTATTATTCCTGCAAGTCTTGTTCTCTATTGGTAATTGAGTCCAGCATATAAAAATATTCCCTGTGATTATATAGCTATATTGCGTACATATTTCATACTCTAAATGAAAAATAGAGAAAGAATAAATTACAAACAAACGATAATAAATGTTCAAAATAAAAAAAATATACCGGGTGTCTCAAAAATGTCTAATGGATTTTAAAATTAAATAACTTGCAAACGGTGACAGCTATTTAAAAAATTTTTGCAGGAGGGTTATGTATAATGTCAGGAGTTTTTTTTACCGTAATTTTTTATTTTAGTTCGCATCTCAAACAATAGGTGGCGCTGACGGCGATTGTAGGCCTGGTGATCAGTGCTGAGTGAAGCGTCGACCTGGCCTTCAATCGCCGTCAGCGCCACCTATTGTTTGAGATGCGAACTAAAATAAAAAATTATGGTAAAAAAAAAACTCCTGTCATTATACATAACCCTCCTGCAAAATTTTTTTAAATAGCTATCACCGTTTGCAAGTTATTTAATTTTAAAATCCATCAGTCATTTTTGGGACACCCGGTATAAGTTTCATAAATGCACAATATTTCAATATTATACATTAAAATATAATATAACACCATAATTGGACTAAATGATTTATAATCAAAAGTAATGTTTGTTGAAATTCAGTGGTATTTATTAGAAATGCTTTACTTATAATGTCTTCAAGTGATTTTGTCTCTTTGCATTCTAGTATTAATTTTAATATTTAAATAATTCATAAATGCGTAATTTTCAATCATTAATTTGGAAATATTATAGAAGGCATTAACGAACTAGTCGCAGGAAACGATTTTCAATGAAAAATTTGGGATGTTTGGATTTGAACTTGAGCGAACTTCAAATATCACTACTTTTTCTGGTCTAAACATTAACGAGATTGGTTTGTTTTATGTCGGCCAATTATCTACACGTGGGATATAGGCCCTAAGGTGGGGTGTTCACCGTGGAGGTCTTTCTAAGGGAACCTAACCCGTATTTACGCTAGGAAATCCAATGTTCGAAGAAAACCACGGAAAACTCCGAATAGTTAGGCCGACGGCCGCGACTGGGTTCGAGCCCAGCACACACGTTTACCATTTGAGAGGTCAGAACCTCTTGGCCACTGGTGAGGCAAACATTAACGAGAACTTGGCGCTTGTTTTTTTTACAGGAAATTTTTTGTTGGGATATAGTTGTACTGCGTACATATTATATACTCTAAACAATATATATATATATATGAAAATATATATGTATGATGAAAATATATATATAAGAGGAAAATATACATATATATATATTATCCTATTAAATGAAAATCCTAGTTTATTTCCATCTTTATAAATTCGTTTCATTGAACGTAATTCCAATTTTTTTTAGAGTTTTCTTCTCTACTGGTTATTGACTCTACAGTACTGTACGAAAAAAAAAATAAGAATTTTTATGACATTTTTGAATGTGTACAGTCACCTACTTTTATTCATTTTAAGATAGTTTTAGCAATTGTATGGAATTTTTACATAATCATTCGTCCATATCATCAATGTTTAATATATAAATCGAAAAGTGTCATACATTTACTAAACTATCTTAAAATGAACAAAAATATGTGAAAGAGTCCTGTTCTCTATTGGTTATTTTACAGTGTACAAAGTTAAAAATTTCGTCCTAGTTTGAACCAAATTTTGGTGCTCAGTAGCTTCAACCATCAGATGGTGAAAACTCGAACCAACGTTTGGAGTTCCATTTTCGTCCAACTATTGGAACTCTGCTTCGACAACAGCTCCAAACGTTGGTACAATATTTCACCATCTGATGGCTGGAGCTACTAGGCATCAAAATTTGATTCAAACTAGGACAAGATTTTAAACATTGTACTGGTTATTGAATCTAGTATATAAAAATATTTCCTGTGCCTATGTATGGATACAAATACATATTATACATTCTAATTTAAATCTAATTGAAAGAGAAAGAAAAAATATATTATCTCACTAAATTAAAATCCTAGTTCTATGTTTGTTTATAAATTTATTTCATTCCATCTAATTCAAATCAATTTTTCTTCGTTCTTTAATGTCTTGCTCTCTACTGGTGATTAAATCTAGTGCATAAATATATTCCCCGAGGTTGTACACATATATACGACTATATTATAGATTCTAATTGAAAGAGAAAGAAAGGATAGATCATCCTATTAAATTAAAACCGTAGTTATACAGCACTTCATTCATTTTAATCTCGTGGATACATCTTTACTCTCCTCGTAAGAAGAAAATCCTCTTTCAAAGTTAAAGCGTAGATTTCCTTTTCTTTCAACGCTGATAATTCAATCCAGGCTTTTAAATTCTTTTTGGATCGATTTAGCACCCGAGTGCTGTGAGTTGTCATAGGAAGGTAAGGCCGAGAAGGGAAACGGCGATATGTTTCAAAGGAATGAATCGATCAGTTTTTAAGATTCGCGTACGGGTCGATCCAAAATGTGCCTTTTCAAGTCATTTGATAGTTCTGATAGAAGACGTTTTTTCCTCGCTGTTTCTTTCTTCATTAATTAAAGATCTTAATTCACTTCTTCAGACATGATGTATCCTGTAGGATAGTATTTCCTAGCCTTATCCAGGCTTATCACCAGACAATATTTTTATAACAAATTGTTGTCTACGTAAATACGTAATTTCGTTTTGAAAATGAGCGAACCAATATTTATTATAATTGAAAGTAGAAGAAGTTACTTGGATTAAACTTAATGAGAGAAGATATGTATTACTATTAATTGCAGTTCCGTTTATTTTATTGTTTAAGTCATTGCTTATTCGTCACTTTTCATTTTAAATGTGTAGCTTGAAGGTCTAGAAGTGTCTGAGATTAAATTTGGGTAAAAGAAAATATATAACTGCTGTACAATAAACTTTAATACGTCACTTTGCTCAAGTTGTCAGGTATGCAAGCTATGCATTTAAAGTACTAAAGTACTTCCTACTACGATATTTTAAATAAAATGTATATACTTAACATTTAACATCTTTTTGATTATTTTAACAAATTGATAAGGAAATTTCTGATTTTGCTTACAAAGAAACTATGGCTACATTTTAAAATTTGACTTAATTAAGATAATTAAATTTGATTTTTAACTTAGTAAAGTCAAAATTTTGATGGAAATCGATATTGAATTCGAAATAATATCTCTACTTAATTATCTATTCAATGTATTAAAAATATATATACATAGATATTTTTATAATAGAGTTTAAAGCGATTAAAATGCAAAATCGAAAAACTATTTCAGAAATTATGACGCATGCAGCATTTTAAAATTTCGTTTTGAAATTTTAATTTTTTTATGGATACAAGTTAATTTATAGATACAAGCCTATTATTATAATTAGAATTTTAAATGTGCAATTAAGTAAAACCTGCTTTAAATTGGCACAATAGCTGATAAAGATTTTTTAAACACTTAAATTATTGATAAACAGATATGGCGTTATCATTATTGTGTTTCAAGAATACAGAGATTGTCAACTAATACACAGTGCCACGATATCTCATCTTCTTGTAACTACACTTAAGTACGAATAAAGTTAATTAAAGTTACTCTACGCTATTAAAACTTGGGAAAGTGCAACATGAAAATCTAAATGTTCAAGCACTTTTAAAGCATAAAGCAAAATTAATGAATATCATTGCGTCTTAAATAGTATAGATAATAACTATATTTTTGATTCTGTAAAATCTTGGGATATATTCCACCTGTAATTCGAATCTGATAAAAATATTTTAAAACATTCATAATACGCTTCCTTTAACCATACTTGCCAACCTCCGGCTTTTTTTTAAATCAAGTAAACTTACTTAGAACTGGAAAATTGTTTTAATTAAATGTATCTTGTATTAAATATTGATCTGACTTGCAATTTATTGGATATTGTTCACTATATAAATTTCTGGTTCAAAGTATGTTTCTTTGATTGATAAAAAGCCGGAGGTTGGCATGTATGCTTTAACCCTTTCCGGCCCACTGTGCCCGGTCTGGGATACCTAATTTTAATTCCAAACTTGCAAAGGCACCACTAATATTTTAGTAAAATTTTGTTTTTATCTTAAAATCTTAAATTAGGGGTTTCAAAATATCTAAAAAATTCGTTTTTGATCTCCGGTGCCAGTCGATAATGTCTCATTTTACTAACAGATTTTGCCCGGGCCGGAATGGGTTAAAAGTTTTTAAGCGGACATTTTTCCATGAAATTAAACATAAATTATGATATTTAATTTCTTTATTTGTATAAAGTTTCAGCATCTGTAAAATTTTTCGTTCAGAAGCTGTTGAAAAATTTGTATGTTCTTAGATTTCTTTTCATTAAAAGCAGAAAATTCATTTCTAGGAAAATATTGAACTACTTCTGAAAATAAAGAATAAGTTTCTTGGCACTTGCGACGAATGGCCATAAAACAGTATTATTTCTTTGCGAGTGAAGATTTAGCTTTTTTTTTCTACAAACTTATTTTAGTACATTCTATATTTACTATTTTTCACTTATTTTAGTACATTTATACAGGAAAATAAAACTAATAATTGTGTCATAGTGTACTTTATTTTACTGAAGATTTAATTAGGAAAATAAATGAGGCAACTTTATGACACGCAATAAATATTAACCATAACTGCATTAAAAATGCCACGTAGTCCTTTTTAACGTTTTAACAACAGTCAACAAAAGACATTTATGAGGGAACTATATGTTTACATCACTCAAAATTAGCAGCTAATGATGTTTTCTTGCTTATGGAAAAATACCAAATAAAAATAATGAAAATCCAAAGTTTAAAATTTGGCCTCCTAATTTTAATAAGTCAATTTTTTTATTTCTTTTTATTGAAAAGTATGTTTATGAAAAATTCTGAACCATAATGATATTGTTGTTGTCGGAAGATGCATAAGATTTACTGATATTTTTATTTTAATTGCAGAGAAACGAGTCTTTAAATTTTCTACTTATATCCTTTATATTTTATATTTTAAGACGCAATGAATCATTGCGTCTTAAACAGAGAAGATAATAACTATTTTTTTTTGCCTTTATTTTTTTGTAATTCTAATCTGATAAAAGTACTTTAAAGCATTCATAATAAGCTGCCTTTAAAAGTTTTTGAGTGAGATTTTTTCCATAAAATTAAACATAAATTATGATACTTAATTTCTTTATTTGTATAAATTTCAGCATCTGTAAAAAATTTCGTTCAAAAGCTGATGAAAATCTGTACCTTCTTAGATACTATTCTTTTCATTAAAAGCAGAAAATTCATTTCTAGGAAAATATTGAGCTACTTCTGAAAACCAAGAATAAGTTCCTTGGCACTTGTGATGAATGACTAGAAAATAATATTATTTCTTTCCAAGTAAAGATTTAGTTTTTTTACTACAAACTTATTTTTATATTTTAGTATATTCACAGAAGAAGAAAACTAATGACCGTGAGTTAATGTACTATATTTTACTGGAGATTTAATTATGAAAATAAATGAGACAACTTTATGAGACGCAATAAATATTAATCATAACTGCATTAAAAATGTCACATAGTCGTTTTTAACATTCGAACAACAATCAATAAAATAGGTTTATAAGGGAACCATATGTTCACATTACTCAAACTCAGTAGCTAATTATATTTTCTTGCTTATGAAAAAATACAGATACATGAATTTGATATTAGTAAGAAATAAAAATGACGAAAAATCAAAGTTAAAAATATCGCCTCCTAATTTTAATTAGTTAATTTTTTATTTCTTTTTATTGAAAAATATTTTCTTGAAATTTTCTGAACCATAATGATACTCTTGTTTTCCGAACATGTATAAGATTTTCAGATATTTTTATTTGAATTGCAGAGATATGAGTCTTTATACTTTCTATTTCTATTCTTTATATTTTATATTTTAAGACGTAATGAATCATTTCGTCTTAAATAGAATAGATAATAACTATATATTTTGTTTCTTTAAAATTTTGGGCTTTGTTCCTTTTTTCTAATTCTCACATGATAATAGTACTTTAAAACATTCATAATACTCTGCCGTTAAAAGTTTTTAAGTGGAAATTTTTCGATAAAATTAAACGTAAATTATGTTGTTTAATTTCTTTATTTATACAAAGTTTCTGCATGTGTAAAAAATATTGT
Organism: Maratus speculifer; assembly: GCA_964019185.1. Lineage (NCBI taxonomy): Eukaryota > Metazoa > Arthropoda > Arachnida > Araneae > Salticidae > Maratus > Maratus speculifer. The sequence continues at coordinate 59,732,199 of OZ025299.1, read as the reverse complement.
TCAAAAGCTGATGAGAATCTGTATCTTCTTAGATACTATTCTTTCCATTAAAAACAGAAAATTCATTTCTAGGAAAATATTGAACTACATCTGGAAACAAAGAATAAGTTTTATGGCACTTGCGATGAATGATTAGAAAAAAGTATTATTTCTTTGCGAGTGAAGTTTTAGTTTTTTTTTTATCCACAAACTTATTTTTATATTTTAGTATATTCACAGAAAAAGAAAACTAATGGCCGTGACATGATGTACTATGCTTTACTGGCGATTTAATTATGAAAATAAATGAAGCAACTTTATTACACGCAATACATATTAACCATAACTGCATTAAAAATGTCACTTAGTCATTTTTAACATTTGAACAACCGTCAACCAAAGAAGTTTTTGAAAGAACCATATGTTTACATTACTCAAACTCAGCAGCTAATGATATTTTCTTCCTCTTGGAAAAAATACCTATATGTGAATTAGATGTTAGTGAGGAATAAAAATAATGATAAACCAAAGATAAATGTTTGGTATTCTACACAGTAAAAATATCAGATGTTTCTGAATGTATAAAAATGTACTGTAATCAAAAATGAAAATATACAGTAACCTCTTCTAACTCGCCTAAGGTTTCAAAAACCGTTCCTCTACCTTTAAAAATTCCAGAAAACGATTTGTTTTTGAAATTTAAAGAAGAATTTATAAAAATTAATTTTTATTAGCTGCCTGTTTTTTTTCGGAAACGTTTCTAAGTAGCTTTTACAGTACAATAATCACTTTTCTTAAATCAAAATATCACTTTTTTGGATTCTATCAATTCTCAAGTTAACATTTTCAGCTGCATATCTGATTTTGTACATGCAATTGTAGCAAAACAATGTTAATTTTCATATTAATGTTAATACTGTTAAAATTACATGTTCCTGAATATCAAAATATTTTCGTATGAATTGGTAGCATCCGAAAAAGGAATATTTTGATTTGAGAAAAGTGATTATTGTACTGTAAAAGCTACTTAGAAATGTTTCCGAAAAGGAAGGGCGGCTAATAAAAAGTAATTTTTATAATTTTTTATTTAAATTTCTTAAACAAATAGTTTTCTGGGATTTTTAAAGGTAAAGGAACGGTTTTCGAAACCTTAGATGAGTTGGAAGAGATTACTGTATATTTTCGTTTTTGATTACAGTACATTTTTATACATTCAGAAACATTTGACATTTTTTACAGTGTAATAAGTCAATTTTTTATTTCTTTTTTATTGAAAAATATGTTTCTGAAAAATTCTGAACCGTAATGTTATTGTTGTTTTCCGAACATGCATAATATTTTCAGGTATTTTTGTTGGCATTCCAGAGAAACGAGTCTTATATTCTGGAAGAATATGATTATTTTGATCAATAGCGCATGCGTGCGTCCATTTTAAGACTTTCATTTTAATTCAGAAATTCCGCATCAGAAGTAGACGTTTACGTTCATTTTCCTCCGAAGGAAAATGTATGGGGATGCTAGTTTTAAACAGCACTGTGCCATTTCATCGTTTGGGCAGATAATATTTTTTGTTTAGTTTGTCATGATACATATATCCTTGTTTGTTAAACGAAGAAATGTACCAGTCATCGCTATGGTGTTTTGGTTCCTCCCTCCCCCCGTATCATACACACTGCAAATCGATTTACTATCATTTTTATTTTTGTTTTATGTATTTCTTTATTTGTTTGCACCGTTCTGTATGTGTCTAATGTTTTACAATACTCTGATTTCAGGACTATATCTATTTCTCCTCTATCACATAAAAATTTTCTACAAAGTTACACTTAATATAATTTAATATCACATACGATGTCCACCAAAATGAAAACTTTATCTACCCCATAAAAATAAGAAATATCGCACTTTTCATTTTATGATAGCTTCCACAGTCATAAATTCCGTATCGCATTTCTCTTTATTCCCTTCGAAGCTTTTTTCAATTTTTTCCCCTAGTTGACTGTATCTGAAAATTTCGTACTGTGTATTCAGAAGTCGTCTTTTATGTTCATTTTCCTTTGACGGAATATGTATTTGGATGCTAGTTTTACACAGCGTTGTGCAATTTCATCGTTTGGGTACGCAAAATTTTCTTTTAGGTTTTCATGATATATATATATATCCTTGTTTGTTAAACGTAGAAATGTACCAGTCATCGCAGTGGTGTTCTGACTCCCTTCATATCATACACACTCCAAAACGATTTTTTTTCGCCGTTCTGTATGTGTCTGTTTTACAGTACACTTATTTCAGGAATACATCTATTTCTCCTCTAACACTTAAGAATCTTCCACAAAGTTAAACGGAATATAATTTAAAATCACAGACGATGTCCATTAAAAAGAAAGCTTTATCTATCCCATATAAATAAGAAATATTGCACATTTCATTTTAAGATAGATTCCACAGTCATAAATTCCGTATCGCATGTCTCTTTATTCCCTTCGAAACTTATTGCCAAATTTTTCCTAGTTGACTGTATGTGAATACTTCCTACTGTGTATAGAGAAGTAGACTTTTACGTTTTTTTTCCTCCGAAGAAAAATGTATGGGGATGCTAGTTTTAAACACTGCTGTGCAATTTCATGGTTATCTTAGATAATATTTTTTGTTTAGTTTTCTATGATATATATATTCTTGTTCGTTAAACGAAGAAATGTATCAGTCATCGTTGTAGTGTTTTGGCTGCCTTTATATCACACACTCGCAAAATCGATTTTTTTTTTCGCCGTTCTGTATATGTCTAATGTTTTACAGTACGCTGCCTCTATTTCTCCTCTATCACATAAAAATTTTCTACAAAGTTAAACTGAATATAATTTAATATCACAGACGAATGTCCACCAAAATGAAAACGTTATCTACCCCATAAAAATATGAAATATCGCACTTTTCACTTTAAGATAGCTTCCAAAGTCATAAATTCCGTATCGCATTTCTCTTTATTCCCTTCGAAGCTTATTTACCAATTTTTCTTAGTTGACTGTATCTTAATATTTCGTATTGTGTATTCAGAAGACGTCTTTTATGTTTATTTTCCCCCGACGTAATATGTATTTGGATGCTAGATTTACAGAGCGTTGTGGAATTTCATGGTTTGGGTAGACAAAATTTTCTATTTAGGTTTTCATGATATACATATCCTTGTTTGTTAAACGTAGAAATGTACCAGTCATCGCTGTGGTGTTTTGGCTCCATTCATATCATACACACTTCAAATCAAATTATCATTTTTTTGCGCCGTTCTGTATGTGTCTAATGTTTTACAGAACGCTGCTTTCAGGAATAGATCTATTTCTCATCTATCACTTAAGAATTTTCCACAAAGTTAAGCTGAATATAATTTAAAATCACAGACGATGTCCACCGAAATGAAAATTTTATCAACCCCATAAAAATAAGAAATATAGCACATTTCATTTTAAGATAGCTTCCAAAGTCATAAATTCCGTATCGCATTTCTCTTTATTCTCTTCGAAGCTTACTTCCAATTTTTTTTCCTAGTTGACTGTACGTGAATACTTCCTACTGTGTATACAGAAGTAGTCGATTATGTTCATTTTCCTCCAAAGGAAAATGTATGGGGTTGCTAGTTTTACAGAGCGCTGTGCAATTTAATCTTTTGGGTAGACAATATTTTCTGTTTAGTTTTTTATGATACATATATCCTTGTTTGTTAAACGAAGAAATGTACCAGTCATCGCTATGGTGTTTGGTCCCTCCCTCCCCCCGTATCATACACACCCCAAATCGAATTATTAACATTATTATTTTTGTTTTATTTATTTATTTATTTTCACCGTTCTCTATGTGTCTAATGTTTTACAATACGCTGCTTTCAGGAATACATCTATTTCTCCTATATCACTTAAGAATTTTCCACAAAGTTAAAATGAATATAATATAAAATCACACGATGTCCACTAAAATGAAAACTTTATCCCATAAAAAAAGAAATATCGTACATTTCATTTTAAGATAGCTTCCACAGTCATAAATTCCGTATCGCATCTCTCTTTATTCCCTTTGAAATTTATTTCCAATGTTTTCTTTAGTTTACTGTATGTGAATACTTCCTACTGTGTATACAGAAGTAATCTTTTATGTTCATTTTCCTCTGAAGGAATATGTATTTGGATGTTAGTTTTACAGAGCGCTGTGCAGTTTCATCGTTTGTGTAGACAATATTTTCTGTTTAGTTTTTTATGATAGATATATCCTTGTTTGTTAAACGAAGAAATGTACCAGTCATCACTATGGTATTTTCGTTCCTCCCTCCCCCCGTATCATACACACTCCAAATCGAATTATTATCATTATTATTTTTGTTTTATTTATTTATTTATTTATTTGCACCGTTCTGTATGTGTCTAATGTTTTACAATACGCTGATTTCAGGAATACCTCGATTTCTCCTCTATCACATAAAATTTTTTTACAAAGTTAAACTGAATATAATTTAATATCACAGACGAATGTCCACCAAAATGAAAACGTTATCTACCCCATAAAAATAAGAAATATCGCACTTTTCATTTTAAGATAGCTTCCACAGTCATAAATTCCGTATCACATCTCCCTTTATTCCCTTCGAAGCTTCTTTCGAATTTTTTCCCTAGTTGACTGTATCTGAATATTTTGTACTGTGTATTCAGAAGACGTCTTTTATGTTCATTTTCCTCCGATGCCTTGGATGCTAGTTATACATAGCGTTGTGCAATTTCATCGTTTGGGTAGACTAAATTTTCTGTTTAGTTTTTCATGATATATATATCCTTGTATCTTAAACGAAGATTTGTACCGGTCATCGCTATGGCATTCCGGCTCCGTCCATATCATACACACTCCACATTGAAAAGATTTCAATTTGCCATTGGGCAACACATGGAATTATGAAGTAAGAGAAACTGGCATCTGATTAAAATGGTGAAGCTTTAACTGTAACCACTTTCGTAGGGTTCATTGACAACGCAAAAAAGTTCCACCTGTAAATTTAAGTATAAAATTTCTCTTTATTTAATCGCCTTATTAATGCGAAATTTCATTCAAAAATAATGTTAAAAATGACACTCATTTCTATCGGTGGAAGTTTTCTTTGGCGGTAGAACCTACCCCACATTGTGACTATCAAGATAACCTAGTGTCTGTGTCAAAGAAAAGATTGTAATACTCTACCAAAGTAACTCACACAAAGAAAAATAGAATTTTCTTACAGGGTTCGCACAGCTCTACCACTAAATTTTTACAGTATTTTCAATGTATTTCACAGAAGAAAACTATTAAGAAAATTGCGAGTCGAGGAGATGGTTGCGAATTCTGTTTCTTAAAAATTAAATGTAATTTTTCTTATCATTAGTTGTGGTGCCAGAGGCCTTACAAAATATAAGGACTGTGCGAACCCTGTCTTACCATATCTGCGAGCGAAATTTCCCATAAAAAAGAAGCTTACATTAGACGAAAATTTCAAACCGAGTTTATTGGTTTACGTTTTCGCCTACGGTAATCAGAAAATATTGATCCGATTAAAAGAAACGGTCGACACCGTCCCTCATAGCATGCATGGTCACAGTGACGTCACTGTGAGTCACTGTGGGCACATCACATCTGTGACCAAAATGCTACCACTCAGTGACGTCATATTGTGACCGAGATGTGACTTTCTTAAAAATCTTTAGAAAATTACAAAAATTCTTAAAAACATGTTATTTACTTTAAAAAACAATTTTGTCACAACTTCGCTTTTGTCACAGTTTCATCAAGATGTTAATGTCAAAGTAGTCACAAATGACACATTTTTCACAAATTTGTCACACCGTGACTTCACAATGTGACGTCACAAACGAGCTCTAAAACGACCATAACGACTTCACATTGGCTTCCCATGACGTCACATCGACAATCCATGGTCACGAAGTCACAGTGTGACTTCACAACGACATCGCAGTGACTCACCATGCCTTACGGGTTATGACAACCACCTCAGTTACTTCACGCGCTACTGCCAGAAATTACACCATATGTCTTCCCATCTTTATTCATAATTCTATAAGGCAACATGCGGCGTCCTAACACGCAATTGGAACATGCTGCATGGGGCCAATGATTTGGTCTTGTTTTCAGTTACCAAGGTTTCACTTGAGCAAGGTGTACATAATAACCCTGGGGTGGACTTTTTTAGAAACTGTGGAATTTTCGGTTGTTGCTTTTACACAAGCACATAATTATATTAGTAAAAGTTCTGGGTTAGTGATAAAACTATATGTGTTACACCTTTTTGATTACTTTCCCGAAAATGAGCATAAAAAAATACATCAGAAGCACTGAAGAGAAGTAGTTTTATGACAGATGTATGCTATTAAACAAAGGAAAAAATATTGTATATAAATGCTTCATTTAATTAAAATATAGACCTCATGTTTTTTAAAGATTATAGAATTTTAAATATATCAGATAATTGATAAATGATAAAATTTTAAATCAACTTCTGTATAATTATCGTTTTCCCAAATTGTAATAAATAATAGCACTTAACCCTTTCCGGCGCAAGCAAATTCTATTAGTAAAATAAGAAATTATCGATTGACACCGGAATTTATAAAGAACTTATCTAGATATTACGAATTCCTTAATTTAAGCTTTCATGTTAAAAGCAAAATTATATTAAAATATTACTGGTGCCGTTTACAAGTTTGGAATTAAAATTAGGTGTTGCCGACCTGGCAACACTGCGCAAGAAAGAGTTAAATACCAGTATGTAGTATAAGAAAATTTTGACACTTTAATGTTTTCTAACCTATAACCACAGAGTATAGACAGAGCCTCAACTCGGCTTGAAAGAGCGCCCTCAGTGGATCACTTAAAAACTAAGCCATAGCGTTGGCGATTTTTATCCTCGTGATTTCTGTTTAACTGTAACCATATTCTGGCTTGGCACTTCTTGCTGAATGCTGATTTGATTACCTTTGCACACGTGCTTATGCTATTTGATCTTAGATTTCCGCGCTTATATTGATTCATAATTATTACTGTTATTGTTCTTGAATTTTCAAGTTTAAATTATTAGGTCGTTATGTAAAGTAGAGACACATGTATTGTTTGCAAGACGAATACGTCAAAGTTATTTCATACTAAAATAATTCTTTCATAAATTTCAAAACAAGAAGCAGCAAGCCGTCGCTGTATTTTTTTTTCTTTTTACCCTTATCATTTGTCGCCAAAGAAGCGATGTTTCGCCGAATTAGCAACCTCTTTTATGTTATGATCGTAGTTTCAGAGTGGTCCGCTCGTGTCGCTACTGTCTATGCGTAATCCCATGTTAAACAAGTTGCGATTACAGTGTATGAAAGTTGATTCTCTGTTCCGTACTCTGTGCCTATAACATAGCTTTATTAAATTTTCGCATATTGCATTAAGCTCACGCCGCTGGGGCACAAACTGCCCCTCATAACTGGAAGCAGGTGAGAAATATTAATGTTAAGATGTTTGTTGAAGTTCCCGTTGGGACCCTTGCCCCCTCGCCACAGGCAGCGGGTTTGGATGGAGTACATAGAAAAATGCGGAGTACTTTCGACCTCCTGTCTATACGACAGAAAGACAGACTGCTAAGAGATTAGGATAAAAATATCCATTTAATACTTATAGATTTTTTTAGTTTGGCCCGCAACACTGGCCAAGATAAGATACTTTCTAGCCAGGATCGAGAAGGCTATGGGAGACTTCTAATGCGCCAGGCTTCAGTCAGGGTACAGTGATGGTAAACGTGTTATGGGGTTCCCTCTTCACCACATTCACAGAGTTGGGATGAGAAGCAGTGGAATATTGTTTAAAGGGTCCATGGCCAGTGAGGAATGCTGTGGAGGGTGGGTAAAGGAAATAATTCTTACATATTGCATAAATCCATAAAATACATTTCCAAAATGGTTAAAATGTCCATCTTGCAGTAAGAGGATTTCAATTCCATATTCGACCGTTTTAAAACTAGAACAAACTGAGCCAAACTTGTGCACAATTAACTTAGCGTACAATCTCGCTGGCATGTTCCTGTGTTGGAATGGGGTAGAGCAGAGTGGTGTGAGAATACACATTTGTCAAACAACAGACTATAAAAGAAATAGTAACGAATATATCAAAATTATCTACATTTGTTATTAAGTCTTAATAACGAACTATCGCATATATTAAATATTTATAAATAAAAATTCACAAAAAGGTAAAAGGCACAATTTACACACCTTATTGTGTAAAAAGATTGCTTACATTTTTAATTTTAATTTTGTGTGGTATTTGCATGGCAATTTCAAACTTTTAATACACCAAGATAAGTTCTCTTTCGTTCCGAACACCTTCATAACTTTGTCATTCAAAACAATCACGAAATTTCGAGATTTTATTAAAGCTTTCAAATAGTAACAAATTCTGATAAAAAACAATTATGAGAAAAGTAGTTATAAACATTTAAGTTACTTATTGTTTTAAATTAATTTATAACACGATTAAGCAATCGATAAGTGGTAGAATTTTCCAAGTGGGTGAAAAAAGTCCCGGCCAGGATTCGAACTAGGGATGTAATGGTTGAAGCCGCCAATGTTCTTCCGACTGAGCCATCCCGGACGAATACTGGATAATACGATTGTTTAATCGTATTACCCAGTATCGCGGAATTTAATTATAAATACCGCGAAAAGGACAACCTATGTACTTTACGTAGGGTCGAATTTTCATAAAACATTTCAGTAATTTTGTCTGAAATGACTCATTTTGTTGATTTGGAGCGGTAAATTGGTTTATATTAACGATTTATTTCGATACTTCAATTAAATGTGATGAAAAATTGCTTTTGATACATTCCAATCTGGTCAGATATTCTACTTTATAGCATAAAATCTTGCGTCCAAATTGGTATAATTCTCAGTTTTTATAAACCAAAAAAATTTTCTTAAAGCCTTTTTTTTAAAAAAATGCTATATTTAACCTTCTCTATTTATGTTTCTGTGGAGCTATTTATGCCTTAAATGCATTTTCTTTATTATCATTGTCATGTGTTTTACCATTGTACTACAATGTAGTATTAAAAGGCCATATTGTTAGAATTCTCAGTATATATGAACACAAGAAGCTTTGAGGCGAAAGCTCGTGGCTTTATTCCTATAAAAAAGTCGTTTAAAGTTCTGTGATTAATGTGCTTTTCTTCTTTCAAAGTGGAGGCAGTGTAGTATAGCATATCTCTTGCAATGTCCTTCTTAAAGGTGCTCTCTGCTTGGTAGTGTGCCAAAACATCTCTTTGTCTAATAAAACCCCCTTCAATATAAGATTGTACCAACAAGACTTAATACACGCTCTCATTATAAAGAACGCTACCTCAGTTTTATCAGTAGTTGTTATATAATAGCAAACAAGGTAACAGCAGTTGTATATATTTGTGTAATTCCTCTTTTAATAACATTTGCGTTAGTATTACAAAAGTTAGTGCCAGGGATTGTACGAGAAATCCAACCAAGAAATTCTTCGGCACCAATATTTCCTCGTACAAAATTCCTGGTTAAATAAAACGAAATTTCACGCTTTTTATCTTGATTTGTTTTTTTATTAAAAAAATACTTGTATTTCTCCTGGAAATTTTCCGGAAGCGTAAGAATCCTGTTGTACGCTGAAATTTATTTTTAATCCCTCCGGGTCAACCGTGTACACAGGTTGAATGAATTTTATTCAGTTGGCACTTCTTTTTTATGAACAGCTACGTTTAATTTCATAACCAAGAAAAGTTCTGATTAAGTAAGGCAAAAAATCCTTCCTTTATTATTGTTTCTAAACACAAGTCCTGTTTTCACCATTGGAAAGTGCATATATGTATCCGTGGTCCAAAAGAAACTAATCAGATATGCGACGTAGTTATTGGCCATATTGCTTTATAGTGTGTTTATTTCAATTTCCAGAAGACGTTTTAAGTGCAACGATTCAATTGCAAAAAAGGCTTCAATAGTGGCGAGAAAATTTGCGCTGATAGCTGGTAGACAGGAGGTGCTGGGTTTGAAATCAGTCGTCTCCGTCGGCTTAATCTTTTGGAGTTTCCCGTGGTTTTCGTCGAACCGTGGATATACTTGAATAAATTCGGGTTAGGTTCCCTTGGAAAGACCTGCATGGAGGATACAACCCTTGTGTGTAGCCAGATAATTGGCCGTCATAAAAGTAATACAACACGTGACAATTTACAAATAATTACTATTACTTAAATTATTTACTGTTTATAAAACAAATTGCTGATGCAATTAAAATGAGATTATTAAGATCAAATCACTCAAACATCAAAAATTTATAATTCGGAAAAATTTCTCTGTCAAGGGAAAAAACATTTTTTACTCATTATTTTTTCAAAAGAGCCATGACAAATCTATTTGTTCATTCAGGTGAGAAATAGAATCCAAACAATATTGTATAATTCATATTTTTCATCATAAATGTCATATTAAGCGTTATCTTTCTCCTTATAGCACTGCAAAAAATAAACCCCCAATTACCACATCATTTGCCATTAGCAATGAATGAACATTTCTCGTTTTTATTTGTTCTTTCCCCATTAATTCTCTTATAATTCTAAAGCCTATCCTAGAACTAGAAAAACGTAACCCGAAAATCTAAGATACATTTCTGTGATATTAATGCAAGATTGACGGCAAACTGGGTTCCCAGCCATTTTTCCTTCTTTTGGCAAAATTTTCCGTTTGTCCATTTCAGTCGCAAACCATTGAATATTCTTCAACCAAAGCTACAAACAAGCGTAAATATAACTAAACAATAGAAGTTTCAATTAAATAAAAGAATATTTTCTGAGTTAAAATGTTGGTATACAGGAAGCCAGAGACTTGGCAGCTCCGCGTAAGTGCACAACGTTTTTCGTTTATTTATAATTACTTTTTAAAGGTGTAAAGATTCATTTCGAACACCCTGTACATTGAAAGGAAAATAAATGCTAGTTACAATACATGTAAAAAAAAATTTTTTTTCGTCCGAATTGATTTTATTTCAGAAAAATCGATAATTAAGATTTTCTTGTTTACAGCTGTACAAATGATGTCAAATTCATAATTGGACTAAAAGTTACAAGTTAAGATTTTAAAACAGCCTTAATATAGGATACTGAGAAGAAAATTTCTTTATCTTAATAATTGTGTAATCAAAACAGTGTTAAATTCTAAGCATAATTACATATTATGAAGCCGTCTGTCCGTAAACAGCATAAATGACAACATCCTCTTCACATTCTAAACTGCATTTTTCTTAATATTTTTAATAATTAGAAAAATAGCCACATACATTAAAACACATTAATATATATTATTAAAATACATATACACATTCCTTTTCCAACTTATTTTAGTTTCCTATTTTTCAATCTGTAATTATCTATTTTAGAAAATATTAGATACGTTATTAAAACACAATGTGATGTCAAAAACAAGCTGTCGGCTTGAAAACAGAAAGTGCGTACATGTACATATACCAAAAGAAATAAAACTGTAACTATAATTTGAAATGTCATCTGGAAAAAATCAATAACTTGACAAGATTCAAAAAGATGATATTATTTGTATTTGACGAAGAACATTTTTTTCTCTTATATATATTTCAACAAAATGTATGGTAGTATTATATTTTTAAGCCTATCATTATGTTTTGTGGTAATTTATTATTATTGCAATTATATTTTGTCTTCATTTTAGAGAATTTTCTTTAGTTAAAGAAAACACTATTGCTTGTCAGAAGGTAAGTATTGGTTTACAATAGTTTTATATACAAAGAACCAATACTAAAAACTATTGCAGAATATTATTGACATTTTCAAATTCTTGCATTTAAAATGCTTATATTATCTTAGTTGTAATTTATGTACCATGCTCTTCGGCCCTAAACAATGCCAATAGACATTTTAAGGAAGATAATACGTAATCGCCTTATTTAGCAGCCTTGTATAGGGTTGAAGTTTTGGACCAACTGATAGCAAAGTACAGTTTACACTTGTCAAAATAAGTTTATTTACACAAATTACACAACTAAAAAATTAGCTTATTTATAGCTCTAATCTCGCCAAGTCTATTTAAATTACTGTATCGCCAACTTTTCTTCCACAATCTTCTTCACATACAAAATTTTACAGTCATAGCCTTCAAACATTCATAAAGATTCCCTAGTCTAAGTGAATTTTTTTTCCGGCTAGTGTATATGCCATGTATCATAACAACCATGTATCAACCAGTATCATAAGCACAAAGCGAATGCTTCGACTGCAATTTTTATTAGTATTGCATACCCATATTCCAGAACTTGGCGGTACTAGCATGGATGAGTTAGATTTGAACAGTTATACAGATATACATGTATTAGCGGAGGTATAATAACAAACGTGTAAGATGCTTGGCGTTTTCTTTGTAAAAAATTGTCTTAGCCAATCAAATTTTATTTTATGATCAGAGCTACCAAGTCTCTGGCTTTTTTGATACCAGTATTTTAATAGAGAAAATGTTGCTTTACTTAATTGGAACATTTCGCCGATTTGAAATAACCAGATTTCTTTTAAAGTTATAGTAGTGTAGCAAAAGCCGGAGACTTGGGAACTCTATTTGAATGACTCTACTCTCTCGTAGAGGCACCCTAATATCTTCAGGTTCATTAATATACCTTACTGCTATTTGAATAAGAGCTTCTGCGCCCTATGAATACAACGCTACGTTGATAAAGTAAAGTATTCTAAGCATTTCGAGATGATTGTATAAAGCTTAACTAGGTGTCTAACACTGCCTATTGTATTTTACAAAATTCCATAAAATTCTATTAAAATTATACATGTTTAATAAATAGAAGATTTAGTATCTAGTATATGTAGCATATCATTAACAATTATTGAAATAATCTGTCCACAGTTATGCTCTATTCATATAATGTATTACTCTTCTGAAAAATTTGCTTTTGACGTGTTTGAACAATATCTCAATGAATTGCATAGGTGTATGTGTAATTAATTAGATAAACTTTTAAAAAGTCATCTGCTTTATGTAACTAATCTGGCGAATATATTAATAAATGTCATTCTTTAATAAAGAATGTAGTAAATAATTCAATGTTTTAAATTTGTAAAGAAAACTGTCAAATAATTAATTTACTACACACCACGTAAGGGATATTCAAAAATTTGCATATTCTCTTCATTTATTGCTATAACACATCTCTTTGATTAAAAAATATATGTTGAAATTTCTATAAAGCTCGAAAATAAAGTTGAGTAACTTAATTAATTCAAAAGAAAAATAGTTTTTAATTAATTCCTTATATTAAAATGAATAATTCTAAAAAAAACTAGAATAGATAAATATATATATACATAGTTGAATACCTTTTAGTTTTGGAAAAATATTTAAAAATGCAAATATTAAACAGAAAAAAACTATTCTAATATTCTTTTCTCTAATTAAAATAAAAAATAAATAAAATTTAGTGTTAACAAAGTATTTTATTGTTTGAACTTTTATCATAAATTTCGAACTATAAGTCTATTAATTGTTATTCTATATAATCTCTGAAAAATATTAATATTTTTCTCATAACAGTATAAAATTTGGACTAACGGGGGGATATTCGATTAATGGTTGAAAAGTAATGGATTAACGGCAACATTGGGAGATGGCACGTTAAACATCTGACATTGATGTATTCTTTCAAGAACTACTCAAAACTTTTCAGTACTACTTTTCAATAGTAGTTAAACTATAATTTCATGGATCGGCAAAAAATAAAAAATAGTGCAATAGTTGCGTGATTTTGGAAACAAAAAAATAAATCATATGTTAAACAGGCCAAATCGCTATAGTATTTTTTCTAGTTCAATTGAGGCCCATACACTTTTAATAGTTTTGGATGTAGCTTAATTATAAATGAATAGTTCGGCAAATATAAAAATAAAATGAACAATTGTTACACAATCATTTTATACCTTTTCTTGTACGGCACACGCAATGGCAAACCTACACTGTAAAAAAGTTTGCAGCAAAGTAACCTGCCTACCCAACGTTTTTAGAGAAAACGGTTATGTAACCGGAATTTAAATGTACTCTGACCATATTCTTGTTGATGTGATGGTCAGAATACAATTCAATTACGGTTATATAACCGTTTTCTATAAGAACGGTTGATAGACTGGTTACTTGATCCAAATTTTTACAGTGTACAAAAAAGCCACTAATGGTATTAATTTTTGGCTTATGCATCCCTTCTCTTCCGCCAGACATGGGATCATCAAACTCCCCTATTAATACTCTTCCATAAAATAAAGGGTTTTTTTTCTTTTGAATACAATAATACGCTTTGCATAAATCACCATTAAACGGAAATAACAAATCATTACGCGTTTCGAGCTACAATAATAACAGCTCGTCATCAGCTGAACCAACACGTGCCCGTCAGGGGACAGAGTTAGAGATAAACTGTTAACTAACAGTTAACTAACAGTCTTGATTTGTTATTTCCGTTTAATGGTGATTTATACAAAGTGTATTATTGTATTTAATAACCATCGCCAGTGTTATCGCTGTTATTTCATTATTATTATTATTACTATCATTTATTTATTTATTTATTTATTTATTTATTTTGCTCAATACCATAGCAGGAATCAGTGTGACCGTTTTATCAAACTAAAAGCAGGCTAGATTTGGACTGACAACAAGCTAAAACGAAATTCGATGGTCAGTATATCAATGGACTGACAACTATCTTTTAGACTGAGTTTTTAGCTTGATTTAGCTTGTTGTAAGTCCTACAACAGTCCAGATCTCTTACAACAATCCAAAAACGGTCACACTGATTCATCTATAATTCAACGGGATAGTTTTCATTGGTTCAAAAATTTGCTTTCGTACTTACCTACAATTGGTCGGTAACATTGGTTACTTCGGTAAGTTGCGCTGAACACGCCCAAAATTTAACATATTAAGAATAAATATTTACTTACTTCCTAACTAGATGTCCTTCTCAATAACGGATTCAAGATCAGTGTGACCGTTTTTTCAAGGTAAAAGCAGGCTAGATTTAGATTGACAATGAGCTAAAAATAAATACGATGCTCCTGCCATCTATCGATGGTCAGACTATCAATAGACAGACAACTATCTTTTAGCCTGAGTTTTTAGCTTGATTTACCTTGTTGTAAGTCCTACAACAGTCCAGATTTCTTACAACAATCCAAAAACGGTCACACTGGCAGGAATGCAAGCGGTGCGACAGAACTAACTGACATAAACCGCCAAATTTTAATAGCATTCTGCGACTTATTAAATCGGATAAATTCTGTTTTAAAGTAATGTAAGGAGATCTATAAAAATTTAGTGGTAGCAGTCATTTTTGGCCCAACGCCTGCATCCCTGCCATAGGTTTTGTGTTGACGGTTCTTGGCCTATTTAATTTCTTAACCCTTTGAGCTCTGATGGTAGAATTTTCTACCACTTAGTTTTAATTCCGAAATCTCACACTGGCACCGGACTATTTGACGAGCTTTATTTAAAAAAAGTTTTAATGCATTTTTTTCGTATATATCGCAAACCGATTTTTTATTTGAATAATAGTGGTCCCAATGTGACATTTGGAATTTTGAAGAAATTTACCCACCAGAGCTCAAAGGGTTAAAGCGAACGTTCTAGTTTTCAATAAAATTAATTTTGTTTATCTACAGGGTTTCGGAATATTAGAAGGGAAAATGATAAATAAACTCCGATGCTGCCTTGCATTATGCTATTTTCTTTTTAACCCTTTCCGGTCTGGTGTGCTATGAACAGCACATGTCTTTTCGTGGAGTATTATTTTGTTTGAATAATTATTTAGTTACTCTTTACATATAGAAGTGATAGCATATATCTATGCCTTTCTTATTATAACATTTTTTATATTTTGACATTTAGTAACAACAATAATAAAAAAATATTTTCATAACCATTTCAACATAGAAAAACTCGACCGTCTATAAGCGCTTATAACCATTTAGAAGCATACGATTCTGGGCGCTTATAGACGCTTTTAACCATTTACAAGTACAACATTTCGGGCGCGTATATGCGCTTATAACCACGAAAAGGTTAATTCTCTCTGCACCGTTTGTGATTCTTTTATTGTATTTAATTTGAAATATAGGTTACTTTTCGGTACGAATCATGTGTGATAGAACGCAAAAACATAAAGATTTAATATCTGTTAAACCCTATCATAATACGATATTTTCCAAGCGCGCGTCTCCAAAAACTCTTCGTTAGCCTGTCATCATATAAATATGAATTGAATGGTACACAATATAAGTACATATATTACATTTCAGACAATGAGATAATACTTAAACATCCCTAAGTCTAGTTGGATAGCGATAATTAACATTATTAAAGAAAAAAGAATTTTGTTCTCAAAATGGGGAAAAAAAATCGGACCCGAAAGGTTTAAACAGGAATTCCTCTCGTAGAGTTTGTTTAATTGATGATGGGAGATTTTCGTTTATATTTTTATAAAGCATACAATTTACAAAAAAAAAAAAAAAATCTTTGTGGTAATTTTTTTAAAATATCCAGGTATAAAAACAAGCATGGCGAGATTATTTGTCAAAAAATGCTACAAAAAAAACAAAACATAATCAAATTTGATATGTATATCCCGTCCGAAGTCAAATGATTAATAATTAATTAGTATAAATTATGACTCTAGATATTTAAAATCATTCAACATAAAGTCATTTTACAAATAATTGCTTATTCGTAAACTTGTTATGTCAAAACTTAACACTCCATCTCTTAAATTATCAATTCATGAAAATTTTATCCGCTAAAGCATTTTTCGTGAATTGTTGAAACTGCATGAAAATAATTATATAATCATTTAGAAAATTTCAAAAGGATTTTGATAAATTAATATTAATTAATTGAGTTTGAATCTATAAGGATATTTATAACTCAGTGAATCTATAAGGATATTTATTATCTCAGTGAATACTCTTTAAGCGGCCTAACCGGTTTTTCCGTCACATAGTTTATGGATTCAAAGGCTTATTTAACTCAAAATAGATATTAATGTTAATTTTTTGAATTGCATAGGATAAATAAATATCTAAGAGTATAAAATACACTTCTCCGTATCAATACTTTCCATACCTATTATTTTATGAATCGTTAAACTTGCATGTAAAATTTTGCAGGACGCTTAAAGGGTTAAAATATTTTTTAAATTTTTTAAAGAATTAGGATACGAAAGAATATAATGATTTTACAAGAGAAATACTTCCGAACTGAAATTTTTCCCCCATAATTTTACAACATCAAGAAAGCTGAAAAGATTAATTGCAAATAAGAAAATCATATTTTAAAAAATATTTTTTGTTTTGTGCAACCAATAATGCTTTTTAAAAAGATAAATTAAAGTATCTACAACTCATTTTAAACTGTAATACTAAAAATCGATGTCTAAAATGAATATTATAACATGTTTCTTTAACGGTAATTTAAAGTACAACTGGGACAAAAATGATTAGGCCTTTAAAGGATCGATTAGTATTTGGAAAAAACGCCAAAAAAGTAACATTTCTCGTTACAGAAATTGAATAATTATAATGTTTCTATACAAAATATGCATTTTGTTTTTGAGGCGAAAGAAAAAGATGTTACAGAACAAATTCACATTCGGAAAAAGCCATCATTCGAGATTTCTGCATCTTTGTTTTGCACCATACAAATTAATGATAAAAGACCTTTATTTTTCATGCCGTTACAAATTTTTGGAATGATATTTAAAAGAAACAAAATATATATATTAAATTTTGATTATCAATATTTTTTATTGTGATAAACTTCGCAACATGCAATACAAATGCCAACATCACAATCAGCACCAAAAATGAAACCCGAGAGCTAATATTCAAAGTTACGTTAAACTTTATTTACCTAACAAGGAAGGTCTCCATTGGGGGCATACTCAGAATTTTTTGAAAAAAATACGAATTAAACTACTCATGTAGGTAATAAAGGATCAGTGAAAATTAGCGGCGGAATTACATTATTAGATATGTAAAAAAAATAAAATAGTTTGGAATAATTGGCGTGAAAAGCTGAAAGCGACGCGGGATTTGGCAAGCAGTGCATTTCCTCGCCAAAAGCAGACAATTTTAACGAATCTGAAAATTGATTTTAATTGACTTCACTGTTAATAATCTGCAGCATTTACTGCAACGTCACTCCACTACTTTTGTAGAATATCTCTCTTCTGACCAACGAGAATGCTCCATAGCACGGCGAATTGACCGTGTCATACACTGTTAAAAATCTGCTGCATTTTGTTGCAACGCATTCCACCGCTTGTATATAATATCTCTATTTCAACCAATGAGAAAGCTCCATTTCACGGCCAAGTAACCGATTTCTATACAAGCAAGGGAGTGCATTGCAACAAAATGCAGCAGATTTTAGCAGTGTATTTTTCAATTTGGAACAATTTTAATCAATTTAAATTGTGTTTTAAATGATAAAATATATTAATTTCATTTTGTTATAAGTACATATAAACGTATATGACAAAATTACACTTAAAGTAAAGTAAAAATGCAAAACTAAAATTACTTAAACTAAACTTATTTAAATAAATTGAACATAGAAAGTTTTTTCTTTAAAAAGTATTCGAAGCGAAAAAGCGTATTTTTCAAAATTTCGTTTTTTCGCCAACCGGAGATAAACCGCCAAATAAACGAAATTTTTATTATTTTTTTACGGACGTTATAAGGAGCTTCCGCCGAAATTTTTTTTATAAACATATATAACTATATGAGAAGAACATTCTGTAATTTTTTCAGATTTTTCTGAGTATGCCCGTATGGAGACCTTCCTTGTAAGTTTATATTACGTTAAATTTTTCTGGTTGCAGAAGATTTTTCCAGCAATTAAATCTCCAGTTCGGAAATATGACAAACACGAGAAATAACGAAAGACATCTCATCCCGTGATATTGACTTCAGATATTTAGTTTTCTTTCATCTATTTAACTTTTAACCCCTTGACCACAAAAGGATAGACTTGTAATTATTTTCTTTGTAACTTTTTAAAAAGTAAAAAAAAAAAAATATTATTTTTTCGATCATGGTATGGAAAAATATAATTACTCTATTGGAGTAAAAGCCTTGAGAGTATTAATCATAACAGAATATTTTAAAACTGCATTATGTTTGTAGAATTATATTAATATAACCCTTTCGGGTTCGAATTATTTTTCAATTTTTAGAAAAAATTTCTTTTGCGTTAATAACATTAACACTAGCTATCTAAATAGATTAATTAGTGTTTAATGAATATTTCACTAACTAAAAGATAATGAATGTTGTTGTTTTGTTGTTGTTTTGAGTAAAATTCAAGTAATATTCATATGATAATATTCTAAGGAAGAATGTTTGGAGATATTTAGAGAATATTGTATTATAATAAGATTTAACTAATGTTGCAACTTTCTAATACTTTTTACGTTTTATTACACAGGACTCTTTCAGGAAAGTAACTTTTACTTTAAATTTATAGAGTAAGATATATGTTTAAAATAAAAGAATTGCAAACGCGCAATGAGAATGAAGCAAATAATAATAATTACTATTAGTAATAAATGCCTAAACATAAATGAAGTCATGTAATAAATACATAGACATATACTAACATTACTACAGGTAAATAATAGCAAAAGTATTTCTTAAAAGAAAATAATTCTCCATTAAAAGACATGTACTATTAATAGTACACCAGGCCCGAAAGGGTTAAAAATGCTTCTACTGCAGTTAACCTATTAACGTCCAAATTATGGTCTTCATTAAAAATGAAATTTTGGGTTTCCCACCACTTTTAAAAACCAAATAACTTCTATCTTAATTTATTGAGGAATTTGTCTCTTGAAAAATAGCACTTATGTATCTTTTTATTTACAGGTGTGAAAAGTGCTTTCTTGCCTTTTTTATAATCGTCCCTAAAAAGGGACGCTAGGCACTAATGGGTTAAATCTACAGCTTAGTAAAGCAGATATATTAGTTCGCGGATGAATCACAATTGCATTTTATTTAAGATAATATTCAAAGGAAAATCAATAAAAATATTAAGAAAAACCGAATAAATTATGCATTAAATAATTCAAACTTTAAAGCATGCAAGAACCCAATCTATTTATTCAGGCGAGAGTGGCATTAATTTATTTTAAACATTCTGGCAGAAAATCCTTTTACATGAAGAGTGCTTCAGAATGTGCGCTCATTTAAGTTGATTGATTCCAGCTGATGCAACCATATTAATTAATATCGATATTTAAAGATTTTTTTTAAAGTTTCGAAATACCTTTGTTCTAGGTATGACGTCAAAATGAACTGCAAAATCACCTAGGCTTTGAGGCAAAACATAATGGCTAATTCCCACGAAGATACAAATTTCTATATAAGATCAAAATGGGAATATTTATTTTATAATATTAACACTTTAGTGCATGATTTTTTATATTTCCTTTAAGAAAATATATTTGATTTCTTAATGGGCATACATTAAAGAAAAAATACTAAAAAAATGATCACTGTTATATTTTTCAGATTTTTTTTTCTTAAAAAAAGTATTTTTTTTTCTTCTTTCCTTAAAGTCCCCTTTTCAGTAATCTTTTGTAATTTTTTTTCATAAATGATTGCCAAATTAAGAACATACGTTAATAGCATGCATACAATATTTGTTTCAAAAAACCTTATCGAAAAATATTTAAAATAACTTTTAAAAACATATTCTTCTGAAAAAGATTTTTTTATGAAATTTTGCATTTTATTTTATTCTTTTTTTTTTTTTTTTTTTGTTAGAAATTCACCTTTGGTTAGGAAAATGGAATCCTTTAAAGGCTCATTTTATTTGTAACTGATAAACAAATAAAATCGCATATAGCATTTTCAATGAATTAAACCTAAATATAAAGTCCAACTGAATACATAAAGTATAAATTTATGAAGTCATTTTATGCTTAATTTCGAAGTAGAAATATGTTGACTTTTGCTTTAAAAAACGAGATATTTTGA
This sequence comes from Maratus speculifer, assembly GCA_964019185.1. NCBI lineage: Eukaryota > Metazoa > Arthropoda > Arachnida > Araneae > Salticidae > Maratus > Maratus speculifer. The sequence continues at coordinate 59,711,096 of OZ025299.1, read as the reverse complement.
AATTTATTTGTATAAATATTATGATTTAACCCTTTATCTGCCACATTATGAATTCATGAAATTTTACATTCTAAAGCATTTTACACAAATTGCTTAAACTAAATTAAACGATTTACATAAACATTTAATAAATATTTGAAGGATTTTAGAAGGATTTTAGAAGGATTGAAAGATTTAGAAGGATTAATTAGGGGAGAGTGGGGATGAATGGGACAATTTTTACATTTTTACAAATAACTTAAGCTGTGTACACTTGGTAATTAAAAAAAAATACTTAAAGAATACTTCAGCATTTAGCAACTTATTGACACGCTAATTTCAATCAACAATTGTTTTTTAAATTTTTAATAATTTTTTTTAACATGCATGCATACTGACCTATTCATTCCCATGGTCGGGGATGAATGGGACAACTTTGGGGATGAATGGGACGGTTAAAAAATTATTCCAAAAATATTTTATTTGAAAACTGAGTGATACATTCTATTTTACTGCATATACTGACTGAAACTAACATCAAATGACAACAGTCCTTTGATTCTGGCAGTCCCTAGAGGTCTAGGCTTGGTAGTTTCATAACAATATCCTCCACATTAACAAGATAAATTTTTGGTGGATCGGTCTGATAAAATAAGGAATTACTATTATCCTTTTTTCTCAAGAATTGTACCTGAAGGTTATCATTATTGTTCTTTTAAACCCTTGCAATGTAATGATAATTATTTTTTTCCACATATCTTTGTTAGGAGAAAGTCGTTTTCGACCCTTATAGCCCTCATAGCATGCATGCTGGTCACAGTGACGTCACAATGACGTCACTGTGAGTCACTTTGGTCACATCACATCTGTGACGAAAATGCCACCACTCAGTGACGTCACATTGTGACTAAGATGTGACTTTCTAAAAAAAATTTCACAGTTCGTCACAATGTTAAAGTCAAAGTAGTCACAAATGACACACTTTTCACAAATTGGTCACATTGTGACGTCACAAAGTGGTCACAATGTGACGTCACAAAAAAGCTCTAAAACGGCCATAACGACTTCATATTTTAGTCACTGTGACGTCACATCGACGTCACGTGACGTCACATCGACAATCTATGGTCACAAAGTCACAATGTGACTTCACAATGACGTTGCAGTGACGTTACCATGTCTTACGGGAGCATGCATGGTCACATTGACGTCACTGTGAGTCACTTTGGTCACATCACATCTGTGACCAAAATGCCACCACTCAGTGACGTCACATTGTGACTGAGATGTGATTTTCTTAAAAATCTTTAGAAAATTGCAAATATTCTTCAAAACGTTATTTACTTTAAAAAACATGTTTCTGGCAATTTAAATATCGTCGCTCTTCTCACAGTTTCGTCACAATGTTGATGTCGAAGTAGTCACAAATGACACATTTTTCACAAATTTGTCCCACTGTGACTTCACAAAGTGGTCACAATGTGACGTCACAAACGAGCTCTAAAACGGCCATAACGACTTCACATTTTAGTCACTGTGACTTCACATCGACAATCATTGGTCACAAAGTCACAATGTGACTTCACAACGACGTCGCAGTGACATTACCATGGCTTACGGGTATTATATTATCCAAGCTCCAAACTTGGTGGTCCATATCACTTGAAATCATGTTCAAATCACTTTCATCTTCATCATGAAGTGATAAATTGACAGATACATCACTACTGTCCATCCATACCTTTAATAAAAATATTTCTTGAAAGCAGTCAATTCTTTTTTTTCTTTTTTGGTTTATGTTTTTTTTACAATTTCCGTTTCCAAATATTGTTTTTCTGATGTATCGATTAGAGCACGACAGTGGCCTCGTTTTCTCCACTTAACATCTGGTTTCAAGGTAATGACAAAATGTAATTTTATTTATTATTGAATAGCCCTGGGGATGAATTTGACAGTCCCATTCATCCCCATAAACACTGTACCATTCATCCTCATAGCCATATGGTTATATAAAACAGCGATTAGGCTTAGTAAGCACTGTCAATATTGTTCATTTGCATCATAAGTTTAACAAGCGATTATATCATTCTAACATAAAAAAAATTATAAGGTTTTGAGAAGGGTAACTATGAATTAAATACTAAAAAGATAAAACAGAAAAATCAACTTTGGTTCTTGGAAAATACACTTTGTACAATAACTAATCTTCTGTTATGGATATTGCTTTGAAACTATGTCTGTTGAATGACCTCAGTACTGCCATCAGTCAGGTAAATTATCAAATTATTTATGTTTGGGGAACATATATAAATTTCTGTTGTCCCATTCATCCCCTGTCCAATTCATCCCCACTCTCACCTAAGTTATTTTAATGGTACTTATAAGTACCGTCGTTAGATAAAGGATTAAAGCAGTAATTAAGATTTTTAGTATTCATTCATTCATTTTTTTAATCATGATCGCATTTTATTTTTAATAAGATAATATTTAGAACAAAATCAATAAAAATCTAAAGGTAAATCAAAACAATGATGCACTAAATATGCCAAACTCTAAAAGAAACAAGAACTCATTCTATTTATTCTTGCGAGAGTGGCATTAGTTTATTTTAAACGTACTGGCAGAAAATCCTTTCACCTGCAGATATCTTCAGAGTGTGCGTTGATTCATTCCGACTGAATTAATTTTAGCTGATGCAAACATAGTGATTAATATCGATATTTAAAGACTTTTGTTTAAGTTTTGAGATACCTGAGGAGAGTATTGTTCAAGGTATGACGCCACAATCAATATCCAATCACCAAGGCGTTCAAGAGAAAAATAATGGTTAATTCGCACGATACAAATTTCAATATAGGATCAAAATGGAAATTTTTATTTTATCATCTTAACTCTTTAGTGCATGATTTTTTTTTATTTTTTCCTTTAAAAAAATGTATTTGATTTCTTAATAGGTTTAAATTAAACAAAAAATACTGTAAAAATTATCACTCTTATGTTTTTCAGTAATTTTTTTCTTTTTTTTAATAGTTGTCTAATTGCAGCATCATGCATTAATCGCATGCATACAATATTTGTCATCTTGCTGAAAATTATTTAAAATAACATTTAAGAACATATTCTTCTGAAAAAGACTTTTTAAAATAAAACTTTGCATTTTGTTTTATTTATTTATTTTTATTTTTATTTATTTATTTATTTAATTATTTTGTTAGAAATCTACCTATGGCTAGAAAAATGGAAGGTTTCAAAATTTCATATTTATTTGTAACTGATAAATAAATATTATCACATATAGTATTTTCAATGAACTAAACCTAAATATAAAGTCAAAATGATACGTAAAGCATAAATTTATCAAGATAGAAAGAGGAAATTTAATTTATTGCCATATGGCAACTGTATGCATTAGATGGTTAAACAGCATTGGAATTTTCCGTTTGAAGATTAAGCATATTTTACGAAGTCGTTTTATGCTTAGGTTCGAAATAGAAATATGTAGGCTTTTGCTTTAAAAAATTAGATAGTTTGAAATTTATTTGTATTAATGTTAATATTTAAAGCAGTATTTAAGTTTTTTAGTATTCTTTCATTCATTTTTTTAATCATGATCGCATTTTATTTTTGATAAGATAATATTCAGAACAAAATCAATAAAAATCTTTAAAAAATAATGCACTAAATATGCCAAACTCTAAAAGGAACAAGATTTCACTCTATTTATTCTTGCGAGAGTGGCATTAATTTATTTTAAACGTACTGGCAGAAAATCCTTTCACCTGAAGATATCTTCAGAGTGTGCGCTCAGTTGCGTTGATTCATTTCGACTGAATTAATTATAGCTGATGCAAACATAGTGATTAATATCGATATTTAAAGACTTTTTTTAAGTTTTGAGATACCTGAGGAGTGTATTGTTCAAGGTATGACGTCACAATGAATATCCAATCACTCAGGCGTTCAAGCTAAAAATAATGGTTAATTCGCACAATGATACAAATTTCAATATAAGATCAAAATGGAAATTTTTATTTTATCATCTTAACTCGCTAGTGTGTGATTTTTTTTTTTTCCTTTTAAAAAAATATATTTGATTTCTTATTAGGCATACATTAAAGAAAAATACTGTAAAAATTATCACTTATATTTTTCAGTAATTCTTTTCTTTTTTTTTTTTTTAATAGTTGCCTAATTGCAGCATCAAGCATTAATCGCATGCATACAATATTTGTTGCAAAAAATCTTGCTGAAAATTATTTAAAATAACATTTAAGAACATATTCTTCTGAAAAAGATTTTTTTAAATGAAACTTTGCATTTTAAATAGATATATATATATTTGTTGGAAAACCATCTCTGGCTAGAAAAATGGAAGTTTTCAAAAGTTCATATTTATTTGTAACTGATAAACAAATATTATAGCATATAGTATTTTCAATGAGCTAAACCTCACATGAACATAAAGTTCTACACTTACCTCACTAAACATAAAGTCAAAACGAATACGTAAAGCATAAATTTATCAAGAGTGGAAGAAAAAATTTAATTTATTGCCGTTAGGCAACTGTATGCACTAGAGGGTTAAAAAGCATTGGAATTTTCGGTTTGCAAAATAAGCATGCTTTACGAAGTCGTTTTATTCTTAGGTTCGGAGTAGAAATGTGTAAGCTTTTGCTTTAAAAAATGAGATAGTTTGAAATTTATTTGCATGGCTGCCAATTTGTACGCCTTTTTACAGACAAATAAACACATTTAAAGCCAAAATTCTATTTAAAAAATTAGTAAAGTATGCAGTACTACGTATCGTGAAATAAATTTACCACATAAAATATTTTATAAATTTTCTGGTTGAAAATGCGTTAATTGCATTTAAAAAGGCGTAGAAGTTCTGTATTTATATTAATGCTAATATTTAAAGCAGTATTTAAATTTTTTAGTATTATTTCCTCCATTTTTTTAAATCGTGATCGCATTTTATTTTTGATAAGATAATATTCAGAAAAAAATCAATAAAATTCTGAAGGTAAATCGAAAGAAAACATGAACTAAGTATTCCAAACTCTAAAAGAAACAAGAACTCACTCTATTCTTGCGAGAGTGGCATTAATTTATTTTAAACGTACTGGCAGAAAATCCATTCACCTGAAGATATCTTCAGAGTGTGCGCTTAGTTGCGTTGATTCATTCCGACTGAATTAATTACAGCTGATGAAAACATAGTAATTAATATCGATATTCAAAGATTTTTTTAAGTTTTAAAATACACGAGGAGAGTATTGTTCAAGGTATGACGCCACAACGAACTGCACAATCACCAAGGTGTTGAAACGAAAAATAATGGTTAATTTGCACTATAATATAAATTTCAATATACGATCAAAATGGGAATTTTTATTTTATTATCTTAACCCCCGATTGCATGACTTTTTCACCTTTAAAAATATACCGTAATTTCGGGTGTATAAGCAGCAGATCAAACAATTCTTTTTCGACCCAGAATTTTTTAAGAAACAAATATAACTAGTTAGATCGCCTTAAATATTTGTCTTCAATCACTAAATAAGATTTCTGGGTCCAAAAAGAATTGTTTGATCCGCGGCTTATACACCCGAAATTACGGTATATTGTATTTCTTAATGGGCATACATTAGAGAGAAAACACTGAAAAATTATCACTATTAAATTTTTCAGTATTTTGTTTTCTTAAAAAAGTATTTTTTCTTCTTTTTTTCTTAACCTTTTAACTGGTTTGCCAGAACGGCATTCGGGTAAAACGAATTTGCTTATTTCATCATTTAAAGCTTTTTGATACCATTATTATTTTAAAGAAAATTTCCATACTTATTGAAAGGCGGAAATGTTTAGACTAAATTTTACGAATATTTTATTTAAATAATAGTGGTGTGAGTCAGCTATTTTTAATTAATTGAGCGGAAAGGAATTAACCAGTTAAAGGGTTAAAGTCCTCTTTTCAGTAATTTTTTTTCATCTTTCCATAAATGGTTGCCAAATTGCAACACTGTGCATTAATTGCATGCATTAAATATTTGTTGCAAAAAAATTCTCTCAAAAATTATTTAAAATAATTTTTAAAAATATATTCTTTTGAAAAATATTTTTTTAATGAAATTTTGAATTTTAAATATTTTTTCTTTTTTTTTTTTTTAGAAATCCATCTATGGCTAGAAACATAGAAGGCTTCACAAGTTCCTTTTTATAAAAGAGTATTATCACCTGTAGTATTTTCAATGAACTAAACATAAATATAGGATCAAAATGAATGCGTAAAGAATAAATATTTCAAGAAGAAACGGTAAATGAATGATAAGGAGAGAAAATTGAATTTGTTGCAGATTGGTACTAGAGGTTTAACCAGGATTGGAATTTTCGGTTTGAAAAATAACCATATTTTACGAAGTCGCTTTATACTTTAGTGCGAATTAGAAATATGCAGGCTTTTGCTTTAAACATGAGATATTTTAAAGTTTATTTATATTAATGTTAGTATTTAACAATAATTAAAATTTTTAGTTTTCCATCATCCATCTTTTTAAAAAAAATCATGATCGCATTTTATTTTTAAGAACATTATATATAAACATTACAATATTCAGAACAAAATCAATAAAAATCTTAAGATAACCCCAAAAAAATATGCATTAAATATACCAAACTCTAAAGCAGGCAAGAACCCAATCTATTTATTCTGGCGAGGGGGGCATTAATTTATTTTAAACGTACTGGCAAAAAAATCTTTCACCTGAAGAGTGCTTCAAAGTGTGTACTCAGTTGCATTGATTGATTCCGACTGAATCAATTACAGCTGATGCAAACATAGTAATTAATATCGATATTTAAAGATTTTTTAAACTTTTGAAATACCTTTGTTCTAGGCATGACGTCACAATGAACTGCACAATCACCCAGACGTTGAAGCGAAAAATAATTGTTAATTCGCACGATAATACTAATTTCAATATAAGGTCAAAATGGGAATTTTTATTTTATCATTTTAACCGTCCAGTGCATGATATTTTTATTTTTCCTTTAAAAAATAGATTTGATTCCTTAATGGCCATACATTAAAGAAAAAAATCTGAAAAAAAAATATTACTCTTATATTTTTCAGTAATTGTTTTTCTTTTTTAATGGTTGCCTAATTGCAACACCATGCATTAATCACATGCATACAATATTTGTTGCAAAAAACTTGCTCAAGGTTATTTAAAATAAGTTTTAAAAACATATTCTTTTGAAAAAGATTTTTTAATGAAAATTTACATTTTAAATATTTTTCTATTTGTGCTTGAAATTTATCTATTGTATGGGAAATGGAAATGCTTTAAAACTTCCTTTTTATTTGTAATTAGTAAACAAATATAATTACCTGTATTATATTTAATAAACTAAACCTAAATATACGACCTAAAGGTATACGTAAAGTATAAATTTATCAAGAGGCAACGGTAAATAAACGATAGGGAGAGAAAATTTAACCCTTGGCACTCCGTTGTCAACTCTGCGGAGCCATCATCTTTCCTTCCAAAATATCTTTTTAGCACCAGTAATAAAGGAAAATAACATTTTCCTTATTTAATCACAGAATTTTTTAAATTGTCTACTTCAAGGAAAGTTCTTTTATAAAAGTGGTGCTAATCAAATAAAATTTGTGTAAGAGGCACCGGATTTCGAAGCGTTAATAATTTAAAAAAAAACTGATTATGACCAATAAAGTTTAATAGCAGTCTTTGATTTATTAAATCTCAGAAATCGTATTATTAACCCCTTGAAGGGTGGTGGTATAAAATATATACCACTTAATTTTAATTGTGAAATGCCACATTGACACTAGAAATGGAAATTTTAATTTCATTAAGTAAGTAAAGCAAAGCGTTTCTCTGTTTTGAAAGAAATTTGTTTTTAAAATCTGGTGTCATTCAGTCATTTCAGCATTTTATGAATAGGAGTGCTTTCCCCCTCAAAGGGTTAAATAATGCGAGAAAAAAATTAAAAAATATTGTAAAAAACGGTCGTTTCCGGCGCAGTGCTTGCATTTCTGGTTAACCGGCTTTGGAATTTTCGGTGTGAAAAATAAGCATAAATTAAGAAGTCCTTTTGCGCTTAGGTATGAGGTAGAAATAAGTTGGCTTTTGCTTTAAAAGATGAGATATTTTGAAGTTTATTTGTATTAATGTTAGTACGTAAAGCAGTAATTTAGAATTTTTAGTTTTCCTTCGTCCATTTTTTTAAATCATGATAGCATTTTATTTTCAATAAGATAATATTTAGAACAAAATCAATAAAAATCTGACGGTAAATCAAAAAAATTACGCACTAAATATTCCAAACTCTAAAGGAAACAAGATGTCGCTCTATTTATTCTAGCGAGAGTTCCATTAATTTATTTTAAACGTATTGGCAGAAAACCTTTTCACCTGAAGAGTACTTCAGAATGTGCGCTCAGTTGCGTTGATTGATTCTGACCGTATTAATTACAGCTGATGCAAACTTTGTAATTAATATCGATATTTAAAGAATTTTTTAAGTTTTGAAATACGTGATGGGAATATTATTCAATGAATGACGTCAAAATGAGCTGCACAACCACCTATACGTTGTAGTAAAGGAAAGGTTAATAACCCCAGTAGCCAAACGATATTGAGCCAACATTGGCTACATCTTAGAGCAATATTGGCATGGAATATTGCTCCAGTATTGTGGTGTTTACATTTTGTCCTTATTTAGCCAATATTTGCAGCCAATATTATGCCAATGTTGGAGTTTCATTGGAAATATTTCCAATTTAACTCCAATTTTTGTACAATATTGGGGCTTTATTGGAAATATATCCAATGTAACGCCAACAATTGTACAATATTGGAAATTTATTGGAAATATTTCCAATATAACGCCAACATTTGTACAATATTGGGAATTCATTGAAAATATTTCCAATAAAATGCCAATATTTAACCAATATTGGTGTTTTATTGGCAATATTTACAATAAAAGTAATATTGGTGCAACGTTGGACGAATATTTGTTTGTTACTAGGGAACCACGGTGCTACAAATTTCTAAATAAGATCGATATGGCAATTTTTACATTTATCTGCTTAACCGCTTGATGAAGAGCGACACGTATACGTGCCGCAAAAAGGCTTAAGAATACATGTTTATCCCCATCAGTAAAATTTTACTGTAAAATTTGCCTAATTTTATGGGAGCATTTTCTGTATTTAATAACAAACAAATTTTTATTTTTAAAAACCGGTGACAAAATATTTAAAATTTCGTAAAATTCTCCCGTCACGTAGGGGTTAAAGAGGTTTGGAGTTTTTCGGATTAAAAAACAAGCATTTTTAGGGAGTCGTTTTTCTTTTAAGTAAAAGGTTGAAATGTGTAGATTTTTGCCTAAAACACAAACAAAAAAAAGTTTTGAACGGTCAAAAAACAAATTTTTATTAATTTTCATTTACAAAACTCACCTTTTGGATTTAGTTTCCTTCAATTTTACACTAAGATTGGCGTTCTGTGGTAATAGAATTTCTGATTGTCTGGGGGTTTCTATTTGCATTGTCAAAAATTGCAGTGTTTGCTTATTTTATAGGTTGAAAAATAAGCATATCTTTATAAAGTCCTTTTACTTTTAAGTAAGGTGTTTGAAATACGTGGATTTTTGCTTAAAATAAACACATATTTTCAAAGTTTAAAAACCAAATATTTATTAATTTTCATTGCAAAAATTCACCATTTGTATTTTGTTTTCTTCAATTTTACGCTAAGATTGACGCTCTGCGGTAACACAGTTTCCGAGTTTCTGGTGGTTTCAATTTGCATTGTTAAGCGTTTACACGCCGAATTAATATCGCAATATAATTATAATTTTGTTTTTCCTACGTCACAGCTTCAGATGTTTTGATTTATGCATACAAACTTAAAAAATAATTAAAAAAAATATTTCTGCAGTTTTTTTTTTTTTTTTGTGTGTGTGTGTTTGTGTTTGCATTTTGGAACATGATTATTAATTGACAATCCATGCAAATATAACAAATTATTTTCAGCTATATGCTATTGTATATTGTTCTTGAGTATTTTCTCGAATTCCAAAAACATTTAGATTCCTAGCAGTCAAATGTAAGTAACATATAGAGAACGATAAAAGCAAATAATATATTTTTATGCAAATTAATGAATTTACATTTACTTTATACCGGTGATAAATGCTTAAACAAAAATATTTTTTTTTCAAAAGTTCAAATCAGCCTTATATTTTATAGGAAAAATAAGGAAATCGTTATTATGTTGGAAAATATATGTTTTGTATCACAAAAAATGCAATGTTCCCATTTGGGAACATTGGCGTTTATACGATTAAAAATTACAATTTTTGTTGCATTGCCAATCCAACTTTTTATTGAATATCTCTATACTAATCAGTAAAAATGGCCCGTAATATATTATAGTAATTGTTTTCTCTAAAAGCGATAGAGCGACTAGGCAGCAAAACTACACGTTCTTAACAGAGTGAAATGAAAAAAGAGGGGGGGGGGGAGTATTTGAGGTAAAAAGAAATATATTTTTTTAAACAGAAAACCACCCATGTATCATAAAGTAGACCATAATTTTACCATACCTTATTTTTTTCACTTAGACATTGTAGCGTTTTTTCTTTCTGTTTTTTTCCTAAAGCTTTTAGTTAGCTGATTCATCCTATCATGACAAAATTGAAGGTTTTCATAGTTTTAAAAGTTTTATTTAACTCATTTAAGTTCAAACCATAATAAGATAATTGTTAATGTTAATTAACCCTTAAATGCATAGGATAGAACGCGTTCCAATAAATGCGCAATTGAAAGAATAAGAATTCATACCAGAAAAATCTAAATAGTAAATTTTTCTTTATTTAATTACGAACGGTCTGTCATTAAGTAAAGTGAAAATTGCTCTTTTAAATTTCTGGTGAGAATACGGAATATGTAAATAAAACCCCCAATAAATCGGGAACATTTATGGTATCGAAAATGATACAATATGCATTTAAGGGTTAACCGATTTGCTAGGTTTGCTTATTTTTATTCAAAAATTTCTATTTCATACCGGAAATTTTCAAAGAAGAGTTTTTCTTTTTAAAATCGAGAAATTTCTGTCTTAAATATAGAAAAGATTAGTGTAGGAATTTTTCTAGTATGAATGAGAAATGTTGAAATAAAAAAAGGCCCAAATTAGCTTCCTAGTATTTGCACTTCAACGTGTCACTAGGGGTCATACATTCCTATGCAATAACTAATTGCTATAGAATCCTGTACCAACCCTTAACCCGAGAGAACGCGCGCATACCTAGGGTATGAATGGTTTTTACTTTGTCACCGATAAAAAAAAATAATAAGTCATCATATTTAGTCGGAGACAATTGTTAAAAATTATGTGATAAAATAAATTAAAGTTTACCTTAAAAATAATAGTGGTGACGATTGTAAAAAATCACATGCACTCAGGGTCTATTAGGCCTGACGCGCGTCCTCGCGGGTTAAAGTGTGTACCAAAGATTTGCAATGCTCTTCATAGTGTACTGTCTATGAGTTAAGATTGAAGTAACTCAAAAGGTTGTCACAAGATGGCAGCTGATTTTTCAGATCGGATTAATAGTTTCTGACTACGCCGTCGGAGCAAACTTCCACCAATAAATTTTGAATGTAAAATTTAGCCTTTTTTAAACGGTTGTTTCGTGAAAATTAACTCTCGCAAATACGTTTTGTCTTTATTTATTTATTTATTTTTACATGTGGCGAATTGCCTAGGTATAAACTTTTTCGTTGTCACTAACGGGTGTTGTAGAGATCGTCACATTATAATGGAAACGCACGGTCTGAGGTCTGACAGTTACCGAAGTGAAATTCAATTCATAAAAATGAACATCTGCCTTTGCTTTACTTATGACTGAAATTTTTATTTCATAAGGTGTTTACATAAGAGAAATATTTCTATTTAAGCTTAGTGGTGGAAATTCACTCCGACGGTAATCAACACCAGTGAAAGTGATTGTAATTGAAACTTCAGTATATTACTAAAAAAAATTATGTTCTTATTCATTAGTAGTTCTATGTCTGGTACTATAACCATAAATCAGGCAAGCAATTTCTGCTAATATTTTTTTAACATGCAAGCATTTTACTATCACAGTCGTATCTGTCGCCTTCGTAGCTTAAATGGTACAGCTTGGAGCGCTATTCCAAGGGTTCCGGGTTCGATCCCTGGTTTGGACATTTTTCACAATGCTGGTTCTACGCTTAGCCCTTTGAGCTCTGATGGTTGAGTTTTCTACCACTTAATTTTAATTCCAAAATGTCACATTGGCACCGACGTATTCGACCAAATTTATTTGAAAATTGTTTAATGCAGTTTTTCGTGTATATGATAAACAGAATATTTTTTTTGCAAAATACTGGTGCCAGAGTGTCATTTGGAATTTTGAAGAACTTTTCTCACCAGAGCTCAAAGGGTTAAATAACAAGCGATAATTCACATATTAAAATATCCAGAAAATGGGTTGTTAAAAAATAATTTTCGTTTTCCGAAATCAAAATTTCTTCCCTTTTGAGAATGATAAGTCTGCATTTTGCAACGGTTTTTTTAGAAAAAGGTTACTTTGTTGTCAACGTATTTTATTTTTCTCAAAGCTTCATGGATGCTAAAGAAAGTCATATGTATAAAAGGTAGAAATATCTCTAATAATACCCCCAAAACCGACATGAGAAAGAGAGACGATGATTTTTTAGGTTGGTTGATTTTTGTCGTCCGATTATCTACGCTAATGGGATATAGGACCGGGGGAGTGCCCTCCGTGGGGGTCTTTCTAAGGGAACCTAACCCGTATTTACGCAAGGTTCGAAGAAAACCACGGAAAACTCCGAACGGTTAGGTCGACAGCCGCGATTGGGTTCGAACCCAGCGCCTGCTGTCTACCAGTTGAGAGGTCCGAACCTCTCGGCCACTGGTGGGGCCCGATGATTTTTTAGAAAAGACAATTCATGAACGGATATTACAATTTTTTTTTTCATGAAAATACGTAAGTCTCAAATAGAAATGAATTCTAAAAGTCTCTGATAAATCGGCAAAAAAAAAAAAAAGAAGACACATATGTATAGTTAGTTTAAAAGAAAATTCTACTAGCATGTCATTTCGTACGGATCGATAAATGGTCAAGAATAAAACTATTTTTTTAATACAGTAAAACACGATAATTCGGATTAATTGGGACCAGACCCAATCCGGATTATCCGAAGAATTAGAAAAAAAATGAAATAAAATAAAACATACTTACAGAAAATCTCCTTTATTTTAAACTTATTGAATATTTAAAGACAGTAAAAATGTTTACTTTGTAATAAAAAGTTTGTAATTTTCTGCTGTGCCAGTTTTCTATACCTTTTGCGAACCGTACGGTCACGCATCTGCTTGAGCATAAATAATTCGGTGGGTGTAGTTTAAATAAGAGTTTAAATAAGAAAGATTAGGGTATTCTTCCAAAAAGATTTCAGAAAGTTTTTCTTTTTTAATTCAGAATACGACGATGAAATAAGTTAATATTATGGAAATTAGTTAATCGCTTCTCAAACGCGAAAAAAAATGCCAAACCGATCCGGATTATCCGGAGATCTGGATTAACGGGGTCCGAATTAGCGGGTTCTAATGTAGTTTATATAGATGTTTCAGTTTGTATATATTTACTATTTAGAGTAAATTTTTAAGAGTGATCTTTCTTATTATAATTATAATATTGAAATGACTCGCTTTTCTACTTGTAATTGAATCAAGTCGGAAACTCTATGTCAAGCGTGGCAAATAAGGTGCGTTCGTCCTATAACTAGTTTTATAAATATTCAGAATTTGCTCCAGTTGCTGATGCAATCTTATGCAAAAATACATGAATACGAAATGTATTACGATTATATATATTAAATTCTGTAATACGGAAATAACGGAACTCCATCTTAAATCTAAAGTAATTAACCATGTCAACCTAGAATAAATACTTAACAGAGAGTATTTCATAATGGTAATAAAATGTGGATTGTTTTATTTTAATTCGGGTATCGGGTTCCACCCGAAAAAAAATTTTAAGGCTCAGTTCGGTATAATCCGATCTGTGTGTCTCTTGTGTAGTTAAAAATACAGGATTGTAACATACACGAAGAAAAGAAAGAATCTATCACCAAACACCTGAAGATAGTTTTATATAGGGGGAACTGGGGGACATTGATACAGCTTTTTTCAAAAAAAATTTTTGGTGTCTAGAAAGCAGAAATTTCAAGTTATTTTTCTATGTGATGTCAGCAAAACCTGTGTAGTGTGTTGCAAAAATGTACAATCGTTGTTTTATAAATTATTTTTGCATGTAATTTTTAAAAAATCAAAAAAAAGTAATTTGTATCAAAGTGCCCCATCCCCGGGGAAGATTGATACACTTTGAAATGTCAGGGAAAAATGGAGACAAAATAACACCAATGCATATTTTTCACAGAAAAATAGTTAGCAAATCATTTTATATATATTTATATACATTAAAATCGCACACAATTTATTTGTAAGCGATATTAAAGCAATCAAAATGAAATGTATAATGACCTGATGTTCTGGCTGTTCCTTGTCTGTTTGTTGGCTGCGGTAACTTTGTCATATCTGGCACTTTAACTCCAGAATTCTCTTCTTTCTTAGGGAATTTGAAAGAATTACCAGGTTTTTTATTTATAAATCGGTTTACAAACAGAAAATAAAGGATAATTATATTAAAAATTATGTTTATAATATAATTATCATGTAATGTTCTGCAGCTTGTTTCTCTTACTTAACATTTCTCATGTCAATAATACTTTTTTCTCTGGAGAATCGATATAAATTTGAGATTTGCCAGGCTGCCGTCTATTTTTTTTTTGTTAATTCTACTAGCACTAGATATTGTGTAAGTTTGTACGTCTTCTGTTTGCGAAAATACTACAAAATGTTCTAATATAAAGAAATTAGAGCTATTTCACTTCAATAAATTACTAATAGTAGAAATTTTTGTCGAAAAATGGTTGAATTAAGGAGTGTATGGTAAAAATAAAAATAAAAGGTAATGAAAAAATGAACTAGAAAAGGATTTAGGTTGTATCAATGTGCCCCGACAAAGACTGTATCATTGTGCCCCATGCAGCCATTTTAAATAAAATGAGTCGCAAATCCAACACATTATAATTTATCTAACAATAAAGAATGAGGAACTGATAAAGATTAGCGTTACTTACCAGGGAGGGTATTCTTTTCGGTTGAAAATACTGGAACAGTTGTATAATACCATTTCTATTGTACAACTCAAATTTACTTTAGACCTTCAAAAATAATTAATCACCCATCCCATTTCATCAAACTATTGAATCATTCCAAAACTTTCTGTATGTTGTTAATTTCACTAGTATCACCTTTTGAAGCTGTTGTGAAACTTCCTGTAATGACCTTGTGTGCTGTACAGGGGGTGTATCAATGTGCCCCAAGTATCAATGTACCCCAGTTCCCCCTATGTTTTAAAAATTTTTTGTTAAATGTTAACTAAGCAAATGATTACCTACACTTGAGCTCGTCATGCATTTATTTGTGATGCAATTTTCTTTAAAAAAATCGATTGGGTTCACGTCTTCTATTTTAACTGTTTATTTATTTTTTAACTGTTTTCACGTCATTTATTTTAACTGTTTAGATAATTTATATATACAATATGAAGCTCTCACAAAATGTATAACAACTGTCATTGATGTCAATTGTCACAGAAAAGTAATTTTATTTCTTTTAAATATCTCTGATTTGATAGGAATTTACCCATAAACGTATATATAACAATAAATATAGTTCATAAGCAACAGTTCTCGAAAAGGAATGTGGGACAGGGATGCCATTTTTCTAATAAAGATAATTATTTTACGGATATTACATATACATTTTATGCTAGAATAAGATATGTTATTAACAGAAATAAAATCATAAAACTTTCGTAATTATACGTAAAAAAGAAAAAAACACATATGTCGATAGCGAAATAAATAAACCAGTACTTATTATCTGGTATATAATATTGCAGGGATCGATAATTTGACAAGGATATGTTAGCTGATTTTTTGCAGAATATTTGAGTTCTTATCTATTTAATATTTAGTAGCATTTAAGCTGGCCAATAAATAATCTGATGCTGCCAGCAAAGGTAATTCTGGAACGAATATTACGCATTTTTTATGATGAAATAAGATGTCTCTTGTAGAAGTATAATTTTAAAACTTTCGGTTAAAAAAAAAGTACTACATGACATGTCGAAAGAAATATTCCGCTATTTATACATAGCTATGCTATTTTAGAGAGATTGGAAAACTGAAAATAAGGAATAAGTGATTTTTTGTATCTTTCACATAGATGACTAGATTCGTATGTACCGTATTTACTCGTACATGACGCGAACTTTTTTTCGAATAATTAGAGCAAAACTCGTATGTGCGCATTATACACGGAATATTTTTTTGCTGCTGGATGTAATCACACGATATACATATAAATTAAAATATGTATTCAAATAAGGCGTAATCGTTTGGAAAATCTTATTTAATTGAAGTATTACAGCATCTTTATTTCACTTCTTGCACTTTTTTATACAACAGAAGTAGTATCATTATTCAGATGCTAATTAGCAATTCTCATTGTCGTTACTTACTCCTCCTCCTCTCCCCGTCATTCATTCCCTACCCGAAGTCTAAAAATGTATTTTTGCCATCTTTTCTGGTCTGATGTAATGTTTCTGTCGACTTTATTTACTGAAATTCATGCGGTCATTCATCACTTGCATATCAAACTTACGGTGCGCGTTATATATGATATTTTTTAAAAACGCTATTTTTCTTGTAAAGTAGGGGGTGCGCGTTATACATACGTGCGCGGCATACACGAGTAAATACGGTATTTAATATTTAGTAGTATTTAATCAGATCAGTATAAAATCTGATGCCTATGCGAGATGTAAGCCGTGGGAATATCAAAAAGGGTGCACAAAGTGTTCCAAAAGACTGTTTGTTTGTTTGTATTTATGTCGGCCAATTATCTAAACTCTGGGATATAGGCCCTAAGGGATGGAATGCCCTCCGTGGGGGTCTTTCTAAGAGAACCTAGCCCGTATTTACGCAAGGAAGTCCAAGGTTCGAAGAAAAACATGGAAAATTCCGAACGGTTAGGCCGACGATCGCGATTGGGTTCGAACCCAGCACCCACCGTCTACCAGTTTGGAGGTCAGAAACTCGCGGCCACTGGTGGGGCTCCAAAAGATTGAAAGGTGCGTCAATGTTTTACCTATCGAAGATACGATGGCAATACAATCTGGAAAATGCAGAAAATATAGCATTAATTAAAATTATATTGAAGATAAAATACTGCTATGTATTTTACCGCTTCGCTGTTTTGCCCGTATGTGGTGCGGGCAATGTATTTTTGCTAATCTTGATTCGCCTAGTACCACGTACGTGCATCCATTCTCCAATCATAATTTATTATTCTCACCAGTAAAATATTATTGTAAATTTTGCATCATTTAATCTGGGCATTTTTCTAATTTATTTAGGCAAAAATTTCTGTTTTGAAAAACCGGTGATAAAAGGTTAAAAATTTTGTATAAGATACGAAAAAATCGACATTATTTGAAAGTATAATGTCGATCAGTTATATAAATATTTTCATTGAACCATTTCTAAATATTATTGATCCCCCATTATGAGTTAAGCAGAGCAAATATCTATATCGAACTCTTCAAAATGTCTAAGTATGTATCTAGATATGTATATTGGCTAATTCCGTGGGTTCTTTAGTGTAAGTCACACAGCTTATTAATTGCTATGCTTGTTAGCCACCGTTATTTTCGAAAAGTCTGTTTGGCCTTATTCAATTAATGAGAATGTACCGATAAAATAAATCAAAATTTTTTCGTACTAAAATACTGGTAGCCAAAAATCGTAGCCTGTGACTTACACTACAAGTACTCATGGAAATAGCCTATTAAATTTCTATCGCCGTTGATTATTCACTGTAATCGCATTAGCACTACGGCTATTTTTGCTAGTCCATATTTAGAGAAGATTTTTCCTTAATACAGGGTTCGCACACTCCTTATATTTTGTAAGGACTCTGGCATCACTATTAATGATACGAAAATTCATATTTAACTTTTAAGATACAGAATTTGCAACCACCTCTTCGATTCGCAATTTTTGCAACGTTTTTCTGCAATGAAATACACTGAAAATACTGTAAAAATTTAGCGGTAGAGCTGTGCGAACCCTATAATATGTAACTTGTCAATCTTTTAAAGAAATGCAATACATAAATGGGAAGACTTTCAATTGCAGATATAATACAAGGAAAATATAAAGCTATTCGAATGGAAATATTTGAAGTTTCTCAATAAATCTATGGCGGCATGCAGTGGAGTTTAATATAAATTGTTCGGTTTGTAATAGTCATATGCTGAATTGTATATTTTCAGTGTTTTAAATCATACAAATTTCATTTCATTCAGAGGCATATTTTTATTTATTGAACTGATGTTTTTTTTTCAAGCTGCCAAAAATTTCCATCTGTTATATGCTCTTTTCAAATAATTAGATTTCGATAAATATCTGGATCTCTTTTCTGCTGGAATTCTTTTAGTTTGATAAACTTCCTTAAATAAATTTTAATATCAATTATTTATTATTAATTATTACTTATTTATTATTTCGAATTATTTTATTATACATACATAACACGCTGTTTAAAAAATGAAGATATTTTCAAAGATATTCGACAAAACTTTGTAACGATGGAGGTGTTGTTGGTCAGTGCAAAAGCTCAAAAAAGAGATTACAAATAATAATTTATTCTAAAAACCTCAATGCTAACTTCTGTTTCACCCATTTCACTTAAAATAAAAGTGACGTATACTGATTTCCAATAACTCGCCTAACTCGACCAATAGAGATGAATTTAATTTGGTTATAAAAGTCCTACTCACTAAATCATCAAGTGTATAAAAAATGTATCTCAATTAACCCGTCAGTATATCCGCCCCTTCCATTACGTTACAACACGCGTGGGACAAAACTCACATTATTTTGTCTCCCATTACATTTTTGGCTGAATGCTTGTAAAAACAAATCTACTGCTCTGTATTGCAAAATACATCAGTACTACTTCTTTTTTTTATGGAAAAATCATGCTTTTCTCAATTATTTACAGATTTTGTCGCATATTTAGCAAAGATCACGCTTTAAAAAATATAATAAGAACACGATTTGTTTTAAAATTAAAAATGAATTATTTCACAAAATTGATATATTACATTTAATACCGTTTCATCAATATATACAAGTTGATTTTTAATAAGTCTATCACTAAAATTATTTTAAAGTATGTTATCCCGTAATAAATGAACATATCGAAATTAAATATTTATATACGCTCGGAACTGTTTAATCCTAAGAAGTGTACTTCTCCCCTTTAAAGAACAAAGAAAAACATTGCTTCACCCCCCCCCCCTTCTCTGCCTTGAGCTTCAAAAGTACAAGATAGGACAGATATGTACTCAAAAAATTGATTCTTTTTCAACAGAAAAAATGTGATTGAGGTAGATTTTATCCCAGCACGTGTTTGATGGGTTAATAGAAGTCCTGTGGACTTCAAAGAATACTTCATTGGAGTAAATCAAAACATTTAATGTTTACCAAGAGAGAAACTGTACTCTCTCTTTGCAATTTTATTTTCCAGTTAAGCTAAATGTCTTTAACAGAGAGGATCAGCAATATTCAGTGTTTAATTACTCGAAGAAATTCGTCCCCAAAAGTTAAAATCTTTATAACTTATCCAAAAATGTTCGCCAGTAAACCCTTTCGGGTCTGGTGTACTATTAATAGTACAAGTCTTTTAATGGAGAATCATTTTGTTTTAAGAAATATTTTTGCTACTTTTTGCATGTAGTAATGTTAGTAGATGTCTATGCATTTACTATATGATACCATTTGCATTTAGGCATTTAGTAATAATAATAATTATTATTATTTGCTTCATTTTCTTTGCTTGTTTGCGATTCTTTTACTTTAAACATATATTTCACTCATTAAATTTAAAATAAAAATTACTTTCCTGAAAGAATAATGTGTAATAAAGCGCAAAAAGTATTAGAAACTTGCAATATAAGTTAAGCGTTATTGTAATACAATATTTTCTAAACATCTCCAAAAATTCTTCCTTAGCCTATTGTCATATGAATATTATTTGAATAGTACACAAAACAACAACACTCGTTATCTTCCAGGTAGTGAAACATTCATTAAACCCTAATTAATCCATTTAGATTGCTAGTGTTAATATTATTAACGCAAAAGTAATTTTTTCTAAAAATTGAAAAAAAAATCGGACCCGAAAGGGTTAATAAAGTGAAATTTTGTTGTGTCTAAAACTTTTAAGAAACAAAGAAAGCAAACTTTTCTTGTCCTTGTTCAGGAAAACTGTTATAAGTTTAAATAGCCGCCATTATTCATAGCATACTGTATCATTTCTGTTTAGTTACTTGCAGAAGAATTTCTATAGTGGGATCATCTTTTTTTGGGTACTGTACTTTTCTGTGAAGATTGTTTTTAAATAAGACCTCATACGGGGTTGTTAAGTAAGAAGGAATTAAATTTGCATTTCTTTTTTCTTCAAAGCACACTGCACTAATCAATAAATAATGGTAAATCAATAAATAATAATAAACAACATAATTATTACACACTGATATAAAAAAAACAGCATTACACGTTTTCAGTTGTATTTTCTGGTTTTTCATATTTTCTAAGATAACTAGAGCAAGGACAGATTATAAGTTCTACAAACTGTGTTTTATGTCCCATATTTGTGGTTTTTCCTTTTCACATTACATTACGCAAAACTCTTTCTTCGTCATCATTCAATTTCAGGTTAATCGGAACGTCTTGGTAAATGGGAAATGACTGACGTAAAAAACCGCATATGTCTGATTGACTGAAATGTTCAAAGTTGGGCGAAAAATCGTGGCTAGCAAAGATTTTTTTTAGAAATGTGGTAAAAAATTTATGGATATTGCTTTTTGGTATAACACTGGATACTGGACGAATTATTGCAGAAAATCCGCAAAAATCAAGGAGTTGCAAAACAGTTGCTAGAAAAGATAGCAACTTCTGATAGCATCTTTAATAGTTTCACCGCAAGACTGCTCTTATACGCAAAGACAGCAGAAATTCCAAGGCGGTTATCCCTTGTCTATTTGCAACATTATTTTTTTTTCATAAAGGTTGAGTTTTGTTACATTATTTTGAATTAGTTGAAAAGTGGTTTCATAACTATGCTTCACGTACGTCTTTTTTTTTTTTTTTTTTTTTTTTTTTGCTTTATTTTGAAGGGGTATTGAAATATCAAGTTTAATTTTTCATAAATTTGTATCCCTTTTTCGTGTAACTTACATTTTTAAAAATTGTCGCACTGTATCGAAAAAAACTGTTAAAATAAACAGTTTAATATTTTTTTTACGAACGAAACATACTGGGTTATGATACTTTGAATTTAAAAATATTTTAGTGTTTTTGAACAGTAAAACGCATGTTCATGCATGTACATGCGGTTGTGCGAAAGACAGATTTTTTGGAAACTTTTACAAGAAATATTACATAACACATTATATTTTTCCTTTTTCCATCTATATTTTACACCATATAGCCAGATTAAAAATATTTCAAACTAAATCCAAACCGTAATTCATGGTTAAAACATAATAAATAAAACACGACGCAACCGATACAGAAAAAAGATAATTCCTTCGTACCGTACTCGAAATTTATATCAATTGTATCATCATTCTGTTAAAATCTGCAATAAATATCAGTATCAGAGAGCTATATTTCTATGCTAAAACAGAAATCTATATTCAAAGAAGTTTGAAAGAGTTGTATTGACATAGGCAAACATGAAAAATTTATTTTAAACTACGTTTTTCCCTTTAGTACTTTTACTGAAATTTTGTCCCATATATTATGTTTTCATTTTTTTATTTATTTATTTTTTTGCGATTTCAAAATAAAATTGATTACCTAGAATGCAGAAATGTAACAATTATTCAGCATAAAAATTCAATCGTGATTTTATTCACATTTATTATGATGTTATACATTTCTTTAATAATACACCTTGTTCAAAACTGAAAGATTTAGATGTAGCGATATTTATTTTTCAATTACAGATTTTGATAATGAATCGAATGGAAATTCTTAATTAATATATTATACAATTAAACTATTAAAAAAAAAGTCCTTCCGGCAATGCCGGGAGGAAGAGGTAGCTTTCATATACTTATATATTTATTTATTTATTTTAAGGTAAGTTACATTGTTCAAAAATACTAAGCTGAAATTAGTGGAAATAACCTTATAAAATTAGTGATTTTATAAGATTGAATACTAGTTTTTGTCAAGACTGAATATTACCGTAATTTCGGGTGTATAAGCCGCAGCTCAAACAATTCCTTTTCGACCCAGAATTTTTTAAGAAACAAATATAACTAGTTAGATCGCCGTAAATATTTGTCTTCAATCACTAAATAAGATTTCTGGGCCTAAAAAGAATTGTTTGATCCGCGGCTTATACACCCGAAATTACAGTAATAGGAACTTTTAGAAATTAGTCATCTTTTATTCAACCCGGTTTTATTTTAAGCGATTTAGAGAGTCACCAAATTCTACGATATAATAAAGTGTATTCCATTTTAAAGCAACATTGTGGGTCGTTCAGATCAGACCGTTTCAAAATGTCAGCCATAAGCAAAATTCAAAGTGCTATAACTCAATCATTTTTTAAGGTATAGACAAAATAAAAAGTGTTCTGGAATCGTTGTTTTAAGTTCTAACACGTAAAAGAAAAATATTTTTCAACTTTTAAATTTTTCGCATTTAATTTTAAATTTTTAAATTTTTAAAAAATTTAAAATGGCCACCATTTTGAAACAAAATGGCGGATGATTCTGGCCAACGAACTCGGTCGAGACATTTGTATGTACTATGTACATACCAAGTTTCTTTGAAATCGGTTCATAAATACGCGAGTTATTACGTGACAAAAATCAGATCGTTTCAAAATGTCAGCCATAAGAAAAATTGAAAGTGCTATAACTCAATCATTTTTTAAGATATAGACAAAATAAAAAGTGTTCTGGAATCTTTGTTTTAAGTTCTAACACATAAAAGAAAAATATTTTTCAACTTTTAATTTTTTCGCATTTAATTTTAAATTTTAAATTTTTTTAAAAATTTAAAATGGCCGCCATTTTGAAACAAAATGGCGGATGATGCTGACCAACGAACTCGGTCGAGATATTTGTATGTACTATGTACATGCCAAGTTTCATTCAAATCGGTTCATAAATACGTTAGTTATCGCATGACAAAAATCATATATATATATATATATATATGGTTATATATATATATATATACAGGGTTGTTATAATTAAAGTTCGCCTATTCAGAAGGCTCTAGAGCCGGTTCTATGGCTCCAAACAAATCAGAATTTCACTAGTACGTAATTGAAGACATGCGCTCTGCGAAAATGAAAAAAAAAATTAGTTAGAATTTTTGTCAGTAGGTGGCGCTGCGTCAATATTTAAGCCAATATTTGCGGATTCCTTTATTTTCTGGGGATTTTTGAAAGATTCTGTGTCAAAAGACAGATGTCAGACAATCTCTGATCTGAAAGAGAGTATTAGACTTCGCATTCGCTCAATCTTACAGGACAGTTTACGCAATGCTGTAGAAAGCACAATTCTGAGAATGGAATGCATTATTAAAAATGGTAGAAGATTCACTGAGTGTGCATCATGTTATTCTTCGTTGTTTCCTTACTGCCGAGCGACATGTTTTATTTTTGTTGATGCAGTTTACACCACATGAAATGATTTTCATTTTTCTGTATTGTTTGGAGTCATAGGTCAGGCTCTAGAGCTGTCTGATTAGGTGAACTTAGTTATAACAATTCGCAGTTCGTCGAAGTTTGTTGAAACTTTTAAATTTGTGTGTTTCGTCTGGATTGACTGATATCGATATAATGAATCTGCAAACATCACTTCAAATACTGACGCAGCGCCACCTAGTGACAAAAATTTTGACTAATTTTTTTTTCGATTTTCGCAGAGCGCATCTCTTCAACTATGTACTAGTGAAATTTTGTTTCATTTGAAGCAATAGAACCGGCTCCAGAGCCTTCTGAATAGGCAAACTTTAATTATAACAACCCTGTATATATGTCAACATTTGAATGGAGGGTGGTTTTGGGGTCTGGGGGTCATGATCGGTGAAAATATACCAAAATTTTCCGGAAGTGCTTTCCTCCGGACGGCTGCAATAGGTAGCTTTTTACTTTTTGTAATGAAAGCTACCTAAAACAAATATTAAGCTTATTACTCGAGTATTATTTAAATTTCTGTTGATACGTATTGTTTTTGACTTCTGATGGTTGAGTTTTCTACAACATTAGTTTAATTCCAAAATGTCACTGTGGCACCGGAATATTCGACCAAATTTACTTGAAAAAGGTTTAGTATGTTTTTTTTTTTTCGTGTACATCGATAACCGATTTTTTTTTTTTTCAAAATACTGGTACCAATGTGACAATTAGAATTTTGAAGAAATTTACCCAACGGAGCTCAAAGGGTTCAACTATTTCTTTCAACCAACTGTGATTTGCAATACATTTGACTTGAATATAAATTTCTTCTGGAACATATAAATTCGAAATAAAATTATTAATTATTATATAGAAAGATTTGTGATTAAACTATGAATTAATACACTGATAAAAGTTTGTTTCAATATTTTTGTCAAATCATAATGTCAAAACAGTTGTCAGCATAAGATAGTAAACACATAAAGCTATTAGCACTAGAACGCCCAGATGGAGTCGATTCGACTCCAATCATGTAACTAAATATCAATTCGAACCAGAAAAATTTTCTTGAAATAATTTAAATTTAATCCCCGCAAATTTGCGTGAAATAAATCAATTAAATAATTTTGAATAATTTGATCTCACCAGAATTCAAAAATTCTGGTGAGAAAAATTATTTTCAAACTTGAGTAGAATTCCCGGGCGTTCTAGTGTTAATAAGACTAACTACCATACCCTCAAAATAGTGAAGTGTCAACTGTAACCGCTTCCACAATGGTTTATTACTACCATGGAAAATTTCCACAGGCATATTTAAGTAGAAAATTTATCTTCAGTTAAATGCCTCATTAACAGAAAACTTCAATCAATAAATACTGGCAAAACTGATATTCATTTTTACTGGTCAAAGTTTACTTTGGCGGTAGTAGTACTGCTCTCTGTGTCAGCGAAAATAGTGTAATACTTGTGCAAACTGACACCAGTAAAAATAAATAGATGTTTGTGGGAAAAATATATCATCAATAAGGCGATTAAAGCAGACGAAATTTTCTAATCAAGTTTGCTGGTGGTAGTTTTCACTGGCAGTATTCAGAAACTATTGATCCAATTAAAAGAAACAGCCATTATCTTGTGGCAACTTTTTCAGTTACTTCACTCGCAAATGCTAGAAAATACACTGTTTGTTTCGTCGTCTTTATTTATACTCTATCGGTGTAGCTTGTTTCAACATTAGTCGCTCTAGCTGAACCATAAAGGGTATAGCCACGGCCAACTTTATTAGAGGCCTCGGAAGCTTTTGCTTTTTAGGCGGATCTTAGGACGGAATTAATGACGTAATCTCCGTCTATCCAATCTCGTGAGGAAGTTGTCCTTGTAAGGGGCGTTACAAACAAGAGTTGCCTTTGCCGATTGGTTAAACATGATATGATGTCATAAATTCCGTCCTAACAGCCAAGAGCTTCCAAGGCCTCTAATGAAGTTGGCCATGGTATAGCCGGGTTTCTTAGTAAAATATGCCCTTGAGTCAACTACATCGAGTCCTACATGGATCGATAGCCCATAAAAAGAAATTCATTTCTCCCCAGTTTTAAGTTTGTATCTCAAGACCATGGGGGGGGGGGGGGGGGTAATGACCATAAATGCCAGTTTTGGAAAAGAGCGCATTTTGACGAAGCTACTAAGCAGATTTTAACGAAAAAAATAAGGGATGTAAAAAACCACCGAACGAATGTTTGACAATTTCTTCAGATTTTTTTAAACAAAAGAACAAGTTTTCTAACATTTTTCCTGTTTTTAAATGAATATTTTAATTAAAAATAAATTGAAATTTCTGAGTGACCACCTTAATTTTTTTGCATGAAATACTATGAGACATGATGCATATTCACTATCAATTTCAACTTTCTACGTATGGTGCATCATATTAAAAAAGGGCAAAATCATATTCCGGCAGAAATGTGGGGCGTGCCTCGGACAAATTTCACGCCTTCTTTTCAAATCTCACATATTAATTCACACGGTATTTTTAAAAGAAGGCGTGAAATTTGTCCGAGACACGCCCCACATTTCTGCCAGAATATGATTTTGCCCCTTTTAAAATATGATGCATCATACGTAGAAAGTTGAAATTGGTAATAAATATGCATCATGCCTCATAGTATTTCATGCAAAAAAAATTAAGGTGGTCACTCAGATATTTCAGTTTATTTTTAGTTAAAATGTACATTTAAAAACAGGAAAAATGTTAGAAAACTTGTTCTTTTGTTTAAAATAATCTGAAAAAATTGGCAAACATTCGTATGGTGGTTTTTTACGTCCCTTATATTTTCCGTTGAAATCTGTTTAGTAGTTTCGTCACAATGCGCTCTTTTCCAAAACAGGCATTTAGGGCCATTACCCCCCCCCCCCCATGGTCTTGAGATACAAACTTAAAACTGGAGAGAAATGAATTTCTTTCTAAGGGCTATCGATCCATGTAGGACTTGATGTGGTTGACTCAAGGGCATATTTTACTAAGAAACCCGGCTATACCCTTTACATACCGTAATTTCACCCGTACCCGCTATGCCTCAGATAACTCGGTTTCCTACCAGAATTTATTTTAAATAAAATGTGACTTCCTTCTGCATAGCACATATTATAATTCTGTTTTTCAATAAAATTTCTGGTTTGAAGAAGATTTAACTACACCTAAAAAAAGGAATCGATTAAAACTACAAAACATGTTTTGTTGAGTACATTTTGGTTGTTTTAAACGAATTTTTTAGTTAACACTAGAACGCCCGGAAATTCTACTCAAGTTTGAAAATAATATTTCTCACCAGAATTTTTATTCAAAATTATTTAATTGATTTATTTCACGCAAATTCGCGGGGATTAAATTTAAATTATTTCAAAACAGTTTTTCTGGTTCGAATTGATATTTAGTTACATGATTGGAGTCGAATCAACTCCATCCGGGCGTTCTAGTGTTAAAGTAAAAAAATCGATTTTGTTGCTCAGACAAAAAAATATTGTTAACACTCTTATAAAATTTTAACAAAATTTCTTCAATTTCATTTGAATCTTACTAAAGTCTTGTATTTTCAATTTGTAATTCCAACACAATTTTGTTGTTTTTGCAAAAGTTAAATTGGTGTGCAGTAGCCATAACTCTCTAACGTAATTTTATTTAATTGACTTATATAGCTATAAAGGATTAACATAATTTTTGGATAATAAAATTTTTCAAACTGAGACGGATTAATGCCGTTATTATTACGTTATTATGCATTTCGGATGAAAATTTTGGACGGAAAAATCAACAATATTTTTTTTTTATTTATTCAAACAAAATTTCCATTGATCCGTATTCAAACGAAAAGATTTGTTGGATCAAACAAATTTTTGTTGATTTAAGAAAACTTTTCTCTGGGTGTATACCGTAATTTCAACCGTGTCCGTCATGCCTGAGATAACTGGATTTCTTACCAGAAATTATTTTAAATGAAATCTGACTTACTTCTGCACAGCACATATTATAATTCATTTTTTCAATAAAATTCCCGGTTTAAAAAAAATACTTAAATAAGCCGCGACGTATACGTGGGGAATTACGGTAAGTTGAACAATTAACTTGCCAGATGCAAAAATTTATTTAATTTGTTTTTGTATTTTACTAAAAATTTCTAGCTACTAGACATTCACATTTAAAAAATATTGGCCTTTTTTTAAATTTTTTAGCGTGTAAAAAAATTACCATTTTATTTTTTTTTTCGTTATACCATAGACAACTTGTGTCTAGGGTAGCTTAGTAAAATGCAAAAACAAAATAAATACACTTTTACGTCTGGCGGTATGGCATCAGGCCTAAAATTTGAGAAAAATACGATTTTGATAGTTGTACTATAGTTTACTATAATTTATTATAATACTATATTTACTATAATATTTTATTATAATGTGATTTTTTAGTTTTTTTCATAATAAAAATGCACTATAATTTATTATAATACTATATTTACTATAATATTTTATTATAATGTTATTATTAAAGCTTTATCATTATAAAAACTTTTATATCTTTTTCTTTGTAGTTTTTTTTTTTTTTAAAGGAAAGAAAACTATTGTTTTTCATTAATTTTCAAAAATTCAAATATTTACCAAACATAAAAATTTATTCAATTTCTGTTAAAACTTTACTAATATCGGTTAAAGCCAAGTTTTCCGAGGTATAGCAAATTAAAAAAAAAAAAAACAATTTTTTTCGGCCTACTCTGTTACCTAGGTTTAAGGTTTAAATTGTTGAGATTTTTATTATCGATTATTTTTATTAATTATTCATTATTATTAGCGGTCAGATTAGTGATAGCAGATTAATTGAAATGTTTAATTAAAATATTTAATTAATGATTAATTGATTAAAATGTGGAGATTTTAAAACTTATAAAAAGGCTATTCTATATCACACGTGGAACCCTTTTTCTATATATTACTACTGTTTAAACACTACTATTGCATCATGAAATTAAAACAACTAAGCAAATATGAAAATAAAGTTCTCTTTGTTAAGTTTAACGTATAGTTTGTATTTTAATAATTTATAAATTAATAAATATGGGTATTTACATAAACACCACGTGCGGGACATTTTACCCGTGTCTCATGGAATGGTCCATAATAAGTTTAAACAACTCTCAAAGAATTAAAATAAATTATTTTTTCTTATAAAACCCTTGTATTTGATGCTTTTAGACAACGCAAATACTCTTTAACGTTTTTGCCGGCAATTTTAAACGGCCATGGAAATTAAGAAAATTTATCACCCAAGTAAAGTAATTTCAAGTGTTGGATAATTATCGTATTTATTCTAGTAATTTTCGCCTATTTTTTGTACTCTCTGTTAGTAAACGATATTACACCGAAAGGAAAATAATTATCTCATTTTTCGAAAGAAATATATGAGCTAATTTAAAATAATGCGGTGTCGTCTTTTATTAAACGTTTAGTCACTTATGCATGGCGATTTATATTTAAAAATCTACTTTTAAAAGACCACACTACTGAATGAAAAAAAAAAACCCCGGATGATAATGTTATGTCTACGGGGGCGTTTTTTTCAAATATCTCGCTCAAATTTTAAAATTTTCACATGATTTTTTTTTGCATAGGATCGCTGAGGACGATCTACAACCGGGGTAGTTTTTACTTTTTCGATTTTGGTTATATATTTTGCATATTATGATATTTTCGATTTCAGAACGGATTCAAATCCGTTTTGAAATTTATTATTATTATTATTATTATTTTAATCTGAAACCAAATTCGAAAAAGTAAAAAATAGCTCGGTTGTAGATCGTCCTCAGCTATCCTAAAAAAAAAAAAATCATGTAAAAATATTAAAATTTGAGCGAGATATTTGAAAAGAACGACTCCATTGACTCAAAATTATCATCAGAGTCTTTTTCATTGAGTAGTGTGGATTCTTAAGGGGGAACAGGACATTTGATTTTGTCGAAATGATCAAAAGCACATGTGTTCTATTAAGAAGGAAGAAGTGGCATATCGTAAAAATATAGAAGCTACAACTGTAACCGCTTTCGCTGGGGTTCATTGCCACTTTGACAAAATTCAATAAGTAAATTTATGGGGGAAATTTCTCTTTATTTAAACGACTCATTAATGAAAAATTTCAATGAAAAATAATAGCAAAAACTGATATTCATTTTTATTGGTAAGAATTTACTTACCAATAATAGTTCCGCCTATAATAGGTGCCTATAATAGTTCCGCCAGATTGTGACAATTAACACTAGAACCGCGGCGACGGGTCATTTTGACCCGTATCATACGGAAAGACGTTGATTCGAACCAGAAAACTCTTAATAAAATAAGCTAAATATATTCTGAGCAAACATATTTTCAATAAATGACTTAAAAAGTTCTAAATGAAAATTCCGGTGAGAAATATTTTTATAAATCTTTAATGAATTTTCCCGCGGTTCTACACTGGTGTCCAAAAGTTAAGCATAATTGGTAATTAAGTAAGTAATGAAAAAAATATAAATCAAAATGTGGTGAAACTCCAGGTGTGTAAACAAAATAGTACGCGTCATATTTTTTCGAGAAGAGTTTTCCCCGAAATCGAACAGGAGACCGTCAACAAATTGAAAAAGAACGAAGATCTTTTGGATAACCCTGTCAAAACTAATGTAGCAAAAGCATTCAAACTGCACATTATGATTAAGTGGCTTATTGTAATGTACTGTGTTTATTTTTATAAAGATAGCATGTATACTCATAGAGAAATTAAGGTTTTTATAAAAACAGTCCTAAGTTTTTTGCTTATAATTTGCAGAGTTCTTAATATAATGTTCTTTTCTGAAAATATGACAAACATCATGGTACAAAATACCCTGTCATCAGAATTTAAAAATAATAAAAATTGTATGACAAATGAGCAGGTTTACTAAATAATTTTTTACTGCGCATGCGTGAACGCTATTAAAATTGCATTTGCATATTATGTTAGTTAAATGTGTAGAGTAACTTTTGTGAAAATCTCAAAAACATAGATTAAAAATTCTGAAAATTATCGTTGATAGAATGAGATCAAAATATTTTATTCCCTAATGAAGCAAAAAGATGAGGGGCTGTATCCATATTCCATTGTTTCGTGCCTAGACAATATTGCACGTACAACTGTATTTGGATAAAACCCCTGATATTTTGCTTCCTTTTAGGAATAACGGATTTTAAGTTGATTCTATAGACGATAATTTTCAGAATTTTCAAGCTATGTTTTTGAAACTTTTACAGAAGTTGCTCTATACATTTAGCTAACACAATATGGAAATGAAATTTTGATATCGTTGACGCATGCGCAATGAAAAATTATTTACTAAACCTACTCATTTTTTATACAATTTTTATTATTTTTAAATTCTGATGTCAGGGAATTGTGTACAATGATGTTTGTCATATTTTCAGAAAAGAACATTATTTTACATTAAGAACTCTGCAAATTATAAGAAAAACTTAGGACTGTTTTTATAAAAACCTTAATTTCTCTACGAGTATGAATGCTATCCTTATAAAAATAAACACAGTACATTACAATAAGCCAATTAATCATAATGTGCAGTTTGAACGCTTTTGCTACATTAGTTTTGACAGGGTTATCCAAAAGATCTTCGTTCTTTTTCAATTTGTTGACGGTCCCTTGTTCGATTTCGGGGAAAACTCTTCGCGAAAATATATAACGCGTATTATTTTGTTTACACACCTGGAGTTTCACCACATTTCGATTTATATTTCTTTCATTACTTACTTAATTACCAATTATGCTTAACTTTTGGACACCAGTGTAGTGTTAAGACAACCTCCCTGTCATTGCCAGTGTAAAGATTACAATATCTGGGAAAACTGTCGCCAGTAAAAATAAATAGAAATTCTACAGCATATTTCTGAGAAAATATTATCACCAATAAGACGCTAAAATAAGATAATTTTTTCAATTCAAATGTATTGTTGGAAGTTTTCTTCAGCAGTAATCAGAAACTGATGATCCATATCCAATTTATAAAAAACAGCCGTTATCTTGTAACAACCTCATATAATGAATATATTGATCCTGTAGTTGTCATATCCCATTGGAACTATCCAGTGAATCGCTGAAGATGATAACGAACGGACTGTTCAATCACATTGTCCCCTGAACAGCCGATGAACAACTCTGAACGGTCCATTCAACAGAATTGTCCCCAAAAGGGCCAATGGATGTTTTGTAACCATCAATGCATTTTAATAGCTGCGGCTCCTTTTCTGAACTCCTTAACTCATCTCTACTTTTCACAAGACGAATTCAGCCATCTGTAGGATATCAGCTTATCTTGAATATGAAATTATTTGGATGATTTTAGGCCCGACCAGGGGGTATAATATAAGTGTACTATAATCGTCCCAAAAGTGTCATGAAGTGACATCCATAGGATGTTGACAGGTGTGACATTTCGAAACCCAGGGGATGTTCTCTTATTGTCAACAGGACCAATTCATCGGTCCACAGGATATCACGCATGTCCGGAAGGTAACATCTTTAGGATGTTATTAGGATATGTTTGTGTTGTCTGGGTATATGCTCCACCTCTTTATTCATACCTCCCTTCAAAAACATCGCCTTTTTCAAAGAACAAAATCACAAATAATATGCAAATACGATATTTTCTCTCTTACGATCGTTCTAAGAAAGGCAGTAACGTGGGAAATAGTGAAAAAAAATAGAAGCGCTATTTTTCTACCTTAATATAATAGAAAATTTAATAATATTTAATTAATTAATTATTAAAAGATATTAGAAAATTTAATTAATGATTTTAGAAAATTTATTAGAAAATTTAATAATTTGGCTAGTTTTGAAGGTAATTGGTAATTTTGCTCTTTTATCATCATAGTTCTATATAATCACAGCTCTTTTTCTTCAGGTCAGTCAAATCATCACATAACAAGAAAGCTTCAGCTAAACATCTTGAGTGCTGTTACACATGTAAACATTTATTGTATTTGAATGAATGTATTATTCTTCAAGTAGATGATAAATTATGAAACATAGATAATGGAATTATTTCTATTCAAATAAGATATTCAATAATATCGTAACTGAACCGAAAACTCGAGTACGTAAAGGCATGTCTAGTATAATCGTGACTAGCATTAGAGCCAAAGCTGATTTCAAGCCTGAATAACACTAAGCACCTGACTTTTTAAAATATAAATTCATTCTTTTGGAACGTGATGAAATTTTCATATTTTGTAACATAGAGAAAAAATAACATTTACATTACTCAATGCCATCAGTGAAAAACTGAATTCAATCCGCAAAATAATTCATTGAAATACACAATGTTGCGGTGATCATGAATTTCATACAGATTTTGTTTTATGATAAAATAATGACTTTTTTCTAAACATTTAATTCATAATGTATCAAATTTTCGAATTTTAGTCGTGAAATTTTATATACATAAATGGCCAATCAGGATTTCATTCTGGCAAGTAAGTACGGAATCTTCCTTAAGGGCGTTCTAAACTGCTCCGCTCAACAAGCGCAAAACGTTTTGAAACATTTAAAAATTCATTTTTTAACAGAAAGTTATGAAAATGGAATTCTTCCTGACAAAGAAAGCGATTTCGAATCGAACTTATTTTTTCCATTTTATGATAGTTAAATTACCTATCCAGTTCTAAGCTATTTGGATCACGTGATCAACCGTTTTTTTCCTGCTTTACGACCGGTTTTTCTGCTTTCGTCGGGAAATGTGCTCAAAAACGTCAACTTTGAAGGCTTGTTATGAAAGATGTATTGTGTTTTTTAAAAAAACAAAAAATTGAGTGCAATAAAACACTTTCTGAATGACAACACCTGCTAGTTTAATGCATTTCCTAAGAAAAATAAATTAAAGCACCTGTCACAAAGTTGCCCTTTTTGATTTAAGAACACCCTTAAGAGCCCACAATAGTCACAGAAAAATTACTTAAAAAGACCCGGATGACCATGTAAAGTCTATGGGAGCGTTCTTTTCTAATATCTCGCTCAAGTTTTAATATTTTTGCATGATTTTTTTGCACAAGATAGCTGAGGGCAATCCACAACCGGGCTAGTTTTTACTTTTTCAATTTTTGTTTCAGATTTTCTTTAAAAAATTACTTTAACTTTCGAAACCGGTTTAAACCGGTTCTGAAACTGAAACTATCGTAATATAAAAAATATATAACCAAAATCGAAAAAGTAAAAACTAGCCCGGTTGTGGATTGCCCTCAGCTATCTTGTACAAAAAAATCATGCAAAAATATTAAAATTTGAGCGATATATTCGAAAAGAACGCTCCCATAGACTTTACACGATCATCCGGGTCTTATTGTGTACTTTTTCTGTGACTATTGTGGGCTCTTAAGGAGGTTTCAAAAGTACAGTGTAAAAATATTTAAGTGACTGTGATTCTACTAGATAGATATTATTCGATACATTTGAAATAAATATTTATACTTTTGCATAAAATAAAAAAACACAAAAAATGGAAGTTTGTTGGTGTTTGGTACGGCTGATTTTTTCGCAAGGAATATAAGACGAGGGGCTGGATATTCTTCCTTTAAGCTCTTTTTGAAGTAATGTAACACAAATTTGCTTAATGTTCGTAGAAAAACATGGAATACTCCGAATGGTTTGAGTGACAAGTGTGACATATGTCCGAACCCAGATCTTACTCTTTACTAAATTTGAGAACAGAGTCTCTCAGACGCTGATGGATAATAACGGCGAAGAAAAATGTTTAGCTAGCCCGCAATGCAGAAAAAAAAATAATTAAACACACCAATTTTATAGCACAACATATTTTCTGCTTAGTAAAAACTGATCTAAAAATAAAAACAATCTAGTTATGCCTTATTAAAAGTACATACACCCTTAAAAATTTGATTCGCAAATAAGTCGCAAACAAAACTGAAGCAAAATTTAACTTCTGAAACTTTGGTTATAAAAATTGTTAAAACTAGGCCGGTTGTGGATCATCCTCAGCTATTCTATGCAAAAAAATCACGTTAAAATATTAAAATTTGAGCGAGATATTTGAAAAGAACGCCCCCATACACTTTACATTATCACCCGGGTCTTTTTCAATCAGTAGTGTGGGCTCTTGAATATATGTTACTTCTTCTTTCTTAATAGTTCCATAAAAAAAGCCTCTTGCAGATATAGATATTTACGATACTTATATTCTAACATTTTGAATTTTTAGAATATACCAGACACAGTTTATCAAATACTTCAAAAGAGATCAGCAAATAATGAAGTAATAGTGTCTGAATTTTGAGATTTTTCTTTTCAATTGAGAGCATTATATAGATTTTTTTTTCTTAACTCTGCTTGCGCCATCATTTCTTGGAAACTAATTCATAAAACGTACACTTCAAATATTTCAAAGCGCTAAACAAAGAAGAAAACAAAATCTAAAGTGTTTAATATTAGTTTATTATAGAACAAAAATGCTATGTTTATTAATAAAATATCAACGACTTCGATAATCAATAAAATTAATATATACAATTTCAATACATTCAAAATTTCAACTAACAAAATCATCCGCACAAAAAAATTAATACTTAAAATTAATTGTATCTTAACTTTAGTTATCATTATATGAATTCATATTTATTTAGCTTTATTTTTTTATTTTTTATTTCAAAAAAGCAAGAACAAGTGATGAAAATTAATTTCATAACAATAAGTATAATAATATTCTTAAATATCAAATTTACTATAAATAACTATTTAATATCTTTAAATTGCCACTTTAAAATTATGTCGAGGTATTATGTCTGGGTAGAGATTCTTAAGAAATATGATTCGAAATCATTCTTAGGAAACCATCTTAAATACTCTTGATTCTTTGTTCTTTCAAATTCTTCGACATTGCGGCTAAAAGTTAATTAGTTTAAATGTAGAATATTTATTATAAGTAATATTGGTATTTTTAAAAAACCTACCTCTTTTATAAAGTAAAAAACAAACATTTATTTTCTTGCCATCACATTGTTT
This sequence comes from Maratus speculifer, assembly GCA_964019185.1. Taxonomy (NCBI): domain Eukaryota; kingdom Metazoa; phylum Arthropoda; class Arachnida; order Araneae; family Salticidae; genus Maratus; species Maratus speculifer. Next base: position 59,675,057 of record OZ025299.1, on the reverse strand, counting down.
TAGCTTGTGTATTTTCTATCTATATCAAGCAGATTCCATGTATGTTTGTAGTTTAAATCACATAAGTACAAATTGCTGCGATGTTTGACGACCAGTATTTTAGAACAGAAAAAGTGACTTATTTGATCGCATACGTCTCATTAATTGAATAATCGGAAGATAAATCTTCTAAAATAGTGGCGACCAAAAAGCGTAGCAATTATATCAGGTATGTGAATTACATTATAAAAAGCAAACATTTTAAAAGCATAATTTATCATATCAGTTCTTAATAAATATTATATTATCTTTTAAAAAAGAGACATATTCCATTCCAGGTTTGTTATTGATGTGTAACTGGTTATGTAAGTATATAGTGTCGTAAGAAGAAGTTATTAAAAAACTACAGTACTGTCGTCTTTACAGTATTGTGTTTTGTTTCATTATGCATTACTAGCTTATGTAAATAATTGACGATTAGGTTTAAACTTGACTGATTCTCTCAAATATGAATTGATGAAGAAATACTGTATAATAAGTCAATATAATATAAATTAATTATACGCCTGTTTAATTTTTCAACAGATCACAGATACATATGTTGTAATGTGGGATTAAATTCATTTGTAACCAGAGCAATTATTGGATTGGTCTGCCCCTCGTGACTGCATTAACACTCTAAAGTGCTAGCTGAGTTTCCGAAGTAGCCATTCCTGTCATCCCAATCACATTTTAAAAATAATGTCTATACAATTGTGAATTGCAATTTTACACGTTTTCTTTCACAATTTCGCGAAAAAAAGTTTGGCGTTAAACACGTGCCTGACAATTTAGAATTTTACGGTCATTGGAGCCGTCATTTATTCAAATTTTAGATGGCGGCGTCAAATTTTCATGTAAAAAGATTCTATTAATAGATGACCGCGCTGTACTAGAGTTCAGAGTTAAGGGATAAATTATTACCGGCTGAAAAATTAATCTGAAAATTGTATTTTAAGTCTCAGCAATCCGTTTTATTCTGTGTATAATCTAAAATATTTTCCGAATGAAGTTTATCCATAGAAAACAAATTACAAAGTTTTAATATATCCTATAAACGTAGCGAAAACTATTGTCAAAATTCTAGATTTTATAACAGACATTTTATTTATTTAGTTTTCAAAAACAAAAATGGAAATTAAAATTCGGCCTAAACGTAAGCCATCAATTGATGCACATTTCCCCGATAATAACAGTTAAGGCTAATTCCACGAGTATTTGTAGTAAAAGTTACATACCTGCAAATTGCTATGATGTTTGACTACCAGTATTTTAGACTAGAGAATGTGAAATATTTGACCGTATACATCTCATTCATAATTCATTGAATAAGGCGATTTTTTAACGCTCGGAAGCAATTAGCAGCTTGGTGTCTTGGATACTCAGCCACGGAGTAGTCAAGTGATTGGAGTAGTCAAGATTTTGAAGATCGATTGTAAATCAATCAGAAAAAATAAAATCATCAAAACAGGAAAAACTAACAAATGCGTGGCAATTTTTTGGTAGCATTCAGCCGTGACATGCATTCGTTAAATCCCATCTTTACCACCTGTTCTCATTGCCTGACTTGCCGCAGATTGGTGACGAGCTGCAAATAGCCTCTAACCTGGCTGCTTCGTTAACCTTCTTACACTGTTCAAATTTTACTTAATCTTGATAAAAACATTTTACAACAGAATTGTTATTTAAAATATTTTAATATACTTAATTGACTTAGTTCTCTGAATCTGTTATTTAACTTTCTTTATGAAAAAAGTTCTGGTTCGAATCGTATAAAACAAATTATAATTATGGGTAGATTAGACCTATTCAGGGTAGGAAGGTTAAAGTAGAATGGTGGAAAGCTGCAAATATCCTCATACCCAGTAAGTTAAAAAAAGTCTGAATTGAAATTTAAAAATCCGATTGCGAAGTGCAGTTTCCGGTGTTCGCATCCACACATGACAACAACTTCAGAGACCAGTGTGTTATAATTTCGGCATTATCTGCAGTCAGGCAGTCAGACAGACATTTCTTATTATATATTAATAGCTGTGTAATTGTGGTAGTTTTAAGTGATTTTTTTTTCAAATATTTAGTGAATTCATTGTACAAAACACTTCTCTGATAAATTTATTAATATCTGTAAAGTTTTTTTTTAGTTTTAAACAATTTTTAAAAAATGTTTACTTAACACTTGGTACAGAATATTTTTTTAAAAACTTTATTAATTGTTGCGTAATGTTTGTAATTATAAGTTTTTTTTTAAAATATTTAATGAATTAAGGATACAAAACACTTCTCTGAAAATGTTATTAATAGTTGTATAATTTTTGTAATTTAAAATTATATATATATATACATAAAGGGGACACATAGGGTACATTTCTCTGAAAACATTATTAATGGCTGTATAATTTTTGTAATTTTAAGAATTTTTTTTTTCATATACAGAGTGATTTTTAATTTATAGTACAAATTTAAGGGTAGGTACAGGACACTATAACAAGTATTTATTGTACAGGAATGTATGGCCGCAAGTGACGTGTTGAGGCATAAATACCAGGGGGACAATTTGGCCCTTTTTTTTAAATTTCAACATTTCCCATTTATACCACAAAAATTCCTATATTACTCTTTTCTGTATTTAGGATAGAAATTTCCTGACTGCATAAAAGAAAGCAATTCTTTGAAAATTTCCGGTATGAAATAGACATTTTTGAATAAAAATAAAAAAAGCAAAATTGGCAAATCTGCCAAACACAGGAAATAGTTGAATTTGCGATTTTTTTTTTTAATTTAAAAAATTCCTATTTTATACCAAAAGTTTTCAATGAAGAATTTTTTTGTTTATGTAATCATGATATTTCTCTTTTAAATAAAGAAAATTACATATGATAAATTTTTTTGTATGAATGAGAAATTTAAAAATAAAAAGGGCCAAATTGGCTCCCTGTTTTACCTCAACAAGTCACTTGCACCCGCACATTCCCATACAGTAAACGATTGTTACAGTGTCCTGTACAACCCTTAAATTTTGTACCATAAATTTAGAATCACCCTGTATCCAGTGTATACATAGTGCAGAAAAATTCTCTGAAAGTTTATTAATCGGTTAACATAAATAATGAAGAAAAATTTCTACCATTTCATTCGGCCCTTAAAATAGAAAGTAAATGCAGTTGTACGAAGAACTTCCGCGAAACACTTAGCCATAAAAAGTAATGCACTTTTATTACATAATAACAAATTATCTACCTAGCACCTCAAGATAACTAATAATGTTCAAGTTGAATGGGGTTTTTTAGGTTGCCTATAAATATTGAAGTGAATAACAAGAATTTTTGTAAGATTGTTTTGTTAAAAAAGTTTTTAAGAATATGAAAAATCTAAAACATAACACTAAATGAAACAAATACACACAAGCACAATGAGCAAGGTTTAATAATAATGATTTACAAACAAAACAAATTTACTAAGAATGATATTTGTGATAAATGAAAATACGAGTTAAATATAGATTTTTTTAATCTAAATTTTTATGGGATTTTAAAAACTTAATATAGATTTACTTAGAAATAACATTTTTTTTCCAAATTTCTGACATGTATATATGTATGTATATATACATGTATATGACATGTATATATATATGTATGTATAAATATAGTATATGATTTTTTAAATGTATTCATTAGACCCAGAATTTTGCACCATAATTAAACTGAAAGTAAACAATCAAACAAAAAAGTAAACAGATAAAATCTGAATGAGAAAAAAAATCAAAAAACAAAAAAGTTGTGATCTCCTCAGCAGTAGGTAATTTAAAAAAGTACAGTAATGTATCAGAATGGATACTATATGCAAAAAAATGCTAGTAGTGGCAGTGGGTTTCGATCAGAGTGTCGTAATATTGCATTACGACAAGCCAAACATATATTCTTAAAGATGAAACATTTTCCTAATCGATGGTGCAATTGATTTTAAAAAATATGGATTTTAACACTTTAAACTTACAAACTCAGGTAACTTCGCGCCTTACGGAGACGATATTTTTTTTACTCTAAAAGTAACTAAAAGTTCGTATTTTAACATAATCTTTTTTACGTAGAGATCATATATACAGACCATATTTACAGTACATCTCCTACAAAATTTTGAAACTTTCGGATACATAGAATTTTTTTTTTTTTTTTTTTTTTTTTTTTTACAGAATAATATGTATGAACATTTTGACAAAATCAGTAAAAACCTGCGTGTATCGTTTCCGTCTCACTCGCTTTCAAGACGCATATACTCTCAAAATCGTCATTTAAAACGGTTTATAATTTTTCTAGCATTTTTTTTTCGAAGTTTTCGAACATTTTTTTAGTGGATTCCTATACATTGTCTTTCTTTTTCTTGTTCACTACTTATGTATCTCTAAGATATATATAATCTTACAGCATGTTTCATTATCTTGTAACATCTTGCATAGATTTTTAATTTTATACATTTCAAGTTAATTAGTTTATTTTTAACCATTCCTTTCGCATATTATCTGTAGAAAGTCGCCGAAGCTTTGTTATTCGATTTAGTCTTTTGACGTAACAAAACACGCTTCACAACACATTGATGTGTTCTGAATTGGGGACAAAAAGTTTTCCGAAATGTGTTTATTTTTGTGTTTTTGTTTTTCTCGCTCACTGCCTATGTATCTCTAAGATATAAAATATCACAGGGTGTTTCATTATCTTGTACCACCTTGCATAGATTTTTAATTTTATACATTTCAAGTTAGTTAGTTGATTTTTAACCATTCCCTTCGCATCTTATCTGTAGAAAGTCACCGAAGCTTTGATAACCGATTTAGTCTTTTTCCATAACAAAACACGTTTCACAACACACTGATGTGTTCCGAATTAGGGACAAAAAGTGTTCCGAAATATGTTTATTTTTGTGTTTTTGTTTTTCTCGTTCATTGCCTATGTATCTCTAAGATACATAATATCACAGTATGTTTCAATATTTTTGAATATCTTGCATAGATTTTTAATTTTATACATTTCAAGTTAAATCGTTTATTTTTAAACCATTCCCTTCGCATATTATGTGTAGAAAGTCACCGAAGCTTTGTTAATCGATTTAGTCTTTTAACATAACAAAACACGTTTCATAACACATTGATGTGTTCTGAATTGGGGACAAAAAGTGTTCCGAAATGTGTTTATTTTTGTGTTTTTGTTTTTCTCGTTCACTGCCTATGTATCTCTAAGATACATAATATTACAGTGTGTTTCAATATTTTTGAACATCTTGCATAGATTTTTAATCTTTTGACATATCAAAACTCGTTTCACAACACATTGATGTGTTCCGAATTGGGGACAAAATGTGTTGCGAAATGTGTTTATTTTTCTGTTTTTGTTTTTCTCGTTCATTGCCTATGTTTCTCTAAGATATATAACATCACAGCGTGTTTCATTATCTTGTACCACCTAGCATGGATTTTTAATTTTATACATTTCAATTTAGTTTATTTTTAACCATTCCCTTCGCATATTATCTGTAGAAAGTCACCGAAGCTTTGTTAATCGACTTATACATAATTCAAAAACTCAAGAGAGACGGAAGTATTCATTCATTGAAGGTTACACATTCGACTCTTAACTAACCACTTAAAAATTATGCTTGAATGTATTTGAATGAGCAAAAGACCCAAGTTCAATTGTATGAAAGTCAATGAATAGATTCATAGAAGAAGGTTAAAAACAGCATAAAATAAATTCCATTTTTTTCCCTTCTATCATTACAGTATACCGTATTGTAAAAATAGAAAGAAAGTAAAAAAAGGAAAATAATATATGAACCTGTTTTTACTTATTATATTTAGAAAAAATACATTAAAGCCATTCTTTTTAGGCACGTTTTTAACCCTTTCAAGGTTGATGATTCATTTTTGGACCTCTTAATTTTAATTCCTAAATGCAACATTGGCAGAATTTTGGAATGAAAATTTTCCTTTTATTAAGAATGTGAATCAAAGCTTTTGATTGTTTTGAATTAAATTTGTTTTTAAATTGCTGTGTTATTTAGTCTTTCCGTCATTTTACGATTATAAGTACCTTTCCCCTGAAAGGATTAATCATATAAATAAGTAATGCCTATAGTTATCATCTGGTCCGTCTATCTGTGGGGATGTCCACAAATGATGACATACTTGGAGGAGGGAGGAGCCCTCATATCGTGCATAGCATGCATGGTCACAGTGACGTCACAATGACGTCACAGTGAGTCACTGTGGTCCCCTCTGTGACCAAAATGCCACCACTCAGTGACGTCACATTGTGACTGAAATGTGACTTTCTTAAAAATCTTTAGAAAATTACAAAAATTCTTCAAAACATGTTATTTACTTTAAAAAACACTTTTGTCACAACGTCGCTTTTGTCGCAGTTTCGGCACGATGTTAATGTCAAAGTAGTCACAAATGACACATTTTTCACAAATTTGTCACACCGTGACTTCACAAAGTGGTCACAATGTGACGTCACAAACGAGCTCTAAAACGGCCATAACGACTTCCATTTTAGTCACTGTGACTTCACATCGACGTCACGTGACGTCACCATGCCTTACGGGAGGGTTCATGAAATTATGATAGTTCGTGACAAGGGGGTGGGTGCCTATAGTTATCATCTGGTCCGTCTGTCTGTGGGGCTGTTTTTTTAAACTGCGGAGTTATTTAGTCTTTTCGTCATTTTAGGATTATAAGTACCTTTCCCCTGAAAGGGTAAATCATATAAATAAGTAGTGCCTATAGTTATCATCTGGTCCGTCTGTCTGTAGGGCTGGCCACAAATGATGTCACGCTTGGAGGGGGGAAGAGGGTTCATGAAAATACGATAGTTCATGACAAGGGGGTGGGAGGGGATATGAAGAAATGTGATATCACACATTTTGGTTAAAATATAAACATTATAAATCAGCAGATTGTATTTTGAAGTTATTTTGAAATTAAAGCATTTTGTGTTCATAAAGTAAAGATAAAAGTTTAAGCAAAATATATTAAACTCCATTTCAGATTTCAAAATGCTACTTTTTTCTTTGCCCTTTCATATAAGTATATTATTACTATTATATATGTATTGATACATGAAAAGATTTTAAAATAAAGAACTTAACATTTTTAGATATCCCATGATTAAAAAAATAAATAGAAAAGAATAGAACGACTGAACCCAACAAAATATTGATAATTCAATAGAAGGAAATAACAGGAACTTCAATTATTTATTATCATTTGACCGTCATATACTAAAAGAAATAAACACTATCTAAATACGAAGAAACTACTAACTACATGAGAACTACATTTATTTATTATCATTTTGCCGTAACAAAAAGGAAATACAATATAGATGCAATAATGCGATTGAGTAACGAAAACTTATTCTCGGATGTAATCAAATAATGAAAAAATAAATGCTTAAGTTATTACTTTAACTGTTATTCAAGTAATATTTTTGTAGCTTTATTTCTTGAACATCATTATTACAAGCATAAGCAAATTAAATAAATGAGTTTTTAGATGGAAATATAACGTTCATTTCCTATTTTTTATTTGGAAAAAATATTTAGAATTTAACTATATTATGTTATTTTATAAATATTTTCATAATTATGCAAAATGTTTAATAAATTGAAAAGTAAATTTTAAGTCAAAGCTGCATTTTCTTTTGGTGAAAATAGAGGTATAGTTTTCTTACTGATTAGAAATTAGTTTTTCATGGGCTGGTTCTGTATTTTATATGATATATCCACTTATTATCTATACAGGGGGATTGTAAATTCATAGTACAAACTTTAAGGATTTGAACAGGGCACTATAACAATCATTGTATAGGAATATTATGGGCGCAAGTGATGCCTTGAGGTACAAACAACAGGGGACCAATGTGACACATTTTTATTTCAAAATTTCTTATTTATCCCAGAAAGTATCTACACAATTCTTTTCTTTAAGACTGACATTTAATGATTAATTAAAACCTTTAAAAATTTTTGGTATGACATCAAAATTTTTGAATAAAAAAAAGAAAAAAACTATATCAATATGCACCCGTAAAGCATGGTGACGTCACTGCAACATCGTTGTGAAGTCACATTGTGACTTTGTGACCATCGATTGTCGATGTGATGTCACGAGACGTCGATGTGAAGTCACAGTGACTATAATGTGAAGTCGTTATGGCCGTTTTAGAGCTTTTTTGTGACGTTTCACAAAGTAGTCACAATGTGACGAATTTGTGAAAAATGTGTCATTTGTGACTAATTTGACATTAACATTGTGACGAAACTGTGACAAAAACAACGATATTTAAATTGCCATAAACATGTTTTTTAAAGTAAATAACATGTTTTGAAGGATATTTATAAATTTCTAAAGATTTTTAAGAAAGTCACATCTCAGTTACGATGTGACGTCACAGAGTGGTGGCATTTTGGTCACAGATGTGACGTGACCAAAGTGACTCACAGTGACGTCACTGTGACCATGCATCCTATTAGGGCAGAAACTAAACAGTGAAAAGTTACCACCCTTTCGATAAAAAGCGTTAATCTTCCGCGTTTGGGCAGTGCGCGATAAAGATTTTTTAAATTCTTACATGAGAAATATTTTTAAAAACATTAACAAAAGTTAAAAAAAAAACTTTAAAAAACAGTAAAAAACAAAAATGTAATAAACTTTTCTAAATTTCAAACAAACTAAAGTAGATTTTTTCCCTGTTAGATGGCGTCAAATATTGAAATTCAGCGATGTTAAGATATTACAAAAAGTTGCAGTTGCTTTATAGAACGAATAGGGTTTTTTATTAGCACTTTCCAACAAAGTTGAAAAGTGCTTAAGCATTTGGTTTGTTTTTACGTCTGTCCATGCTCTAACTCCGATAAATGTACTCGGATTTTCATGCAATACTTTTGATTGTCCCTGTAATTGAACTATTCATCCGATTTTCATAAAATTTGAAATTACTCAACATATTAATTGTATATTTTAAATTTCAAAATATTAAATTGGGTAGTTTTTGCGTTGTTATATGCAGACTAACGGACGGATTGAACGAAAAATACAGGTGATACGCATTTACATAATTATGAACGAACAAAAAAAATTTAATCACGCCTTATCTACTCTGTTAAACACTAAAGTTTTCAACAAAAGTTGTTTTATCGTATAGTTTTGGCATTGTAAAATATTAGTTTGCTTTCGAAACTAGCCTTATTTTTTGGGGATTTGGGAACAAGACTTGCTCTACAAAGATGTTCAATTCTGATAACTCACGTCCTCATGTATATGAGGACGTGCTATTCAATACTCGCTCTACCCAAAATTTTAAAAATGAATTTTTCTCTGTAAATCTATTCAACACTGCAAACGCGTGAAACACTTTAGCAACACTAATTAACATAAAAATCAACACTTCTGACTGAAATCGTTTTCGATTGTGCTCTTTCGATTATGCATGATTTTGTTAATTTTTTAAATTGTGTAATATTAAACCCATCATCTTGAAAATATTTTCAAAATCTTTTACATGGGTTGTTTTATAGTGTTCTAAATTGCAAAAGTTTACAATATGTTGTTCATTTGGGGACAGAGTGTTGTGCAACACAATATTATTTTAAGAAACTATTTTCATCAACACTATTTCAACACAATTAACAATACATTTTTTAGAACACATTTCTGGATAGCAATACTTTTGCAACATATTAAGAAGACGTTTCTAGTGAGCAACACTTTTGCAACATATTAAGAACACAATCACAACAGAAAACACCTTTCACAACATAATAATGTGTTGTGAATTTGAGGACATGAGTGTTCCAGAATTATATTAATTTTATTATTTTTGTTATTAAAGAATTATTATTTTTGTATTTTTATTTTTTGCATTGTATTGGGGAAGCTAAAAACATTACAATGTGCAGAAAAAAACTGTTATTTCGTGTATTCCTAGCATTCCAAAATTTTGGTTTTGCAATACTATGAAAACTAATGGACGCAGTCAAAATTTTTTCACAGGAAATCAATCCACAAAATTTGATTTTCTGTATAATGCATGTTTTGAAACTCGCGTCCTTCTATATTCGTTTCTAGTGCCTCAACGAAATCAGTTTACGCTAAATGCAACCTTTCCGTGTGACACACAGAAAAATCATCAGGAGACTAGTTAAAGGTATGCTCAAAAGATAACTTTCTATGTTACTTTATATTGATATTCTTGAATCATTGATATTCTAGGTTGCTTTCAAGGCCCAATATTTTTCATCATTTTCTTAAAATATCTTCGTATAAATGATTTTTGAGAAATGGAACTACAGTTCTGGTTAAATATAAGGAAATTAGTATAATGAAGAATTTAACCACTTAATGGTCGCATTGAATTACGGCTTAAAAATTCAAATTCATTATTGACACCACTTTTTGAAAAAAAAAATATTCTTCTTATTTAATGACAAGTAAAATGATACCAGAATAAAACCAATCACACTATTTTATAAAACTGGTGGGAATCAAACAATTCTGAATAAAAGCCGTGAAAGGTGCATCTCATGAATGTCTCGGGCGCGACGATTAAGAGCGCACACTAGTCACGCGGTAAAAGCCGAGCGCTAATGTAAAGTCTATGGGGGCGTTCTTTTCGAATATCTCGTTTAAATTTTAATATTTTGACATGATTTTTTTGCATAGGATAGTTGAGGACGATACACAACCGGCTTAGTTTTTACTTTTTCGATTTTGGTTATATATTCTTTATATTATGATAGTTTCAGTTTCAGAACCGGTTTTGAAAATTAAAGTATTTTTTTTTTTTTATCTAAAACCAAAATTGAAAAAATAAAAACTAGGCCGGTTGTGGATCGTCCTCAACTATCCTATGCAAAAAAATCATGTCAAAATATTAAAATTTAAACGAGATATTAGAAAAGAACGCTCCCATAGACTTTACATTATCATCCGGGTCTTTTTGAGTACTTTTTCTGTGACTATTGTGGGGCCTTAAGTGGTTAACCCATTGTTGCATACTGTCCACTACAGTGGAGAAAAATTCATTCCCAAATGCTAATGAATTTAATTCCCAAATGCCACATTGACACTGGACTTTTGGTTTAAAAAATTCGGTTTATTAAATTTCTGCAAAATAGCTTTTTCTTGTTCACAAATAAAGCTGTTTTCAAATTCCGGTGTCAGTCATCAATTTCAACACTTAAGCAATGAAATTTCTCTGAGTCGCAAAGTGTTAAGCCTATGCAACAAAGGGTTAAATATTGTTTAGCGAAACCCCCAAAATAAGTCTGTATTCCAAAATGTGTCAGACAAGTAAGAAAATGTAAAAATAACTGTACTTTAGTGAATGTTAGACTTAAATTTATTAACTCAAACATAAAACCGCCGCTTAATGCAAGAAAATCTCGATAATTCGATTAAATAGTTTCTTTTCTGGGATGCTATCTTATAAATTTTTCTACTTTCATTTACTTTACTGATTATACGTGACTATTGTACTATTATTTATCAGTAAAGCTCATTCAGCTGTACCATCGGAATAAAACTTTACGAGTAAGGCCAAATATTATAGCGAAAGCAACGTTTATTGCGCCTAACAACTTTATTTTCTTCTTTTGCCCACGCTGTTTATATAACCGTAACCTATTGATTGGATTTTGTTGCTTTTTCGTCGCATGAAGTCTAGAGTAAACGATTATTGTTGACTGATTTCAGATGAAAGAAAACAAATTTCAACTTCTATCTCCCTTGCGGGAAAATCATAAAGCATTTTCCTTGTTCTACTCAATATCAAAGAAAATTGAAAATTTTATAAGCAAGTCTCACCATTTTTTTATTATTTCAAACATTCCTTATCTTAAAGTTTTCAGTGATCTATCAAGTATTTACCTTATCTTACTTTCGAATATGATATAAATATATATAATAAAGATGGAACTACAGGGTGTCCGGTAAATGACTGACTCATTTTGAATGTAAATAACAAAAAATAACTGATTGAGATAAAAATGCACGGTTTGCTGCATTGTTATTAGAAAAATCAATAAATTTTAAACATGCACTTTCTTCAAATAGTTCGAATTTCGGCAATAGGCGGCCGAAATTCATGCATTACTCTAGTTTTCATACGCAAGAGCTTTTCGTCTCATTTTGCAGAGTGGAATTTCAGTCGACATGTTGAATCGACTCTCGATTCACCGGCAGAAATAGAGTTTGTTGGATGGAAAGAGATTTAAAATAATATTTATGATTGAACAATGTCTATTATATTTAATAAAAACCAGCAAAACATGCTTTTTAAAAAGCATTGACTTATCACACATTTACTTATTATAAATTGTATCGAAAAATAATTTTTGTAACTGGTGAACTCTTTCTGCGTACCATAAATTGAAAATATGATGAAAATATATTTTCAGTGCATATATGTCTTCTAATATATCACAGTAATGCAAGGAAAGAAGGGTTCGAGGAGTTTTTTAAATTCCTAATTTGGGTTATAAAGGGTTAAATTAAAATTGAAAATGTGTCTCGACATTGAAGTTTTTGCTTCACATGAAAGCTGTAGTAAATACCTTAATTTCGGGTGTAAAAGGGTCGAACAATTTTTTTTCGACCCAGAATTTTTTAACAAACAAATATAACTAGTCAGATCGCCGTAAATATTTGTCTTCAATCACTAAATAAGATTTCTGGGTCCAAAAAGAATTGTTTGATCTGCGGCTTATACACCCGAAATTACGGTAATCACTGATGCTGGATTTCAGATGAATGAAAAACAACAGCTTTCAATTCCCATCTCCCCTGCGAGCGGGTCATAAAACATTTTCGTTCTACCACCCAATATCAAAGAAAATTGAAAATTTCATAAATAACTCTAACATATTTTTATGAAATCTTCAGCATCCTTCTTATTTTGGGGTTTATGAAATATTTTACATATGCAACTTTCGAAGACGTAATTCATGTATGTGTGTATGACGTCATGTATGACGTGTATGGAGTATAATAAAACCTGTATTCATTAAATTAAAATCTAAAATAAATCTACATAGTGTTATAAAAAATATCGAAAGTTTTATAGATTAGTCTAGCATGTCTGTTTGAAGTTTCCATTATTTTTTTGTATATAAAATTTATTGGGAAAGTAATTTTTTTTATGCATTGGCATTAAGTATACAATAAAAGTGTACAATAAATACTAAATAATAACCGTGTTCAAAATTCATTAAGGAAATATATTATGATATGGTTACTTTTTACCAGTTCTAACCACTTATTGCTACTCATATACCATTTTGTTGTAAGGGCTGTGCATATCTAACGTTATCATTTAGGGAGGAGAGGGGGGGGCTCTGGCACATGATATCATATAATATCTCTAGGGGGAGGGGTTTTTGTCGTTGGATATTGATATCATTTTTGTTTCATTCAAAATGTTCTATTTTTATTTGTAACATAGTATTTGGTTGAAAATAGTATGTTATCATTTTTAGTTGTATATCTATTTTTATGAAAATGAAAAAATATTACAAAGTTAGTAAATTATTAAAAATTTTAGTTCTAAAATATGGAATACCCAACTTTCGACATGCCTATTCTTCTTCATAAGGACATGCATATATAATCACTTCTCGTGAAATCATATGTGAAATATATTTGAAATGAAACTTGTGTTTACTAATAAATAAAAGAGAAAGAATGTTTTCCACGTGATTTGTTAATGAGAATTTTTATCTACTCCCCACCCCTCCTCCGTTCTATGCAAGTTCAACAAGACTTAATTACTGTTGAATCCATCATATAACAAAAAGCTATAATAAAATACTTTTAAACAGCAGCTATTTCTTTTAAGTGTTATTTGATATAAATCTATATTTTATTCATTTCTTTTCATTTGAATTAATAAAGTGTGTGAAAAATAAATGTAACCCGTTTTGCACTTCAAACGAAAGAAATTAATTCGAAAAGAAAATTACACTTTGATAACGGTATCATTAGCAGAGATGAAGGGGAGGGGTCGAGGGGTAATAACGCATGATATCGAAAGTCGGGGAAGGGATTAGTCCGGGAGCCGACCGTCGATTTACCTATGTATCGAGTAAAAGGACCGGACATACATCAAAATGTAGGTCTCAATGTGCACATTAAGAATATCACTGTCTGCTAGGTCCTATCCTGCCGGAACACAAGGCAGCCGCACTTTTATGACGTCAATTTTGAGTGTTTACCTATGTCGCGAGTACAAGGACCAGACATACATCAAAACGTAGGTCTCAATGTGCACATTAAGAATATAACTGGCTGCCACATACATCAAAATGTAGGTTTCAATGTGCACATTAAGAATATCACTCACTGCCAGGTCCTATCCTGCCGGAACCCGGTGGCAGCCGCACTTTTATGACGTCAAGTTTAAGTGTTTACCTATGTATCGAGTAAAAGGACCAGACATACATCAAAATGTAGGTTTCAATGTGCACATTAAGAATATCACTGGCTGCCAGGTCCTATCCTGCCGGAACCCGGTGGCAGCCGCACATTTATAATGTGAATTTTGAGTGTTTACCTATGGATCGAGTACAAGGCCAAGACATACATCAAAATGTAGGTCTCAATGTGCACATTAAGAATATCACTGGCTGCAACAAACATCAAAATGTAGGTTTCAATGTGCACATTAAGAATATCACTGGCTGCCAGGTCCTATCCTGCCGGAACCTGTGGCAGCCGCACTTTTATGACGTCAATTTTGTGTGCTTACCTATGTATCGAGTACAAGGCCAAGACAAACACTCAAAATTGACGTCATAAATGTGCGGCTGCCACCGGGTTCCGGCAGGATAGGACCTGGCAGCCAGTGATATTCTTAATGTGCACATTGAAACCTACATTTTAATGTCTGTGGCAGCCAGTGATATTCTTAATGTGCACACTGAAACCTACATTTTGATGTATGTCTGGTCCTTTTACTCGATACATAGGTAAACACTCAAACTTGACGTCATAAAAGTGCGGCTGCCACCGGGTTCCGGCAGGATAGGACCTGGCAGCGAGTGATATTCTTAATGTGCACATTGAAACCTACATTTTGATGTATGTGGCAGCTAGTTATATTCTTAATGTGCACATTGAGACCTACGTTTTGATATATGCCTGGTCCTTGTACTCGATACATAGGTAAACACTCAAAATTGACGTCATAAAAGTGCAGCTGCCTTGCGTTCCGGCAAGGATAGGACCTGGCAGACAGTGATATTCTTAATGTGCACATTGAGACCTATATTTTGATCTATGTCCGGTCCTTTTACTCGACACATAGGTAAATCGACGGTCGGCTCCCGGACTAGATCCAAAATTACCAAAATATTGATAACGTTATATTTGCAAAGCCCCTAAAATATGTAATGTTTGATATTTTTCTTTTTTAGGTTTCCTTAAAAAAATATTTCCTTTCTACAAATCCGAAATGAAAATAGTTTAACGAATTCACACCCCAGGGTTTATTAGTGAACTTTTTTAAATTTCAGTTATGTATTTATATTAACAAACTAATAACTAAGAAAGAGTGAACAGCGAAAAACCCTATATTACACAGCGATGCACATACGAAAAAATTAATGTTTAACCTTTAATAAGTAGATTGAGTTCTATGCAGCCACTAAACCACTTGATTAAAATATTGGCCTTTTGCAATCTCAAAAATATCCTGTTATATGAGGCGAAAAAATTCTATTTAAATTTCTGGTGTCTAAACCTAAGTATGAGTATTAAAAGAATATTCTTCCAAAGGATTGTGTGGGATTTTTGATTAAGAAAAATCATTTACTGTTAATTATTTATAAACAGCAAAAAAATAATATTTCAATTGATATATCACATTTGAATGGCGTTTGTATCCGTCGTTGAAACGAAATCATTTTTAAAAAAGAAAAGTGAATTTGAAGCACTTTTCTCGTTATTACGTGAAAATGAAGCATTTAGGTCTCAAAATTCTTGTTTAAAAAACCCAATAAGGTACATATATAGTTTGGCTTTTTTTATGTTTTTGTTTTTTACTTATAAAAAGCATCGTATTATTATTAGTGCCTAACAAATTAGAAACCAAACAATCGCTTTTCCTATCTAATCATTAAAAAATCGTAAATTATGTTGCTTTATTTAAATTTTATCTGAAACAATTACTAAATTATTTATGAAAGCATATTTTTGTCTATTCTGTACTCTAGAGAATGAAATCATGCCAAATTCAGAAATAAATATGAAAATGTTGAAATAAAACATCTAATAAAAAAATCCAGAAAAGAAAAATAAATTATAATTTAATTAAAAAAATTCAAAATGCAATTTTGTAAAAAAAAAAAAAAAAAAAAAACTCTAACACAGGCTCTCGGGCACACTTTGTAGTGCTTCCGTGGTCAATGTATAGCAATGTCAATTATGTTGTTTTATTTAAATTTTATCTGAAACTATTACTAAACTGTATATGAAAGGATATTTTTGACTATTCTGTGCTGCGGAGAATGAAATATTTACGATATTTCATACGATATTTAGAAACAAATATGCAAATGGTGAAATAAAATATATTATGAAAAAAAAAATCCTGTAAAAAATCAAGTAAAACTTAATTTAAAAAAATCTAAATACAATTTTGTAAAAAAAAAAAAAATTTCTAAGACAGGTTCCGGGGCACACGTTTCAGTGGTTCCGTGCTCAATATCATACCACTGCCCTTATCCATCACAACGGAATAGCACAGAATCACTCACCGGAATCTTTGTTTTGTTAAGCCCCACACTAGGCACAGAAAAAGACCCGGATGATAATGTAAAGTCTATGGGGGCATTCTTTTCAAATATCTCGCTGAAATTTTAATATTTTTACATGGTTTTTTTTTTCTTTTGCATAGGATAGCAGAGGACGATCCATAACGGGCCAAGTTTTTACTTTTTCAATTTTGCTTATATTTTTTTTATATTACAATAGGTTCAATTTCAGAACCGGTTTAAACCGGTTTTGAAAGTTAAAGTATTTCTTTTTTAACCTGAAACCAAAACTGAAAAAGTAAAACTAGGCCGGTTGTGAATTGTCCTCAGCTATCTTGTGAAAAAAAAATCCTGTAAAAATATTAAAATTTGAGCAAGATATGTGAAAAGAACGCCCCCATAGACTTTACATCCGGGTCTTTTTCTGTGTCTAGTGTTGCACCTTAATAAATATTAAAATTAAAAATTAAAACAATGAGCCATTATAATCATTCATAACAATAACACAGATGTTTCATGGTTAAATTTTCAGAAAATCACTTGATATTAAGACTTCGTAAAAGTTTACAGTAACACAGAGTATTTTGCGACAAAGTTCTTGTTAAAGACAGCTTACGTGTTATTTCGTTAAGCCGAAGGCGTTGAAAGGAAATTACGTTTTCAAGAAGCTTGTTGCATAAGAAGAAGAGTATAAAAAAGAAAATCAACAGAAAGGTTCTGACAGAAAGGACTTAGAAATTAAGATGTGATGAGCAGTTGTTTTTACAATGACCCTAAGTTATCGATTTTAATCAAAATGTCAAAGAACGATCTTAAAATGATGAAACTTTAAAATGGTAAATGTGATCTGAAAGTGGCAAAGTAGGATTTGTTTTTATTTTGAATCGAAATGGTGCTTTGTATAAGAAACGATTATTTTGCTTGCAGTTTTCACATAAATGTTACTGATATCGCATCTTAAATTAATCTCTATTAATAATTGAAAAATAAATTAAGTTAATATTGTATTATTTTCATAAAAATTTGTTTTTATTATTTTTTAAAATATTTTTTCTTTACAAATTTAAAATCATTTGACCAAGCGATGTGGAATATTCATATTTAAAATAATTTTTAACTTTATTGCCTCTTTTTATAATTTTGTAACACACTTAAAAAAATATTTTTTTCCCTTTAGAAAGCATTTGATCATGCGATGTGGAATATTAATATTTATAGTAATTTTCAACTTTATCGCCTCCTTTGATAGTGTTTTAGAGTCCTTTTTAAAACTAGTTTTTCTTTACAAATTTAAATTTATTTTTCCATGCGATGAGGAACATTCATATTTAAAATAATTTTTAATTTATTGCCTTCTTTCACAGTTTTGTAATACGAAGCGATAATCATAATAAAAATCATTACCTTGTCTCGAGATATTCAGCATAGTGATTATGGCGATTATAATTTAAACACAAATGATGAAAAATATTATCCCCAATTACGAAATGCATTAGTGTTACCAAGTGTCGTATTTGCGCGAGATGCCTCAATTTTCAAAGTTTTTAACTCCTTGAGATCTGGTGGTAGAATTTTCTACCACATAATTTTAATTCCGAAATGTCACAATGGCACCAGAAAATTCGACCAAATTTATTTGAAAAAGGTTTAATGCATTTTTTTTTTCGTATTTATCGTTAATCGGTTTTTTTTTCTATGCAAAATACTGGTGCCAATGTGACATTTGGAATTTTGAAGAAATTTACACCCCAGAGTTCAAAGGGTTAATATCCGTTCTGCTGAAGCAGTATCTGGGATATGAAATGTTTCGTTTTTTCATTATGTTCAAAATCTTTAACCTTCCTACCCTGAATGGGTCTAATCGACCCATAAAAATAATTTGTTTTATACGATTCGAACCAGAACTTTTTTCATAAAGAAAGTTAAATCACAGATTCAGAAAAATACGTCAATTAAATATATTAAAATATTCTAAATAACAATTCTGGTGTGAAATATTTTTATCAAGACTGAGTAAATATTGAACAGGGTAGGAAGGTTAAAATCTTTTTCAGTATTTGGGTTTCAATATCATCACTACATCAGTGGCGTAAACAGGATGTGTGCCCAAAATCAGTAATATTGGTTTTCTTCTCGCTAATTTATAGCAGAAAATTTTCTGATTAAACAAGCCGAACAGAACTTTAAAAAATTACCGGTATTTAGAGCACACTGTAAAACATTTTGCAGCAAAGTAACTGGTCTATCGACTGTTTTTTTATAGAGAACGGTTATATAACCGCAATTTAACGGCATTCTGACCATATTATTATCAATATTATTGTCAGAACACCGTTAAGTTATGGTTATATAACCGTTTTCTACAAAAACGGTCGATAGACCGGTTAATTTGTTGCAAAATTTTTACAGTGCAAGCGGCACTCATCCTGGTTACACCACTCGTTTAATGGAACGTTTAATAGAACTTTGTGCAGCAAATTATCTGAATCACGAACTGTCTACAGGGTGTATCAGGACTGGGGGTTCAAATTTGGTGAGGATGTACATTGTATAACAAGGGAGTATTATTGCACTTAATTTGGGTTTGTAGAATGCTGAATGAAGTTTAAATATGTGCTCTTTCTGGTGTTAGCACAGTTTTATGTATTATAATAGGTTAAAAATAGTATACGTTTACTCACAGTTAACCGTTTAAACGCCAGTGTTCCCAAATGGGAACATTTCATTATTTGTAATACAAAACATGTATTTTCCAACATAATAAAGATGTCCTTATTTTTCCTATAAAATATAAGGTTGATTTAAACTTTTGAAAAGAAAAATATTTATGCTTAAGCATTTATCACAGTTTAAGAAATATGTTAATTCATTAATTTGCATAAAAATATATATTATTTATTATATTTATATTCCTTACATTTGATCGCTAGGAACCTAAATGATTTTGGAATTTGAGAAAATACTCAAGAACAATACACAAAATCATATGGTGGATATAATTTTTTATATTTGCATAGGTTGACAATCAATAATCATGTTTCAAAGTGCGAACACTGAAATGAAAACAGCCCAAAAAAATGCAGAAATGCATTTTCCTGTATTTTCTAAATTTGTATGCATAAATTAAAACATTTGAAGCTGTAATATAGGAAAAACAAAATTATAATTACATTGCGATATTAATTCGGCGTGTTAACCCCTTGAAGGGCACCGGTATATGTTATATACCACTTAATTTTAATTCCCAAATGCTGCATTGACACCAAAATTTAAGAATCAACTTTTGTTTCATATGATATACTCGAAGAAAAGCTTTTACTTCGTTTCATATAAAATTGTTTATAAACACCGGTGTCAATCAATCATTTTAACATTTTAGTAGCAGAAGTACTTTGCCCCTCAAGGGGTTAACGGTTAACAGAGCATCGATTGCCGATTTTCCCAAGCAGAAAACATCTTACCTTGCTTGGACTATTTAGTACTGTATATATATATATATATATATATATATATATATATATATATATATATATATATATATATATACATGTATATCTTTTTGGAATTCATTAACACTTAATAATAATTAGATAAACGTCTTTAAATGTCCTACTACTACTGCGTTTGCCTTATTTATAAACAATCTTACACAAATAAAAACCGTAAGTTGATTTTTTCCCATCGGTTAGAAATGGAATTAACGCCTAAATTTGAATTGCGGTATTTTTCTTACTTCAGTAAATTCTATCGATACGCAAAACAAAATTCGACCAAAATCGATAAAAGAATCGTTTTTGACAATTGTTAGAAATATTGATCGTACACATGTTTAAACGAAGTAAGCCTTCTGATAAACGACATTTTATTAGCCAAGCAGATTTACTGGCTATAAAAAAAAGACAATAATAATAATAATAATAATAATAATAATAATAATAATAATAATAATAATAATAATAATAATAATAATAATAATAATAAATAATGATAATAATAATAATAATAATAATAATAATAATAATAATAATAATAATAATAATAATAATAATAATAATAATAATAAATGATTCAACCTAAGAATGAAACTAAACACATAGAATAGCTTATTGGGCTACTTTTCGCTTTTCTATTTCTTATAATTTTTTTTCATTAATCTTTCCAAAGTTTAGGGGATTTTTCATTGGGCAAATAAAAGCAACAATTCTTGATCTTTATATTTTGTTGTTCTGGATTTTGAAATTCTAAGTAAAATTCTCACAGAAGTGATTACAGATATAACATGTCTAAATATTTACAAAGTGATGAAAAATATAAAAGGGCAATAAATGGGAAATATCGCATACTGATCGTAACCTTGCATAAACAAAGTAAGTTTTCTGATAAAGGAAATATCATCCTTTATTTATTTTTGAGAATAGTTAGGCATATTGATCGTAACCTTGTATGAACAAAGTAAGTTTTCTGATAAAGGAAATTTCACTAACTGAGCAGATTTATTGGAGAAGAGTAATGATTATAAAATCTATAAAAGTAACATAATAGCACTAATAATAATAATAATAATAATAATAAATAATAATTAATTAATTCCCCTATGACTGAAAGTAAATAGATACATATATGATACCTCACCCGCCTACTTTTCAGTTTTCTCTTTTTTTTATGAGACTATTTCCGATTTTCAGAGATTTAATGATTGCGCAAAAGCAATAATCGTTCACGTTTTAGTGCTCAATACTTCAAAAGTAAAAATGGAACAATTATAAGATCACTCCTGTGCCTGTCTGTCTGTCACAGCCATTTTACTCGAAAACTATGGAATGTGGAAAGTTCAAATCAGAGAAAATAATAAAGAGTATTGACCCACATATTTAGAGATTATTAAACATTCTCAAACATAATTAGAAAAATTGTAGAGGAGCTAATTAGGTTACCTGAAAAAAATCTTTACTTTGTAAATTGTGTGAGATACGGAGTGAAAGTTTTCAAAATGCTAAACTAAAAAATGTATTTTTTAAAATTTTAGTTTTTAGAGGTAGTGCATATATAGCGTCATCATTTTAGGGGAGAGAGGGGTGGGTCACAAGATATTATAAGATATCTCTAGGGGGGGGGGTTGTCTTTTGATATCGATATCATTTTTTATCCAATCGAAATTATCTCTTTTTATTTGTAACATAATCTTTGATTCAAGATAGTATACCATCTTTTTTCAGTCAGCTTTTTTTTAAAGAAAATACAAATTTATTAGTAAAATCCCTAAATAATTAAAAATTATTTAAATCTAAAATTATGGGATGTTCCAACGTTTGACATTCCTACTCATCTTCATCTGTGTATGCATATATAAACATAATATACATCACATATTTAAAGTATGTTTGAAATGATGCTTGTGTTTACTACTAAAGAAAAAGACAAAGTATGTCGTCCACGTGTTTTGTTGATAAGAATTTTAATTCCCGCCACTCCACTCCTCCTCTGTTCGGGGCAAGTACAACAAGACTTTACCCAGTATGTAACAAAAATTATTATAAAATACCGTAATTTCGGGTGTATAAGCCGCGGATCAAACAATTCTTTTTGGACCCAGAAATCTTATTTAGTGATTGAAGACAAATATTTAAGGCGATCTAACTAGTTGTATTTGTTTCTTAAAACATTCTGGGTCGAAAAAGAATTGTTTCATCTGCGGCTTATACACCCGAAATTACGGTACTTTTCAATAGTAACTATTTCTTTTAAGTGTTACTTGAAAAAAAATATTGTAGGGGAGAGTGGGGATACTTGAGCATAGGGGATACTTGAGCCACCCCCTTTATCTCTACAGTTGTTCAATTTTTCTTTCTAAAACTGGCAACATGGTAACATATTTATAGTTCTGAACATGTAAAAAAGAAATCATATACCTTGGTACCATTTTTAAAGTATGGTGATTAACCCTTTGAGCTCTGCTGGTAGAATTTTCTACCACAAAATTTTAATTCTGAAATGTCACAACGACACCAGAAAATTCGACCAAATTTATTTGAAAAAGGTTTAATGCATTTTTTCGCGTATATTGTAAATCGGTTTTTTTCTTTGCAAAATACTGGTGCGAATGTGACATCTGGCTCAAGTATCCCCTCCATGGGGATACTTGAGCCACAATGTAAAAGAAAAAGTAAAAATTTATTAGACATAGAAAAATAGTTCAAAATTAATTGAAAGTGGTTTTCAAATGAAGAAAAAATATCAAATTTTCATTTTCAATATTTTATTTTGTTCTAAGAAATTCTAAAAAATTTTTAAAAATTAAAATTTAAAAAATGGCTCAAGTATCCCCATCTTCCCCTACTGTTCAATTGAACCAATAAAGTATGCGAAAAATAATTTATCCAGTTTTCTATATTACTCCAAACAAAATAACTAATTATAAAAATACACAAAAATTTACAGTTTGATAACGATATCATTATCGGGGGTGGGGAGGCGGGTTCAGCGGATAATAACATACAATATGGAAAAGGGGAAGGGGTGCAAAAATACCAAAAAGTTGGCAACGTTATATTTGCACAGCCCCTTATATTTTTAGCGACATCGCCAGAAATGTAGAACAAAAATTTATTCCTGGCATTCTATTTCCGAATTTATTGACATTAAAAATATGAAAAAATTAGAGGTTTTAGAAATGGAAGGGTATAGAAGGGCAGTTAGAGAATGTTTCTTGTTAAAATCTGAAGTTTGTGTTATTCCGATAATTGAAATAGTTTTTAAGAAAACGGGGTAGATTCAAACAATCATACAATCAATTGATAATGAACAACTGAGAAAGTAATTGATCCCTTTTAAGGGAGCCAGAAACAAATGTAATTTTTTTTAATTTATTCAGTTAAAATTTAGAATTTTTTGCGATGGTTAGCCATATAATTTATAAACAAGATCACGTGATAAAACTTCTCATTTATATATATATATCTAATATATATATATATATATATATATATATATATATATATATATATATATATATAAATTAAAACTTTTTAAAAAAAAGTGGGGTAGTTTAATTTCGTTATAACTCAAAATGATATTTGTAGAATTTCAATTTTTTTGTATTTAAATAAATAGAAATATCTAACTTTTAATTTTGATTCAGTATTTTTAAAAATATCAATTAAATAAAATTAAAAACATTTGTAGTGAAAATTCGAAAAGAAAAATTTTATTTTAAAAAACATATTTTAACTCAAAATAATATCTGTAGAATTTCAATTTTTTTTTGTATTTAAATAAATAGAAATATCTAACTTTTAATTTTGATTCAGTATTTTTAAAAATATTAATTAAATAAAATTAAGAACATTTGTAGTGAAAATTCGAAAAGAAAAATTTTATTTTAAAAATCATATTTTCGGAAGTAAATATTTGTTTCAACTTTTCTGAATCAAAATGAAAGTAAAACAGTAAAAAAAGACTAAGAAAAGAAAGTACTAACAAGGAAGGTCTCCATACGGGCATACCCCGAAAAATCTGAAAAAATTACAGAATGTTCTTTTCGTGTGGATATAAACGTTTATAAAAAAAATTTCGGCGGAACCTCCATTCAGTAACCGTAAAACAATAATGAAAATTTCGTTATTTGGCGATTTATCGCCGGTTGGCAATGAATGGCCAGAGGTAACTTCAAAAAAATACTTTATGTCAAATACACTTCAAGGAAAAAAAAGTTTCATGTAGAACTTGTTTTGATAAGTTTAATTTAAATAACCTTAGTTTTGTAAGTTTTAGTTTGTTTTAAGTATAATTTTGTTATATCGAAATTTATATGTATTTATACTCAAATTTAATCATCAAAATTTGAGATTTAAAACGAAATTCATAATTTAAATTTAATTAAATTTGTTTCAAGCTCAAAGTCCAATTGAGAATTGTCGATTAGATTTTGTTGCTATGGAAACGTATGACGTTTATTTTTGAATACGCCTAAATGTATGGAGATATTTTTTCTCAATATGATTTTTTTTTTGCTATGAAATTATTTTTTCCAGCGATTAATTAAATAACTACTTCAACGAGTAATATATATATATATATATATATATATATATATATATATATATGTGTGTAATACAATATGTATGTAGATGTATGTATAATACATTAAAGTCGCTCATTGTTTATCTTTAAATTCATTAAATACCATTTATACGCAAACTAAATATCCAACTGTTTTGAGTTCCATTATAATCGTTTGCTTTTGGCGAAGAAAAGGGCTGCTCGCCAAATCGAGTGACTCTTTAGTCTTTTCACGCCAAATATTCGAAAATATTTTATTTTTTTACACAATATCTAATATGATTCCGCCGCTAACATTGACTGATCCTTTATTAAATACATAAGTACTTTAATTAGTATTTTTTTTTTCATAAAATTCTGGGTATGCCCAGTATGGAGACCTTCCTTGTAAGTTATTTTAAATAAAATTAACTATTAACATCTCTTTTTGATTTTTTAATCACCTTTTAACCCTTTGCGGCGCAGGACAAATTCATTGGTTAAATGTTGAAATTAAGGACTGACACCGGAATTTGAAAACAACTTTATTTGTTAATATGAAAACGCTATATTTCACGCATTCGATGAACCGTAATTTTTTTAAACAAAATTCCGGTGCCAATGTGGCGTTTGGAAATTAAAATTAAGTGGTATACCGATGAAACCCGAATTAAAACTGGACATTTTAAAGTTCATATTATACATTTTGTATTGAATCTTCTAAGTGTTGGAACGTAATATTCCGTTCACTAAGCTCCAGGTTTCAATGCAATGTAAGCAATATTTAAGATAATATAATTTTATAGATTTAATGCATTTTCAATGCATTTTAGAATGATTAATACTCTCAAGGATTGCATTCATATTTGCAATTAAGTTTTATTTTTATAATGGATACTACTCTGTTATCCCGTCGACCAAAATACTATCGCCAAATTATAAGATTAAAGGCCAATAATGGATGATCGTGAATATCAATTCAATGACATTAAATATGATCACGTGTTTAAAACGTCAATAAGTGATTTTTATTTCAACTTTTTATTTGTATTTTTATTAATATTCTATTAATTATTTGTTTTTTTTATTATTTAAAGTAAAAATTACGTCAATATGTGTAATTTGACTATTAGTTTGGTGATTTGTATAATTTGGCGAAATCGATCGACGGGATAACATAGTACCTTTTAATGTTGAAAGAATCATATTTTCTGAGCATTTAAAACAAAATGCATAGAAAACAACATTAAAATTTTACCCATTTGCAAGACGCTCAGAGGGTTAAAACAAGGTGAAAATTGCTTTTCGTCATATGTTTTTATTCCAAACTAATTATTAATTCAAAATAAGTTTTACTGGAAGCATATGAAATACATTTCCACAAGATTTATTTTATTTTATTTTATTTTTTTGTTTTTGTTCACACTGTATGTGCAAAAGAACTGATATTCATACATAGGCATTCTTTTAAGTTACATAATCTTAAGTACTTAATCCCAGCTTAGTGAGTCTGGCTTATCATTTCTACGCCGACATTATTTTTTCGTAATGAAATGCATTTTTTTTTTTTTACCATCTTCTTTCCATCGAGAATTATTTAAAAATTTATTTTAAAAATTCATTTTATCATACCCTTTAATATGCATTTTTTTCCTTCAAGAAGAATTAAATAAAAAGCTTTATTAGATCTTCGAAAATATTTTTAATGAATAAATATTTTCTTCAAGTTATTCTCTCTGTAATTATTTTTTTAACAATATCATTATGAAAAAATAGGAAGAAAAGTATTGTGCCTTTAATTATACGTTCAAATAAAAAACTCACTGAATTTATGAATATTGTTTACAAATTTAAATAATTTACAAGAAAATATTGTACTAGTCAGGATAGTTACTGAGGATAAATTTAAAAAGTGTGTACCGTAATTTCGGGTGTATAAGCCGCGGATCAAACAATTCTTTTTGGACCCAGAAATTTTATTTAGTGATTGAAGATAAATAATTACGGCGATCTAACTAGTAACATTTGTTTCTTAAAAAATTCTGGGTCGAAAAAGAATTGTTTGAGCTGCGGCTTATACACCCGAAATTACGGTACATGAAGTTTTTACATTGATTGTTACATTGTAAAATTATTGGAATAAATATTTGAATCAGTATTTTCAAAAACCAGGCAAGTCATGTTTTATCTGAATATACTTTTTTCTTTGTCGCAAATACTTCCTTAAGGAGCAACACTAGTCACAGAAAAAGACCCGGATGATAGTGTAAAGTCTATGGGAGCGTTCTTTTCAAATATCTAAGTCAAATGTATCCGCTTATAAATTCCCAGGCTATGATCTTCCTTTTTTATTAAATCTATGGTATTGCACGCAAAACCACTTAAGTCACTGACTTATGTCATTTAAATAATGAACGAAAAATAAAAGATATTGTTTTGAAGGAATGCACTGGCTTAGATGGCTACTCTATCTTTAACCCCTTTGAGGACGAGCGACTCTTATATATGCCGCAAACAATTCTCAATCTTTGTCCCCTTGATCTCTCAATCCCCACCAAGAAAATGTTACTGTAAAATTTTCTTTATTTAATCGGAGCATTTCCTTGATTTCATTAAGCACAAATTTCTGTTTTTAAAAATCGGTGATAAAGCATTGAAAATTTCGTAAGAGGCTCCAGCAGCGATTGTGTTAAGGCTCAACACTAGTCACAGAAAAAGACCCGGATGATAATGTAAAATCTACGGGAGTCTACCGGCCTAGTTTTTATTTTTTCAATTTTGGTTTCAAATTTTTTTAAAAAAATTACTTGAAATTTCAAAAATGGTTTAAACCGTTTCTGAAATTGAAACTATCATAATATAAAAAATATATAAGCAAAAGTAAAGACTAGGCAGGTTGTAGATCGTCCTCAGCCATCCAATGCAAAACAAATCATGTAACAATATTAAAATTTGAGTGAGGTATTTGAAAAGAACGCTCCCATAGATTTTACATCAGATTAGATTTACATAGATTTTCAACCAGGTCTTTTTCAGTGACTATTGTGGAGCCTTAGCACCTTCGCGGATGGAGCCTCTTACGAAATTTTTGATGTTTTATCACCGATTTTTAAAAACAGAAATTTGTGCTTAATGAAATGTGTTAAAGAAAATGCTATTATTAAATAAGGAAAATTTTACAGTAAAATTTTCTTGGTAGGGATAAAGAAAGATTGAGCAATTTTTGCGGCTTATATACGAGTCGCTCGTCTTGAAAAGGGTTAAAGATAGAGTAACCATGTAAGTCAGTATATTTCTTCGAAACAATAGTGTTTATTTTTCGTTCATTATTTAAATGACATAAGTCAGTGACTTAAGTGGTTTTGCGTGCAATACCAGATCTGATAAAAAAGGCAGATCATAGCCTAGGAATTTATAAACGGATCGGTTAAAGATTGATTTATCCTAGTGAAAAAATTTTGAATCCTTGAGTCACTTCCACCAGCCTAAACCTAGTATGTATCTAAACTGTAAATTTATAATATTGTTTGTATACCAGGTATATTAAATTGTGACTATGTTGGTACTTTAATAAACATAGGCTTTGTACGTTTATTTAAATATATAATGTTGTGAAAAATAAATAAAAAATATATATTATACATAAATTTACATTATATATAGGGTGGTTAGTAATTAACGTGAGGTGTTCAGATTCCTTTAGCGAGTAAAGTATTGGACGAAACATAACCAAATTTCATGAGCATGCATAGTACACCATGGGATTTCGAAAGCTTAAAAATAAATAAATTAAATTAAAAATTAAAAAATCACCCCTAGGGACAATTTTAGATCTGTTTACTGACTAAAATGCATTAATTTGCATAAAATCAGTTTTGTGTAGCGATCATGAGTACAAAAGGAAAAACTGGGAGAGTTCTCATCATTATCAACTCTCACCATACGGGACCATGCTTTGCTAGTAAAGCTGTGTTATCAGTAGAATTAGAATTTCAATGCTTCTCTTCCTGAATTTCTCCGATTAAAGAATTTGCGAAAAGGACCGATGAGCATAACAAATTTACAAAAGATGATTCATTGATTTGAAACTATGCGGCAACAAGGCCAAGGACGCAAAGTGACTAGTCAATAACAAGTTGACAAAGTTGTAACTGCTATTGTCGAACAAGAGATGAAAAATATGCAGGGTACCATCAGCGCTTAGGCAGTATCTCAGCAGAATAAAATTGATCTGTACTGTATTTTTTGGCATTTGATGATTCAACATTTACACTAATACCCTTTTGGTGCGCCGAAATTGCCACTAGTGGCTTTTTTTTTTTTTTTTTTTTTTTTTGATTAGCAAAGCACGATCCTGTAAGGTGAGAGCCATCATAAATCAGTGTGATGGCTGATGAACTTCTGAGAATGATGAACCTCTCATCATTCTCAGTTGGTCTGAGAATGATGAGAACTCTCCCAGCCTTTCCTTTTATACTCCTGATCGCTACACAGAACTGATTTTATGCATATTAATGCATTTTAGTCGATAAAAAACGCCAAACTTGCCCCTAGTAACAATTTTTTTATTTTACTTTTTTACTAGTAACATATTTTTTTGTTTATTTTACTTTTTTTTTTTTTTTTTTTTTTTTTCTTTTAAGAATTCGAAATGCCATGATCAACTATGTATGCTGATCAAAATTGGTTATGTTTCTCCCAAAACTTTACTCGCTAGAGGGATCTGAACATCTCACGTTAATTACTAACCACCCTGTATATTATATTATATTATTATTACATATTACAATATATTATATATGTATATTTATAAATATATATTATATATAAAAATATAAATGTATACATTTAAATATATATTGTTCTGCATTAACATAAAAGATGTCTGGGATACAAGTCCTTTAAAAATATTCTATATAATTGCTCTATATACCTTATTAAAATTTTACTTCAAAATTAGATGAATAATTCATAATTCGTCCAAGCGTAATCAAAAGTGAGCTGCATTTGAAATATGTATATTTTAATTTAAGCCGCAACATGGTGGTTTGGAGGCAAACTATACATTACCTATTTGTATCTCAATTTCCAAAATTAAATCGTCAAATTATTGATTTAGCTCAATTGTTATGCATTTTAATTTGTGTATATAATTAATAAATTTTGTAGATTATTATGACGTTTAATCTCTATTTCACCTCAAACGTTTACACACAGTCGAAGCATATGCATTAAATATACATATATTATAAATATTTAAAAATAAAGAAATTTCTCTTCTATATTGTTAGGCATTTCATAACTTATAAGTTATCTTATAATATCATCTTTAATTATAATATCATCTTCAATTACACGTATATTTAAATATGGAAAAATGTTTATCTAACAAATAAATATATCATTCATACAATAGAGGAAAGTTTTAACAGATGTAAATTTTCCAATTTGGGGTGAAAAATGTCCGGGCCAGGATTCGAACCAGGGATGTATTGGCTGAAGCCGCCAATGCCCTTCCATCTGAGCCATCCCGGACACGAACACTGGAAGACAATTTCAGCCAATACATCCCTGATTCGAATCCTGGTCCGGACTTTTTTCACCCAAAATTCGAAAACTTACATCTGTTATAATATATTTACCGATTGAATAATCGTGTTTAAAATTGATCTAATAGAGAAAAGTTTGTTCCCGGATGTTTATTAATGTCATTAACAATTAAAGTTTAACTGATATAATAGTATTTAAGTCTCAGAAAGTTGATTGTGTACATACGCCTATATATTCAGCAAATAATTGACAAATTTTAAACTGTCGTATATATTAGCTTTTGCATACATATGATTCAAGAATAAGCACTGAATTGTACTTCATATGTATTTAACTAAGAACGCATTCATATTTGTATAGTGACTATACTATGCATATAAAGAAATAATTAAGAATCATTGCTGTTAAGGGTGTTCTTAAATCAAAAAGGGCAACTTTGTGACGCATGCTTAATTTTTGTTCGGAAATGCATGAAAATAGCAGGTGTTGTTATTCAGAAACTGTCTCATTGCACCCAATTTTCTTTAAAAAAAAAAAAAAAAAAAAATAGATCTTTCACAACAAGCCTTCAAAGCTGACGCTTTTGAGCACATTTCCCGATGAAAGCAGAAAATTTTAATATTTATACGTGATTTATTTGCATAGGATAGCTGGGGACGATCAACAACCGGGCTATTTTTTACTTTTTTTATTTCGGTTTCGGTTTAAAAAGAATAATAATTTTTAGAACCGTTTGGGACCGGTTATGAAATTGAATCTATCATAATGTAAAAATACATATATAATCAAAATCGAAAAAGTAAAAACTAACACGGTTATAGATTGCCCTCAGCTATCCTATGCTACAAAATTATGTAAAAATGTTAAAATATGAGCGAGATATTTGAAAATAACTCCATTATAGATTTAAAATTATCATACTGGTCTTTTTGAGTGATTTCAGTGGCCTCTTATTCCTTTCACAGACAGTGAATATTTCCTAACGTGGTGGCAGTCGCAATACGTTTCTTTTTCTGGTGGATGGGTTGACCCCGGAATTGTCATACACGGAGGGGTTATATATATATATAACTAGGGGGGCTCCGCCCCCCTGCTCGCTACGCTCGCCAACCCCCCGCATAATCGCTTCGCGATTCCAAGTTGTAGGCTACCCCTGCTTGCTGCGCTTGCCAATACCCCATGGAATCGCTTCGCGATACCTTATTTTCCATACACTGTTAAAAATCTGCAGCATTTTGTTGCAACGCACTCCCCTGCTTGTATAGAAAACGGTTACTTGGCCGTGAAATGGAGCTTTCTCATTGGTTGGAATAGGGATATTATAACCAAGCGGTGGAGTGTGTTGCAACAAAATGCAGCAGACTTTTAACAGTGTACACTCAATTTTGCAATTCATCCCTCTCCTCATTGGTCTAAGCATAGACGGAGCCCTTTCCTGATTGGCCTATTCGACTCATGGAATGTGTGATCCACCCGGACGCGTTATTTTCGGAAACCTTACACATCAGCATCATTCCAGGAGTCATTCCCGGAGATTTGTTTAAAACTAGTTTTTTTTTTTTTTTTTTTTTTTTTTTTTTTTTTTTTTACTATAGAAGGATATTAATGTTAAAATAATTGTGAAGTGAAATAATTTCATAAAAATTTTGTGATTTTATCATAATTTTGTATTTTCATAAAAATATATAACTGACTTAAAAAAGATAACATACTACTTTGAACCAAAGTGCATATTACAAATAAAAGGTTAAATTTTGATTGGATCAAAAATGATATCATATTAAAAGACAACCTCCCCTTTCCTAGAGATATCTTGCGATATCATGTGCCAGACCCCCCCTTCCCCTTCTAAAATTATAACTTCATAACCCCTAAACATCTATCTTTTTAATTTTCTTCATAGTAGCACAGTGTTCAAAATGCTAAACTCTCTCTTTCAAACTAATACTTATTAATACGCGCACGCTATCCCTTCCTCTGCGAAAATTCGAGGTGCTATTGTCTTTTACCAGTAGGAGAATGACTGAATCGTCGTATTAGAATCGATCGAGAAGTATCCATGTTAAAAATTCCAACCCATTCTTTACTATCGTTCTATATATAGGACAGGTCTGATTTATCGATATTTCACAAAAATTCTCATTTTAATCTTTTTTTTTTTTTTTTCATCTCCGTTAATAAAATGGACTTAACCCTTTATCTACCGAATTATGAATCCATGAAAATAGTACATTCTAAAGCATTTTACGTAAATTGTTTAAAATAAATTAAAAGGTTTACATAATCATTTAATAAATTTTTTTAAGGATTTTAGAAGGATTGAAGGATTTAGAAGAATTAATTAAATTTGAATTTACAGCGATTTTTTGGAATATTTATAACCCCACTCAAATTTTTTATTTTAAATTGTTTTCTTAGTATTTTGTAGAATTATAAAATGTACAAATATGATGTTTTTACAATATAAATATTTCCGAATTGAAAAATTTCCATCCCACTCCCTCAGCGCCAAGAAAGCTGAAAAGATACAAAGGCAAAAGAAATCATCCTTTGAAAAATATTTTTGTTTTGTTTAACTCATTCTAAACGGTATTTCAATTAATTGACGTATTAAAAGAATTTTATAATAAGTAATTTTAATTATACTTACAAGTACCATGGTAGATAAAGGGTAAATGAAGTACAGTAAAATCCCGATAATTCGGATTAATTAGGACCTGACCCAATCCGAATTAGAGAAAATACGGATTATCCGGAGAATTAGAAAAATAAATAAATAAATAAATAAAATAAAACATACTTACAGAAAATCACCTATATGTTTAACTTATTGATTATTTAAAGACAGTAAAAATGTTTACTTTGTAATAAAATAGTTTGCAATTTTTTTGCTGTGCCAGTTTTCTATAGCTTTTGCGAGCCGGACGGTCACGCATCCGCTTGAGCATAAATAGTTCGTTGGGTGTAGTTTAAATAAGAGCAGAGTTCCCAACCTCCGGCCTTTTTTAAATCATGAAAACGTACTTTGAACAAGAAAATTTATTTAATTAGAAATGTCTAGCATTAACTCAGAAGGTCATTTGAAATTTACTTAATTTCGTTGACTCAATAAATTTCTGGTTAGAAGTACAATTATTTGATTTTTAAAAAGCCGGAGGTTGGCATGTCTGTAAGAGTTTAAATAAGCAAGTTTAAGATATTCTTCCTAAAAGATTTCAGAAAAAAAAAATATTCAGAATACGGCGATGAAACAAGTTAAAGTTATGGAAATGAGCCAAATCGCTTCTCCAACTTGAAAAAAAAAAAAAAAAAAAAAAAAAACTGACCAAACCGATTAGGATTATCAAGAGATCTGGTTGACGGGGTGCGAATTAGCGGGGTTCTACTGTATACTTATAATCATATAGCTGATGGTCACTCAGAGGACGAATTCCCTTCCATAATGTTAAGTCTATGGGCATTTTATGCATTTTTATATTGAAAATGCCGCCTCAGAAAGTAATAATTTTAACTTCCTTTTTCAGTGTTCTCTTCTTAACCCCTTGGGGATGACCGACAATTCTACGTGTCGCAAAAAGGCTTGAGAATCTTTGTTTGAGATCCCCACCAGTAAAAGTTTACGGTAAAATTTGCCTTATTTAATTCGACCCATTTTCTCGATTTAATAAAGAACATTTTTTTTAACCGGTGACAAAACATTAAAAGTTTCGTAAGTGGCTCCCGTCGCGAAGTGATTAATAGCTGTCCTTTTTTTCCTAATTATCAAAATATTTCTAAAATCTTTGCCTAATTTAATATTTTATGTTTTAAAAGCTGACAAAATGGGAGCAAAATATTAACACTTCATGTAAAATCAAGCGTAGCTTTTAGAGATATTTTAAAAACTAAGAAACAATAGACATACTTAAAGAAAAGAACACAGAAAAATATGTTAAATATTTCGAATATAAAAATTCATCAAAAATCCATAGTCTTAACATTACGGAGTCTTAACATTAAAAATTTACGAATTCGCAAAATTAATAACCAGTAGCCTTAGTCTAATTTTAAAAATTTAACTTCTTCAAAAATAATTTTTGATTAGCTGTTTTTTTTTTCTTTTTTCTTTGACTATTTTAGTTTTTCTATTTATTATTGCTATTATTATTTAATTAATTTTCTGAAAAAAAAAAGCTGAAAATCTCTTCAAATTTAAGCAAATTTCAATAAGTCAAAATACATTCGAATTTAATTTTTTAATTGAGAATCTTATAAAATATTCCGAATTAAAAATAACTATTGATGATTGATTGAAAAATGTTTCCATTTTATATTAGTTTATTGCACCATATATAGGACCTACATATAACGTTTATCCTGTATTCTATTATTTATTTTCGTCATAGTACCATAATGTTCAAATTGATAAACTCTCACTTTCAAACTAATACGCGCACACTATTCCTTCCTCTGCGAAAATTCGAGGTGCTATTGTCTTTTATCAGTAGGGGATGACTGAATCGTCGCATTAGAATCGATCGAGAAGTATCTATGTTAAAAATTCTAACCCATGCTTTACTACCGTTCTACATAAAGGACAGGTCCGATTTATCGATATTTCACAAGAAAAGTCTCATTTTATTCTTTTTTTTTTTTTCATCTTCGGTAATTAAATGGACTTAACCCTTTGAGCTCTGATGGTAGAATTTTCTACCACATAATTTTAATTCCGAAATGTCACAACGACACCAGAAAGTCCGACCAAATATATTTGCAAAAGGTTAATGCATATTTTCGTGTATATCACTAATCAGTTTTTTTCCTTTGCAAAATACTGGTGCCAATGTAGCATTTGGAATTTTGAAGAAATTTCCCCACCACAGCTCAAAGGGTTAACCCTTTCCGGCACACTGTGCCCGGTCTGGGATACCTAATTTTAATTCCAAACTCGCAAGCGACACCAATAATATCTTAGTAAAATTTTGCTTTTATAATAAAAGCTAAAATTAGGGATTTCAACATGTCTAAAAAATTCGTTTGCGAATTCCGGTGTCTACCGATATTTTCTCATTTTACTAATAGATTTTACCCGTGCCGGAAAGGGTTAACGTACAACACCAGTCACTGAAAAAGACCCGGATGATAATGTAAAGCCAATAGGGGCGTTCTTTTCAAATATCTGCTCAAATTTTAATATTTTTACATGATTGTTTTTTGCATAGGATAGCTGAGGACGATCTACAACCGGCCTAGTTTTTACTTTTTCGATTTTGCTTATATATTTTTTATATTACGATAGTTTCAATTTCAGAACCGGTTTAAACTGATTTAGAAAGTTATTTTTTTTTTAATCTGAAACCAAAATTGAAAAAGTAAAAACTAGGCCGGTTGTGGGTCGTCCTCAGCTATCTTGTGCAAAAACATCATGTAAAAATATTAAAATTTGGGCGAAATATTTGAAAAGAACGCCCCCATAGACTTTATATTATCATCCGGGTCTTTTTCTGTGCCTAGTGTTGCGCTTTAAGATTCATAACCATAGATTTACTTTCATTGTTTTTTGTGATTATTTAAAAAATATTAATACAAAAAAGTTTCAGAGTGTTAAGTAGATAAAATTAATAAATTTAAGCTCGTTCGTTCACTTGTAAAATATAGCAATAAAATATTTAAAAACCCCAATTGTGTACATATAGGCACATGTCATAAAATATCATATTTTAACTAAAATTGTTATTGTTTTTTTTCACTATTTTTTGTATTATTAGAGCGATATTTAGATTTGATTTTTTTTTTTTTTTTATAAAAATAGAAAAAAATGTGCAGTGAAGGATTAAATTTCTTATATAGGGAATTATGTTCAACTAGAAAAAATTACGCCCTTTCATTGATATCTTTAAATGCCATTTTGAAATCAGGGAAAATAGGAAAAGAAAACGAAACAGACAAAAGAGTTTAACCTTCTCGGGTCTGGTGTAGTATTAATAGTACATGTGTTTTAATGGCGTTTTATTTTGTTTTAAGAAATACTTTTGCCACTATTTATATGTAGTAATACAGGTATATGTCTATACATTTACTACATGACTTTATTTACGTTTAGTCATTTAGTAATAACAATAATAATTATTATTATTTGCTTCATTCTCTTTGCGGTGTTTGCGATTCTTTTACTTTAAGTATATATTTCACACTTTGAATTTAAAATAAAGGTTACTTTCCCGAAAGAATCAAGTGTAATTAAGCACAAAAAATATTAGAAAGTTGTAATATAAGTTAAATTTATATTTAAAAGTTATATTTTCGAAACATCTCCAAAAACTCTTCCTTAGCCTATTTTCATATGAATATTAATTAAATAGTACGCAAAACAACAACATTCGTTATCTTTCTAACAATGAAATATTCGTTAAAGAAACAATTAATTTATATACCGTAATTTCGGGTGTATAAACCGCGGATTAAACAATTCTTTTTTGACCCAGAATTTTTTAAGAAACAAATGTTACTACTTAGATCGACGTAAATATTTGTCTTCAATCAGTAAATAAGATTTCTGGGTCCAAAAAGAATTGTTTGATCCGCGGCTTATACACCCGAAATTACGGTACATAGCTAGTGTTACTGCTACTGACGTAAAAATTTTTTTTTCGGAAAATTGAAAGGAAATTCGGACCCGAGAGGATAAAAGACTTCTTTTGAAGGGTGAGTAAGGTAACATAATACTTAAATCAGCCTTAACTGGGTTCTACAGGCAGATTTATATAAACTTGAGTAAATCTCAAATTTTGTATAGATGCCGTCGAAATAATGTGATATGTAATCAGTAAAAAAGCATTAAAATAAAATTTTTAGGAAATTTCGATATTTGTTTGGAGTTTTATGTCAGAGTTGCAATCTTCATATTAATTTTTGCTCAGTTCATTATTTTCAAATAGATGAGCCGTTGATGGGGCAAGTTAAATTTTGTGGGAAAAAAAATTAGTTAAAGCTAAACCTTATCACCAATTAACAAAAAAATATGTTTTTATCAATTAAAAAATTTCTTTTAATACCAATTTGTTTCTTCTAATTTATTGGATCAACAAACCTTTATTTTGAAAATGAAATAACTTGACTTTCGAGAGAATTTTTTTTTTTTGTGTTACACGTTATTAAAAAGCACAATGAGAAATTCATCATGAATACTGTTGAAATATTCACTACCTAAAATTTAAAAAATGCATAATAATTATAGGCATACAACTTCTTTGTGAATATCTTTTTTTTTTCTAATTTTTCCTGTAAAATTATATATTTTTTAGTATTATAAATTTTGTAAAGAGTAATGAAATATTGAAATCAAATAAATAAATAAATAAAACAAAATATTAAAATTTTTGCTACAATAATTACAAGGAGATATATTCTGGATTCCCGGATTACAAAATATAGATGAAAACAATTTAATTAATTAATAATTGTATTAGATTTTCTGCATTTAAAATATTTGTTAAAGAATGAGTAATAACAAAAATAAAAATTTTTATGAAAAATAGCGATTAGTTTAAACATTTTTTTTAAATTCATTAAAATCTAGCTTTTATATTAAACTCGCGCCAGGAGTCAAAGAAATTGCCAAAGAGTACTATTTAAAATACGACGATTTTATTTTATTCATATTAGAAGTTTAAGTGCACAGTTTAATTACAGGTATTAAATTTATATTTTTATTGTATTTTATTGATTGATTGATGAGTGTTTTAATTTCGTTATGCTATATAAGCTGGGAAGAAATGCGGAGTTATTTATTTTTTAATTAGAAACGGATTTACGGATCTTACGTAATTATTTTCACGCGATAAACATACATTTAAAAAGAATCATGCCTGAAACTCATTTTTAAAAAATACAAAATTATTCATTAGTGATACATTGTATAACACTTTCGGGTCCGAATTTTTTTTCAATTTTTAGAAAAAAATTCTTTTAAGATTATTTATTAATTAATACTAGCTATCCAAAAAGATTAATTACTGTTTAACAAATGCTTCATTGTCTGAAAGGTAAGAAAAGTTGTTGTTTTGTGTACTATTCTACTAATATTCATGTGACAATAGGCTAAGAAAGAATTTTTGGAGGGGTTTATAAAACGTTGTATTACAATAAGATTTAACTTATGTTACAACTTTCTAATACTTTTTGCGCTTTATTACACTTGCTTCTTTCAGGAAGGTAACTTTTATTTTAAATTTAAAATTAAAACATATGTTTAAAATAAGAGAATTACAAACAGCGTAAAGAGAATGAATCAAGTAATAATAGTTATTATTATTATTAAATGACTCAACAGAAAGGAAGTCATGTAGTAAATGCATAGACATATACTAACATTACTACATGTAAATAGAAGCAAAAGTATTCCTTAGTACAAAATAATACGCCATTACAAGATATGCAGTATTAATAGTACACCAGACACGAAGCGGTTATAGTACATTTTTCCCCTATTCGATCGAGTAAAAACAATAGAAATTTAGTCATTAATGATTAATTTTCCAACAGATTGCGATACTTTTTTTAAACAAATTTCATTTTAAAGTACATTTTCCTCCCTATTTGATCGTGTAAAAATTTTAAACATGCGACATTTAGAAATAAAATTTTAATTTAATAATTTGGTGGTGCCACCGTAAAAATGACGTGACTATTACGCACTAACACGTTTTCCTTTATACTATAAACATACCATTCAAAAGAACGTTAACGCTTTCAACAATTGTTTTTGAATGAGAGACAAGGCTATAAGCGCAAAACAAAAACATGATTTTTTCATCTAACA
This sequence comes from Maratus speculifer, assembly GCA_964019185.1. NCBI lineage: Eukaryota > Metazoa > Arthropoda > Arachnida > Araneae > Salticidae > Maratus > Maratus speculifer. Next base: position 59,635,849 of record OZ025299.1, on the reverse strand, counting down.
CGGATAATAACCATTTCGAAATTAATTAGCATGAAATATCATTACAATAATAATAATAATAATAATAATAATAATAATAAATCTATTAATGCTTACGAGTATTTTTAAACCCGTTGAAATGCAAGCCGTTAAGGGTGTTCTTAACTGCTCCGCTCAACAAGCGCAAAACTTTTTACACACTTACAAATTCATTTTTTAACAGAAAGTTATGAAATTGGAATACCTGACTATGGAAGCGATTTTGAGTTGAACATATTTTTCCATTTTATGATAATTAAATTACCTTTCCAGTTCTAAGCTATTGAATTTATATGTATTTGAAGTCTTGTTATAAAAGATCTATTGTGTTAAAAAAAAAAAGAAAAAGAAAAGAAAAAAAACAGAAAATTGAGTGCAATTAGACAGTTTCTGAATAACAACACCAGCTAGTTTCCTGTATTTCCGAACAAAAATTAATTAAAGCATGTGTCACAAAGTTGCCCTTTTTGATTTAAGAACACCTTTAAATATGAAGCAATAATGCAAATGGACTTGCACCACTTTCAGTACAAAAACTAATATGAATACGATCAAAATACTAAATCTTCAACGTAAATTTTTAATTGATTCGTTATTTTCATTAATGCACAATTCGTTGGTACATCACTTACGCTACTTAGTTTTAATCTCCAAATGCCAGAATGGGATTATTTTTTTAAAATCAATGTTTAGAAAATATTTAGTTTTATTGTATTTTTTTCGTTTGTAATGACATTTTTTAAAATTAACCGCTTCCCTCATTTGCCCGTACGTCAAACGGGCAACGTGTTTTTACCAAGTATGATATGCCCGTATCACGTACTGGCGTCTATATTCCAATCATGATTTATTATTCACAGCAATAAATTTTTACTGTAAATTTTGCATTATTTAATTTGAGCAATTTTTCTGATTTATTTAAGAAAAAAAAATGTTTTGAAGAACCAGGTGATAAAAGATTAAGAATTCTGTAAAAGATATGAAAAGAAAAATAGGCATAATTTCAAAGTTTTTTTTTAATCTGTTAAATGGTTAAATTAAATAAATTAATTTTTTGTAAATCCAATCTCTACCATTATATAACACGCTAGTAAGAAAAACGTGCAAAAAAACCCTTTTATAATGTTTTAAATTGTACTACCAATAGGGTTTTAAAGTTTTCTTCAAATAAAAAGAAATAAAAGTAACTAATTTATGGTACGTATTACATTTTTTTTCATGATTAAATAATTTCTCTAAAAACCCTTTAATAAAATGACTATAATGTATAATAAAACCCAAAATAAGTTTAAAAGGAAAAAAGACCCATTAACTTCTCTAGAAATTTAATTAGATTACTCACTACCCAATATAAATATTAAGTACGGATTTCACCTTCAGAATGTCGATGACATATGCAGACGTATAGTTCGTTTTCAAAAATTATTTCGAAGTTTATCGCGTTTTGAATAATGCTTAACCCTTTCGGGTCTGGTGTACTATTAATAGTACATGTCTTTGAATGGAGAACCATTTTGTTTTGAAAAATATTTTTGCTACCATTTACATTTAGTAATGTTAGTCTATGCATTTACTATATGACTTCATTTATGTTTAGGCATTTAATAACAATAATAATAGTTATTATTTGCTCCATTCTCTTTGCGCGTTTGCGATTCTTTTATTTTAAACATATATTTCACTCTATGAATTTCAAATAAAACTTACTTTCCTGAAAGAACCGTGTGTAATAAAGCGCAAAAAGTGCTAGAAAGTTGCAATATAAGTTAAATCTTATTGCAATACAATATTTTCTAAACATCTCCAAAAATTCTACCTTATCCTATTGTCATATGAATATTATTTGAATAATACGCAAAACAACAACATTCGTTATCTTCCAGAAAATGAAATATTCATTAAACACTAATTGATTGGATAGCTAGTGTTAATGTTATTAAAGTAAAAGCAATTTTTCTAAAAACTGAAAAGAAATTTGGACCCGAAAGGGTTAAAATCTAGGAAGTAAAGTTTGAAAAAGACCTACTTCTACATCTCATATCTACTATCTGGTGGTAAGAACCACATTTCAGTATTTATAGTAGGTAACGAGTAATCATAAAACATAATTTTCAAAATACCAATATGGAATTTTGCGATCGGGGAAAAGAAAACTTGTGCCAGAAAATTCTACCCTTAAGAGTCAATGCTAATAGCACGATAATACAGGCAAGATATTGTTAAACCAATGTCAACTTTCTTTTCAAATTTCTCGTTTGCATTTTAATACTTTTTTTCCTTTTGCATAGAATATTTGAAAATGATGCATAACTGAGTATCACGGTACTCCTTTTATTTGGATTATTTTTTTTTCCTGAGGTCACTTTCTGTTACGAAACCGGTTTTTATATTATATATAATATATATACATACGTAAATGTGTACATTGAAAATCTTTAAAGTATTAGTATACGTGTGATAATTATTATTCATGATTTCTTCAGAATTCAATTGGACAGAAACATTGCTTGAAAAACATAAAGAACATAATCACACCTGCGAAAAATTATCTTATTAATTCCAACCATTCTCAGTAGAAAAATATTTAAAATATTGCGTATTTTACATATATTTTAATTTTATATGCATATTATTATTCTTCTATTTATTTATTTTTAAGTTTGGAGTATTTATTTAAGCATAGAACTAACACTTACAACAAAGAAGAGAAGGGTGGGGCTACGTAGTTTTAATAAATATATTTGTGTTCTTCCCGACATTAATCATATTTATTTAGTTTTAAATTTTTTCATGTCCAAAATACGCAATTTCGCAATATCACTTCTAAAACGCTTTTAAATAATATCTTTAGCCATAGCTTCGATTTTCTATAATTATTTTCATAAAATTTTAAAGTATGATGTACACAATGTGCCAAAAATTAATGCATCGCAATATGCCTTAAAATTAATGCAACTAGATGCATAATGTATTACTTCATACATCGTAAAATATCTGGAAACTCTTTATAAATATAAGAACTGAAATGAAATCAGCTTATATCGTAGATTTTTAAAATACTGAATACAGACGCTGGTGTTCAAGTTAACGGTTCTAACTATATATGAATTAGTTGCAACTGTTAAAGTTAAATGTTTTCTGTTTAAAACTATATGAATTTCATTAAAACGTTTAGTTGAAACATCAAGTCAAAGAAATTATTAATTCATCTATCAATTCTGTATTAGTGAGTGAAACATATTTTATTCCGTTTCAAAGATTTCAATGAACTACTGAACTTAAACTACTGAAGACACTCCTATTTTTATTTTTTACATTCTATTTTTCTTAGACAAAACATTTAGTTTATTTTCATTTATTTATTATTAACTTTTAATATTTTAGTAAACCGTTGCTGTATTAAATAATAGAATTTTAGGCTTATGTGTCTTCTTATTATTTTATAATATGTTTTATAATTATTTTCTATGTTTTTCACATTAAAGTACATTATTTGGACAGACCTATATCTGTTATAATACATAAAATTTTCACCATGTCAATATATTTTTACTAGCATATTTTTATTCAAATCTCGCATGCCTTCTAATATAAGTAGCAATACTCTGTTATAATGATTTCCATCCAGTGGTTTGCAAACCACACTTTACCCCTACTTTTCAATAAAGCTCTCTTTATTTAATGGCAGAAAATTTGAGATTAAATAAGATGAAGATTTATCTTTCGGAAGGTATGATGTTAGACGACTTTCAGACAGAAATTTGGAAAATTCCTGCTCTATTACATGTTATTCTGCATATGCTTACCTATAAATTTTGTAATACTTCTCTGTAAAATATTGTGTTTTACTTTATGCATTGTTGTTACTTTTTTTTTTAATTACACAAATTTTGTACAATACAACAAGATGCAAACACTCCATAGAATATCGAAGTAGTATGGCACAAGTATTTCATGTTAACCCTTTGAGCTCTGGTGGCAGAATTTTCTATCACATAATTTTAATTCCGAAATGTCGCATCGGCACCAGAATATTCGACCAAATTTATTTGAAAATGGTTTAATGCATTTTTTCATGTTTATCGTAAACCGGTTTTTTTCTTTGCAAAATACTGGTGCCAATGTTGACATTTGGAATTTTGAAGAAATTTACACCCCAGAGCTCAAAGGGTTAAAAATCGTAACACATTTTCTTTCTTTCAGATTAAGAATTCTTCTGTGATTAATGGCAAAATTTATATTTTTCTGCGTTTAAATAAGGCAGGAACAATTTTATTTAAAAAATGTGGCAGAGGTATATGCACCCTAAATATAATGATTAAAAAATAAGCCATTTGTTAATTATTTTCTATGCTTAATGAGAAAGGAAATAAGTTAAAATTAAAAAAATTCCGCATATTTTCTCATGAAAAATACACATTAAAATATTTAAATCTATATAAATAAAACCATTAATTGTAAAACAATGTATATCAATAAAACGTGAAAAATGAATTTAAAAAATATATTCGAAATTTGTAGAACCATAATATATGAATATAAACCATCAAATGTAAACAAATTTATCACATTGAAACATGGAGAAAATAAATTAAAATGAACATAAACGAACTTTGTAGAACCAAAGTAGAATCTCCAGGCCGACGAATGCTTTGAAACTAAAAATAATATATATGGTTTTATATTCGTATTAGCCATGAAAAAGCAAAATAATACTAATTTTTCGCTACCAACACACATAAAACAAAAATAGAAAATGGAGAAAAACATTGAAAATAAATCATAATAATAGTATTAAAATCGATAGAAAAGAAGAGAAAAACGTACCAAACACTATAGTTACACAAAAGATATGTAGCAAAAACTAGACTGTTATGATTATAAATTAATTAAATACGTTATATATCTACTGGAATTTGCCTTAAGTATATTCTCTCAGTAGATATATAAATAAAATTCAAGTTATTCATTTGATGAATAGCATTATAAAAAATAATAAGTAATTGATTTATTAAATATTAAAAATATGTAAAATTTAATATGGATGACTCATATAAATATATATGTGTGTGTGTGTCTAAAGTTTCTTAAGAAATGTCACTAAAGTATCACTTTCACAGAATATCTAAATATTATATGTTATTAAAATATGAATAGAATTTTTGAGAATCAAAACATACTTTTCGTAAAATACTAAGTGATCGAATTAATTCAAGATAAATATAAATATATACCGTAATTTCGGGTGTATAAGCCGCAGATCAAACAATTCTTTTTGGACCCAGAAATTTTATTTAGTGATTGAAGACAAATATTTACGGCGATCTGACTAGTTATATTTGTTTTTTAAAAAATTCTGGGTCGAAAAAGAATTGTTTGAGCTGCGGCTTATACACCCGAAATTACGGTATACTTATATTTATTTTGAAATAAAGGTACTATAAAACGAAGTTGTATAATGCATGATAAAAATACATTTTTCTATACTGTAATTTTATCAAAATCTCACAAAAATTGCATGTTAATATTTTAATTGTAAATTTTCGTAAGAAACATCAAAGTATCAACTTCATAGGATATATAAATATGATGTATTAATAAAAAATGAAAAAAATTCTGAAAATCAAAAAATAATTTTCGTAATACACAAAACGATCAAATAAGTAATATACAATTTAAAAAATATATAATGTAAAAGTTTCTTTTTCTGTTGTGTATTTTATGTTTAAATATATTTTTAATGTTTAAATATATAATGTTAATTTAAATGTTAATGTTAATTTAAATATATAATGTTTAAATATATTTTTTAATATTTTTTAAATGTATTTTTTTCTAATATCACTTTTAAAGAATTACAATAATAAAATAATTAATAATAAATAATAATTTTAATTATAATTTAGTTGATGTAAATAACAAGGAAATTATTGTTTATGATAAAAACTTTTTCAAAATACATTAAAAAAATTAGACTTAAAAAGAAAACTATTGTATGAAAGATGATTTTCTTAAATAAATTGGTTAACTTTGTAAAGTTAACAACAAACCGTGAGTTATTTTTCAAATAATATCGGCAGTTTTATGAAATAATTTTACATAATACTTCATATAGAAAACAGATAACTTTATAAGAGTATATATATACACACATATATATATATATATATATATTGTTACTGCGATAACTTTTTAATAGTATCTATATTTTATATAAAACTGAAATATAGAATAAATAAATTGATATATCTGTACACAAGATAAATTATGCTAAAAGCAAATACTAAGCGAAATTTATGTGATAAAAAGTTTAATAATGTATAACAATTTAATTATTTTTTACTTCGGTCATTTATTTTTATTTTATTACAAATTCAAAAACAAATATTTCCTATTATTTTACTATCCTGGTGATTAAAAAAAATTCAAAACTGTTGACAAACGACCGCATGCAGTCAATTGAATGGTAAATTTTAAAAAAATGTGTTTTTCCTTTTTTTTTTTCTTTCTTTTTAGCAATGACACCAAATAATTTTATTTTCTCCTCCAAATTAGAACTAAGGAGAAAAAAAACGCTCAAATAATTTTTTAACAACATTATAAATAATGGTACTTTACGGGATATGTGAGTGCACAGTAAGTTACCATATAACATTCTTAATATATACTATTAAATTATTTTTCCCATTTAAAAAAGTATATTTCGTAATTATTTTGTCCCCACAGAAATATCCGAATATAAGCCCGCATGCATTGCATATTTGTATATATATATATATATATATATATATATATATAATTAAATTGTGTCACAGTAAATGGATATTAAATTATATGTATTCATTTTATTGTGTTTAATTTTTGCACTATCCTTTTCTTTGAATTTCAATCATGTGATTTCATTTTTATTATATGTAAACAAGATATTTATACATAAATAGATTTTCCAAACAAACATATCTATGCCTATATAAATAGATATGTATGTGGGTATTTTTCACTAATTCTTTTTCGTTTTATTCCGAGATCATTTTCTTACAAGAAAAATATATGCATACAGGCATACATACATCTATATACATATGTGCATTATACATACACACACACACATATATATATAGATAGATAGATAGATAGATAGATAGATAGATAGACAGCATTAGATATATACAGATAGATAGATATAGATATATATATATATAACGTTGTGTTATAATATATTTTAAAAAAATAATTTCTCTTATAAGAGAAGAAGAATTTGCATATATATATATATATAGGCATATGTCCAGATTTTGAATTAAGTTTAAATTTTTAATTTTTTAAACACAAAAATCAAATATTGATTTATAACTTCTTAATATCTAAAAACTAAATGACTATACTAAGACAAGTTGAGATATTTCACATTGTATGAAAATTTAAAATTTACAGTATAAAATACTTCATATTTTTATAAATATAAAATTATAAACAATCATTTCTAACTGTTGTACTATGGTAATTAATGAATAATAATTATATCTTATCATAAAAAATACAGATGATAATTATATAAACACCATATTTTCACAAATCACAGCATTAAAAAATAATTTTTTCGCACTTACAAAACTTTCTAATTATATTTCACTCATCGCTTCCACAAAACTGAATCTATGTAGTAATGCTGTTCCATACTTTTATTAGTAAAAATATATATATATATATATTCGCACTGGATATGAGAAAACGGAATATTTGTAAATATTGGAGTGAATGACCTCCTGCACAAATTTCCAATGTCTTTGTGACCTACAAACGTCTTCTTCCATTCGCTAATCACATCCACAAACTTTTTCTCTAAACAAAAACCACTCTTTTTAACTCTCCCGCTCGACAGTTGTGTACCTTCCGGAGTTCAAAGGAAAAACTAACATTCACCAAGTTGAGAGGAGGAAGAAAATTAAGAAAAGCCGACTTACTTTCCTTAGAAGCTCTATGTTGTTTTCCCGGGCCTCTATCACAACTTTGCGACTAACTGATCAGAGTCAGAGTTGAAGAAATAACTGATTATACTTGTATTTGTTCGACTACTTTAGACTACAAGCCCTAAGCCTAAAAGACGGACCGTCTGCCCGGCAGTGTTCCCGTAGAACACTGTGGCTGAGTGTCGCTGGAAGAGAACTAGGAACTAAAGGGAGGAGACTGACTGCATCGGCCCTTAGCAAATCAATAGCGAGTTATGGAAGGACTAGACCACTTTATAAGCGTAGGGGGGACTGAAATCGCCGCACTTTTTCCATAGGCCCCCATGTACGGCATGTGCTTCATGAACTCTTGACCGCAAAGTGAGCGGGGCTCGAAAAATGAAAGCTAAAAGTTCACAAAAAAGGGGCTTTCTCTAAGGGCGTTCCGATATCTTGGGAGCGTTGGGAGCAAAATATTCGATCCGTACTCGAATTTGTTACAATGTATAGTATACATCTTTGAAACTTTGGAGACAATGATATGAAACTTTTCCTCTTTCATTTACAACAAACTTTACTCAATAGGTCAATTTTTTACTATATACGATTCTGAAACGTGAATTGTGATGAAAATTCCGATTTTCATATTTTGAAACTAATATAAAATTTCAGTATTTTTCTTTAGATTTTCGAACTTTTTAAACGTTTATACATCTTACAAACTTTTAAAAAGTCGAAAGTTGTTTAGCGATTTTTCTCGATTGTGAATTTTTTGTAATATTAACCCTTTCGGGGGGGGGGGGGGGGGGTCTGAATTTTTTTTTTCAGTTTTTAGAAAAAATTACTTTTACGTTAATAACATTAACATAAGCTATCCAAATAGATTAATTAGTAATTAACGAATATTTCACTGTCTGAATGATAATGAATGTAATTGTTTTGTGTACTATTCAATTGATATTCATATGAGAATAGGCTAAGGAAGAATTTTTGGACACGTTTAGAAAATATGGTATTACAACAAGATTTAACTTACATTACAAATTTCTAATACTTTTTGTTCTTTATTACACACGATTCTTTCAGGAAAGTAACTTTTATTTCAAATTTAAAGAGTGAAATATATGTTTAAAATAAAAGAATCGCAAACGACGCAAAGAGAAATAAATAAAAAATTATTATTTTTGTTATAATTACGTAACTAAACATAAATGAAGTTATGTAGCAAATGCATAGATCTATACTAAAATTCCTACATATAAATAGTAGCAAAAGTATTTGTTAAAACAAAATAATACTCCATTAAAATACATGTACTATTAATAGTACACCAGACCCGAAGGCGTTAAGTCGGGAAAAATTTCATAACTCAATAATTAATATTTCAATTACCACAAAATATTTTAACTCTTTCGGGTTTGGAGTACTATTAATAGTATATGCCTTTAAATGGCGTATTAATTTGTTTTAAGAAATACATTTGCTAATATTTACATACAGTAATATTAGCATATGTCTATGCATTGATTATATAACTTCATTTATGTTTGGGCATTTAACAATGATTATTATTTGCTTAATTATCTTTGCGCAGTTTGCGATTCTTTTATTTTAAACATACATTTCAATCTTATCATTTAAAATAAAAGTTACTCTCCTGAAAGAAACATGTGTAATAAAGCGCAAAAAGTATTAGAAAGTTGTAATATGAGTTAAATCTGATTGTAATGCGATATTTTATAAACATCTCCGAAATTTCTTCCTCAGCCAATTGTCATATGGATATTAATTGAATAGTAACATTCGTTATCTTTCAGATAATGAAATATTCTTTAAACACTACTTAATCTCTTTGGATAGCTAGTTTTAATGTTATTAACCCTTTCGGGTTTTGTGTACTATTAATAATACATGTATGTTAATGGAATTTTATTTTGCTTTAAGAAACACTTTTGCTACTATTTAAAAATAATAATGTTTATATTATGTCTATGCATTTACTACATGACTTCATTTACGTTTAGGTATTTAATAATAATAAAAATAATAATTGTTTGTTTATTTCTCTTCGCGCCGTTTGCGATTCTTTGATTTTAAATATATATTTCACTCTTTAAATTTAAAATTAAAGTTACTTTTCTGAAAAAATCGTGTGTAACAAAGCAGTAAAACTATTAGAAATTTGTAATATAAGTTAGATCTTATTGTAATACCATATTTTCTAAACCTCTCCAAAAATTCTTCCTTAGCCTATTGTCACATAAATATTTATTGAATAGCACAAAAAACAATAACATTCGTTATCGTTCTGAGTGTGAAATACTGGTTAAATACTAATTAATCTATTTGTATAGCTCGTGTTAATGTTATAAACGTAAATTTTTTTTCTAAAAACTGAAAAAAAAAAATATTCAGACCCGAAAGGGTTAACGTAAAAGTAATTTTTTCTAAAAACTGAAAAAAAGTTCAGACCTGAAAGAGTTAATTATGTTTTAAGTATATATTCAAAAGAAGTGGATTATTCTCATCAGCGTTCGTACGCGTCAAAGGATTGATGGGATTTTACGTGTTTTAATACAAGCACTTTACCAAAGTTCTGATAAATTTAAAATCGCATTTTAAGTCTCAGCAATCCATTTTATTCTGTTTAGATTCTATAACTATTCTAAAACATTTTCTGAAAAAGGTTTATCCATAGAAAATGAATTAAAAAAATTGAAAATACCTCTAAATATAGAGAAATATATTGACAAAATTCTACAGTTCATAACAGATTTTTTTTTTTTTTTTTTTTTTTTTTTTCAAAAACAAAAATGTGGATTAAAACTCGGCCTAAACATAAACCATCAATTGACGCATATCAAAGTTCGTACGTGCCAAAGCATTCACGGGATTTTACATGGTTTAGTACAAGAACATTCGTAAAGTGCTGGTCGCTGTATCTGAAGATTGAAATTCTTTTCTTTAAGGGGGTCCGGGGCAAATTTTAAAATAACTTTTATTTATTGAATTAAAATTTTGAATTTTTTTGTGATGGTTAACCATGTCATTTGTAAACAAAATCACATGATAAAACTTCTCTTAATTTGTCTAAAAATTTTTTAACTTGTTTTATATATATTTAATTTTATATTTATTTAAAAAGTGGGGTCATTTAAAATTGTTATAATTCAAAATATTATTTGTAGAATTTCAATTCTTTAACATTTAAATAAACAGAAATATCCAAATTTTAACTTTAATTCAGCATTTTAAAAAATATTGGTAAAAAAATTAAAATACAATTATTTAAAAAAATAATTTGAAAAAAATATGTTACTTTTATTTAAAATATCATATTTTCAAGAGAAAATATTTTTTCTTCAAATTTCCTGAATTAAAATTAAAGTAAAATAGTCAAAAAATACATGTTTTGAGTTTGAAGTATTTACCTTTAATGGTTCTTAAGTTACAAAAATTTAAACCCGCGAAATGGTGAAAAAATCAATCCTGAAGAAAAACGCATTTTCGCCAGAAATCACATCATGACAACAATTGCTTGAAGGCTAGATTTTGAAAACCCTCCAAAACGGAAAAATTAATATTTCCTCTTTTAATTAAGATAGAAACGTCATTTAAACGTCATTTTAAACATAAGAAAAAAAAACAGAAAATATTTTAATGAAATAAAATATTTTTAGGAAATTTGAAGATTTTTGTGTCCCGGATCCCCCCGTAAATATGGCAAATATTACTTTACAAAAATTCTGATAAAAGGTGCTTGAAAGTCCCTAAAGCGTATGAACCCTGTTATACTAATTATGAAACATTAAACAGACAATTAAAAAGTTATTAAATTTAACTATTCCGAGTCTGGCGTACTATTAATATTACATTCTTTAAATGAAGTATTATTTTGTTCTAAGAAATATTTTTGCAACTATTTACATTTAGTATTGTTAGTATGTCTGTATGCATTTACTATATGACTTTATTTATGTTTAAGCATTTAATAATAATAATTATTATTATTATTATTACTTGCTGAAATACCTTTACACGTTTTGTGATTCTTTTATTTTGAACATATATTTCCCTCTTTAAATTTAAAATAAAAGTTATTTTCCTGAAAGAATCGTGTGTAATAAAGCGCAAAAAGTATTAAAAATTTCTAATATAAGTTAAATTTTACGGTAAAACAATATTTTCTAAACATCTCCAAAAATTCTTTTTTTGCCTATTGTCATATGAATATTAGTTGAATACCACACAAATTAATTATGTTTGTTATCTTTCAGGCAATAAAAAATTCTTTGGATAGCTAAGTGTAAATGTTATTAACGTAAAAGTATACTTTTTTTATTTGAAAAAAAACAATTCGGACCCGAAAGGGTTAAAATATAGACATAAAAACATTAAATTAAAATCAGAAGCATGTTTACTTTGTATATGTTCCATTTTACTTAATTGTTTTATGTATATATTTTTTATTTATTTTATTTTATTTCCTTTTAAAATTTATTCAACTCTGTGTAATGCTTCATAATTAGTTTAAATAATAATTATATCAGACGTTAAAATAAACGTGTATATTACGAATGTTCTTATTCTGAATTTTTGAATTGCGTATGGCTTACATAATTATAATATATAAATCTCTAACTTTTTACTGGAATCTTCAGGGTTGTTTATCTTATTATATCTATACCTTTAACAATATTCATGTTAATTAATAATCAGATAAAGCTTATGAGTTACTTGCAGTCCTCTGCCATCTCATTGGTTGTCTTCAATTCTCCGTCTTCTACTAAATATATGAGTAGATTTCTACCTCCGCTATCACTGACGACGGTACGCTAAATGCTATCGAAACCGGTCTGCTGCTTATATACAATATTTGGTGTTTTTTAACATTGTTCATTTTTGTATTCCAATATTCATGTTATTGCTATAAAAATAATGTAAATCCTGTCTAAATTTATTATATTTATGAGCGAATTCGTAAAATGTATTTATACTTAATAAATTTACATTTAAATAATTTTAAGGCAATAACAATTTTTGGATTAATTTTATACAATTTTTTAATTAAAAAATTTAATAAAATTAACAATTTTAAACTTAAAATTAACAAATGTTTGAAAACTTTCTTCCGGCGACAAGCAGATATCTTGGTATCTATAACTCCCTTAAAAATGTTTTACAGTTTGAACAAAATTTGAAGAATTTGAAGAAAAATAAAATTTCAACATTCATTAATTATTTTTATGCAAAATCTATTTTTACTTGAAATTTAGCAATTTTTAATGTTTTTACGTAGTTTACAACGATAAATAATTTTGAACACTTTTATGTAGAATTGTTTTAAACAACGAAAAAATCCATGCAAAATGTTACCCTTTTTTAATTTTCCAAATTTAAATTATTAACATTGTGAGCTCTGGTGGGTAAATTTCTTCAAAATTCCAAATGTCACATTAGCACCAGTAATTTTCAAAGAAAAAAAACCGCTTAACGATATACGCGAAAAAATGAATTAAACCCTTTTCAAAAATATCTGGTCGAATTTTCTGGTGCCGTTGTGACGTTTCGGAATTAAAATTATGTGGTAGAAAATTCTACCATCAGAGCTCAAAGGGTTAAGGATATAAGCGAATTTAAACTTTTCGGGTCCGAAGTTTTTTTTAGCTTTCAGAAAAAAAACTTTTACATTAATAACATTATCACTAGCTATTTAACTAGATTAATTAGTGTTTAACGAATATTTCATTGTTTGAATAACAAATACTGTCGTTTTCCTTATTTTTTCATTAATATTCATATGACAATAGGCTAAAAAAGAATTTTTGGAGATGTTTATAAAATATTGTATTACAATAACACTTAACTTATATTACAAGTTTCTAATACTTTTTGCGCTTTATTACACATGATTCTTTCAGGAAAGTAATTTTTATTTTAAATTTACTGAGTGAAATATATGTTTAAAATAAAAGAATCGCAAACGGCGCAAAGAGAATTAAGCAAAAAATAATAATTATTGCTATTAAATGCCTAAACATAGATGACGTCATATAGTAAATGTTCAGACATATACTAACATTACTACATGTAAATATTAATAAAAGTATTTCTTAAATCAAAATAATACTCCTTGAAAATATATATACTATTAATAGTACACCAGACCCAAAAGGGTTAAAATTTCTAAGCATTTGAAAGCAATATGAAAATTCACTATTACTAAAGATCGGTTTTATTTAAAAATATTTCTTATGCGTGAGCAAGTTAGTTTTTAAACTGTACAAATTCTTTTATCTTTTTTTTTTTCTTTTTAACGTTTGAAAGTACTACATGTAAGTAAAGAAAATTTATAATTGATCCTGTCAGTAATAAATTTGTAAATTTGAAAATGGAATGAAAAAATTGCAAAACGACTGTTTAAAAAAAAAATAATATTACTTGCTTAATATGTTTGTTATATTACTTTTGCCAAATAAAATATCAAAGTAAATATTGACGAAAATGTATGATAAAATACTTTTTTGTGTGAAAAATTTGAAATATATTTGTAACTGTTTCATTTAACTTTAAACTCAAATCAATAAAAGAGGACGATAAAATTATGATTTCATGCACAAATTATTTTTCATTATTATTTTTTGCAATCAAACAATCTTTTTTATTATGAATGAGAAACTATTTTAAAGTAATTTTATTTTACTGTATGCACTATTATCTGCCTACAAATCAGTAACCAATAAACGCTGATTCTTTTTTTTTCTTTTTTGCATTTTAGGGCAATACTTATCTGCCATTATATGAGGCCCGTATGAATAAAAAAAACATTTTTTATTGTGATTATTATTGTTAAAACCATCACGTGTTTCAACTCTTTTAGCAAATAATGGGCGCAACTTTGAGAAAAAGAATCAACGTAGAAAAAAGCTACATAAATTGATTTGTTGTCTGAAAATAAATTCCAAGTCGATTGATAAAGGCATATTTTAATGAAAAAAAAATTGTAAAAATTTTTTAATCAATTTTCAATTTTTTTGAAAGAAAAAATGTTTTTAAAAGATAGGTGGGAGGGACTGATCTTTCAGGTATGTTTGCATGGTTTACATTCTGATTTATTTGAAGAACTAAAATAAAATCTATTTTTAACCTCCTGACTGCCGCAGACGGATTTTTCCGTTCGCTAAGCTGCAGGTTTCCTGCAACATAAGCAATATTTAAATTAATATAATTCTACAAATAAAACTCAGTTTTGAAAAATTAAGTTAGGTTTAATGCTCTCAAAGTTTATAGACCTATAGGTAATAAAATGTTTTGTATCAGGTTAGATAAGACATCTTTTTTTAATATTTTTAATAAATTACACGGAAAACAACATTACAATATTGCCCTTTTGCTCGGCGGTCAGGGGGTTTAAAGGGATATCAGAATAAGTATATATTCGTTATTTACTTTGACGTAGGGTTAATAATTTTATGACGAAATTATTCTGCTATTTCATTTGAAATTTTCAGATTAACTCATTAATCGAATGAAAAAAATTGCTTTTCGAAATTTCTTTTTTTTTTTTTAAATATTTTAAATAATTCTTTCTATCTGAAAGGTATAAAAATAACTTATGAAATATTTTTAAATTAGCCTGTGTACTCGAGCTGATTTAAATAATGAAGCTGAAGAAGAAAAGTTTTAATTATATAAAGCTCGTTATTAACGGATTAAAGACTTCACATAAGTACTTACTTGAAAAGGTTACATTTTTGATTGATACACAAAAGTTGGTAAAAGGCTAAGTGAGCATTTTTAAGTAACAATCAAATACTTTTGAAAGAATATTTTATCAAAGAGAAATTCAATGTAATATTGGATGCAACTTAATAATATTTCAGTAAATTCAATTAATAATTATAAATATCTCAATGACTATATTGTGCATAGAATAATATAACACAAATTTTGTGTTTAAACTATGTAAAATCTTTTTGATCAAAGTTTAGTCGAAATCAAATTCTATAATTGGATTAATCATCTGCCGTAAATGCATAAGTAGCGTCTATTAAATGTAAAATAAAAAAATCACGTGTTCTTTCATTTTGTGGAAAACGTTGATATGGACAATTTCGTGTTTACACCACTAATTAAGCTTCGCTCTCTGAAAGGGGGGGGGGTGTCCGGGAAACATTTTAAAATAATTTTTATTTATTGAGTTAAAATATTGCATTATCTTGTGATGGTTAACCATATAATTTGTAAACAAAATCACAAGTTAAAGCTTCTCATAGTTTTTTTTTTATTTTTTTATTATTATATTAAAATGTGGGCTAATTTAAAATAGTTATAACTCAAAATATCACTTATAGAATCTCATTTTTTTTTTACATTTAAATAAACAGAAATATCTAAAATTTATTTTTGATTAAGCATTCAAAAATATATTAACTAAAAATATTTAAAATATTTAAAGAAAATTTTAAAAAAAATTATGTAATTTATTTTTAAAATATCATATTTCCAAAAGTAATTTTTTTTTGTTAAATCAAAATTAATGTAAAACAATCAAAAAAGACATTTTCAAAGTTTGAATCTTTAACAATTCTTGAGTTATAACAATTTAAATCTGAGAAATTGTGAAATAAATGCATCCTGAAAAAAAAAAAAAAAAAAAAAAAAAAAAAAAAAAAAAAAAAAAACATTTTCACAGAAAGTCATTTCTATGACAATCATCGCTTGAAAGCTAGATTTTGAAAACAAACCAAAACGAAAAAAGTATTTCCTTTTCTAATTAAGATAGAAATATGATTTAAACATCATTATAAGAGTTAAAAAAAACAGAAAATTTTTAATGCAATTTTTTTTAAAGAAAATTTGAAGATTTAAGTGTCTCGGACCCCCTTAAAATGATCATCACATTTCTTGGGCCAAAATTAATCATCCTCCGATCAAGCTTACAGCAGTTACCGTGGCATAATTAGAATGGGTGCCTGAAACCTGTAACATTGTAAGATTTTCTTTTCCTTGATTCATAGCAGAGATATTTCTGGTTAGATAATTTCTGGTTCGAACTTTCAAAATTTACGAGTATTCAGAACACTTGGGCACTCATCCTGGTTACGCCACTGAGTTATGCGACAATTTTTCTCACGCCAGACACCAGTTAACGATTAATCGGATATAAACAGAAAATCTGTTTTTTAAGTGATGGAACAGTTGAGTAAGTGATATAAAAAATTCTTGGTTTATCCTTTGTCTACCCTCTTTTTTGCTTGTCCAGCATTACTTCGTTGTGAAGTACGCACAGTACTCACAAGAACTCGCGTTTTCTGTCATATTTTCACAATAATATTTTAAAACAATAAAAATCGTACCATTTTCAGATTTCTGCCAGTCGTTGGGTGCAAATAACAAATTTGTCATTTAAAACAGCTTTTCAACAGCATGGAAGTCATGGAATATCGTAGTTGGGCGGTATTTAATATTTATTTGTATGTATGAAAATATTTTAAAACACTAAAATAACTCTTTGAAAAATTTCAAATAATCTTAACAATTTTCTAACGCATTTTTCATTTTGTATTGGACTATGGCGTTCTCAGATTTTAAATTGACAGGCTATGGCTCCAAAAAAGGAGCCCGAACTCATATTTATTTTCTATCCTAATGCCCGAAACAGTATTCTACAGTTAAACCGTTTCTATTCGTCATGTAAATTTTTGTTGTTTACAACAGTCTTAATAATGCCTAAGGAGTAAATGTAGAAAAATTTTAGAGATCAATTTAAACCTAGGACGACACACTGGGGTCCTATTAACCCCACGATTAATTTATTTTGTCACTTTCTTGAATGACACACTAGGGTCTCCCAAACCCCGTAATTTCTAGTTGCCACTCACACATTAGAGTATAAAAGCATCCTTAATTGTTCCAGTAGATTATTCGATACGAACTTCGATATTGTTTGGTATTGCTGCGAACTTTCAGATAGCTAAATGTTTGAGAGATGCTAGAGAATTGGAGAGCTGCAAGTATTTGCTAATTAATGAAGTCTTAATCCTTTGAGCTCTGGTGATTAAATTTCTTCAAAACTCCAAGGCACCGGTATTCTGCAAAGAAAAAAATCGGTTAAGGATATACACGGAAAAAAAAAATGCATTAAACCTTTTTCAAATAAATTTGGTCAAATTTTCTGGTTCAGTTATGACATTTCGGTATTAAAATTATGTGGTAGACAATTCTACCATCCGAGCTCAAAGAGTTAAACATCGTATTCTTTTTCCTATCGTTTAATCCAGAAGTCTGAGCATTGTTCTTACCAATATATTTGATCAATATTCTGCATTATATATTCTTATTGGATAGCTTTTAAAAATGTTTCGTGAAGATTATTCATGAAAATGCTGGTAAGAACAATAAAATTTGTCCTATATGCTCCGACCCCTGTTTAATCTGTAAAACATTAATACGATGGTGCTTTTTATCAATGAAAAAAATTGCCAGAAACTTTTTTGGATCTTGTAGACAACAATGTGTGAGATTTGTTCGAAACATACATGTGTGTTTTTCAGCGGTTTTTTACGGACACATTTTTTTTCTTTTGTCCTTTTTTTTTTTTTTTTTTTTTTTTTTTTTGTCAATTTTTCTTCTTTTACTTTATTTTCTATTGCTTACTCTACATAAAATTAATGTAACTATGTTTTGTCTTTTAAAAAATAGCCTAAAAACGTTATGGGTTTGGTTTTGTTCGAAAAATGTATGTGAGTGATTTTAGTGTTAACATGGTCGTAACTGGTAACTGGCTTGTGGTTCGTGAGAAATATAATTATTATTGCCAGTGATTCGTCAAGTAGTTCGTATGAAATATAAGTGATACTTCAAATGTGGATCATACGGTTCATGTAAAATATAAGTGAATCATACCTTTTAAAATGATACTTCAATTAACTTAAAATCATGCCATTCTCAAATTTAAAAACTATATTAGGCTATTTCCAGGAGTACTTGTAGTGTAAGTCACAGGCTAAGATTTTTGGCTACCAGTATTTTAGTTCGAAAAAATGTGATTTATTTTATCGGCACATTCTCATTAATTGAATAAGGCCAAGCAGACTTTTCGAAAATAACGGTGGCAAACAAGCATAGCAATTATAAGGTAATGTGACTTACTCTACAAAACCCATGGAACTAGCCATTAATACTAAAACCGCGCCGTTGCTGTTATTTTGACCTCTACCAAATAAAAATATTTCGATTCAAACCAGTAATGCCTTTCTAAATTAAGTACAATCTGTACCACATCAAAATAAGTTACATAAATAAATTAATAAGTTGTAAATAAAAATTCTGTTTCTTAATATTTTTATAACACGTGCTTAAAATTTCTGGCGGTTCTAATGTTAATTCATTAACCGCCGAAACAATTACATAAGGAAATTGCACTTTCTTTGCAGAAAAACTTTTGCCACCAGAAATTTTGGTAGGTTGGGACTTAAAACCGCTATAGAAGCATTGACCACAGCTTTTGGTACAGGAGAATTGTCTTTTTAATGTTTCTTTAACTAATGATAAAGTGCCATTGAAATAATTCTTTATCATAAATGCGATTGAAAACATTAGATATTCAAATTAGGATGAGTTTTTATTTGTCATATAATTCGGAACAAAATAACATATGAAACCTAAAATTATGAAAAAAAAAAAAAAGATTATTTTGAACAAATTAAAAAAATATATAATGAAATGTACTTGCATGTAACTTTTCCTGAAGGGAGAAGTTTATCTTTCTTCCACCAGATGGCGCTCCAGAGCTCTTGAATCGCCGAATGTTTAAATGCGAAGAGGCGTGATTGAACACATGAGTTTGCAACGGAATCCTTACACTACCTTTTATTATACAGAGTGTTTATAAAGTCTCGGACCCATTTTGATGTTTAATAACTCATAAAACAATAAAGATAGATTAAAATTAATAACATAAATGGTTAGACAGACTCAAAAAGTTTCACGACCCTTATCAATGAACTTCCACGTGTGTCCCCTTCGTCGCACGGAGAATATCAAGTCGATAGTCAATTTCACTTCAGGTAGCGGCAAGCATTTCGGCATCCACAGAGGCTATTACGGATGTAATTCTGGCTTTTATTTCATCAATGTTCGACACTATCCTCCTGTAAACATTGTCCTTTACAAATTTTTCAATTTGACGCTCTTTTAGTGAAAAAAAATTTTTTTTTCATTTTTGTTTTCGAAAAAGTTTCCATTAGAGCAAACGAAACATGTAAAATTAAAAGGTATTTTTGCCATTTTATTTTTATATATCTCTTACAGCATAGCATAAGTTGATGATTCTTTTTCTGTGTACTCTTCTAAGAAGTTGTCTCTTTTTTCTTAATTGTCAACATATTTCTAAATTATATTCTTAATTTTATACGAAGTGTTCCATTGCTATAATATTACTCCGAATTTGTCAGCTACATAAAACAATAAATTAAGGCCCCACACTAGGCACAGAAAAAGACCCGGATGATAATGTAAAGTCTATGGGGGTGTTCTTTTCAAATATCTCGCTCAAATTTTAATATTTTTACCTGATTTTTTTGCATAGGATAACTGAGGACGATCTACAACGGGCCTAGTTTTTACTTTTTCGATTTTGCTCATATATTTTTTATATTATGATAGTTTCAATTTCAAAATCGGTTTAAACCAGTTTTGAAATTTAAAGTAATTAAAAAAATCTGAAACCAAAATTGAAAAAGTAAAAACTAGGCCAGTTGTAGATCGTCCTTAGCTATACTATGCAAAAAAATCAGGTAAAAATATTAAAATTTCAGCAAGATCTTTGAAAAGAACGCTCCCATAGACTTTACATTATCATCCGGGTCTTTTTCTGTGCCTTTTGTGGGGCCTTAGGCATAGATTTTAGAAACATTCTGACAACTAAAAGAGAAATCTTCTAAGAAGAGTACACAGAAAAAAGTATATGTTTAAAATATTAATTTCACGAGGATATATTTTAAATATTAGAGTATATTAAATGCCCATAGACTTAACATTACCCAGGAAAATTTGTAAACTGAGTGACTAGCAGCCTTAACACTAGAACTGCGGCGACGGGTCATTTTGACCCGTGTCATGCGCAGAGATGTCAATTCGAACCAGAAAACTCTTTATAAAATAAGCTAAATATAAGCTGAGCAAAAATAATTTCTATAAATTACTTAAGCAGTTTTAAATGAAAATTCCGGTGAGAAATATTTTTATAAAACTTGAATGAATTTTCCCGCGGTTCTAGTGTTAAAAGACTTTTAAACATGTTAATCACTTTTCTCTTTCTTTATCTATGTACATCATTTAACTGGAAATTTTGTACATTGAATTCATAGTACACCCAATTAAACAAATTTTTTAAAGTGGAAAGACGAAAGAAAGTAAATATCTTTTATAATTATATTACAATATAATTACAATATAATTACCAAATAATTATAAATACTTGCCGTTTTTCAATTGTTCTTTTCAATTTTGTCAGTTGTGGTATGAAATCGTAAAAAAAAGAAAGTTGATACGCAAATGTAAAAAAAAAACACACAGTTTCATATTAGTTATGCACCAAAAATTCGGCCCAATACTGGATAATTGGTTATTTTTAATTTAAATAACAAAACTCCTATGCTATGCAATTAAATTGAAAAAAAAACCATTTTTTGTCGTTAACATTTTGTCATATATATTAAGAATAATTAATTCACTATTTGATATTAATTTAATTAATATTTCAAGTTAATGTTTTGTAAGGTCTGACGTCTAAAAAATGTTTCATGAATTTTATATTCTATATAATCTTATACATTAATTTTGAAGCTACTCAGAACGCCTTTTTATATATTTAGCTTATTCCAAATTTTTACTACGTTAAATATTCTTTATTATTAAACATATTTGCAAAAGATTTTAAAATAAACAACCGGAGAATATTTTGCGAAAAGTACAATTTTGCGCTTTTAAATTCTTAATTCTTATACAAGCTTTTAAACATGCTTATTATATTAAAATATATTTAATATAAATTAAAGTTAAATTAAAATTTTAAAACTGAATATGTATGTATATGTATCAGCATGTTTTGTATAATCTGAAAATTAATAATGAAAGATTATATAAACAT
Source organism: Maratus speculifer (assembly GCA_964019185.1). Taxonomy (NCBI): domain Eukaryota; kingdom Metazoa; phylum Arthropoda; class Arachnida; order Araneae; family Salticidae; genus Maratus; species Maratus speculifer. The sequence goes on along the minus strand of OZ025299.1, from coordinate 59,613,727 downwards.
TAAAACTGCTAACATTTTTAATCATCCACCAAATTTTATAAAATATTTAAATATTATACTATATATTCATTAAATTTTTATAAAATGATGACTTTCCCACATCAAAATAATTATTAATAATAGGAGACTAAACCCTCGGAAAATGAAATTCGCAGAACTTTTAAATAAAAAAATATATTTTGTATTCAATTTTGTTATTTTCCAATAGCTTTTTCGACAATCATATTTTTGAATTTAAACTAGCTTTTCACATATGATAAATAAATTATATGGAAACTCTTAGATGACATTTGAAAATCAAATATGTAAAATATTTATTTATATTATTTTTATTTATTTATTTATTTTCTTGAAGTCACAGCTAAAAAATAAAAACAGGGTAATTTATGGAAATCGAATTAGTTTAAAATACATACAGGGTGTTTCAAAAATGACCGGTATATTTGAAAAATCAATATAAACTAAACGGGCAGCGATAGAAATACACCGTTTGTTACAATATGCTTGGGACAAAATAAATTTTCAGACAGGCAAATTTTCGAAATAAGTTACAATTTTTAACAACAGATGGCACTGCAGTCTGGAAAAATCTAAAGTACGATATTTACATACGGAAATAAACCATTTTTTCACAGCAAACTTGCAATCTGTGAACAGCACACGCTTACAGCAGAAAGACGACTTTCAGAATGGCGAACTCACAGACTTATTTTCTTCTATACTAGAAGATCACCCCTCAAAATGACGTGTTTCCATTTTTAAAAGGATGATAAAACATTACAACAACTTTGCTCAATCATAGCCACTTTAGGCTTAAACAATTTTGAAAAATACAAAGATTGAACATGAGGGAAAAATCTAAAAAAAAAAAAAATATTCAATAGAAATCTGCATTTAAAACTATAACAAAACTATCTGGTGGATGGGGAGGGATTGTAATGAACAAATGGTAAATGCATCAATTATAAAAGAATAAAGTAAAATAAAATATCAATTATAAAAGAATACATTGTGAAACTACAGCCAAAAAATATTTTTAAATACTGAGAGAAAATAATAAAAATATCCAAAATGTATAAAAATTTTTCCCATTTTGGCCATTTCCAGACGAATATGAGAGGGTAGCCAAATTATTAATTGAATGGGTAAAATAATGGCACAGAATATGCAGCTAATGAATTTCACTCACAAAATTACAGTAATTATTTCACAAAAAACATGCAAATTAACATGCATTAATAATGCAAAACATGCACTAATAATGCTATTTTAAAGCATTTGTGAATTAACTATTTTACACCATTAGCTAATACACAAAAGAAAATACTTTATAAGATCGAAAACAAATGTCAACAATAAAGAGTAAACAATCGTGATTCGTTATATGACAATGAAGTCATTCACGGTTGTAAAAAAAATAACAATAATAAAAATAAAAATATATAAATAAATAAATAAAACAATACGAATATAAAAATTCTAACAACATTGTATTTAAAACGCACCTTCGCCTTTTTTAAATGAAAAGTTTTAATTAAACACTGTTAAAATTTTGACTGTTTTGCTACATCGTCATTACACAGCTTTTATAGAATATGATTACTTTACCGTATTACACTGTTAAAAATTTGCCCATTTGTTACAGCGTCACTCCACAGCTTTTATAGAATATCTCTTTTATGACCAATGAGAATGCTCCATATCACAGTAAAGTAACCGCTTTATATAAAAGCAGTGGAGTGATGCTGCAGCAAATGGGTCAAATTTTTAACAGTTGCTGCAGCATCACTCCAACGCTTTTATAGAAAACGGTTACTTTATGTGTGTTACTTACAGTGTATTCTATAAAAGCTGGGGAGTGATGATGCAGCAAAAGGGTCAAATTTTTAACAGTGTACTGCTAAAAATTTGACCCATTTACTGCAGCGTCACACCACAGCTTTTATAGAATGTCTCTTTTATGACCAATGAGAATGCTCCATAACACAGCAAAGTAATCATTTTCTATAAAAGCGATGGAGTGATGCTGCAAAAAATGAGTCAAATTTTTAACAGTGTGAATATTGTGTTTGAAATAGGGAAAAGATTTCAATACACATTAAAATGTAGTGACGTCATTTACAGCTCAAACTGTAAATCTGACAAATTAGAACGCTCCATTAAGACTCTGGAACGTTTGCATTGGACAAAAAATTGATAGCCTTTAAAATCGGAGATAACTTTTCACAATGGAATTTTTCATTGGCCACAATAAGTGTTTTTTCTCGTGGATGGGTTGGCCTCGGAATCGTTATACACGGAGGGATTTTATGTATATAATTTTTCAAATCGCCTGCAGCGCCATTTGTTGTTGAAAATTGTAACTAATTTGGAAAGTTTGTCTGCCTGAAAATTTACTGTTGTCCCAAGCATATTGCAACAAACGGTGTATTTCTATCGCTGCGCGTTTAGTTTTTATTGATTTTTCAAATATACCGATCATTTTTTAAACACCCTGTATATTATTTAAATGTTAGTAATAACGAGGTTATTAACACTATGAATTCTCCAATTTGGATTTGGTTTTTCCAATCGCAAGTCTATCAAAATCATCGAATAACCAAGAATAAAGCTATTTATAATTATGAAGACATCACATTGTTGAAAGAACAGATATTCAATGCTGACGATAATTAAGACCTTATGAAGAAGTTGTGGAAACAGAACCAAATTTTAATTTTCCGGCATGTGTGCTACAGATGCAAATCATAATCAAAGTTTTCAATACACACAGTTTAAAATATATATTTGGTTTTTGTATTCTCAAATTGAAAATAGAGCGTATTGTAAATATTACATTAGTTTTGCACCTCCTAATGTTGAAAAATCTAAATCAGAAATATGTGGGCAGTTGAACACGCAAGGCTATAATAACTGGAAAAAAGTTAGTAATAAATTTTGCAACTTACGAATGGCTACAGAATATTCGTAAAGAACAATGCGTTTCAGTCAATAAACAAATTGTTGTAGGATAGACAGAACAAGCTTCAGATATCAGAAATGGTTAGGACACTATTTTAAAAGGAGTAATTTAATGCGATCGGCAAAATATACCTTTGAGGACATCTAGATTTTATTTGAGCAAGAGTCAAGAGCCAATACAGTAAACTTTTGAGAATTACTAAGAACAAGGGTGGAGGGGGGGGGGGCTCCGTATACCAGTGGTCAAGACAACCGCCACTAATTGCTTGCGACCTTAGAAGGTTGTGGGTTCGAATCCCGCTGACTCCATTACACACACTCTTTGTGTGGAGATCCAGGCTGTATTTTCTTCTTCTTGTAAAATTTCCTTGTGCTATCTCGTCCATGTATATTGACGATGACTCATAATCAGGCTTTCACGTCGAGCACATATGTCAGATGTAAGTGTTCAGTAAATAAATAACTAAATATTAAGAACAAGAATCGATGCGGGGGATGAAAACGAAACTAAGCATTTGAAACATTCTACCAAAAACACTACCTATATTATCAGGAACAAGCAAAAATTAAATTATTAGACGCATGTAAAAATATCATCTTGAATCGTTTAGTAGAATAAACAATTTCGGTAAAATCCTTTTCAATTCTTATTGATGAAACATCGGACATTTCTACTGCTAATCATCTTTCTTTGTATGCCAGATATATAGATGGAAAAAAATGACAACAATGTTTGTGAATAACTTATACATTTAATCCTGTAACAATCACTACAGAAAGAAACTTGTCCAACATAATATTAGAACGATTAAAAACATACAGCATTGATTTGTGCCATTTCCGTGTGAAAGTATATGATGGTTACGCATCAATGAGTGGAAAATTTAACGGTGATTAGTCTCACATATCAGTTATATAATGTGTTCCAGTATTATTGTGACAGCCTTTGAGTAAAATTAGGCTACATTACAAAGATTCAGATTGGCATAGCAACCCATCATCGGAAATGGATTCGTTCGTCATTAGTTGGTGTTGTTCTCAAGAACATTAGACGCCGTGGTGGACCAGTTCCCAGGTCACCACGCTCTCTTGTATTAAGCAACATAGATTTCTTTCTTTAGGGGTACACTGAAAATTCCGCATTGCATTTTTTTCCAAGATTCGTCTGTGCTGCTGCGGATAACCAACAATATCCAATTGTATTTGAGCGTGTCGCCAATCTATCGTCCGACGGTGTAATAGTTCAAGAGCCGACCGCACAAAACCCTATGTCCCCGAGCACAAGAAAAAATCCTTTATTTTTAGGAAGAATACTAATTGAGGAATCTAATGATCTATGTTTGCCAGAAGCGAAGTGGTGCATAAGCCAAAAATTCATACCACTAGTGGTTGCCTCGTAGGTTTAGCATTGTGTTTGCCGTACAATCAAAAGTATGAAAACATGGAAAACTTGGTGCTGGAAAACACAATGCTAATCCTACGAGTCAACCACCAGTGGTATTAATTTTTGTCTCGTACACCGATTCATTTCCGGCAGACGAATAAACGATTTTGTGCGTCGTATAAAGGATATATTTTTATGATAAAATGAAACGGAATAAATTGGAACCATACTAAAACGTCGTATAAATGTAAACGTCGTATAAACGATGATGTACTGTAGTACAATAACAGCCTGTAGACAAACTTTAAATGTCATATACTGGATGAAGCCTCGTCTGTTGGACACCCTAGAAAAACATATCCTCGTCCTGAGAACATCCTGTAGGGAGCGGAAAAAGATTCCCATGCTCCTCCTTTGAACATCATTTTCAGACACATGGTAGGATGCTCATAGGACAATATAAAATGGACAGAATAGTATCTTCGCTACTCGTCCAGCAAGTTCGAGTTTTCGCCATTTATAAGATACTCATAGCCGAAAATAACCTATAAAATATATAAATATAACGTAAATATAAATATAATATAAAATAATATAAATGTATTTATAATTCTAAGAATAAGGCTTTGTCCTTATTTATAGGATAAGGTCGATATTATCCTATAAATGTCTAATATCGGCATTTATAAGACAGAAGTAGTAACCACAAAAATAGGGGCTACTTATTTATTTAGAGACAAAAATACGACATTTCTTCAAAAAAATCAGAGGTAATAGTACAGTCTCTCCGCCCTGTTCTTCCTAAATGACATCTCTGATTTTTATTTGTTTTATCTTAAAATGAGGTGCATTTCGCCAGCCCCCCCACCAACTCAATTTTTTTCGACAATAATACCAGTCGTTTATACCTCGTTTGTACCCGTTTGTACCAGTAATCTTTTCGTTTGTACCTCATTTGTACTAGAGTAATAAAGAGTTTTTAGTGGGGGGGGGGGGGGCTGGAGAAACGGCCAGCACCCCCACCTCAACATTTATAAAAATGAATAGTGCCAATCGTTTATACCTCGTTTGTACCCGTTTGTACCAGCAATTTTTTCGTTTGTACCTCATTTGTACTAGAGTAATAAAGAGTGTTTAGTGGGGGGGCTGGAGAAATGCCAGCCCCCCCCACCTCAACATTTAAAAAAAATGAATAGTGCCAATCGTTTATACCTCGTTTGTACCCGTTTGTACCAGCAATTTTTTCGTTTGTACCTCATCTGTACTAGAGTAATAAAGAGTTTTTAGTAGGGGGGCTGGAGAAATGCCAGCTCCCCCACCTCAACATTTAAAAAATGAATAGTGCCATTCGTTTATACCTCGTTTGTACCCGTTTATAGCAGCAATCTTTTCGTTTGTACCTCATTTGTACTAGAGTAATAAAGAGTTTTCAGTGGGGGGTGGAGAAATGCCAGCCCCCCCACCTCAACATTTAAAAAATGAATAGTGCCAATCATTTATACCTCGTTTGTACCCGTTTGTACCAGCAATTTTTTCGTTTGTATCTCATTTGTACTAGAGTAATAAAGAGTTTTTAGTGGGGGGGCCGAAGAAATGAAAGCCCCACCACCTCAACATTTAAAACAAGTTGGAAATTGCACGTGAAGCGTAGCAAATGAGGTGCGTTCGTACGATAACGAAATTTTAAAAATATTACTCTCATATATCAATCTCATAAAATTGTAAATAGTAAATTACAATTAAAACGCTCATCAAACAATCTTTTATCTATACCATTATGTAATGGAATACCTTTGTGTGGCCTTGTAAATAAACAACAAATGTTCTTTGCACCACAAATTATGTAAAATGTATATTATAATATGTACTTTATAGTTTCCAATAAATTTTATTAAGTTCGAATGAGTGTAACACCATTAAAACGCATTTTAAACATTTTTCCCCATTAACCGTAATGTAACGGAATACTTTTGATTGTCCCTGTAAGTGATCTGTGCATCCGATTTTCATAAAATGTGAAATAACTCGACAAAATTATGTAATAATTATGCATTTTAAATTTCAAACGTATAAAATACATTTGAAACTTTTTCCCTATAGACCATAAGGTAATTGGATACTTTTGATTGCCCCTGTAATTGATCTATGCACCCGATTATAAAAAAATTTGAAATAACTCAACAAAATTATATAATAATTATGTATTTTAAATTTCAAACGATTAAAATGCATTTGAAACTTTTTCCCTCATTGAAGGTAATGTAATGGAATACTTTTGATTGCCCCTGTAATTGATCTATGCATCCGATTTTCATAAAATTTGAAATGACTCGACAAAATTATATAACAATTATGTATTTTAAATTTCAAACGATTCGGTTGGATAGTTTTTGCGTTGTTATATGCGGACAGACGGACAGACGGACGGACGGACGGACTGAACGACAACTATAGGTGCTAAGTATTCGCATAATTACGAACGCACCTAAAAATGAATAGTGCCAATCGTTTATACCTCGTTTGTACCCGTTTATACCAGCAATCTTTTCGTTTGTACCTCATTTGCACTAGAGTAATAAAGAGTTTTATAGGAGGGGCTGGAGAAACGACCTCCCCTCCTCGCCTCAATATTAAAAAAAAATGAACAGTGCCAATCGTCTATATTTTGTTTGTGCCCGTTTGTACCAACAATTTTTTCGTTTGTACCTCATTTGTACTAGATTAATAAAAAGTTTTTAGTGGAGGTGCTGTAGAAACAGTCCTTGCCCCTAAATATTTAAAAATATCCATAAACTCTTATCGTTTATACCTCGTTTGTACGATATACAGTTTTTAAAACATTGAGGTAGAAGCTGGTCCTTTTCCCCACGCAAAGTGAAAAACTTTTATTACTCTAGGTAAAAATGAAGTATAAATAATTGGCACTATCCGTGCCAATTATAACAACAGTTAATATTGAATGCATGCTTTTTAAATACTGATTTCTTTTTAATCATTCTAGTACAGCGTAAAACCAAACGAAAAGATTGTTAATATAAATGGATACAAAGGAGGTGAAACGATTGGAGCCATTTATTTTTTTAGATATTGAGAGAGGGATTTTCACCGTCTCTCAATCTCCCACAAAAAGCCATTTATTACTCTTGCGCAAATTAGGTACAAACAAGATATAAATAATTAACACTACCTTTTTTAAAATTATTTTTTCTGTCTTTATAAGAAAAAATATCGTTTTCGGGAAAATTTTCGAATTCCGGTTTTCGACGGATTTTAAAGCTCTAGGAGTCAGAAATTCCAAAAACCAACAGTGAGTCTATTTGTCTGCATGTGACATAAATTTTGTGAGCACTCTATTTTAAGAACTAATGCATGGAATTTATAAAAAATATATATTTAGTTAGTCTGATATAAATTGGTGCTGATTAGATTTTGGTGTAAATCACACAACAGGTAACGCTGCTATGCTGCCTTTTGTGAGATTACCGTAATAACTATATCCAGAATATCATCAGACTTCAGATTAAGTTAGTCCTTGACATGAATTGATGTTTTTTACGTTTTTGTGTAAACCGCTCGATAGGTGGCGCTGCTATGCAGCATTATTTAAAAATTTCTGCAATCGCTCAATCTTCAGGTATAATGCAAAAATTTTCATGAATTTGGTTAGTCCGTGACATGAGTTGACATTTTCTATATTTTGGTGTAAATTGGTTAATAGGTGGCGTTTCTATGCTGTATTTTTTTTTAAGAATTCCTCAATAGCTCTTTTTCAAGAACTAATTCACAGATTTCCATCAAACTTCAGATTCGATAAGTCCTTGACAGGGATTTATGCTGTTTATATTTTGTTGTAAATAGCTCTTCAGTTGGCGCTGCTATACAGCATTTGTTACGATATCTGTAACAACTCTCAAGAACTAATGCACGAATTTCTATTCAAATTCAGATTCAGTTAATCGTTGACATGAATTGGTTTTGTATACATTTTGGTGTGAATCGCCTAAGAAGTAACGCTGCTATGCTGCATTTTGTCGGATTTACACGATTTTAGCGATGTTCATAACTCAAGAACTAATGCATGGAACTTCATATCTTTAAAATTCTCTTGATGGGCATATGTTACAATTTAATTTTGGCACTGTAATGGAAAATTTCGAAAATTTAACATGTATGAGATGGAAGAAAGTTTTGGGATTGCTATTAGCGACCAGTTTTGAAAAGGATACTTCCCATTTCTCCAGCCCTTTTCCCCAATTTTTTTTTCTAAATTCCTAATTATTTATTTATTTTTTTTTTTTTTACCATTAATTTTTTTGAATATTCTACTAAAGCTGACGTACAAACAAAAAGACTGTTGGTACAAATGAATACAAAGGAGGTATAAGCGATTTCGTTATTTATTATTTCAAATATTGAGACAGGGGTCTGGAGTTTCTCCATCATCACACAGAAAACCGCTTATTACACTGGTAAAAATAAGGTATAAAAGGGTTATAAAAGACTGGGGCTATCTATAGTTTTTTTTTTCCTATTTTAATATTGAAATGTGCGATTCCAGTGTCCTCAACTTACTAAAAACTTTTATTATTCTAGTACAGATGAGATTGTTTGTTGATCACTGTTTTTACAAACGAGTACAATTAAGATATAAACGATTGCAGCAATTCATTTTGTAAAATTCTAAAATTGGAGCTTCCCGTTTCTCCAGCCTCCCCTACCCCCACCTCATTAGTTCTTTATTATTCTAGTAATGTTGATGTACTAACTAAAAGAATGAAGTATAAACGTTAGGCTGTACAATTTTTTTAATATTGAGGTGAGTGCTAGTCGACTGACCAGAACCCCCCCCCCCCTTTCCTCTAAAAAAAATTATTATTCTAGTACAAATGAGGTATACATAAAAATATTGAATGCACAAACGGGCACTAATGAGGTAAAAACCATTTGCGCTATTCAGTTTTTTAAATATTAAGGCAGAAGGTTGGCCGTTTCTACAGCCCCCCAAATACAAACTGTTTATTACTCTAGGACAAATGAGGTACAAACGAAAAGATGGTTGGTACAAACGGGTACAAATGAGATATAAACGATTGACACTGTTCATCTTTTTAAATTTTAAAATGGGTGTTTCTCAGCCCCTCCGCCCAATAAAAACTCTTTAATATTCTAATACAAATGAGATACAAACGAAAAGATTGTTGGTACAAACAGGTACAAATGAAGTATAAACGATTGCCACTGTTCATTTTTTAAAATATTGAGGTGGAGGATTGACCGTTTCTCCAGCTCCCCCACTAAAAACCTTTTATTATTCTAGTACAAATGATGTACAAACGAAAAGATTTTTGGGTAAAACTATTACAAACGACGTATAAACGTTTGGCACTGTTCATTTTTGAAAATATTAAGGTGGGAGGTTGGCTGTTTTTCCTGCCCCCCATTAAGAACTCTTTATTACTCTTGTACAAATGAGGTACAAACGTAAATATTGTCGGTACAAACGGGTACAAACGAGGTATAAACGATTGGTACTATTCATTTTTTTTAAATGTTGAGGTGGGAGCTGGCCGTTTCTCCAGCCCCCCCCCCCACCCCCCACTAAAAACTCTTTATTACTCCAGTACAAATGAAGTACAAACGAAAAGATTGCTGGTACAAACGGGTACAAACGAGGTATAAACGATTGGCACTATTCATTTTTTTAAATGTTGAGGTGGGGGGGCTGGCATTTCTCCAGCCCCCCCCCCCCACTAAAAACTCTTTATTACTCTAGTAGAAATGAGATACAAACGAAAAAATTGCTGGTACAAATGGGTACAAACGAGGTATAAACGATTGGCACTATTCATTTTTTTTAAATGTTGAGGTGGGGGGGCTGGCATTTCTCCAGTCCCCTACTAAAAACTCTTTATTACTCTAGTACAAATGAGGTACAAACGAAAAAATTTCTGGTACAAACGGGTATAAACGAGGTATAAACGACTAATATTTTTGTCGAAAAAATTTGAGTTGGTGGGGGAGGGCTGGCGAAATGCACCTCTTAAAATGTGCAGTGGCACACACTGAAAAAGAGTGGTGGTTAGAAAAAACGTTATTCAAGTTACGACTAATTTTTTAGAGATATATTTCAGGGTGCGCCATTGAACAGGTTCAGGTAAAATGAATAGATATCAGAGATGTCATTTAAGAAAGTAAAAATTGGGACACTTGCACCACCACTCTGATTTTTTTAAATCACTATATATTTTACATTTGTTTAATGCTTCCATTCATTTTATACCATATATTAATAATTCAACAAGAATATATTTTAATTTTAAAGTATTTATTTGAAAGTAAGCATAAAAATAAAATGAAAGAAACATACTAGTTTATTTCAAGCAAAAATTTCAATTCAATATACATGATGGAGAAAGTTAACCCTTTTCAAGCAAACCTGTACTAAAAACTGGAAATTTTCAAATTTATTTTTAAAGCACAAATTTTATCTGTAGAAGCTGGCTGCATATAAAAGTCAACATTTTCTTGAAACTTTTTAAAAAATGAACTGAAATAAATGTTGTTGTATAGATGTACATATTAAGCAAATTCCATTTTTTCCCTTTCATATTCACTATGAATTTTTATTCAAGTTTTCTCTAATCTAAACTGACTGCTTTTTGATACATTCCAGAAGTAAATTTCTTTCATGAATGCATTATACATGAAGTTTTTTTTAATTATTATTATTCAGATAAAAAGAAAATTTGATATCAACTTTCAAACTTTCTATTTAAAAAACGCAAAAGTCCTGCAGTTTTTTAAACATTGTCAAAATTATAATTTTAATATGATTTTCGAGACACAAAAGCCCTTGTAAAGTTTGTCCTCAAAAGTATTGGTTATAATTTAATGCTTGCCCTACTTAACACTAAAACCGCCATTAGGGGTCAAAATGACCCCTGCCAGACTGATAATAGTCGATTCGAACCAGAATTTTCTTTATATGATATGTTAAATATTTTCAGCACAAAAATACACTAATTAAATAAGTTAAATAGTATAAAATTAAAATTCTGGTGCGAAACACATTTTATAAAACTTTAATAAAATACCCGGCTGTTTTAGATTTAAGGAAAAAAAGAAAAATGCTAAGATTATTTAGGTATACAAATATCAATGTCCGAAAATTTTATGGGTTTATGAACATTTACACGACCACATTTTAACCCCTTATGCTCCGACGGTACTAAAGAACCAGTAAAAAAACTTGTCATGAAATTAATTCAATAATTAATTTAAAATTAAAATAGTTTTAAATTACCGTAATTTCGGGTGTATAAGCCGCGGCTCAAACAATTCTTTTTGGACCCAGAAATCTTATTTAGTAATTGAAGACCAATATTTACGGCGATCTAATTAGTTATATTTGTTTCTTAAAAAATTCTGGGTCGAAAAAGAATTGTTTGATCTGCGGCTTATACACCCGAAATTACGGTATGTTTTCTCTTTCATTCGGATTAGTTCAGCTTTTTAACGTTGGAAGATTGTGGGTGTAAATATCAAATTTGCATGCGCAGAATTCAGGAAAGCTGCGCACGCGTTCCACCCGCGATCCCTTCGCTTCTCTTCTTTTATACTGACACTCTAGCGGAAGCCATGTTGAAAAACAAATTGAAATAGGACACATTTAACAAGGAAATTATACAAATTGAAATCACCGAAAAGCGGTAATGATAAGCTCGGAGTTTTGAAGCTTCCGAACGACTGCAGCTGCGTCGAGCTCATTATTATAATATTTGTAAATTTCCTAATTCTATAAAATGCTAAAAAACATTTTAAATAAATTTTGTGTGGTATTGTAAATATTGCACAAAAACCATATATATTGAGATTTAGTTTAAAAGTTTTTTTGTTTGTTTTAGTTTTAGTTTTTTAGTTTTGAATGAACCGGCGCTTTCCGGCGCGGGAAAATTATATTAGTAAAATGAGAAATTATCGTCATTCACCAGAATTAACAAACGACATTTTTAGAAACTAAGAGTACCCTAATTTAAGCTTTTATAATAAATGCAAAATTTTATTAAAATATTATTGGTGCTTTTTGGAATTAAAATTAGCATGGAATTTTATTTTATGCTTAGACTAAATATTACGAATATATTAGGTTAAAAAAGTAGTGTTTAACCCATTTTTCAATTTATTGTATGTAAAAAAAAGAATCAAGTGCTTTACAATAAAGATTGTGTAAATTAGTATTTTAATTATTCGTAAAAGCTAGGAAATTAAAAAAAAAATCGATTAGATAATCTCTTATAAAATATTTTAGCTTAAGATTTATATTAAGATTTTACATAAAAATATATTAATTTGAAACAAAACCTGCGTCCTCTTGATATCTTTAGTCTGTCTTTAAAAACTGAAATCAACATTAAAATATTTTATTGAGAAAGCAGAAAGTTAAATTTAATATACTTCGCTAGTAAATGTAATAAAAATCTCGATATATATTCATGAAATCAGTTACGCAACCAATGTGAATATTCTTTAAATCCTACTTACTCTTAAAATCTGATGTGCTTTTCCTCAAAAATTTAAATTTTAAGAATTGAAGGTATTCTTTAAATTTCTCAACATCTTCTGGAAAAAAGATATTAAAATTATTTAAATTCCTGAAGTATTAAATGTGTTTTTGGGATTTAAAAAAAGGAATGTTATTTTGATAAACTGAACTGTATCAATACTTGATTAACATGATTTTTTTTAGTAGATTTAGTTTCGAGTTGTATTAAAACATTTTATTACGTGATAAAAACTACTTTTGATGTGACTTTAACGTATTGTTAGATTTGTGCAAGGGTCATAATTTATTTTGTATTATAAATAAAGAAAAATTTAGCATTATAAAGTATATACGAATTCAACAATTAGATATTATTGATAGTTGTAGAAGAAGACAATGCAGAAAAAGACATTATTTGATCAAATTTAAAAAGGTTTGTTTGGTTTGGTTTATTTTTGTCGTCCGACTATCTACGCTAGGGCTATAGGACCATGGGAGAGTGTCTTTCGTGGGGGTCTTTCTAGGGAACCTAACCCGTATTTACGCAAGGTTCGAAGAAAATCACGAAAACTCCGAACGGTTAGGCCGACAGCCGCGATTGGGTTCGAACCCAACACCTGTCGTCTACCAGTTGAGAGGTCCGTACCTCTCGGCCACTGGTGGGGCCCAAATTTAAAAAGAAAACAACATGTAGGAATTATTATAAGTCTTTAACACATTTTTTAGCTTTATGAATTCACGTGAATTTGTTTTATGTAGTTTTTCTCAATATAAAAGAAACTTCCTTTTCCGTATACATTTATTGTATTATCTCTCGAAAAGTATTTCGTATTCTCGAAGATAATTACTGTTTCCTTCAAACACTGCTTTCAAGCCTTCAAAATTTACTATAGCTTAAATTTAATCCTGTAAACTTCATGTTTTCATAAAATATATCTTATTAAGTTTCATTTGAAATGTCAGCGATCATTACGGTACTGGAATATCAGCCAGTTTTATTGGAATGTAAATAATTTTATTTCCAAAGCGTCAATAATTATTTACTAAATAATGTGTAGTTTTCTGCATTTAAATCAATAATTAAAATAATTTCAAAAAAATATGTAAAATATTATCAGAACATCTTTACTTTTTTCTATCTTTACAAGACGAAAATATCGGATTCGTGTAAAAATTCGACTTCCGGTTTTCGATGGATTTATACATTTTAGAAGATCTTGAATACGATTTAGCTGTTTAAAAAAAAGTCTATCTGTGAATTTGTCACTCTGTCACTAAGTCCCCCTGTGAGTCTGTATGTGACAAGCATTTTGTGAGAGCTCTATCTCAAGAACAAATGCACGGAATTTCACAAAACTTTACACTGTTAAAAATAAAGGTGACAAACCAGTTGCATTTGGCGCCCAGGGGTGAAAATGTGTTACCATTTCACACCCGCGGGCTTGAAAATGTGTTTGGGGTGTCGTTTGACCTCTCGGGTGCCTTTTGATCTAAATAGGGTGCCCCGTACAATGCATACCGTTGGAAGATTTTCACCCTTTAGTAATTTGAGCATGCTCTGTGACGTGTATCCTTGCCCTTCAACTCGCCGTCGCTGGTGGATCAAAACAGCAATTTCTCCCTAAGATGACTATCACCGCTATGAACTTATCCCAATTTCGTTTAGAACTTCGGATGGCTAACTTTTGGCGAGCTTTTTTATATAAAGCAACCTTTGAATTTCAGGCCATTTGAACATTTCAGGGAGACTTTGAAGGTGAGTTCAATAACTGAGTGGTTAGAGCTTTGAGCTTGCAGACGTTGTGGGTTCGAATCCTTCGAGGGCCAAAAGTCGGTTTATATATTTTTTTATATTATTGGACACTCTGGATTAAGGGTGACATCTTTTCACCCTAATTAAAGGTGCCATTCTGGCTAGTTAAGGGTGTCACCAGTGAGACAAGCCTTTCACCCCTAAAAGGTGCAATGTGTCATCATTAGTTTTAACAGTGTAGATTCGTTTTAACCTTGATATAAACTGATTTGGTTTTCTTGTATATAGCTCAACAGGTGTCACTTCTATGATGAATTATTCGCAATTTCCACAATAACTGTATCTAAAGAACTAATGCACGGATTTTAATAAAACTTTAGATTCAGTTAGTCCTTGAAATAACATGGCTCTGAATATGTTTTGGTGTAAATAACGGTATAGGTGGCACTGCCATGCAGCATTATTTATGGTTATCGCAATAGCTCTATCTCAAGTTATTTAGTTTTTGGTGTAAATATCCCTGCAGAAGATGCTGCTTTGCTGTATTTTTCACGATTTCGCAGTAGCTATATCTCAAGAACTAATGCATGGATTGTCATCAAACTACAGATTCAGCCAGTACCTCATAAAAATTGATCCTGATTAATTTTTGTTTATATCTCCCAAAATGTGGCTTTATAATGCAGAATTTTAAAAAAGATTTATCAATAACTCTATCTCAAAAACTAATGCACGGATTTTCATCAAACTTCAGATTACGTTATAAGTAGAGATAAATTGTTGCTGACTAGATTTTGGCATAAATTACCTAACCGATGGCGTTGCTATGCCGCATTTTTCAGGAAGTATTAACATGTATAAGATAGAAGAAAATTTTAGGATTGCCACATGTGACTAGTTAAAAATAGACACAAGAATGTAAACACAATTGACAGAAAGAATGGACCATCATAATTACATGGAGATAAATACATATACAACGTGTACAGGGTGATTATAATAAAAGTTGCACTTTCAAAAAGCTGTAAAGTAAGTACCACTGCTCAAAATGGACTGATATTTCATCTTAGAATACCTGAAGAAATGAGAATTTGTTTTGCGAAAGAAAAAAAAAAATGAAAAAGTGCAGTTTACTTCTTATAATATACTAGTTGGAAAATGTGGCATGCTATTGTGACACTCTTTGTTTAATTCTTTATCTAAGGAAGGTACTTATAAGTACCATTAAAAATTACTTATTATAAAATTATTCTAATACGTCAATTAGTTGTAATACTATTTATAAGATACATTAATTTATTTTGTTCCAAAAGCATTATTGATTACACTACACAAAACAAATATATGTTTACAACGATTATTTCTTTTGCCTTTGTATCTTTTCAGCTTTCTTGGCTCTAAAAGAGGGGTGTGGGGATTTTTCACTATATAAACAATTCGGATAATATTTATATTTAAAAAAAATTATATTTGTACATTTTATAATTCTACAAAATACTAAAAAAAGAATTTAAAATAAAATATTTGTTAGGGGTTATAAATATTGCACAAAATCCCTGTAAATTCAAATTTAATTAATCCTCCTAAATCCTTCATAACTTTTAAAATCATTAAAAAATTTATTAAATGATTATGTGAATCTTTTAATTTAGTTTAAACAATTCACGTAAAATGCTTCAAAATGTAAAATTTTTATGAGTTCATAATTCGGTATATAAAGGGTTAAATCAAATCCACCACGACGAGGTAGTGCCACAGAGGGCAGCAAAAAATATATTTTTAAATTTCTAAGCGCCGTGAACTGATACATTCGTTCACTGAGTTGTACGTCTCACTGCAATTGAAGCATTTTTAAAATTAATAGCATTTTTTAATTCTACAGATATAAGGCAGTTTTAAGACATTGAGTAAGGTAAACACTCTGAAAGATTATATTTATACTAGCGGACCCGACAGACGTTGTCTTGGCATCGACTCCAAAAAATCAAATAAATGTACATAAATATAATTACGCATGATAAATATTATGCTCTTATTTCAATTATGTAAGGAAATTATTTTTCACTTTGCAGTAGTTTTTGAAGTCGGTTCAATTTTTGATAGAAAAATTTATTTTTCTCTTTTTAGTTAAAAGTTAACAATTTTCTGAAGTCGGTTAATTAAAATTATACCACAGGAAAAGTTCTTGTAAATCATACATGTATGTCAGGAGTGGGGCTCGTACACACTATCTCTTCCTTCGAGAACCAGAGCTTAAATCTGGCGCCTTAGACTACTCAGCCATTCTGTCCGCACTCTATTCAGCAAACTTATTCAACACTTTTAATTAGAGAAAAATCACTATTAGTTTTTGCCTAATTAATAAATAAGTACTGAATCAATTTCGATAAAATGTGAATCTAAACCATTCTAAAATCCACTGGAACACACACAAAAAATTTCATTAAAATCGGTCCAGTCGTTTAGGAGGAGTTCAGTGACATACACACGCACAGAAGATTTATATATATATAAATCGGGAATTAGATTTTTTATGTAATTTTTGAAAACTCCATTTATTTGTTAATTTGAAAAAAAAATTGCAGACTAGACAACATTACAATTTTGTCCTTTTCAGAGGCAGTCAGAGGATTAATTGTTGCTAAACCAGAAACTGCACAAAATGCAAAAACTAAGCGATTTTTAACTGTCCCAAAGCGAAAAACCGTAAAAAAAGTATAATCGAAATCGTTTTTTAATAGTCGCTAGGCCAAAAACCGTAGAATAAGCATCTGAAATCGGTTTTAGCCACTTTCGTGATTTGCCCGTACGTCATACGGAAAATATGTTTTTGCCAATCATGATTTACCCGTACCATGTACCGGTATCCATATCTCAATCATAATTTCTCATTCTCACCAGTAAATTTTTATTTTAAATTATGTTATTTAATCTGAACATTTTTCCGACTCAGGAAAAAAATTCTGTTTTGGAAAACCGGTGATAAGAGATTCAAAATTCTCTAAAACATATGAAAAAATAGGCATTATTTGAATTTTTTTTGAAAAATATTGATCAGTCAAGTTGTTAAACCTTTCAGGTCTAGTGACTAGTGGATCCAAACAGCAACAGCTCCCTACTCACACTATCACCGCGCATGCGCTATCCCGATTTTGAATTAATTGAAAAATCCGGTGCTAAAAATATTATATAAATGGAAAAATCCGGAGCTAAGAAATGTTGTATAAATCGACACGGTATTCGCCTGTGTATTTGGCAATTCCTTTAAAGCTCTACTGCCAATCCTGATTACCACTTTAGCATTAAATGAGCATGCGCAGTAAATCTCCATAGGGAGCTATTGCTGTTTCGACCCGCCTATGGTCTATTGTCCCAAAAAAGAACACCTAATTTAAATTTTATAGGCACCAAGAATATTTAATTAAAATTTTCCTTTTATAACATAACCGCAAATAAGAAAGCTAATTTTTTCTAATAAATTCGTTTATAAATTCTGGTGGAAGATAATTATTTCAAACAGACTTACTCCGCATCGGAAAAATCTAATTATTCGTAAGCCAAAAACCTTAGGAAAAGCAAAACTAATGAGATCATAAGAAAATGGAATTGACTAACAAGGGCACCACCAAACATGGTGCACACAGATTTTAATGATTTCAAAGTATGTTGTAGGGGGTCATATCACTAATTATTCAGCTGAAAGGATTCTTTCAAATGGGCCTTAGTTTTTGAGAAATTGGGGGTCAAAGTTCAGCGTATATTTCAAATACTTATTAGTACGAGGGCGGTATGTGAATTTGTGGCGTCGTGGTAACGAACGAGCCTGCAAGTCGGAAGGTTGCGGGTTCGAATCAGTCCTCGGCCTTTTACATATTTTTATGTTTTTTTACACTTCGCAAATTGTAAGCAGAATTGAAAATTCGACAGCTTTGAATCTTTTGATATTTTCGGAAGAGGACAGTTTACATTGTCAACATTTTTTTATTATTATTTTTTCAAAATATGGTGAACTGAGTTCACTTCAGGGTTCAATTAAAAGTACATTTTGCAACAAATAAATAAATAAAAATTTGTATTTAATTAAAATTTTGAAAAAGTATAAGAAAATTTCAATATTTTAAAATCTCCACTACTTTAAGTATTAATATTTTTAGATTAATCAGTCACTTTTTTTTCTTTTCAAATGTGTATTACACAATATTGTGCTTGGATTTTTAGATAATTTAATACTGCATTTAATGTAATTTATATTACTAAAATACTTAATTCGAGATAAGTATGTTTAAAAATATATTAAAAGTAAAAAAAAAAAAAAAGGTTTAATCATCATTTGTAAAAGTGCAAAAATAAGACCAATAACAAGAAATCTTAATTTATTCTGATAATTACGGAGGAAAGCAGACGATTAAAAAAAGTATTTTTATATGTATTATAAATTTTATCTCATTAAACAGACGATACGGAAAGAGTGTTTTGATTTGTTATAAAAATAGATGTAATCTGTCATTTCTTATTTGTGCAAACGATAACTTATGTTTATGTTGAACTTTGGAGATAAATGTATTTACAGAAAATTGGAAAATTGAAAACTTGGATTACTGGCAACAACTTGCATTTTAACATTACTGCATTAATGTTTTATTATTTTTTCGAACATACGCATTACTTGAATAATCTAATCCTAAAGACATTTAAAAAATTGCACCCGAAAATTATTTTGTATTATTTATACATATACAAAAAAAGGCAAGTTTTCATTTAGAATGCTATAAAATAAAAAAGCGATAGGAAAAAAAAATCATTATTTCAGGATTGTGCTTAAAATAAAAAACGCGAATAATAATTAATAAAAAAAAGTTCTAGGCGTAAACTAGTTTTGTAGTTTTGTCAGTAGAAATATTCGTTTAAAAATTGCAGAAAAAAAATTTTTCATGAAAAAATTTTAAAATGTAAATGTAATTTATTAAGAAAATATCAAAAGCTGTAGAAATTTTGTAATAAAAATACTTAAAATTTGTAACGAGTAAAAATGCAAAAATAAACAAATAAAAGCCGATGACTGTTTCGAACCCGCAACCTTTCGACTTGCAGGCTCGTTCGTTACCACGACGCCACCGATTGACATGCGGCGCTCGTACTAATAAGTATTTGAAATATACGCTGAACTTTGACCCCCAATTTCTTAAAAACTAAGGCCCATTTGAAAGAATCCTTTCAGCTGAATAATTAGTGGTATGACCCCTACAACATACTTAGAAATCATCAAAATCTGTGCGCACCATGTTTGGTGGTGCCCTTGTAAGACTTGTTTGGGAAATGTTCAACATATCTTCCACCGTTTTCTCTTGCGAGCTGAAAACGCAAAACAGCATGTTATACAGCAGATTGGAGTGTTTTAGGGGTGATATTGTGTATGTGTTGCGGAATGTGTACTTTCAAGTTCGCAATTGGAGCCCCGTGCATAATGTGTTTTACGTATTCCCACAGCCAATAGTCGTAAGATTTCAGGTCAGGTAGTCGTGGAGGCCATACTCTTGATAAATGGCGTTTGATAATTTTGTCATTTGTAAAATACAGATTTAACATGAACTCCACTGGTGTTAGAATTGTATGAAGTAAAGCCATCTTGTGTAAAAATTGTGTTAATTAAGCACACATTGTTGCTGCTGTAGTGCTGAAATGAGTAAATTGCACAAAAGAGATTATTAACATGCCCCATTGACTGTACAGATGAAAGGATCGCAGGAGCAAGAGCCGTCTCTTCGAGTTAGCAATTATTTTCTGCAGACCGAATACAGTCATCAGGCCAGAGACACTTTTTAAGGCCTCACAATATTTACTGAAAAAGACCCGGATGATAATGTAATGTCTATGAGAGCGTTCTTTTCAAATATATCGCTCAAATTTTAATATTTTTACATGATTTTTTTGCATAGGATCGCTAAGGATGATCTACAACCGGCCTAGTCTTTATTTTTGCTTATGTATTTTTTATATTATGATCGTTTCAGTTTCAGAACCGGTTTAAGCCGGTTATGAAATTTAAAGTAATTTTTTTTAATCTGAAACCAAAATTGAAAAAGTAAAATCTAGGCCGGTTGTGAATCGTCTTCAGATATCCTATGCAAAAAACGTGTAAAAATATTAAAATTTGAACGAGATACTTGAAAAGAACGCTCCCATGGGCTTCGCATTATCCCCCGGGTTTTTTCTGTGACTAGTGTTGCACCTTAAACCCCATTAATGTGCGGAATTTCTTCAGTGCAATCGCCGCACAGTCACCGTTCTTGTAAAAATCTTCAGAAGAAGAACCCGATTGTTCTATGATAAAGTCATGACTACATTCTCAAACGCAAAATAACATGAAATGCATGTCCCCTACCTTTGTCACAAGTGTAACGTGCGGTGCACATGTCACGTCTTTCAATATGCGTCTTAAGATGAGTAAAGATCTATCTACCTTCGTGCTTTTGAACTTTTTCTTTCGTAAAACAAATTACCACTTCTTTACGGATACTCAGATGGAATGTCAGGTCATTATGACCAATGGTTATTTTTTACAGCCCTTTGAATGTGCAACTAATTATATAATATTGATTATAATATAATTGCTTGATTGTAGTTTATTGATTATAATATAATATTGCAGGGTGATTATATATAATTATAATCACCCTGCATATCTAAAACTAGAAAAATCATTTTTTCATTTCCACAAACATGCATTAAACCTTATTGTAGATTTAGGAGTCATGAATTGACAGATACCGACATGAGACAATTTTGATCACCATAGTATCAACAAAAGCAATAATAGATATTTCTTTCAGACGTTGTGCACATTTGCTTATAGCCAAATTAATATTTTGTTAAACGTTTTATTGATACAAATTTGAGATGATGAAGAATAACTAAGAGAACCAAAACTTTCAATTTCTCTTATTTTTAAAAAATCTTTCTTTGGTGTTAAAACGTAAAAACTAGTTTCGCGAAAATTAAGGAATCTAATAACCATCCATAACAAAAAATTCTACGCTCTTTCATCATGCGGTTGTAGAATTCGCTTGCTTGTGTAGTAATTAGAACTCTGACAACAAATAAATATCAGGCCACGTCATATAGTATTACGTTCGAATTTTTGTTCAAGCTTTCGTGTTTATACTCTACGAGACCCTCTTTTACATAGCTCTCTGTCTGCTGAGCCTCATTTGCAGAAGATAAATTTATGATTTAACTTTTTTGTGTTGATTTTTTAAAATTTTGTCATTTGATGGTCTATTATTTTATTAGTTCACAGTGAATCTACAGAAGTGTATGATTCAATTATAGCACCAAATATTGGAACAAAATTTTATAATGTTATGGTTGCAGCTGTAGCAACACCAAACGTTGCTTCAGCTGAGTTCCAAATACGTCAAAAACAGCTGCGAATGCCGACCTCATCGATCGATAGCTAGTGAAGAAATTTACAGTTAGTAATTACTTGCAGCTCTGGTAAGCAGAGAGGATCTTCAAAATTATATGCTGTGAAATCCAAAATCGCAGTATGATCCAAAAAAATTTTAAATAAGTTTTAAAATAAAACTTAAAAAACACACAAAATTCACATGGCAAGCGCTTTAGCTGCATATATCACATAAATCATGTATAGCACAATGTACAAATTAATTTTATTTAGCGTATCAGTTGTTTTTGTGCATTTGGCTTTTGTATTACGATACTTTGGTCAAAGCCCACTGCCACTACGAGCAATATTTTTTGCATATGATATTTATTCTCATGCATTGCAGTGCTTTTGTAAATTGCCTACTGCGGAGGAGATAACAGCATTTTTGTTTTTGAATTTTGTTTTCTTGTTCTGGTTACAGTTCTTTGCAGTTTGATTGTTTATTTTCAATTGGTACGAAATTCTGGTTCTGCTGAATACATTTTAAACATTATGTGCTATATACCGTAATTTCGGATGTATAAGCCGCGGATCAAACAATTCTTTTTGAACCCAGAAATCTTATTCAGTGATTGAAGACAAATATTTACGGCGATCTAACTAGTTATGTTTGTTTCTTCAAAAATTCTGGGTCGAAAAAGAATTGTTTGATCTGCGGCTTATACACCCGAAATTACGGTATATACTATATAATATATACGTATGATTAACGAGAAAAATAGCTCTTTTATTTCTACAAACGTAAATAAATATAATTAGCGTTTAAGGCGTTGCCAATTGACAGACCTAACACAGTTGTGAACAATGCAGAATACTTGCAAACATCCAATTTAATTTTCATAAAATGCGAGTTAATTTAAACCAGGTTAAACTTGTTTTTAACCGGGAAATATATTAGATGTATCATTAGCTTTTTAATTTTCTGTTTCCACGGGAAATGTACTTGATATCATTTCTAAATAAATAAGTAAACAGAGTTGCCAACCTCCGACTTTTTTTTTTTAAATCATGAAAACGTACTTTGCACCAGAAAATTTATTTAATTAGAAGTGTTTAGTATTAACTCAGAGGGCCGTTTGAAATTTACTTATTTTTGTTGACTCAATAAATTTCTGGTTAGAACTATAATTGTTTGCTTTTTAAAAATCCGGAGGTTGGTATGTCTGAGTAAATAATTAAATACATAAATGAAATACATTTTAACTGTTTTCGAAAAAAAATAGACAAAATCTTTTTTTTAGAATGTTTAAAACTCTGCATAAATTTCGCAAATCAGATACGAAAGAAAAAATAAATAAAAGACACTATATTACATCTACATTTATGTTATTTTCGAATGTAACAATCACTTAAAAAGTACTAGAATAAATTAATTTCCGGAGATCACAAACGCGGATTTCGATTTTTTCTACGATTTAAAAAAAATCTGCATCGGCTTCGAAAATCGAAATAGAGGAAAACAAAACGAGGGTGACGAGTGATGAAGGAAATGTGCAGTCAAAAAAAAGGCATCAAATACCAGTATTTTAATAAAAAATTAAAGGACTATTACGCCTTGAAATTAATCACTAATATTAAAAATAATTTACTGAAAGACGTATTTATGTACATAACAAATAAAAGCACTTAAAAACACTTAAAGACATTAATTAAAATCTCAAACCACTACCACTCTGTGGCCTTCATCAGGGTCATATAACAATACACTGTTAAAAATTTGAAACTTTTGCTGCATCATCACTCCACCGATTTTATATAATATCTCTTTTTTGACCAATGAGATTGCTCCGTAATACAGTGAAGTAATCGTTTTCTATAAAAGCGGTGGAGTGACGATGCTGTAAACGTTTCAAATTTTTAACAGTGTATGAGAGAGAGACAGATTTTAAAACTTCTCAAAAGTCAAAAACAAAAATCCCTGTCGGCTGGGCCTATAGGCGGAGGTAGATTTCAAAGAAAGCTCATTTCAAAAAAAAAAAAATATGATTAGAGATAAACCCAGTTTAATAATTCCATTTGGCCGTTTATGAAAAATTTTTAATTTCATTTTTCTGCAAAAACTGGTTTTATCAGAATCATCTTAAGAAAAATTCAGCTCAAATGCCCATTTTGACAACATATTTTGAAATAGATTCTGAATTTATCAAAAAATCGACCAAAACAGTACATTATACAGTTCCTAAATAACAAAAAACTGTCAGTTGAATGCATTTGAGAAAAAAATTGAATTTAAAAATGAGTCATAAAATAACCGATTTGTTGTTTGAATACATCCTTAATTCTTTAATCATGATTGCTACGGAAAATTTTGTGCGAAATACTCACTTTGACAGCATTTTTAAAAATATATTCTATCTTTATCAAAAAAATGGCCAATGCGTCACAGTATATAGTTCCTAAATAAGAGGATCTGTAAATTGGATGCGTTTGAGAGCGAAAATGGATCTTGAAACGAGTCATAAAAAACGCAATTTGCTATGTGAAAACTTCCTTAAATTTTCAAATCACGAAGACTTCGGGAAATTCTGTTCAAAATACCCTTTTTGGTAGCCTTTTTCAAAATATATTCTGTCTTTATCAAAAAACCGATCATTGCATCACATTATATAGTTTCTAAATAAGAGGATCTGTAAATTGGATGCATTTGAGAGCAAAAATGGATTTAAAAACGAGTCAGAAAAAAACGCAATTTCTTATTTTAACATTTCCTTAAATTTTCAGTCACGATGATTTCGGAAAATTCTGTTCAAAATACCCTTTTTGGTAGCCTTTTTTGAAATATATTCCGTGTTTATAAAAAAAAAAACTGACCAATACATCACATTATATAGTTCCTAAATAAGAGGATCTGTAAATTGGATGCGTTTGAGAACAAAAATGGATTTAAAAACGAGTCAGAAAAAAATGCAATTTCTTATTTGAATATTTCCTTCAATTTTCAGTCCCGATGACTTTGGGAAATTCTGTTCAAAATACCCTTTTGCTAGCTTTTTTTTTTACCGTAATTTCGGGTGTATAAGCCGCGGATCAAACAATTCTTTTTGGACCCAGAAATCTTATTTAGTGATTGAAGACAAATATTCACGGCGATCTAACTAGTTATATTTGTTTCTTAAAAAATTCTGGGTCGAAAAAGAATTGTTTGATCTGCGGCTTATACACCCGAAATTACGGTAAATATATTCTGTCTTTATCAGAAAATTGACCAATGCATCACTTTATACGGTTTCTAAATAAGAGGATCTACCATTATTTTTAACACAATCAAACTGATTGGTAAAGTAATCATACGAATTGAATATAACCAGCTGAGCGAAAAATTGCCCAGGCCGGGGATCGAACCCGGATACTTGGCTTACAAGGCCAATGCTTTACCTGTTAAGCTATCTGGGCTGGGATTTTTCGATAGCCGGCTGGGATTTTTCGAAAAATCCCAGCCGGCTATCGCCCAGATAGCTTAACAGGTAAAGCATTGGCCTTGTAAGCCAAGTATCCGGGTTCGATCCCCGGCCTGGGCAATTTTTCACTCAGTTGGTTATATTCAATTCGTAAGAGGATCTACCATTTGGATGCGTTTAAAATCAAAAATGAATTTAAAAATGAGTCAGAATGTAAGCAGTTTGGATTTGAGGTTTTTCTCCAACTCCTATTTTTGTTTAATTTCTTTTAGCTATACGAATTGGTCCTATGAAAAACTTGTCGATATAAAAGTTGTAGATATTTTTGAGAAGATGTAAAATAAATTTAATCAGATTTGATATCTTAAAAATTGACGGAGTTATGGATTTTTCTCTTTTTTTCAGCGCCCTTTTTCTTTTCGTTTTTAATTTTTTTTTTCATCGGTAAAAGTTGGTCCTATCAAAAACTTGTAAATACAAAAGTTTTAGATAATTTTACGAACATTTACAAAAAATTTTGATATCTTGAAAATTGACGAAGTTATGAATTTTTTTCTCTCAAAATCCCTGTTTTTTTCGCCCCTTGAGCCCACTTCTAAATTTATCAAAAATCTTTCATACATATACTTTTGGCCCATTTTTAAGAAGTAATATAAACTTTAAACCGATTCAATATCTACTTTAATTAAGAAGTTATGGCGTTTTTTCGGTTTTCGCAAAAACGCCCCCTATTCCGACCCCCTTGGTCCGATTTTGCCCATTAACGAACTTAGCCAAGATTTTATCCCCTTTGATTTTATGTACCAGTTTAGTGGAGATTGGTGAAGAATTATAGAAGTTATCGTGTCCATAAAAAAGTGCGATAGATAGATAGATAGATAGATAGATAGATAGATACATATATAAACTGGTACGATTGCAATAGGTAGTATTTCTTACGAAATCTACCTAAAAATACTGCAAAGAATATGTTGCTGAATAGCGCCATCTGTAAAAACTTTTTTACAGATGTTTTTACCGTTTACTTGCAAAAATTACCGTTGCTGATGACGAAATGCTGGAATCTGCATTTTTTTAAATTCAAAATTTTCTATTTCACACCGGCAATTTTTTTTTCTTTATATAATCATAAAATGTCTTTTTTTTAAGTAAAGAAAAGAATAGTATGGAAGTCTTCTGGTATGAATGAGAAATTTTGAACTAAAAAAGGAGCCAAATTGGCCCCCTGATTTCTGTACCTCAACATGTCGCTTGCGACCGTACATTCTTTACAATATAGATACTAAGAGTGGCGAAATACTGATAATTCTCACCACTATTTAATAATGGTAATAGTATAGTTATATAATACCAATATTTTTTATTATTAATTAAAGAAAAGGTTAATATGCGGCAATAGACATAGGGTTGATATCAGGACCGCTACCAAGCGAGCTTGACACCTATGAAATATACTATTCCTAAATAGGTGATTTTAAAAGCAATACATATATAAGAAGAAAAACATTCAAATTTTACTAATCCCCAAGTAGTACAAATATATCGGTTAATACAAAATAATATTGGCCAATATTAAAATTTAATTTTGTCCAATGTAAAATAGCACCTCTATAAATGATATTTGTGAGTATTATTTTTTGTCATTTGTGAGTGTTGACCAATATTTTTCAACATCTGTGAACATCTAACGCCTTTTCCCATTAACCCTTTGAGCTCTGATGGTTGAGTTTTCTACCATTAAATTTAAATCCGAAATGTCACAGTGGCACCGGAATATTCGACCATATTTATTTGAAAAAAGTTTAATGTATTTCCCCCCCCCCCCCACGTGTATCGTAAAGCGAATTTTTTCTTTGCAAAATCCTGGTGCCAATGCGAAATTTGGAATTTTGAAGAAATTTACCCACTAGAGCTAAAACGGTTAAATTATATCTTTTTCTGTAGTTGCTGAATATCATCATTGTTCATTTAGTGATATCCTTTTCCGACTTTGCTAACTATCACCATTTTACATTTAGCGATGTATTTTTCGAACGTTACTGAATAAAATTTTAAGATAACAAATGATTTTATTTTACATTTTTCAAATAGCTCACATTTGTAGATAAAGCGAAAATTTCTTTCGGATTTCTTTAATGGAAGGGTGTTTGTCGGAGGATTTTCTATATAGCACGGTTTTTCTACCATAAAGTATTTTCGAACCAATCAGAGTAGAGCAGGACTGAAGTGTCACGATCGGAGATCGATCACATTTAGAAATGTAAATTGATGCGTAAAAAAGAGAGAAATATGTAGTAAATATACTTTTAAAAAGCAGATCTTCGAAAGTAAATTAAACGCAATCACTTTCCTTAAAATAATTTGCCCAAACACTGATTGGAGTTAATTAAATATAATTTGTATAATGGTTAAATAATATCGCTATACGTTTGTTGACAATCAAATACTTGAGTAATTCAGGAAAATGTTACCGGAAAAATTTACCGGAGCTCTAATATTCTTCAGTAATAACAACTAAGAGTATAATATCCCTTATACACACACATACACGCATATTTATATTTCATACCTTATTTGCAAATTTTAAAGCAAGTTTGTCTTCTTGAAATAGCTAAAAGCGGCATCTATATAATAAATTCTAATAAATGAACAGAGTAAGAACATTAAAATAAGGACTGAGGTTTTTTCAGAAAAGCCTGCTAGTACAGAATTTCTTTGTATTAGAGCAGAGTATTTATAATATCCGGTCTGTTCTGACTAATATTTAAATCTTCACTAAAAATAAAGAAATACTGGAGCTACGTTCCTGTGGTATTCGGTGCAATTTAAGCACGTTTCAGAGATAGAAAAATAATTAGAGAGATTATTTTAAAAACAGAAACAAAAAGCAGCTGACGTTCATCATCGCCGTTCTAAAACCATTGAATTGAACCTTCAAATGACACACTATGTGACATAAGTAAACACTTTGGTAGGAAAAAACACAAAAAATAAAAAAGAGTGAAAATAAGCAAAATTTAAAATTTGATTTTTTAGAAACACTCTCTCTGCTGAATTCAGACCAATATTTAAATTTCCACTAAACAAAACAAAACAAAAATAGATTAAAAAATTAAACAATAATAAAAAAAGCAGTAGTGGAGCTGAGTTCTGGTGAAATTAAGTCCTCTTTATAAGATATTACTTCAATTTTACAGTAACAATAATTTTTCATCTAAAATTTTTGCTTCAGTTCAAAGAAAAAAACAGTTAATCTCGAACATAATGAATAAAATCAATATTATCGTTATTATATTGTACTTAAGTTGATTATGAATCACCTATTTAGCTACACTGTTAAAAATCTATACCATTTGCTGCATCGCAACTCCACCGCTGTTATTCCACCACCATGAGAATGTTCCACTGCCAACGAAAATGCATGTAACCAACAGCAAAGATTCATGTAACCGATTTTGTTAGATGAATTTTTGCTATTACCGTTATATAAAAAATTCGAGGAATCCCAATTTCCTAGAAAATGTTCAGTAATTTTACAGATTTATAAACATATTTTTTGTTATTTTTACAATGTGCTTTTTATTTACTTAGACGTATAGACATACTCTCACACTGATACAGGGTCATTCATAACACATACAAAAAATCTCTGCGAATAATAATAGTAGTACTCTGAAGTCGTACTCAGATCTTAAATTATGAATTTTTTCAGTATATAGTACTAATAAAAAAGCTCATTGCCCTGTTACTTTATCACTAAATTATAGCAGAGAGTACAGTACTCCTTTAGAGTATGTACTCTAAGTGAGCGCTGTAAGAGAGTACTGTTATTATTTAATACTAGAAGATAGCCCGTCAAAATGACGTGTTTCCATTTTTAAAAGGATGATAAAACATTACAACAACTTTGGTCAATCATAGCCACTTTAGGCTTAAACAATTTTGAAAAATACAAAGATTGAACATGAGGGAAAAATCTAAAAAAAAAAAAAATCAATAGAAATCTGTATTTAAAATTATAACAAAACTATCTGGTGGATGAAGAGGGATTGTAATGAACAAATGGTAAATGCATAAATTTTAAAAGAATAAAGTAAGGTAAAATATGAATTATAAAAGAATACATTGTGAAACTACAGCCAAAAAATATTTTAAAAAACTGAGAGAAAATAGTAAAAATATCCAAAATGTATAAAAAATTTTCCCATTTTGGCCATTTCCAGACGAATATCAGAAGGTAGGCAAATTTTTAATTGAATGGGTAAAATAATGGCATAGAATATGCAGCTAATGAATTTCACTCACAAAATTACAGTAATTATTTCACAAAAACATGCAAATTAACATGCATTAATAACGCAAAACATGCACTAATAATGCTATTTTAAAACATTTGTGAATTAACTATTTTATACCATTAGCTAATGCTTAAAAGAAAATACTTTATAAGATCGAAAACAAATGTCAACAATAAAGAGTAAACAATTGTGATTCGTTATGTGACAATGAAGTCATTCACGGCTGTAAAAAAATAAATAAATAAATAAAAATAAATAAAATAAATAAATAAAGCAACATGAATATAAAAATTCTAACAATATTGTATTTAAAACGCACCTTCGCTTTTCTTAAATAAAAAGTTTTAATTAAACACTGTTAAAAATTTGACTGTTTTGCTGCATCGACATTACACACATTTTATAGAAAATGACTACTTTACCGTATTACACTGTTAAAAATTTGACCCATTTGTTGCAGCATCACTCCACAGCTTTTATAGAATATCTCTTTTATGACCAATGAGAATGCTCCATATCACAGTAAAGTAACCGCTTTATATAAAAGCAGTGGAGTGATGCTGCAGCAAACGGGCCAAATTTTCAACAGTTGCTGCAGCATCACTCCAACGCTTTTATAGAAAACGGTTACTTTGTGTGTGTTACTTACAATGTATTCTATAAAAGCTGGGGAGTGATGATGCAGCAAAAGGGTCAAATTTTAATCAGTGTACTGCTAAAAATTTGACCCATTTACTGCAGCGTCACTCCACAGCTTTTATAGAATGTCTCTTTGATAACTCCATAACACAGCAAAGTAATCGTTTTCCATAAAAGCGGTGGAATGATGCTGCAACAAATGAGTCAAATTTTTAACAGTGTGAATATTGTGTTTGAAATAGGGAAAAGATTTCAAAGCACAGTAAAATGTAGTGACGTCATTTACAGCTCAAACTGTAAATCTGACAAATCAGAACGCTCCATTATGACTTTGGAACGTTTGCATTGGACAAAAAATTAATAGCCTTTAAAATCGGAGATAACTTTTCACAATGGAATTTGTCATTGGTCACAATAAGTGTTTTTTCTCGTGGATGCGTTGACCCCGGAATCGTTATACACGGAGGGATTTTATATATACAATATTTAATATTATTTCTTATTAACACACCCATGTTTAAAATAAAAAAATTCTCTGAGAATAACATTAGTGATACTCATAATTCGTACTCAGATCTTAAATTATGAATTTTGTCTATATACAGTACTAGTAAAAAAGTTCATTGCCCTATTGCTTTATCACTAAACTATCGCAAAGAGTACAGTATTCTTTTACAGTATGTACTCTAAGTGAGTCACATAAGAGAGTACTTTTATTATTTATTATTATTTCTTACTAAAACACCTGTTTTAAAGAGTTGCGATTCGTTTCATGTTAAAATTGCCTTTCTGGTTAGATTTGATGCAGGTATTCGTTTCTTAATGTGAATTAAACAATAATTTTCATAATTAAAAATATGTTTTAAAATCTGAAATAACTAAATTATATTTATTTCATTGTATCTACTTAGAAAAAAAGCTATCAGTTTTTTAGGGTGTTTTGAGCAAATATAAATAAAAATTTCTGACACGTATTTAATATTAGCGTCCTAGACTTTTGACCGCTTTTAATTCTATACAGTTATTATAAATTTATAAAATGTACATTTACCGCACTACCTTAATACAAAAATATCAAATATGATATAAAAAACGAGTGTTTCTTCTTAAAAATTCAAACTTGTAACAATTTTTGTAAGTAAACGGTATCTTTCAAACAACACATTAATGTGCTGTGAAGCATTTAAGTGTGTTCGTAATTATGTAAATACGCAGCACCTATAGTTGTCCTTCAGTCCGTCCGTTCGTTTGTCCGCCCGCATATAACAATGCAAAAACTACCGAGCCGAATCGTTTGAAATTTAAAATACCGTAATTTCGGGTGTATAAGCCGCAGATCAAACAATTCTTTTTCGACCCAGAATTTTCTAAGAAACAAATATAACTAGTTAGATTGCCGTAAATATTTGTATTCAATCACTAAATAAGATTTCTGGGTCCAAAAAGAATTGTTTGATCCGCGGCTTATACACCCGAAATTACGGTACATAATTATTACATAATTTTGTCGAGTCATTTCAAATTTTATGAAAATCGGATGGATAAATCAATTACAGGGACAATCAAAAACATTCCGTTACATTACGGTCAATGGAGAAAATAGTTTCATATGCATTTTAATGGTGTTACACTCATTCGAACATAATAAAATTTATACGAATCTATGAAGTACATATTATAATATACATATTGCACAAACTGTGATACAAAGAACATTTTTTATTGATTTACAAGGCCACACAAGTGTATTTTATTACATAATGGTATAGGGAGAACATTTTTTGCTGCGCGTTTTAATTATATTACACTATTTCACATTTTATGAATATGATATACGTTTCTGACGTGTAAGAAGAGTTACTATTCCTGTATATTTACAGGAAAACAAAAAAGATTTCGACCACTACACTGTATCCGAAGTACTGTCTATTATAACAGCAAGATCTGAATATTTTAAAAACTTCGTTATCGTAGGAACGCACCTCATTTTCTACGATTTACGTGCAATTTCCAACTTGTTTGTGTTGTGATTGTGTCCTTAATATGTTGCGAAATTATTGCTTCCTAGAAATGTTGGAAAATACTGCTATCTGGAAATGTGTTGTAAAAATGGTGTTGTTAATTGTATTGAAAAATGTTGTAAATAGTGTTGATGAAAATAGTTTCTTAAAATAGTTTTGTGTTGCATAACACTTTGTCCCCAAATTAACAACACATTGTGAACTTTTACAATTTAGAATATGATAAAAGAACACTAGTAAAACATTTTCAAAATATTTTCAAGATGGTGCCTTCAAAATGACAATTTTTAAAATGAACACAAACATGCATAATTGAAACAGCACAATCGAAAGCGATTAGAAGTTAGAAGTGTTGATTTTTATGTTCAGTTTGTGTTGCAAAAGTGTTTCATGCGTTTGCTGTCTAGGAGTTCTTTTTTGTTTGTACCACTGAGGAAGTTAATCTGTTTTTAACGATTACATTCTTATTTATTGTATCTTTATTATTTAAGTATCTATCTTTCTTTCTTCAAATGTATATTTTTAGAAAATGCAAATTATATAAATTTAAATGTAATTTCTTGTTATAAAAAAAGCAATAATTTAAAAAATGTATCATTTTAGCCATATCGAAAAGTTGATATATCGTTTGAAAAAAAAAAACGATTTTTTGCATGCGTATTTTTAATTTTTGAGTGCTTTAACCCTTTGAGCTCTGGTGGGTAAATTTATTCAAAATTCCAACTGTCACATTTGCACCAGTATTTTGCAAAGGAAAAAACCGGTTAACGATATACAAGAAAAAATGCATTAAACACTTTTCAAATAAATTTGGTCGAATTTCCTGGCGTCGTTGTGACATTTCGGAATTAAAATTATGTGGTAGAAAATTCTACCATCAGAGCTCAAAGGGTTAAGAGACGAATGTTAATTTCACTATAGAAATTTTAAAATACAGTTTGATTCTAAATTCTTGGTTGGGACAGGATATTGTAAAAATCATTTATTGTATACGATTGTATAAGCACAAGTGACGCGTTGAAATTAAAAAAAAAAAAAAAAAAAAAAAAAAAAAAAAAAAAAAAAAAAAACCCTCAGGGGACGTTTGGATTTTTTCTATATTCGAAAATTTCTTAATCGTACCAGAAAACTCCTATGTTATTCTATTCCTTATTTAAGGCAGACATTTTATGATTACAAAAAGAAATAATCCGTTGAAAATTTCCGGTTTGATATCGAAATTTTTGAATTAAAAAAAAAAAAAAATGCAAAACGGACAAATCTATCAAGCACACGAGATTCGTAAAAATAAATAGAAATGAATTTGATTTAATTCAAAAATGTCCATTTCACACCGGAAATTTTCAAAGAAGATTTTTTTTATCATATAATCATGAAATGTCTGTATTTAAAAAAAAGAAAATAGTACTAGTATAGGAATTTTCTGGTATGAATGAAAGTTTTTGAAATAAAAAAGTGTCAAATTAGCCCCTTTATGTTTTTCCATACATTCTTATATATTAAATTATTATAACAGAGTCCTGAACCAACCATTAAAGTTTGTACCACGAGAATCACCCTGCATTTAAAAGATTTTAAAATCACATTTTAATGCATAATTATAATACTAAAGAAAGAAGTTTGTCTGCGAGTGTAACTGTCGACAGTGCTTTGAAGAAACCGCTGCAGAAAGAGTTACATAATTTAGTAGGAAGAAACTTTTATGCATGTATTTTTGCTCCTTGAAGTGCGATTTTGGCTAAATATTTTTATTTAATTTTTATGCGATTTTTAGGAATTTTTTTCACGTTTGGCATCAATTTTTCCACATTAATAAAAATGCAGTTTCCTTCATTTAACCCAAAAATAAAAACTAGTCATATGTGGCAATCCCAAAACTTACTTCTATCTTATGCTTATTAACCCTTTGAGCTCTGATGGTAGAATTTTCTACTACATAATTTAAATTCCGAAATGTCACAACGGCACCAGAAAATTCGACCAAATTTATTTGAAAAATGTTTAATGCATTTTTTTTTTCCGTTCATATCCTTAACCGATTTTTTTTCTTTGCAAAATACTGGTGACAATGTGAAATTTGGAATTTTGAAAAAATTTACCCACCAGAGCTCAAAGGGTTATACTTCCTGCAAAATGCAGCATCAAAGTGCCACTGGTTAGGTGATTAAAATCAAAATATTATCAGCAACAATTTGTGTCAACTTAGAACTCAATCTGAAGTTTGATGAATACCCGTGCATTAGTTTTTGAGATAAAGCTGTAGAAAAAAATGCATAAATGCACCACATGTTGTGTGATGTAGGCCAAAAGTTAATCGGGATCGATTTTTTATCAGGTGCTAACTGAATCTGAAGTTGGATGAAAATTCATGCATTAGTTCTCGAGATACATTTATTGCAAAAGCGTGAAATTTGCAGCGTAGCAGACCCATCTGTGGGGCGAAATACACCAAAACCAAAACAAAACTGATCTATATCAGGCATTGATTGAATCTAAAGTTTTGTGAAATTTTGTGTATTAGTTCTTGAAACAGAGCTATTGCGATATTCAGGAATAATACATCAAGACAGCGCCAACTTTTGAGAGATTTACAGCAAAACGTAATCAGCACCATGTTAAATTAAGTACTAATAAAATCTAATGCTTTATGAAAATTCATGCCCTAGTTCTTGAGATATGGCTATTGCGGAAATAGTGAATAACGCAGAATAGTAGCGGCACCTGTTGAGCGTTATACACTAAAAACTAATCCCCTCTAGTTTATATCAAGGTGTAACAGAATCTAAAATTTTGCGAAATTCCGTGCATTAGTTCTTGAAATAAAGTGTCCATAAAATTTTTGTCACATACAGACAAACTTACAGGCTGGCTGACAGAATCACAGACTCACAAACTCACACACAGATATTTTGTAAAAACATGTTTTTCGGGTTCTCTAATCCCTAAAACGTATCCGTCGAAAACAGGATTTCGAAAATTTTCATGAATCCAATACTTTTTTCTTGTAAAAATAGAAGAAAGTAATAAAATAATTTAAAAAATATAAAATTTTGTTATAATGAAAATTTGATATATCCTCCAAAAAAATAATGATATTTTTGGATGCATATTTTTACTTTTGATAATCTAAATTGACAAATAACAATTTAATGTTAGGCATTACAAAAATATTTATTAGAAAAATATTTGAAATATTTTAACAGTACATTTCAATACATCTTTATAATAATAATAAAACAGAAGATAGTAAGGAAGTGATCCTGTCGACGATGTTTTGAAGAGACTGCTGCACATAGAATTACAAAATTTGGAGAAAAGATACTTCTAAGAATGCAGTTTCGCACCTCGAAGCCCGATTTTTGATATTATAAATAGATTTTATTTATGGGATTTTTAACTATTTTTTTTTTCACGTAACGCAATGATTTTTCTACATTTCAAAAACGGAATATGGTTTCATTCTTCATTCATGGCTGCCAACAACTACGCTTATTTACAGTCAAATAAACATGTTAAAAACAGAAATTATTGCAAATGATTAACAATATGTGCTGTAATGCATAACGTTGAATGTATTTGGCATACATTTTACTAAAACATTTTTGTGGTTACAAACATGTTTATATGATTTAAATAGGCGTAAAAGTTGGCAGCTCTGTTCATTAAATCATCATTTTCATTGCATTTTGTGTTCTTTTGAATAAGGTATATTCAGAGTTGGTATAGTGATGTTTGAAGTTTTCGCGAAGTTTTTATGTGATTTTCTGTATTTTTTCCATATTTTGGAGCGATCATTTGACATTGGTAATAGGAATTAAGACACTTTTAGCCTAATATTTTGCTGAATTTTAATGCAATATTTATTGTGATTCTTGGGAGATTTTTTGCATTTCGCATCGATCATCCATTTTATCATTCTGTATAGAATTCTTACAATGTTCTTATTACAAAAACCACATTTAGTAAATTTCGTTCTCCGCGATTTTTTAAATTTAGCTGTTATTAATGCAATTTTAAGTGCGATTTAAAATGCGATTTCTAACTGTTTTTGAATCCCACGGCGTCGAGTAATTTACATTTAAAGGCAGAATTTGGCCTCAAAATTTTATTATCGCAATGTAGTAATTAAAAAAAAATCCTAAGATGTCTAAAATTCGAAATTTTTGTTGGAAGTGTTTTTTTTTTTTTTTTTTTTTTCAAAAATTGTATGGGAAATTATAAAGCTTTAATAGCAACTTGTTGAGAAAGCAATAGAAAATCCTCCACTGGTGACTCTTAAAGTCAAAAGATAAAGCGAAGCAGCAACTTTTCTTTATATGGAAATTCATAAAAGTTATTCGAAACAATCGTATATCAATAAATTTTTTCAACTATCGACTACACTAAAAAAAATTAGTGTGACTTTATATCGAAAATGGTGCCAAAACGTTTTACCAAAAAAGGTGTAAAGAAACACAATTAGTAAATTGGTGTAATGAAACACTGATATTTGACTGGTTAAAGAATGGTGTCACACCATTACTCATTTTATGTACTTTAATAAATTTGTCATGTTTTTGGAAAAAAATATCTAAAGGAAAATGCTTTTCATTTTAAATGAAATCAGGGTGCGTAGTCATCAAGAAACTCAGAGGATTTTAATTATTTTAGTACCAGAAATTCTTTAAAGTACTAGTTGTTACACCTGAAAAAGGATTTATTTTTCGTTAAATAAAACAGATTTTACATTTTAAAAATTCTGGTAAAAGGTGCTTACAAGGTGCTTCCAGACTACGCAACCTGGAAATATTAATTTTCAAATGTCACTTTTAAACAACATTCAAAACCACAGGCAAATTAAATAATAAAAAAAATCTATATTGCTAAAAAGGAGTACAGTTTCATTCTTCTAATCTCCTATATTAAATTTTGCATTCTTTTGAACAAGGTGCATTCGGAGTTCGTACAGTGATGTTCGAATTTTTCGCAAAGTTTTTATGTGTTTTTTTTTCCTCATTTTGCTGTGATCTTTTGACACTTGTAATAGTGATTGTGCTTCAAACTTTTAGCCTAACATGGTGTCATCTGCGATTTTTTAAGTTTGCCGAATTTTAATGCGATATTTAATGTGATTCTTTTGAGATTTTTTGCGTTTCGTATCGATTTTTTATCACTCTGTGTCGAACTGCGATTCCAATGTTCATATTACAAAAACCTCATTTAGTAAATTTTGTCCACCGCGATTTTTGAATTTTAGTGGTTTTTAATGCATTTTAGTGCGATTTCAAATGCGATTTTTAACATCTTTCGTGTCCCCCGGCGAGTATTTTACATTTTAACACTAGAACGCCGGGAAATTTTACGCAACTTTTATAAAATACATTTAAAACCAGAAAAAATATTTGAAATTATTTAGTTTATTTGTTAAGCTCATTTCATTGCAACTGATATATAACTTATTTCTTGAAGATTTTTCTGGTTTGAATTGGCCATCAGTTTAGTGATCGGTGTCCATTTGACACCTTCCCGTCGTTCTAGTGTTAAGGCGGAATTTGGCTTCAAAATTTTATACTAATGAAGTAATTTTTGTAAAAAATCCTAAATTTTCTAAAATTTAAAATTTTTGTTGGAAGTGAATTTTTTTTTCCAAAAATTGTATGGGAAATTATAAAGCTTCAAGAAAAACTTGTTAAGAAAGCAATGGAAAGTGATCCTTCACTGGTGAGAATTCAAAGTTAAAAGAGAAAGCGAAGCCGCATCTTTTCTCTACATGGAAATTCATAAACTTTATTCGAAACAATCGTATATCAATATTTTTTTTCATAGCGTAAACTTTACACCAGAAATGGTGTCAAAAAGTTTCCACCAAAAAAGGTGCAAAAAAACATCATTTATAAATTGATGTAAAGAAACACCGGTAAATAACTGGTGTAAAGAAATCCACTTTTGGTGTAAAGATACACCATTACTGATTTGATGTACTTTATAAATCTGTAAGTTTTCGAGGAAATAATATCTTAAGGAAAATGTTTTTCATTTTAAATGAAATATTAATTTTCAAATGTCACTCTTAAAAAACATTCAATACCCCAGGCAAATTTAACAAAAATCTCCATATTATCCCATCCGTTCACATAATTATCTCATTAGTATTCGTATCTAGTATTGCAATTATATTTACTAATACTTACAAATATTATGATTCATAAAAGGATTAATATAATTAATTAACTATTCAAATAAGCCCAAATTATTGTACATTTTTAATTGTTGATTATAGTCAATCTTATAGCCGAAAACTGAAATGAAACCGTAAATGAACGACAAATGCTCCACAGTTGTAGCTCCAATTCAGTGATACATATCAATCTCATTATGTTTTATTCATCCAAGATCATTAACATGGAAAAATGATTTATAATGCAAAGTTTTTATTCTTTCATATCTCTGTAAAAAAAACTGTAAATGCTTCTTTCTCTTTGCTCTAATGAAAACATATTGTGATTCACATAAGAGATTCATATCACTACCTGATTTATCGTATAATGAGTAAAATGAACCGCACATGATGTTTTGCCATGGACTGTAATGAAACAAAATTCTTTTGTATGTCCCTGTAAACATATTATAAAAGCTACATAACTCATTATCAGTTGCTTAATAGTTATAGAGAACTTCAAAAACATAAAAATTACTTACAGGGTAATCCAGTGTAATTATGAGAGTTAGACCTCGGCCAATTGGCTTGACAGATAGTGTGGCAAGAGTTTCATAAATACTTCAAAATATTAAACAAATTATAAAAGATACACACTTAATTTTCAATATTGAAAGTTCTATTGAGAGCCATTATAACAGAAAAAACACATGGTAATCCGAGTGTATTTATGAGAATTATAGCTCGGTCAGATGGCTTGACTGATAGGGTGGGAAGGATTTCATAATTACCGTAATTTCCGGCGTATAATTTGCGGATAAAACAATTATTTTTCGACCCAGAAAAATATAAACATAAAATAGAACTTCACAAATCGCGTTAAATATTTGGCTTCAATAACTAAAAATTTCTGGGTCAAAACAGAATTGCTTGACTTTCGGATTATACACCGAGAATTACAATACTTCAGAATAATTTTCATTAATACTTATTAACTGAGTTGAAAAGAATTAAAAAGATAGTTATTAAAAAATACTTTAAATATAAGGTCAGTGGGCTTTAAAAAAAATAAGCAAATTCATTGTTTTATTTTATAAATACAAATACAAAATGCTTTTCAAGAAGTGGTTGAATTTCCCTTATCCATATCGCACTTTGACATTTCAATACAAAAACGGAATGATTCCTCTGTTTACGCTTTTTCACATAATATAATTTTATACCCTTTTTAATGTAATTCC
Organism: Maratus speculifer; assembly: GCA_964019185.1. Lineage (NCBI taxonomy): Eukaryota > Metazoa > Arthropoda > Arachnida > Araneae > Salticidae > Maratus > Maratus speculifer. Next base: position 59,573,907 of record OZ025299.1, on the reverse strand, counting down.
TTTCAATCATTTTACCTCCCAGTAGCACTTATTTCAAATATTTTGAACATGAATCTAAAAAAATGTTGTTTAACTTAGCACTGTGTATTTAAAACACAACACATTTGTTTGATGCATTTTCTTTTGAAAAAGATAGATTTTAGTAGAATAGAATCAAAGTTTTCTATCATGAACAAAAGAATGGATTTGAAAAACCTAATGTAGGTTTTCGCATTTTTCAATCTAGTGATTTCTAAATGTTATTTCTCTCGCATATATATCTGTTAGATTATGTATTTCAACATTGTTCGTGTTTCAAAATGCAGTTTTGTTATTTAGGGATTTAAATGAAAAGTTTCTTTTATTTATAGATCATCTATGTCACTGGTTTTTGTCGGAATTTATGTACGCAGATTGCATTAGAAAAAATCATGCTTATAGCCAGTGCTGCCAGTGGGCTACTTTTCTAAAATTCAGATTTGTTGATTGGTATCATACTTTTAAAACGGTAAATTACATTTTGTTTTCGCCTTAATTATCATGTCAATAATTAAGGCACATTTTATCATTTGTAAAAAGTGGTGCCAATCAAGAATCTAAATTTAAAAATAGTAGCCCATCTGGAAACGCTGCTTATAGCTTTAAGCAAAAATTATCATTAGCAGAGCTGCCAACTTCTACGCTTTATTAAATGATAGAAACGTGTTTGCAACCACAATTCCTTTTACAAAATATATGCCAAATATAGTCAGTGTCATACATTAAAATATATATCATAAATTATTAAATAACATTTCTGATTCTACTATGTTTATTTGAACTTCAACAGGCGTAGAAGTTGGCAGCCATGTCATTAGCATTCTTTTGTAATGCTAATTAGACAAGTATTACACCACGAAAATAGTAAATCAATTAAATTAATTTTTATGAAATGATTATTTACGATTTATCCGGTACATGATGGTGATATTTAATGGTAGTTAACCGTAAATTTAATTTTGATGAAAAACACAATGTGTTAAAAATAATAACAAGTAATTTTTTGCAGGAAAAATAAAAGCAACATTAAATGATTACTTTGTAATTGTTCACATTTATTCATGTTATTAACCTTGCTGATTTTTCTTTGTTTACTTTCTGCTCTCCAGTTGGCATAATTTCGTAAGACTTGGCGAATAAATAAGTAGAATGCTATATTCATATTTTAAATAGTTAAACTTAAAACTACATTATGTGTAAATTACTTAACCCTTTCCGGCACACTGTGCCCGGTCTGGGATACCTAATTTTAATTCCAAACTTGCAAACGGTACCAGTAATATTTTACTAATTTTTTTCTTTTATAATAAAAGCTTAAATTAAGTATTTCAAAATATCTAAAAAATTCGCATGTGAATTCCACTGTCAGTCGATAATATCCCATTTTATTACAGATTTTGCCAGTGCCGGAAAGGGTTAAAGATGACAAAAAAAAATTTAAGAGGCGTTTTATATATAAATTACTTTTAATCCTTTGTACTTTCAACTGTAAACACAATAATTCACCGAGAATATAAAGTAAAATAAAAATACAAATATCAACATTTTTATTTTCAAATGTTACATAATTGGAGTGAAAGTGAAAGTCAAATTTTTAGATCCGGAAAATAAAATGTAAATATTGGTATTTTATTTTTATTTTTATTTTATACTCTCGGTCGATGGCTGTGTTTACAGTTGAAAGAACTAAGGATCAAGAATTTGGATCAATTTACTTAAAGAAACATAATAGAAGTAATAGTCCGCGTGCCTTAAAATCTACATTTTATTGTTTGAATGTGTAAACACTAAGCATTATTTATAGCGTCTAAAACTATGCGGAGTGAAATGCATTAAAAAAATTAAGCCATTTATTATGCAAAGTCCGATTTGAAATCATTTTTGATTATTTGGAAACGCCAAATTCCCACCGGTAAGTTTTAATAGTTATTTTTACAGTGCAAGAGGCTACATATTCTACAATTAAGAGAAAATTACTGCTCAAAATTTTATGGTGAAGTTTCAAAATTTAAAAAAAAACTCTTTGAAATGAGATATTTTATACTTAACCTTCCTACCCTGAATGAGTGTAATCGACCTAGTCCTACAATGCGTTTCATTCAATTCAAACCAGAAGATTTTTCATAAAGTAAATTAAATAAATAGCGCAAAGATTTAAGTTAAAAAAGTATGTTAAATGAATTTAAATAAAATTTCTGATGTGAAATATTTTAATCAAGTTTGAGTAAAATTTCAACAAATTAGGAAGGTTAATGGCCTAATATATACCAGAGTTTTCTTTCATTGCTACTGTATCATGTATTACAAAATGAATTTGTTTAATTCTCTTTTTCGCAAAATTTAATTTTAAATTTATTTTTACCATAGTTTAAGTTGCATCATAAACATCTAAAAACTCATTGAATTTCGATTCATTCGTAGCAATAGACAATAATTCATAGCTCTATCAATTGACTCTTTGCGATGGAGGCATTCTGACCCATACTCCTTACTCTCCGGACATTGCTCCGTCCGATTATTATTGGTTTATTTCTCTCAAAAATTCTACACACACAAAAAAACCTCTTTGAATGACAGAAAAAATTACCTTGGTAAGTATTTTACCAAAACAGTTTTGGTAAGAAGGTGTTATTAAACAACCAAAAAGTTAGAAAAAGGTTTTTTTTTAAACAGATGGGCACAGCGTTCTTCAATAAAATATTACATTTATAAAAATTTCTATGGTTTACTTATTGCAAAAAAAATAAATAAATAAATAAATAAAAAAAATAAAAAAAAATAAACTATTGGGACAACCCAATATAACTAAACTGAATACCTGTTTCACTTTCTAGGAAAAAACGGCAGATTATAGCGGAGAAAAATTATGTTAAAACACATAAAGCATTTTAGATAAGGCATGTTTTATCGCCTTAACAAAATGACTATGTATTGTTGATACGTAAAAAAGTTATTAATTCTTTTAGATTTTTAAATCACAAGATTTTAAGAAATTCGCCTTTTACCTATAAACATTTGAATAAACAATTTTATTTTACTTGAGAGAGGTGTAACGAAAAATTAAAAACAAATATTATTTTTTAAATTTAATTTTAAATAGTGTTTGTTTTTAGTTTTTTGTTACACCTCTCTCAATTAAAATAAAAATTTTTATTCAAATGTTGATATGCAGATATTATGGAGTATTGTACAAAATTTCTATAGAAACGTAAAACAAAAGTGAATCCTTTTAGTTGCCCAAAATTAGTACTTAAATGTTTGAGTATCACACTGTTCATAATCGAACTCTTCACAGATGAAGAATATTTTTATTAAAAAAGCTCAAGAAACATTCAAATTTTCATAATTGAAAAACGAGTTAGTCTGATTACAGATACCATTTATTTTTACTCAAAAAGCAGGATACTGTTATCAATAAAAAACAAAAACCTTACAAAAAGTTCTGCCGTTCCTGTAAATTCACTAGATGTACAGATTTTCTTATATTTAAGCAGATGATTTTTTGCGATTAAATTATCGAACTATTTTAAACATGTATTGAATGGAAAAAACTGCAATAGATCAACAGCTATAATTCCCCCCCCCCCCAACACCTAATATATATAAATAGATATGTAATAATGCACTACTGTATTGCTGCTGCTGTATTATACGTAGAAAATACATATTACAGAGTGATTAGAAATTAAATTACCATGTTAAAAATATTTTATCTTTTACGAACTTCTCTTTACAAATAAACGTACAAACTAATTTAATAAGAAACGTTAAATGTAATTTGTAATATTAAATTTGCATTTTTGCAATTCTTGAAGTTATCTATGTGAGCTTACTCACCATTAGTTTTTTTTAATTAAGTAATTGGATTTATAACTTCATCAATCATATAACAATTTGATTACTTCAACCTCATTACATTGAAAAAAATGAAAAAAAAAATTCTTAATCTACGATAACGCATAATAATCAGGAGCACAAATATATAATAACTTTTTCCGAGTCACCAATGATTCCGGAAAGTATTTCTTTATTTTTAGAAATCTCACAAAAAACTTATTTTCGAATTTTAAAGAATCGTTTAAAAAAATTATTAGCTGTCTAATTTGCATGAATGCTTCCTTGTAGCTTTTACAATGCACTGATCAGTTTTCTGAACCGAAAAACTCAATTTTAGGTATTCTGTACATTCTGAAGTAAGCATTTTCAATTGCATTACTAAATACAATAGCAATTGCATTACTAAATTTGTGCATGCAAATGTAACAGAATAATGTTAATTTTCATACTAATGTTAATGTTGTTAATATTGTATGTTTGTCTGTTAAACAAGTTTTCTAAATGTCAAAATATTTACTTGAGAATTGTTAGCAACCAAAAAAGTGATATTCCGATATGAAAAAAAAAACTTATTGCACAGTAAAAACTACCCAGAAACATTTCAGAAAATGACAGAAATCTAATTTTTTTTTAATTTCATTTTTTTTCTTTAAATTACCAAAATAAATATTTTTTCTGAGGTTTTAAAATGTAAAGCACAGCTTTTTAGAATCTTCGGTGAACTGAAAAAAGCTATTATGTATTTTAGTTCTTGATTATGACACATCCCTTTTAAACTAAGAAACAGCTCTCATTTTTACAGTGCATATTAATTTATTTAAGAAAGAAATTATCAATTAACAATTGATTTCTTTTTCTTTTTGGAATACATCTTGTCGTAGGATTAAAGCAAATTTTCTAAACCACGATGCAACTGGATATTTCTACTAATTTCGGTGTCTACAGCTATGAAACACTGATTGGGAAATTTTTGAAAACTTTTTTGAATACTTTTTACGTTTTTTTAATATTTTTTCGGAACTTTCTACAAATTTCCTTTTTAAAAAATTTGACCCCAACTTTCTGGGAAAAAAAGGGATAACACATTTTGGGTTTTGCGCACTAGATTGAGACTTTTCGCACAAAATACTCGGAGAGATACCTCATAGAAGTGATAGTATTCGAAGGAATTACTAAAAAGTACAACTGCGATGGTAAAATTAGGTGATAAGGATGAAAATTTTCTTGTTTGTTACAATTTCTATTTGTAGACAACCCTCTAAGCTAGAGGTGCACAACCTGTGGCCCGCGGGCCAAACTCATACCACTAATTTTATGCAGAATAATTTTCCTTATAATAGTGACAGAAGCTTTGCTATTAAATAAAACAAACGCCACTTTTCAAATATTCTGGTGGCAAACGATTTTCTAGCAAAAAGGTTGTGCATCACTACTCTAAGCAATATTTAACCCTTTGACGGTTAAAGCACTTTTATTCATAAAATACTAAAATGATTGAATGACACCGGAATTTAAAAACAAATTTATTTCATAATATATAAATGGTTTTTTTTTACGTTCTTTGTAAAATTAAAATTTTCATTTAAAAATTCCGGTGTCAGTATGGCATTTCACAATTCAAATTAAGTGGTATTCTGGGCGCGTATACGCGCTTATAACCACGAAAGGGTTAAGTGTAGAGCTATTTGGCAGATGTTTATGCTAATCGATTGGTACAAGAAACATTGAGTTGCGTCAAAGTATACAGGGAGAGAAGCGGTTTGCCCAGAACCGTAAAATGAAAATTAGATTTAAAGAAAAACTCGCTTATAGCTATTCTCAAAGACAATCTGTCTGTATTTCAACAAGTTTTCGATTCACCTTTGAACAAAAAGGTGTCAATTTGACAAATGTATTTATTAAGAATCCATCTAGTCTAACTGTTTTCAGATTTATATATTTCATAAAATTCTCTCAAAAATGGCATTTTAAACAGAATATCTAGACGCAGCAGAGCAAGAAAGGAAGGAAACTTCTATTTTGTGTCGATAATCTCTTAAAACTCAAAATGTAATTCATTTTTTAGACGATGAAAAAAACTGTTCGATTACAAATCATTTTAATAATCATGTTTTCATGTTCAAAAATGAGTCAGGGAATGTGTCAGAAAGCTCCACGTTCTTGACTGGGGAAAATACATTTGAAAATCGCCCCACTTAACCCATTAGTGCCTATCGTTCCATTTTTGGGACAGTTTAAAAAAATTCAAGTAAGCGCATTTCACACCAGCAAAAAGAAGGGTAAATAAATACTTTCTTTATTGAGACAAAGTCCTTGATAAATTAGGATAATAGTTATTATTGCTTTAAAAGTGGTGGGAAAATGCAAAATTTGAATTTTAAAGAAGAAAATAATTCAGGCACTAATGGGTTAATCGTCGCGCTCGAGACATTCACGGGCTGCAAGTTTCATTTCTTTTATTCAAAATTGTTTGATTCCCACCAGTTTTATAAAATAGTGTAATTGATTTTATTTTGGTATCAATTTATTTGTCATTAAATAGATGAATATATTTTTTCAAAAAAGTGGTAGCAATAATGAATTTGAATTTTTAAACCTTAGTTTAATGCGACCATTAAGGGGTTAATGGAACATTTATAAATTAGTGCTAATGAGAAAAAGCAAAGAAAAGCGACTGCTCCAGCATTGAAATAACTAAACATTATAAAAATACGTCTATAGATATGACTGAAGCGCCTTTCACATTCTTTTTCTTTGCATATCTCATAATTTTAAGGAATTTGATACAGCCTGAAGACGTTTGTCCTTAATCGCTTAAAATCGAAGAAAATATTACACAATAACAGGTTCAATCTGTACGAAAGATTTGTTCAGTATTACTTGTTTGTTAGAATTCCTCATTAATTTAAAATTTCTAATTCCCATGTCACCTTAGGCTATTTCCATGAGTACTTGTAGTGTAAGTCACAGGCTACGATTTTTGGCTACCAGTATTATAGAACGAAAAAAATGTGATTAATTTTATTGGCACATTCTCATTAATTGAATAAGGCCAAGCAGACTTTTCTAAAATAACGGTGGCTAACAAGTATAGCAATTAATAAGTTATGTGACTTACACTACAGAACCCATGGAATTAGCCCTTACAAATAATTCGATACCACATATGCTACTTGTAGGCCACCCCTTAAGTGAGGTAAAATTGCACCTGTAAAACATCTTCAAACTGTCTGCTTAAAAATTACCCTATAATCCAAGAGCCGACCGCATAAAACCCTAAGTCATCGAGCACACGAAAAAATCCTTTATTTTATGGGAAAATAGTAATAGAGGAATTTAATGACCCTTGTCTGCCGGAAGTGAAGTGGTGCATAAGCCAAAAATTGATACCACTAGTGGTTGATTTGTAGGTTTTACACTGTGTTTTCCTGCACCCAGTTTTCCATGTTTTCATACTTTTGATTGAACGGCAAACACAACGGTTTTGTGCGCTCGGCTCTTGTTCCTTAATTAAAAATATTAACACGCTGACACTGGTGCACTGAGACATATATCCCTAATTTCAAAATGTTTGACATTTTCGAAACTCGTATTGCTGTTGTAACATTGAAATGTTCGTATATTTAGAACACCGGTATATAAGTATTTCATTAGGTTATCGCACGTTAAGAGATTTTGTTGTGTAATGATATTTCGTGTTTTCAGTAAAAAGTAAAATTGCAATAATTTAAGTAAGTAGCGAATAATTTCATGGAGTTTGTGTACAGATTATTTACGAAAAAACTTCACTGCCTATGTAAAATCAGAAAACATTCGAGATTTCTGGACTTTCAAAATGTTAAATTTCAATATAAAAAAAAAAATTCAAAAGAAAAAGTTATGAATATATTTGATTTTAGACAGTATGGAATAATGACTTAGTTTTATTAACTTTATTTCCAAAAATACTTTGCTAATGAAAATCGCAACGAGAACATTTTTAAATATTTTACAATATTTAAGTTTTATTCAGTTTTATCAAATATTCAAGTTTTTTTTTTCGTTTTTGCAAAGCCGAAAGTAAAAAAGTACTTTTGTCTTGAAAGTTCCACATATCAAAACAAACATTTACTGAAAATGCCAATAAATTACCGCAGTTACTTTAACCTCTTCAGACCTGAGCATAAAATAACTCTACAAATATATATTTATTGCTTTTGCATAATCGAAATGACACCATAGAGGACAAAAATAGTCATCTTTATGAAATCAGTACTTTATGGGACTGGTAATTTAGGTTTACAAATATGGATGTAAAAATACTAATCCCCTTAAAACATCTGTTTAACTATCAGTAATATAAATTTACGCAATAACAAAATTAAGGTCTTTAAAAAAGTAAATGATCAGCAAATCCCCAAAATTTTTTATTGTAAAGTATTTGAGTTAAATAATCATGAATATTTCTTACTTTCTTGGCCACAATGTCTTGAAGGTATTTTTGAAACTCGGATGAATATAAAATTTATTTTATGACGTAATATTCTTCAGTGCTGACATTTATTGGTTTTGTTTTAAAGCAAAAAACATTCAGCTGTATAGAAGTAAAGTAAAAGTGCAAAACATTCGATCAGTTTATTTTTTATGAGGAAAAGAATGAAGGTACACATTTGTGTACCTCAGGTCTGAAGAGGTTACACCGTATTTAACCCGGGAGTACACGCGCCGGGTCTTTTTGACCCGGAGTGCGTATGATTTTTGCAATTGTAACCACTTATGTTTTAAAGGTAATCTTCAACTTATTTCATCGCAAAATTTGTAAGGATTGTCTCCGCCTAAATAAAACGACGGTTATAATTTGATTTTATTGGTGACAAAGTTAAAACCATTTCTACCCTGAGTAAGCGCGTGTTCTCCCGGGTTAAAATAGATTATTTTGGAGAGTCGAGTTTATCCAAAACGAGGCTTACACAACGGAAGATACGACAGTTCTTTTCTTACAATACTCCATACAACGATCGTCGCTTTACGTTCGTCGCAATTACTTGAACACACCGTCCACCTACAAGAAACGAAAACGTAACACCACCTCAAAAAAAAAAAAAAAAAAAGGGTATGTCAGACAACTGTTTGATTTTTTTGGTTTGTGTCTTTATTTTGATTTCAATATTTATAATCATGCCAACTAACACTGTTTAGAAGACTACGTACAATGGCGCCAACTTTTGAAAAATATTGGGTTGGCCCAAAAATATTGGGTGGGCTCAAAAATATTTTTGTGAAATGGTGCGAGCAGTTTGTTTTTCTTAGAAGGATTAATAGATTCTGACCATTTTAATTCAAGCTATCATGTTTTAATAAAGTTGCAATTTTATTAAATTATAATATTATGCGTTTTTCCCTACAAAAACATTTATGTTTACTGTATTGTCAAGATATCATGAACATGACTACAAATTGAATTAGAAGAAAATTAAACATGGAAGCAAAACGCATTTGGGATTTATGGATGTCAGTCGGATAATTAAAACACATTGTCATTGGCAAAATAAATTTTATTCTAAGTAGAAAAATGAATAATAAAATAATAATGAAATAAATAACTAGAACAATGAAAATTGGGTACAATATGATTCAAAATTATTGGGTGGGCTCGAGTCCCACGGGCCCATATATGTTGGCGCCAATGACTACGTATACTGTAAAAAAAAAAAAGGCTGCAGCAGGGCTGCCAAAGGGAAAATTTTTTTAATTCGGACCAGTTTCTCTAAACAAAAATCTTCAACAAGCACATTGACAACACTTGGAAGAAAAATATAATACTTAAATTTTTTTATTAGAAAAATATTGGTGCAAACAGACTATAAAAATAGTCGCCTCTGGCAGCCCTGCTGCAGTAATTTTACTGCACAGGGCTCGTACAGGTTTTGAAATTATCAAGCCCGGAAATTCTTCACTCCCAGTATTTTTTTATGGAAGATCTTCCTTTAAAAATGACGAAATTCCGCATTTAAACTAGATTTATTTTTTAATTAAAAAAATGCTGGAATTTCGCCTGGGAAATAACGGTATCCGTACGAACCCTGAATGCAGCAGAGATTCCAGGAAAAGTTAATAAAAATTACTAATTGCTTCAAAAATCTAAAGAAAAATAAATTACTAAAAATGAAATCAACGCGATTACGAGTGACAGGTTTGATGAATTTGTGACTCTACGTTGTTTCGCCCTTTCTTTTTGTTGTTAAATATACAATAACTTTAAATGTCTTTTTCTTTCACAAGTCAATAAATAAAAGAAGATCAACATTTAAAATCTCATCTCTTAAAACTTTCACTTTATAATTTAATTAATAAAAAATCATTGCTCCAAACAACATGTACGAGACTTTAGAAATGTTAACTGCTCAAACTCTTCTTTACACCACATTAGACTACAAATTTAATTAATTTTAAAGAAAACTTCTTAGTTTGAAAAGTACAAAACTTTTTAAGAGTTTTGAGAATACTTTAAAATTATCATACATTAATATTTCACCACTGTCATGGCGTAATTTTAACGCAAAAAATATTTTGTTAACAATAGTCAAAGATTATTAAGGGTATTTTTTTTTCCTTTTATATATTTTATATTTTTATTATTTTTTTTAGGGAAGAGAAATAAAGATGTTGAAATTATCAAAAAAAACCCATAAAAAAATTAAGAAAAATTTTGCAAATATTAAGTGCGTTAGTAATTAATATAATTAATTAATATACGTATTAATCACTACGTATTAATTAATATAATTAATACGCAGTCCTACAGCCGTCGCCTGGTCCGTCTGTTTCTCAGCATGTAACAGTGCACAACTACCCAAACGAATACAGTAAAACCCATATAAATCGGATTAATTGGGGAAATCAATCCCAATTCGGATTACCAAAAATCCGGATTATCTGGAGAATTCGAAAAAAATGAAATGAAATAAAACATGCTTACAGAAAATCACCTTTATGCTAAACTTATTGAATGTTTACAGGACAGTAAAAATGTTTACTTTGTAATAAAAAACTTTTGAAATTTTCTGCTGTGCCAGTTTTCTATACCTTTTGCGAGCCGTACGGTCACGCATACGCTTTAGCATAAGTAGTTCGTTGGGTGTAGTCTGAACCTGGCGTTTAAAATGAACCATTAGTTGTTCTAGATTTCAAGAAAAGATTTTTTTATTTAGAATAAGACGATGAAATAACTTAATGCTACGGAAATTAGTCAATCGCTTCCAAACTTGAAAAAAAAAAAAAAAAAAAAAAAGACCAAATTGATCCGGATTAACGGGGTCCGAATTAGCGAGGTTCTACTGTAGTTTCAAATGTAATGTATAAAATTGTTTCAGAATTTTGTCGAGTCATTTCAAATTAATGAAAATTGAATCAAAACTTAAATATATGAATAAAATATATTTATAATTAATTTTTCACTAAATATGTGTTCACCGATGCTGGGTCTATTTGTGTGTCTCATGTTATGCAACAAATTTTTGTGTTCATGTGGACATTTCCTTTGCTGCAATTTGCAGCCTTATCAACAAAATGAGTGAGAATGTCAATCTGGGCATCGTCCTTGTAGCTTAAATGGTAGGGCACTTGGAGCACTATTTCAAGAGTTCCGGCTTCGATCCCCGGCTTGGACATTTTTCACTCAGTTGATTTTATGCTTAACTAGCAATGTGATAGCCCAAAAGTGTTTAAGCAAATCTGACGCAGAAATTTTTAGTAAAAAAAAAATATAATAATAACAATGGTAATATGGAAGCAAATGATTATGTAAATATAGACTAGATTCTGAAATATTGTTTAAAATATTTTTTTTTTTTTTTTTGAATAGTTGATCAACTTCGTTGCAGTAAAAATTAACTTGATTAAATTGGCACGCGAATCATTTACATAGCTGCCAGCTTTTACGCATTTCTCCTACCACAAAAATTTTACAGTAAATATTGTCTTATTTAATCGTCGAAATTTTAAGATTAAACAAACGGATAATCTTTGTACAATTTTAGTGGTAGCAAAATTGCGTAAAAGTTGGCAGTTATGCATTTAATTATTTTGTACATTCAATCAGAATAAGTTTGGGCCACCTTTATGAAATTTTATTCATTCTGCCATGGTGGAAACTTGACGAAATATTTCCAAAGAGCTACCAAATTCACACTAGTGCTGCTATCTACTATATTTTGAGACCAAAACATTGCCGTTAATTCAAGTGATGTAGCAGATTTAATCTTTTTTTCTCTCTTGGACCAAATTTACACCATCAGTCAAAGTTACACTGATTAACACTAGAACCGCGGGAAATTTTACCCAAGTTTTATAAAAATAATTCACTCCAGAATTTTTATTTAAGTCTATTTTAGTTATTTATTTTAAATAATTTTTGTGAAGCCTATATGTAAATTATTTTAAGAAGATTTATCTAGTTCGAATCGACATCTTTTCATTGAGTACGGGTCAAAATGACCCGTCTCCGCGGTTCTAGTGTTAACTGTATTTTTTTAAACTAATTAAGCTAATTCAGAAAACAATGAATGTTAATTTTCTTGTTGTAAATAAATACAGGAGGAACTAAATGATGAAAAAAAAAAAAAAAAAAACAAAGAGGCATTAAAGCAGATAAAATTTTACCTTGTACATTTTCTCATAAAATTTCTTTACATAAAACCCAAAATAAAATACTCAGATTACTTAAAGGTGCTTTTTATTAATAAAACCTAGTACTTTCGAGCATGTCATGCTCATCATCAGGGTTAAAACAACAAAAGAGTAAAAGTCGAAGGCTGAGTTCTTTTATACGAAGTGAAATGATCCAAAGACAACGTAAAAAAGGGGGGAGAAGTCGGAATGTTCCAAATTCGATAGAAAGGGGGGTTCAAGTTATTTTGAGCAGATTGTATCATATTCTTGGAATATCGTACGACAAAGTATCGTTACAAGTATTGTTAGCTCGACATAAAATTTCAATTGATTCCATGATTTTAATCTTCTGGTAATTTGATATTTTATTTAGTAATTTAGCTTTTTTGAAATCTATTATAACTTCTTGTTCCTGGTACAGTTTAGAGAGAGCGGTATTGCATCGTTTAAGCCTGATATCTGCAATGTGTTCTGACAAACGCTTCTTAAATTTCCTGGTTGTCATTCCAATGTAATCTGCTTTCTTTTTGTTCCCCATTATTGTGGCTGCGATTGAATATACACCTGCTGAATCTTCCATGGGGTTAGGATCGATGCTATTGTGAAGTCTTGTGCTTAATTTATTAGGGAGGGGGGGGGGGAAAGCAATTAAATGTAGATTGTATTTCTTTAATTTAAACTTTAGGCATTCAAAGAGACCAGGAAAATATTGAAATTTGTGCAACTTTGTTTCGTTATAATTAAATTTACTATTACTGTTGCCGTATTGAGCTTGGTAAATAAGTTTATTTATAAACTTGAGAGGGAAAACCTTATCATTTGCTATATTTCTGATTGTGTCTAACTTCTGATTAATATATTTCTTACTGCAGATATTGAAAGCTTGGTTTATATAGAATCTGTATGCTGCAGCTTTATAATTACTGGGAGACGAGCTATTGAATGAAATGGTATTGTTTGATCGAATTTCTTTTCAAAAAGCTTTGGTAATGCTTTACCGAATGGGACTAAAGAAGAAATACGAAGCATACTTCATTATAATTTAAATTCATATTTACACAAGAAACCAAGAGAAGATATAAAGCACGAAACAAAGTATTAAAATACTATTAAGAAGTTTTATTCTAACCCGAACATTATCATTAACCAAACTGATAAATCGAATAAATTAGTAGTTATGGATAGAAGTGAATATAAATTAAAGATGGAGGAATGTATTAGAGGCTTGGACTGTAAATATCTGAAAAAAGATCCAAATGAAAATATTAGTAACAAAACCAAAGATTTGATAGAAAATGGTTCATGGCCAGACAATATAAAAAGAAAATTGTATATTAATAAAACTGCTATAACACCCCTATTTTTGGAAGAATTAAAGATCATAAGGAGGGGAATCCAATACGGCCTATAGTCGCTAAGTGTCACAGTCCTACTTATCCGTTAGTAAAAGCTTTGGTAAGTTATTTAAAAACTATTATTCCACCTTCCAACCTAACTGTTTCATCTTCTAAAGAGTTTATTAGTAATATCAAAAATAGTGAAAAAACAAGCAATTGTATTTTGGCTAGCCTGGACGTAATTTCTTTGTATCCATCCATTGATTTGGCAGAAGTAAATGATTATATTAAAGATGCTGTAAATAACGATATATCACTAAACTCAGCTATGAAACAAATTATTATATCCAGCTTTAATTTTATAATGAATAATAATGTTTTTACTTTTAAAGGTAGTTTTTATAAGCAGTTGAAAGGTGCACCGATGGGATCCCTCATCTCTGGCTTACTAGGGGAAATTAAACTTAGACCAATGGAAAATAAAATTATGTCTGAGTTTCAAAATAAACCAAAAATATGGTATAGATATGTAGATGATATTTTTATCATTTGGGATTCAACTATGGAAGAGTTACAGGTGCTCTTGGATGAAATCAATGCAATCGATAAAAACATACAATTTACATTAGGAATAGAACAAAATGGAAAACTACCCTTTCTTTATACTGAGCTCATAAAATATAATTTGCTTATTGAAAAGAAATTCGATCAAACAATACCATTTCATTCAATAGCTCTTCTCCAAGTAATTATAAAGCTGCAGCATACAGATTCTATATAAACCGAGCTTTCAATATCTGCAGTAAGAAATATATTAACCAGGAATTAGACACAATCAGAAATATAGCAAATGATAGCAGTTTCCAACTCAAGTTTATAAATAAAACTTATTTACCAAGCTCAATACGGCAGCAGTAATAGTAAATTTAATTATAACGAAACAAAGTGTCACAAATTTCAATATTTTTCTGGTCTCTTTGAATGTCTAAAGCTTAAATTAAAGAAATACAATCTACATTTAATTGCTTCCCCCCCCTAATAAATTAAGCACAAGACTTCACAATAGCATCGATCCTATCCCCATGGAAGATTCAGCAGGTGCATATTTAATCCCAGCCACAATAATGGAGAACAAAAAGAAAGCAGATTACATTGGCATGACAACCAGGAAATTTAAGAAGCGTTTGTCAGAACACATTGCAGATATCAGGCCTAATCGATGCAATACCGCTCTCTCTAAACTGTACCAGGAACAAGAAGTTATAATTGATTTCAAAAAAGCTAAATTACTAAAGAAAATATCAAATTACCAGAAGATTAAAATCATGGAATCAATTGAAATTTTATGTCGAGCTAACAATACTTGTAACGATACTTTGTCGTACGATATTCCAAGAATATGGTACAATCTGCTCAAAATAACTTGAACCCCCCTTTCTATCGAATTTGGAACATTCCGACCTCTCCCCCCTTTTTTACGTTGTCTTTGGATCAGTCCACTTCGTATAAAAGAACTCAGCCTTCGACTTTTACTCTTTTGTTGTTTTAACCCTGATGATGAGCATGACATGCTCGAAAGTACTAGGTTTTATTAATAAAAAACACCTTTAAGTAATCTGAGTATTTTAATTTTGGTTTTATGTATAAATAAGGTGAATTAAAGGATTCGACATATGTGATATGTTATACCATTTTAATCTTATTATTTCTTTACATTTTTAGACAGATTTCGTTTGAAATAATACCCATTGCGGTCGCTCCTATGTTGGAATTTCTGAAGCATTTTTGCAGATCGACACCGATCACGACCCCTAGACCTCAAAACTACCTTCAGTAAAAAAGTTTATATATATATATACCACTTTTTATAGACACGATAACTTCTATAATTCTGTTCCAATATCCTGCAAACTTATGCATAAAATCAAGGGGTATAAAATCTTGGTTGAGTGTTGAGTTCGTTAATGGACAAAATCGGACAAAGGGGATGGAAATAGGGAGGGTTTTTATGAAAACTGGAAAACGCCATAACTTCTTAATTAAAATAGATCGCAAATCAGTTT
Organism: Maratus speculifer; assembly: GCA_964019185.1. Lineage (NCBI taxonomy): Eukaryota > Metazoa > Arthropoda > Arachnida > Araneae > Salticidae > Maratus > Maratus speculifer. Next base: position 59,558,003 of record OZ025299.1, on the reverse strand, counting down.
AAAGTTTATATTACTTCTTAAAAGTGGGCCAAAGGTTTATGCATGACAGATTTTTGATAAAGTTAAAAATGATATTAAGGGACGAGAAAAATAGGGTTTTGGGAAGAAAAAAAATCATAACTTCGTTAATTCTCAAGATATCTAATCCAACTAAATTGTTTATAAATTTTCTCAAAATTATCTAAAACTTTTGTAATTACACGTTTTTGATAGGTCTTACTTTTACCAATAAAAAAATTAAAAACGAAAACAAAAAGAGAGGGGTGGAAAAAGAAAAAAATCCATAACTTCGTTAATTCTTAAAATATCAAATCCTATTAAATTTCTTTTACATCTTCTCAATAATAGCTACAACTTTTATATTGACAAGTTTTTCATAGGACCAATTCTTATAGCAAAAATAAATTAAACAATAATAGGAGCTGAAGGAAAAAACCTCTTATCAAAACTGCTTATATTCTGACTCATTTTTAAATTCATTTTTTATTTATTTTTTTTATCCAAATAGAAGGTTCTCCTATTTAACAATTATATAATGTGACGTATTGTCCAGGTTTTTGCTAAAGGCAGTATATATTTTTAAAAAGGCTGCCAAATTAGATATTTTGAACAGAATTACCCAAAGCGATCGTGATTGAAGTATTGGGGATCTATTCAAATAACAAACTGCTTATATTATGACTAATTTTTAAATTCAATTTTGCTCTCAAACGCATTCAATGACAGTTTTTTTCTTATTTATCAACTATACAATGTGCCGTATTGGTCGATGTTTGAATAAATTCAGAAAATATTTCAAAATATGCTGCCAATATGGGCATTTGAGCCGAATTTCGCTTAAGATGATTCTGATAAAACCAATTCTTACATAAAAATGAAATTAAAATTTTTTCAAAAGCGGCCAAACAAAGTTGTTAAACTTGGTTTATCTCTAATCATATTTTATTTTTTGTTGTTTAAATGAGAAATCTTCGAAATCTACTTCCGCCTATAGGCCAAACCGACAGGGATTTTTTAAGAACGTTATATAACAGGTTAACTTAATACAGTTATTCAACTGATTTAATCCCAGTTTACCTAAATTTTACAATTCATTCTAAACATTTTTGCCACCTGTGACATCTATAAAACGCTCTTTTAAAATCTGAAAAATATTTATTAATAACTTCGCAGGATGCGTACAGATTTTAATAAAATTTCTTTCCTTATTTAATTGAAAAAAAAAACATATTACAAAGTCTGTGATTAAGGCCCCACACTAGGCACAGAAAATGACCCTGATGATAATGTAAAGTCTATGGGAGCGTTCTTTTCAAATATCTCGCTCAAATTTTAATATTTTTATATGATTTTTTTGCATAGGATAGCTGAGGACGATCTACAACCGGCCTAGTTTTTACGTTTTAAATTTTGCTTATATGTTTTTTATATTACGTTAGTTTTAATTTCAGAACCGGTTTAAACCATTTTTGAAAGTTAAAGTAATTTTTTTTTCAAATCTGAAACCAAAACTGAAAAAGCAAAACCTATATCGGTTGTAGATCGTTCTCAGCTATCCTATACAAAAAAAAAAATCATGTAAAAATATTAAAATTTGGGCGAAATATTTGAAAAGAACGCCCCCATAGATTTTACATTATCATCCGGGTCTTTTTATGTGCCTAGTGTTGCGCCTTAGGCATAATGTTTGCAAACTCTTTCTATACATTTAGTAGTGGTGGGAGACTCCGGGTGAATTCTAAAAACTGTGCATGTTTCTGAAGCTTGAGTGAAGCTCTAAAGCTCGACTGAACCCCAATCACTTCTGTCTCGTCCCATCAATGCAGTAATTAAAAATTTAAAACTTTTGGAGGATGTTCATCTTTTGCCACGACAACACCTAGAAAAAAGTTTTGTTGAATCAACAAAAATTTGTTTGGTCCCACGAATCTTTTCGTTTAAATATGGGTCAATGGTAATTTTGTTTGAATAAACAAAAAAAACTTTTTGATATTTTTCCGTCCACAATTTTCATCCGAAATGCATAATAACGTCATTAATCCGTTTCAATTTGAAAAGTTTTTATTATCCAAAAATTATGTTAATCCTTTATAGCTATATAAATCAATTAAACAAAATTACATGAGAATGCTTTGGCTATTGCATATCAATTTAAATTTTGCGAAAACAACAAAATTTTGTTGGAATTAAAAATTGAAAATACAAGACTTTAGTGAGACTAAAATGAAATTGTGGGAATTTTGTTAAAATTTTATAAGAGTGTAAACAATATTTTTTTGTCTGAGCAACAAAACAGATTTTATATTTTAACTAAAATGTGCTCAACAAAACATGTTTTGTAGTTTTAATCAATTCGTTTTTCTGGGTGAGGAAATTTAATATTTTTAGTAGTTTAAATAGTACAAATAATGCACAAAAAACAGTAAACAGTTGTTTCGAATCTACAAACGAGATTCTTCTTCAGTGCAAGATAGAGCACAGAGTGGTTAAAAAAAGTAAGGTTGGGATTTGTTTATCGGCAGACATATCTGCGATTAACGATGATTAAATAAATTGTAAGATATTAATTGTATCCAGAGTATTTGGAACTCCGATTTACAAGGGACGCCTCGCAGCATTAATCTCTACTACAGTATTAGGAACTTAATTAGCGCAAAATCATTGAAAAATAAACTAAATACCAAATAATGAAAAACAATAGACGACCATCTCTATATATTTAACCCTTTCAGGGGCAAGCTACTTCTATTCGTAAAATTCTGAAATGAGTTATTGACACCAGAATTTTAAAGCAAGATTTTCTGCAAGTACTTAATGAAAAGGAAAGTTTCATTCCAATATACTAGTGTCAATCTGGCATTTAGAAATTAAAAGTAGATGGTCCAAAAAAGAACCACAGCCCACGAAAGGGTTAAGTCTTGATGTACAAAAATATGTAGGTAATCCCGAGCAAAAAAAAAAAAAAAAAAAAAAAAAAAAAAAAAAACAGTTTCTCATTTGACTGTGATTTAAAACCGTGTCTGCAGCGCATAGGTTCTCCTTTGAAGCAATCTGAGATCGGATATTTTTAAAATATATTTTTCCAATCAAATGTGATCCTATTAATTACGATTAAAAACCAGGACATTTAATTTCTACCAAAACTCTTCAGCTCTTAAAAGGGACTCAAATCTCAACAGAGGGGAAAGTTCAAGAACGAATAACAAAACAAAATTCTTTGATTTAAATTTCTTTATTGGAAATTTGTGTTTAAAAGGTATTCTTTCCTTAGATTGACCGAGACATGTTATTCAGATAAATAATTTTTTAAAAAATTATGTGCTATGTAAAATATATATAGAAAAGAGAAAGCAGGCACAAAATAGTTCAAAGTTCAAATAATTTATTGTTTATGGGTTGCAACAGCTGAAATATGGTTATGAACTCTGTTGTGTGTTTCTAAAATGTTTTGCACTTTTCCTGTTTTCATGGGGAAAAATGAAATTTCTCAAAAAAATTCTGATTGTGTTTTATAATCTATACGTGATACATGATTCTTCATTAACCTTTTATCTACTGAATTATGAATTCATGAAAATTTTACATTCTAAAGTATATTACGTAAAATTTTTTATTAAAAGATTTACATAATCATTTAATACATTTTTGAAGGTTTTAGAAGGATTAATTAAATTTGTATTTACAGGGATTTTGTGCAATATTTATAACCCCACTCAAATCTTTTATGTTAAATTCATTTCTTAATATTTTGTAGAATTATAAAATGTACAAATATGATGTTCTTACAATATATACATAGAAATATTTCCTAAATGAAAAATCTCCATTCCCCTCCCTCAGTGCTAAGAAAGCTGAAAAGATACAAAGGCAAAAGATATCATCCTTTTAAAAATACTTTTGTTTTGTGTAACGAATAATGCTTTTGGAATAAAATAAAGTAATGTATCTGTAACTCATTCTAATCAGTATTACAACTAATTGACGCATTAAAAGAATTTTATAATAAGTAATTTAAATGGTACTTATAATTACCGTCGATGGATAAAAAGTTAATGTTTATCCTTAAAATGGTGCTCTTCAAATTGGAATTTTAAATTAATATCATGATCATGTGCAGCTTTCTTGTTTACAATTACTTGTTTTTAAGTGAAAACTCGAGTCATAAAAATTAAATTGTGTTATTGCACTACTTTTTAAAAATCCACTTTGAAGCTCAATAACACAGACTTAAAATTTTCTAAATAAAAATAAATATATAACTTTAGGAAATATATTATTAAAATCTTTGGCTACATATATGTGATTAACGCGTAAATGAAGATCTTTATAATTTTCAGACATTTTTACCATATTTATGAATTAAATCTCTAAATTATACTTATTTTTCTAATTCTCAGATGATTTAAGTTTCAGATTTTCAATTAAATTATATAATGGAGCATAAGCTTAGATTTAATGGCGTAGACATTTTTTTTTCATTCTATTAAGCTAAACTTTAGGTTATCTTGGATTATATTTCTATCTTTTGGCAGCAATAATTAAGATTATTCAAACATTTAAAACTATGAAAATTCAATCCGTGAAATGCTTTTTAAAGCAATGATTAATTATATAAATAAACAAATGTGTTGAACATATTAAAAGTAACAAGTTTCAAATTTTACAGTTGCTTTGTGTTATGCTAAAATTCATTGCAATTTATGTTTTATAATTCATATAAAAAATGGAAAAGGTATAAAATATGTTGTGATTTAACTTGTAAACAACTGTAGCTACAATTATAAAACTTGTGTCGACACGTTGGTAAATGAGTATGAGCTAGACAATGAGATCGGTATGTGCGACACTGGCATCAAAATTAGGAATTCGATCTCGAAAGCTGCTGAAGAAACAGGAAAAAATATCAAATAAAAATATTTTCTGTGTCTCAACTGAGTAGGATATGACCCTTCAAGTTATTGAATAACTAAACGGAAAATTAAAAATTCGAAAAAAATTGTAAAAATTAGTAAAGAAAACTATACAACGTAGAGTTGGGTATAGCCTGTAGGTACTAGGAAAGTATGAATAGGTATATCATAAAAATTCAGAGATATGAAACTTAAATAATATCAAATATTGCTTTTCTGTATAATTTTTTTAAATCTTATCCAAATTTGTTTAAGTTGAAATTTCTTGTTTTCTTTCTGACCGATGACCAGGCCCCTAGTTGCCAAATAAATTCAGCTTAACGGGTTAGATACCTGGTATCGGGGCAGGTGACCGCCTAATCGCCGCGTAGCGGCAATAAACCTGATTCCTTCGCTTCGCACGTCATCATATCTACGTCATATCGTCATCACATATTGCTTTTCGTTTGAACATACTTTGTTTTGTTGGTTGCTTAACGTTTAAGATTAACTTAAGTCGGAACTGACAATGAAAGTAGTGCTTGTTTAAACTTCATTTGGCATTTCATAAAACTAAATTCAGCGTATTAATATTCTTATCTTTTTTACAAAGTAGCTACAACCAAATCTCTTTTTCAATGTTTAAACTTACTAAGCCCACTTTGAAAAGAGGTCTCAAAGTTGCGACTCAGCGTTAGTCTGTGCCGCTTTTTTCCAGATATGTTTTTAATTAACTTTTAAAGGCATACTGAGAAATCCAATCAGTGCAAACTTTTTAGGGAGTCCCATAATACCGTAATTTCGGGTGTATAAGCCGTGGATCAAACAATTCTTTTTGTACCCAGAAATCTTATTTAGAGATTGAAGACAAATATTTACGGCGATCTAACTAGTTACATTTGTTTCTTAAAAAATTCTGGGTTGAAAAAGAATTGTTTGATCTGCGGCTTATACACCCGAAATTACGGTAATTATGCGATTAATTCTAATTATTTAGTCTCTTTCTAAGAATTTGATGTTTATTAGGAATATTTCGTAGGAGATACTACATATTACGTTCTTTCTACGTTAGAATTTTTCAAAAATTTTTGCAGATCTACGCCGATCATGACTTCTAGAACCAAAACCAGGCTATTAGGTTTTATTTAGGGTGGTCGTCAATAATATGCATAATATGGTTTATAATACACTTTTCGTCCTCGACAAATAGATATCTATAAATAGAGGCTTATTTAATCACTTTACCTCCGTAACATACTGTAAATTTTAATTCCTTGATTTATAAGTTTTTGGAGCCTTTAAAGCGATTTACAATACGACCGATGATACATGGGTTTTCTGAAATTTCTTACAAACCAAACCACATACGAGATTGCCGGAGGCTTTTAATTCCAATGTTCCCATTTCTTAACCCTAAACTGGCCATGAATCAATCGAAATTTACTTTTAATAAAAAGTTACAGTTAATGGCTACCAGTACACTTTAAAAATTTCTCGCTTTATGTAATCATAGAAGTCTGCTTTTAAATAAAGTAAACAATTTTTTATCAAAATTTGCGGTATGTAATCTTATATAAGTATAAAAAGCATACTTTCAAAAGAAATATTCATGCAGTTTAACCCCTTGAGCTCTGATGGTAGAATTTTCTACCACATAATTTTTATTCCGAAATGTCACAATGGCACCAGAAAACTCGACACAAAAAGATTTATTTGAAAAAGGTTTAATGCATTTTTTTCGTGTTTATAGTTAACCGGTTTTTTTTCTTTGCAAAATACTGGTGCCAATGTGACATTTGGAATTTTAAATAAATTTACACCCCAGAGCTCAAAGGGTTAAGGTTAAGGCTGCTGTGATTAATCATTGTTTTTCTTGCTATTTTTACTTAATTATTTTAATTTTACATCGTCTCTTACATGACAATAGTTTTTAATACATCAAATTACTAATTTTGATCTTTCCTTTGTTAATTTTGGAAGCTTAATTTTTTATTATGCTTTTTAATTTTCAGGCCGAAATTAACGAAACAATCTCCTTTTCTATATTACCATGATATCCTTGTATCTAATTTCGAACAAAATTGTATGCTTAGTTTTAAATTTTAGTATCTTTCTAACCACAGAAAAAAACATTGCGCAAATCACCGTTGCTGAAAATACTGCATTGTCAAGATGATATATATATATTTGTTATTTCCCTAAAATAAAACATATACAGTCTTTCGCTATCTGATATAGTCACTTGTAATTTGTAATCCCTGATGTATAATTTTCATATACGATAATAACTATTCTGAGAATTATTGCGGTATTATAAATATTATGAGAAATATAATATCTTTCAAAACATATCTTTGCGCAAAATGCATTCTTCTTTTACTTCATCATAACATCTCAAATGACCACAATTCCTATAAAGAATCTTTTTTTTTTTGGCTGCAATATACTATTCCGTAAATCCAAATATATACTCACTAACTAAATGCAGAAAAATGACTAAAATGACATCCTTTGAAACCCTAATGACATCAATTAGATTTGAATAATTTGAAGCGGCAATGGGAAAATGTATACCAAATACATAAAACTGTCGAGAATTGTAAAGATACAGAGTAACATTTTATTCTTTGAAATCTATATAAAATCTAAAAAAATTTTATCATTATATAGCAAAGCATACCAGAAAATTATGTGAATTTTTAGTTTGATATTCAGAGTGGTATGGTGAAAAATTATTGTATTATGCTAAGTAATAAGAAAAAATATTTAATCTTTACGTGGGAGTATAGCAAAGTTTCAGTTACAGGCAAATGTTTTTATGTTCTAGTTGCACCACTATTTTTTAAAAATACGTTTTCTAGTATATTTCTCTTGTAAAATTTTTCAAACCGTATGTATAAGTTTTTTGTTTCGAAAAAGCTTTGAGAGGTAGCATTAAAAAATATTTGGATGTAATTGAAACTTTATGAAATCCCACTTACATACCTTAGACAACATTACACAATTATTAATTACCGTAATTTCGGGTGTATAAGCCGCAGATCAAACAATTCTTTTTCGACCCAGAATTTTTTAAGAGACATATATAACTAGTTAGATCGCCGTAAATATTTGTCTTCAATCACTAAATAAGATTTCTGGGTCCAAAAAGAATTGTTTGATCCGCGGCTTATACACCCGAAATTACGGTATTGTTACTCAAAACACTACTTCAATCCCCATTATTGTTTCATAACAATTAATACAAAATGAAACAATTTACAAAGTCACTATCTACATGTTTTAACGTGTTTCAAATTATAATCACATGCAATCAGCAAATATCGTTATTTATGCAAATATCGTTATAATATTAATTATGAATCGTTATATATTATATTAATCGTTATATTATTAATTATGAAAATATCATTATATTATAGCAAATATCTACTATATGCAGTAGCGCATTTAGTAGATAATAACAGATTAAAATATTTTTATACAATTTCAAACAAAACAATTTACTGTGTCATATTTTCTCTCATTACTTACAAATATATGTATATACAGGGTGCTTCATAAATTCATTAAAATTTTAAAAATTCCCAATAAAAAAAAATAATGCTCGGAACATTTTTCTATTTGCGCAAATATGATCTGAGAAACATTGTATTTTTTTTCAATGTATAAAAAAATTATTCCAAAAATAATCGAAAGAGGGCGCTACACCTGATACTGGGACGTTTTATCCAAATGAGGCAAACACAAGCAGACAATGAAACAAATCACGATAACATGACACTGTGCATTTATTTTGAAGTAAAAGAGAGTCAACAGGACCACCGTCACCAGATATTACGGAAATGAGGAATACAGCTGAGTGCAGCATGTCAGCACAGACACCATAGTGGATCAGAAAGCTTCCAAAGTTGGCTATAAACTTTGAACCAAAAAAACAAAACACAATATATATTATTTTATACAATTTACATAGTAAAAGTTAAAACTTTTACATAACCTATACCGTAATTTTTAATGAATTTACAAAGTCGTTTCTAATATTTTCTGTACAAAAAACTGTTAACCCTTTGAGCTCTGGTGGGTAAATTTCTTCAAAATTCCACACACATTCCATACAAATTCCAGTCACATTGGCACCAGTATTTTGCAAAGAAAAAAATGTTAACGATATACACGAAAAAATGCATTATACTTTTTTAAATAAATCTGTCCGAATTTTCTGGTGCCGTTGTGACATTTCGAAATTAAAATTAAGTGGTATAAATTTCAACCATCAGAGCTCAAAGGGTTAAAAACAAGAAATTAAGATCGTTTTATACAAATTGAATATTTATAAATCATCCATAATATCGGATTAAAAATAAACACAAACCAGTGTTGCAAACACAATGAATAATTTTAATGATTCCCAAGCACAACTTAAAGTGAATATCAGTGACTCGTTTTAAAGGAGTGAATATCCCTGTCTTAATCTAAAAGTATGTACTAATTATAAGAGAGCAGAAGGAAAATTATTAACATACACTTTTTTTCTGAGGAAGGAGCGTTTATTCTTTCAAAATATATCATTAGAATTAATTTTATAGTGTGCTTTTTAATTAGAATATTTAAACCATACTATCATCTATCATCATCACTATCACGATGCGGATCATCAGATACAGACATAATGAGAGTTGGAATTTTTAACAAATATAAGGCTTCCAGTGGCGCAGATGTCTTAATTTTTTTCTTTCTTTTCATTTGTTAGTTAGTGATTACTGGATACGAACTCAGAAGTAAAAAATTATTTTTTTTTTAAATTTTTTCGGCTTCACTTTCTCTACAAGTACTTTCTGTATGTTTAAAAGTCTCTATTACTGGATTTTTGTGCTTCCTCTTCCATCTGTCCTATAGGCAATAGAGCCGAACTTGTAATTTCTGGCCCTTTGAATCTAATAGTTTTGTAATGCAAGGGCATGTTGTACAATGGATACATTCAAAACAAAATATTTAGCTGTATCATGCGCAGTACATGCGCATGATACAGCTGCCAAGATATGCGTTTACTGGTCTAATGGAAATTCTCATGATGTGACAGTAATCACCTTTATACAAAGTAAAATGACTGGATGGTGCAGTATCACAAACACATTCGCTCCTGTTCCAAATTTTTTTGAGGAGGTCAATCACTCAGGTATGAAAATGTGCTCCGTATACAAATATACATTAATTATATATATATATATATATATATATATATATATATATAATATATACAAATAAATACAAATATAAATAACCATATAACTGTTCGATATACAAAAAATGTTGCAGAATTGCGTAATTCCAGAATTTCAGCAACGAAATGTCGATAATGATATTGCATGGATGCAAGATTGTGCTTCTCCACACGTCACCATACCTGTTCGACAAGTGTTGTAACGCACTTTGATGATAAAATCATCTATCGTAACTTGGCAATTTGTGGCCACCGTGATCCACCGAAACTCACTAAGATGAATTTATGGTTCTCGCGTTACCTCAAATAAAAGGTGAACACAACACATCCAAACAATTTGTCAGATCTGAAAGATGCCGTAAAGTGTAAAATTGTACAGATTCCTTCTGCGATGTTACGATCGGCATTGTTATGAATAGTCTCACGCAAGCAATGCGTTGTTGTCTGCGAAGGTGGGCATATTGAAAACTGCTAATTCAAATAAATGTATTTTTTTTCTTTTCTCGCTTGTGTTGTCATTGGTGCTTTACAATGGTCTTTTTTGCAATTTTTTTATGCCGGCAATTTTTATCGTACGTGTATGATTCAATTGCCATTTATGCTTTTGATATAAACTGATGAATCTGACCGCGAAAAAATGGGTGCTGCCATTTGAAAATTTCGGTATTTTTTAATCATAACCATAACCGAGACAACTCTAATGTTTTAAATCATCACCATCAGCACATACTTTCAAATAAATATATCTGAAATTTCTTTTTGGTTGATTGAGCGTTTAGGCCGCTAGGGATTCATGTATCCGGGAAGTTTTTTTATAAACACCCTCTATTCTAAGCGTAATTTTATCTATAAACGTTTTATTAAACACAAATTTAAAGTTACTGTATTTTTGTTACATACCTAAAGTAGAAGGTTCCATTGTCAAAAAATATTATTTTTAAATTATTACAGCGTAATTAACAAATGAATGTTGTAACAAAGTTATTGATTTTTTTTCCATTTATTATCATCATGCGATTTGCAGTTTAACTTTTTTACTTTAATAGTAACCAAGATATCTTTGCAAACTTTTTAATACTAGGCAGACATTTGTTGGTATCTCTTCTATTAAAGGGATTATGTCGGTAATTCAAAAGAGAATTTCTTTTTTCTATTTTTTGACTGATTTAAAGGCTTCTCTTGTCACACTATGGCGTAGTCCATCAAATGGCATCGTTCAGTTCCAGGACTTTAGACTTTAAGGCCCCACACTAAGCACAGAGTAAGACCCGGATGATAATGTAAAGTCCATGGGAACGTTCGTTTCAAATATCTTGCTCAAATTTTAATATTTTTACATGATGTTTTTGCACAAGATACCTGAGGACGATCCAGAACAGGCCTAGTTTTTACTTTTTCTATTTTGCTTACATATTTTTTATATTACGATAGTTTCAATTTCAGAACCGGTTTAGACTGGTTTCAAAAGTTAAAGCAATTTTTTTTAAACCTGAAACCAAAATTAAAAAAGTAAAAACTAGGCCTGTTGCGGATCGTCCTCACCTATCTTGTAAAAAAAAAATCGTGTACAAATATTAAAATTTGGGCAAGATATTTGAAAAGAACGCCCCCATAGACTTTACATTATCATCCGGGTCTTTTTCTGTGCCTAGTGTTGCGTCTGAAGTCTCGTTACAACCAGAAATCTGCTGTTCTCAAGTCTGGAGATCATGAAGTCAACTCAAACTTGCAACCTCATCCTATTACTCGGCTTTCAGTGAAATTGCCCTACAATGAAGAGGATCCCCCAAACTTACCGTTTCCTGAAAATGTCATACAAAATTCAGTATCAAATTCAATGAATTGGGGATTTTTGCGCCTTCAATCCTTTCTCCGTGAGAAGTTTTCCCAATGCAATGATTGTGGATTCATCGCTCCTGTATAAAACTTTAACGACCCATGATCGATTGGGTAGGTATAGCATGGCGCCAAGATGAAATAACGAATCTATTTCCAGCGAGGTGTTTAATCGCTAGCTTGTTTTGCATAAAATGTCTCAGTATGATGTGGAGAACGCTTCCTTTCGGTTACTTCTGGAATCTTTTTCTTTATACATGGGGAGAAATCAAATGTCTCCCTGATTATATTTGCGTTAACCAAATTTTTTTCCAGGCACTACTTTTATTTGGGAATTTTTTAAGTTTGCACGAATTTATGACACAGCCTCTATAAGGCTCTTGTTATTCTAAGTTTCTTCACAGTTTGATTTAACTTAGAGGGTAGAATTTCTTTGAAACTGTAAATTAAATGGTGATTCCAAGTTCGTTTAGGACATGACTTTTCATTACATGACAATCATTTTATGTCGAGCTTTCTTTGAAAAGGAGAGAAACTGGACACTGCTACTAAACTTTCATTCTTCCAAACATGCACCAAAGAGTAAAGAAGATTAGCAAGCCTCTTTTAACATTGCTGGTCGTAATTTCAAACACCTTATACTAAATTTATCTGTTCCATTTATGTGTGCTATTTCTGTTCATTTTCTCTGATTCTTTGCATGAAAGGTCGCAACTAAGGCATTTTCGATCTTTCATTGCTAAGTGATTTTGAATTGTTTCAGTTCTCATACACTTTTTGTCAGTTTATCTGTCTGATAGTGAAAAACCCTGTACATGTATTTATGCCTATCCGAAAATCCTTTTAATTTTTATAAGAAATTTACCATGCACCATAGTCTTACTTTATTGTATTTTATTTCCTGGGGTCCTATGAGAATAGGGAAAAATACATTGTTTATACCAGGAGAATTTAATTAGCGACATTCAATATCGTTTTATTTAGGATATGCTACAGAAAAGATACGCTGAAAATATTATTTTCAAAATAGTGGTAGGAACAATAAAGTTTTATTTGAAGAATGCGACCCCTGTAATTGTCCCTTTAGTTTAAATTCATTTCAGTATTAAAATTATATTATTGTATGATCTTCCGTTATAATCTTTTATCCAATCGTCGCAAATTATTTTTCTTGCGTGTCTCAAACTGACTCTCTGTCTCCTTTTAGGTAGATTTCGTAAGAAATACTACCTATTGCAATCGCACCAGTTTATATATCTATCTATCTATATATATATATATATATATATATATATACTAGCTGTTACCCGTGACGTCGTTCACGTAACATTAAAAAAAAAAGATAAACGCTTTAATTAAACAAAACGTTTCATTAACAATAATTTAAAATATATATAACACTTATACTTATAGGAGGCTATGCAGTAGTTTTTTTTATAGGGTACTTAAAGAACTCAGTCAAATAAAAGGGAAATGTGTTAGATAATATGAACGATCGCGAAAATGAAATTGTAACCACTTATATTGTAGAAACACTGTAACGCACCCCAATTGTACAGAAATCATGTTGTAGTGCATTTTAGAATTCCATATCAAAGAAAGAAAAATCATGTGTTAAACCTAGGTAATAAAAAAAATATCCAACATTTCCATAATACATAACTTCGCCGGCCCATTCTTTTCTGCAGCTGTGTATATGATCTATGTGTTTGTAAATATTCTAAATACAATGTTAAAATTTTGCTTAGTTAGAAAAAGTATAACGAAGATTAAAATTCACCTTTAGCAATTTGTAATAATAGACAGAAACTTACTTGAATTCTTTTTTACAGTACACGTGCAAATATGTATTACGTGCAAATATGTATTGTATACGACCGCATATTTAGCTTAAATTGTTGAAGCAAAAAAACCCGATTCAAATTATTGAATTCATATTTCCGGGAATCACTATTGCACAGGTGACCAATCCAGTTTATTGTATAGTCCGATACATGATTTATTTAAAGTCTACAAACATCTCTTATTATACCAAATATAGCTGAAATTCAGGATGCATTAGTTTTCCTTAAAATACATTGGATAATTGAAAAAGCTCTTCAGCAATCTTTTCTGATAGACCATACTTTGGATACAATATCTGAGATCTGGACACAGGTCCAAAATCTTTTATGCGTTTCTGTAAATGAACAACAAATGTGATGCAAATCAAAATTTCATTGCAACATCTGAGATATTTATTTTATTTTTAATATGTGACGTCACAGTCGTCTCTTTTTAGCCCTTACTCAAAATTGCATTGTGTTATTAAAAATGAAAACTTGAAAACTTATACTTTGTTTCAGATATGACGTTACATTGATGTTTTTAAAATTCTTAATGGAAAGTATTCCTTTGACGTCACAATTGATAAAAAGTTGAATTTTATAGCCTCGAACCGAAAGAAAGAAAGATGTTCATTTTGATTACGGATTAATATCTGGAAAAACTACTAAAATATTCATATTCTTGTAAAGTGTGAAGTTATATTCTTGTGAAATCTTCTAAGTGTAAAAGAAATTTTATATAATCGTCTGCGTGATATAAGAAGAAAAACAGTATTCCTCTGACGTCACAATTGGTAAAATTGCGGTTTTTAACCTCGAACCGAAAAACAGAATAGGGTCCATTTATTTATTTCATTTTCTTTTATCGCGTGAAAATCTTTCAGTTGAAAATTAATTACAGAAGAGAAATAATTATTCCGGTTTTTTTATTTTTTGGCAACGAAAAAAGAAAGATAATTAAATATTATGGAAAAATTTTCAATTTATTCTGTATGAAAAATAGTGAAATGTTGAATTATTAAGGAAAATATTTGAATAAAATAAATAAAAATTAGCCTATGTTCATTTCAGGCCAATAATTTATCTATATACAAAAATTCAAAGACATTAATCCATCCGTTTTGAAGCCAAGTTCATTCCAATTTTCGGACACACTTTCACATTTATAATATATATAAGGATATATACATATATATATATATCACTTTTTTATGGACACGATAACTTCTATAATTCTTCACCAATCTCTACCAAACTGGTACATAAAATCAATGGGGATAAAATCTTGGCTGAGTTCGTTAATGGGCAAAATCGGACCAAGGGGGTCGGAATAGGGGGCGTTTTTGTGAAAACCGAAAAAACGCCATAACTTCCTAATTAAAGTAGATATCGAATCGATTTAAAGTTTATATTACTTCTTAAAAATGGGCCAAAAGTATATACATGACAGATTTTTGATAAATTTAGAAGTGGGCTCAAGGGGCGAAAAAAACAGGGATTTTGAGAGAAAAAAATTCATAACTTCGTAAATTTTCAAGATATCAAGTCCATCTAATTTTTTTATAAATGTTCTTAAAATTATCTAAAACTTTTGTATTTACAAGTTTTTGATAGGACCAACTTTTACTGATGAAAAAAATTTAAAACGAAAAGAAAAAGGGCGCTGAAAAAAGAGAAAAATCCATAACTTCGTCAATTTTTAAGATATCAAATCTCATTAAATTTATTTTACATCTCTTCTTAAAAATATCTACAACTTTTATATTGATAAGTTTTTCATAGGACCAATTCGTATAGCAAAAAGAAATTAAACAAAAATAGGAGTTGGAGAAAAAAACCTCAAATCCAAACGGCTTATATTCTGACTCATTTTTAAATTCATTTTTGATTTTAAACGCATCCAAATGGTAGATCCTCTTATTTAGAAACTGTATAAAGTGACGCATTGGTCAATTTTCTGATAAAGACAGAATATATTTCAAAAAAGGCTACCAAAAAGGGTATTTTGAACAGAATTTCCGAAAGTCATCGGGACTGAAAATTGAAGGAAGTATTCAAATAAGAAATTGCGTTTTTTTCTGACTCGTTTTTAAATCCATTTTTGTTCTCAAATGCATCCAATTTACAGATCCTCTTATTTAGAAACTATATAATGTGATGCACTGGTCAGTTTTTTGATAAAGACGGAATATTTTTCAAAAAAGGCTACCAAAAAGGGTATTTTGAACAGAATTTTCAGAAATCATCGAGACTGAAAATTTAAGGAAGTGTTCAAATAAAAAATTGCGTTTTTTTCTGACTCGTTTTTAAATCCATTTTTGCTCTCAAATGCATCCAATTTACAGATCCTCTTATTTAGGAACTATATAATGTGATTCATTGATCGGTTTTTTGATAAAGACAGAATATATTTTGAAAAAGGCTACCAAAAAGGGTATTTCGAACAGAATTTCCCGAAGTCTTCGAGATTTGAAAATTTAAATTTTTCACATAGCAAATTGCGTTTTTTATGACTCGTTTTAAAATCCATTTTCGCTCTCAAATGCATCCAATTTACAGATCCTGTTATTTAGGAACTATATACTGTGACGCATTGGCCAGTTTTTTGATAAAGATAGAATATATTTTTAAAAATGCTGTTAAAGTGAGTATTTCGCACAAAATTTTCCGAAGCAATCATGATTAAAGTATTAAGGATGTATTCAAACAACAAATCGGTTATTTTATGACTCATTTTTAAATTCAATTTTTTTCTCAAATGCTTTCAACTGACAGTTTTTTTGTTATTTAGGAACTGTATAATGTACTGTTTTGGTCGATTTTTTAATAAATTTAGAATCTATTTCAAAATATGTTGTCATAATGGGCATTTGAGCTGAATTTTTCTTAAGATGATTTTGATAAAACCAGTTTTTGCAGAAAAATGAAATTAAAAATTTTCATAAGCGGCCAAATGAAGTTATTAAACTGGGTTTATCTCTAATCATATATATATATATATATATATATATATATATATATATATATTGTTGAAATGAGCACTCTTCGAAATCTACCTCCGCTTATAGGCCCAGCCGACAGGGATTTTTTGGTATTGTATTTTACCAGCGCCTTTCTTATAATTTTCTAAGATATGCAAACAAATCGATCGATAGAGAAATATAGGTTCATATATATATATATATATATATATAATGTATAGATTTTGATATAGAGAGTGTGTTGACAAATTAAGAGTGAATTTACTTCAATATAAGCAATCGAATTTACATATATTACACTTTTATAAAGAATAAGAAGAAATGAAAAAAATTTTACGTCATGCAAAATCATATAAACTATCTACGAAATAGTAAGCGATTACTCAAGAATGTGCCAAAAGAGCAAAATTTCCAATAGTAAAATTTGTCTAGAAAATGAAAGCAAAATATACTTTTGTCGTATACTGCTAGTCGTATATTTTGTCATCATTCCAAAAAAAATAAGAAAGATTTATATGCTTTGCTTAGATGATATTAGGAAATGAATTTCTTAAGGAGAATAAAAAAGAATTCATATATTATGTGTAGTGTATGCTAGAATTGGCATCTTCGAACAAGATATTTTTGAGTCATAAATCTATCATTCGTAATCCAGTTATCTACCAAGTAACATTTTAGAAAATGAACTTCCTTATTTAAAAAGATAGGCTGCATTCTTTCGTATTTTATATGTAACTAAACTAGTAAATCTGCAGATCAGGAGCCTCAACGTCAGCTTTGCACATCTTTTTTTTTTTTTTAACACACTTTGGGTAATATTCAACTTCCTGGAAACTGTAATTTAAAATTTTCAAATTACGTAATTATAGACAGACAGAACAGACTGACAGGCGGAAAACAATAAATTTTGTGTCGCCAAAATAAGCCTTCACTGAAGTTTCGGCAATGACGTCATTATTCATGAGTTATTGCTATCCATGTTTCTAATATTTTTTACGACTACTATAAAATGCCTGTTTTATTTCAATCATGGCGTCAAATTTTATCAGGTGAAATAATTGTTAAAAATATAATTATTTTTTATTTCTTTTACTTCTAATTATGCCCCCATTTTTGTCAGAAAAATTCTTATTAACGAAACAAATTTCCGTGTTTAATATTTAACAAAGTACTATATTTATTTTTATTGTAATTCTGATGTCATATTTATTTTTTCTTAGTTTAATTTTTCGAATGGAAATTGCTGGATTGAAACTTATTGCCGTTGAAAAATTATTCCATATTTTGAATTTTTTTTTTTTTTTTTTGGCAACGATAAAGGAAATTGGTTAAATTTTATCTAAAAAATCGCTATTAATTCTGCATGAAAAAGAAAGAAACTTTGAATTTTTAAGGAAAATAAGTAATCAAAATTAATAAAACATAGCCTATGTTCTTTTCTGGGCTATGTTATAGTTATACACAAAGATACAAACACATTAATTGATCAGTTTTGATAACTTCATTTAAATTTTCGTACACGCATTCAAATTTATAACATTATAAAAATAAGGATTATGATGAATGGTTGCTTAGCAACCATTAAGAGAAAATAAAGAAAATGAAATAAATACATTTGAAATAAGTAAATCTCTAAAACAAATTAATTTATATTATTGGAACACATTTATAAAAAATCTCCGAAATTTACAGTAATAATTTAAAAAATCTGACAAATGTGTAGACAAAATTTCAAAACAATACGAATAATTTAACTGGTAAATTTCAGTATCCCTTTATCATTGAATTCTATTAATGAAATGTGACATTTTCTCTCAAGAAAAAAAATTAAAAATCATTGGATTTGCCATAGAAAATCATTATTGCGCAAAATAAAATATTCTATATTTTCCGAACGAATGAATCAAATCTTACAAAAACTATACAGCTTAATCCCAGTGCCTCACTAACATACCCACTTAATTTCAAGCCAATCGGATGCTTTTTACGGAAGTTATCGCGGAACAGACAGACTGACTGACAGACTGACAGACTGACAGAAAGACAGACAGACACAAAAAATATCGCGTCTCCAAAGTAAGCCTTCACTGACATTTCGGCAATAATCAAAACTAATTCATTCAAATTAAGGTTACCTTTAAAACTTTTTAAACTGCGTTTTCAACTTCGCTTCATTTATTGCTGTGTATTTAAAAGTTTTGCTTTCGTATATCTGTAATTGATTCAAAACTCGTATTTGAATACAGCCGCCATTCTAATTTTCTTAGCTCTGTAAACTGAATGTTTATGAGGTTTCGAACATTCTTTTTGGAATTAGTTTCTTTGGTTTCCCGCACTGGAAACAAAATGGGGATCATATACCGATTATCGCAATTTTGATACCTAAGTGGTTAAGAAGAGTGCAAGGTTTTCGGTTTATCCCTCTCTTCCCTCTTTAGTTTTCTATTAACACTTCGTCACCTGAGAATAAAAAGGTTTTATCTGTGTTTTTGCAAAGATTGACTTATCGATATAGAAAGATACTACTTGTATCTATGAAGGCATTTCTGGATTAAAATAATGTCATATGTGAATTATATATAACATCATTTTGATGAAAAAATTTATTCATAGATATAAATAGAACATTTCTATATCGATAAGTCATTTTTTTTTCAAAAACACAGATAGAACCTTATTATTCTCAGACGACGACTTGAGTGCTGTGCAGAAGCCAGAGATACTTGCTGACACTGAACATTGCGTCTGCAGTTCCTGTCAGTCCATTTCGACTGAGACATAGTCATGTGTAAGTGCAAATTTTATTTTGAGACTATGCCACTTTATTGCTGTAAAGAACAGCTATATTGAAAGTATTGTTATCTACTTTTTCAGCCACCAGCACCACATAGTATCAAATTTTGTAACTACATGAACACAATGCTTTATTAGGAAAGCAAGTATCATGTTCAGTCTTCTGTTATCATGTACAGTGTAAAAAAAAAATAGTTAAATTGGTGGCAACAATGTAGCAAGCAGTTTTTGCCGTAAAAATTGCAGTAAAATTAGATGTAATTTTTTTATTACATCTAATTTTAATGCAATTTTTACGGCAAAAACTGCTGGCAACATTGCTGCCAGCAATTTACAAGCCAGCAGCAACCTAATATAATTCCCATTTAAATTGTATTCATAACGAAATAAACTACTTATTTAAAGCTATTAATAATCTACCCTACATATATAAAATCATGATGAAACGAATTTATAAAAGGAATTTATGAAACGAATTTATGAAACGAATTTGTGAAACGATTTTATGAAACGACTGATTAAATGACTGATTTTTTTACAACAATTTTTTTTTCTTTTCTTTTCTTTTTTTTTTTTTTTTTTTTTTGTAAAATATGTAATATTATGCGGTGAAATTAACTCAAAATCGGTATTGATCCACACATCTCAGAACAGTCAATAAAATTTTAAAATTTGAATTATTTTTTGAAATGTTAATTTTTTTTCTTATTTTATTTTTATTTCTATAATAATGGAAATTCAATGACTTCATTTTTTGTGGAAAAAGGGACGAAAGGGAAAAAGAGATGGATTATTATATTTTTTGTTTTTTCCATTTTTTCAATATGAAATTGAAATTATCTTTTATTTCAATGGATAACGAAGACAAAATTATGATCAAGTTTTGTTTTTGAGGAAAATTTCAGAAAATAAAACCTTTTTTCACATTATATCGTCAAGAATCGGTTCTTTTTAAATCATGAAAGATCGTTCGTCATCTTACAACTTGACATAATTTCCAATGACATGAAACAAAAACCTATTTTTATGAAGAGGAATGGAATTCTTGGATTTTTTATTGTTGTCATAGTGAAAAGCAAAATTATTTAAAAAAAACAGAAGGAAATTTTCGAAATAAGAATTTAATGTTTATATGTGCTGAAAACTGAAAATAGAAAAACTTACATCAAAATATTTACGCGTAATATTGAAAAAAAGTACGAAAACTTCAAAATAATAAAATTATTCCACACGAAAAGATTTCAAAGTTTATACTGGACAGTATTCCGGTGACGTCACAATTGGTAAAATAACGATTTTTATAGCATAGAACCGAACGGAAAAAAAGGAGTCCATTTCCTGATAAATTATTAGCTGGAAATAAATGCTAAAGTACCGATATTATTTTAAGTGCAAACGAAATTTCGTATAATCGTTTGTATGCGGTAAATACAATAAATAATATTCGTCTGACGTCATGATTGGTAAATTGGCAATTTTTATAGCCAGAAACCGAATGAAAGAATATGGTCAATTTCGTCTTATATAAAATGTCTAAATATTAAATATCGTCATATTTAAAATCCTTGAAATAATTAAATTATTACACGAGAAAAACTTATAATGCTGAATATTAGGTTGTATTTTTAAAGCTAAAATAATATTCCCAAACACTTTTAAATAAAATAATATATTTATCCGTGAATATTAAAAGGATAAAGTTAAATATTACATGATAAATGCTTTTAATAGTGAAACGTACATATATATTAAAAAAAGTAAATTTAAAACGATTTTCATGTCTAAAAAATTTAAATGTTACGTTATATGATATAAAAGTAGTGAGAGTAACTATTTTTTTATATACAGGGTGTATCTAATGGGCAAAACTTTAAGGGGTGATAGAACACATCAAGACAAACAATATTAAGAGGGAAACTAAGGGTCCCAAACGTCTTCCGAAGGCGATATGCGTCATTAAAGTTTAGGGTCCAAAATTTCAAATAAACATAAAAAACGAAAAAATTGGTCAATTTATTTGCGGTTTTCACTAAAACTATTCTTTATGTCAGTATTTTCATAAAAAAATTTTTATAAAGATAAATTTTAAAAAATGTCGATAGAGGACGCTTTAGACTTTAAAGTAACGAACAATTTTTTTTTTTTTTTTTTTTTTTTTTTTGCATCTTATTAAATATTTTTGGAAGCATAGACTTAAACTTAAATTTTGAGCTCAAAATCTGAATAGTTGGGAGTGGTGAAGTAGCGCAAACTGAACTGTCTTCAGAGGTTCAAATTTCAAATGATTATAAAAAACGGAAAAATTGGTCGATTCGTTTCTGGTTTTTGCTAAAACTACTCTTTAAATCAGTAATTTCTTGAAAATAAATTTTAAAGATAAATTTCAAAAAATGTCGGTAGAGGGCGCCTTAGACTTTAGAGTAACAAACAACTATTTTTTACGGTTATTTTTTGCATTTCATAAAATTTTTTTGGAAGCTTAGACATAAACTTAAATTTTGTGTTCAAAATCTGAATCGTTGGGAGTGGTTAAGTAGCGCAAACTGAACTGTGTTCAAGGGAGAAAGGGGGGTCCAAATTTCAAATGATTATAAAAAACTGAAAAATTAGTCGATTCGTCTGCCGTTTTCGCTATAACTATTCTTTATGTCAGTGTTTTCTTGAAAATAAATTTTAAAAATAAATTTCGAAAAAAGTTTTTAGAGAGCGCTTTAAACTTAAGAGTAACCAACAACTATTTTTAACCGTTATTTTTTGTATCTAATTAAATGCTTGAAAAAGCTTAGACTTAAATTTTTAGCTCAAATTCTGAATCGTTGAGCGGAGTTAAGAAGCGCGAATTGAACTGTGTTCAGGAGTTAAAATTTAACCCTCCCCCTCATCTCGAACACAGTTCAATTTTGCGCTACTTAATTACTCCGAACGATTCACAGTTTAAGTTCAAAATTTAAGTCTAAGATTTTGAAAGCATTTAATTAGATTAAAGAAATAACGCTTAAAAATAGTTGTACGTTACCCCAGAGTCTAAGGCGCCCTCTATCGGCATTTTTAAAAATTTATCTTTAAAATTTATTTTAACAAAGTACTGATTTGAAGAATAGTTTTAGCGAAAACCGCAAATAAATCGACCAATTTTTCCGTTTTTTATAATCATTTGAAATTCTAAACTTTGAACACGGTTCACTTGCGCTACTTAACCACTCCCAACTATTCAGATTTTGAGCTCAAAGTTTAAGTTTAAATCTAAGCTTCTGAAAACTCTTAATGAGATGCAAAAAATAGTTGTACGTTATTCCAAAGTCTAAAGCTCCCTCTATCGGCAATTTTTGAAATTTATCTTTATAATTTATTTTTTAAAAAATACTGACATAAAGAATAGTTTTTGTGAAAACCCCAAATCAATCGACCATTTTCTCAGTCTTTTATGTTTATTTGAAATTTTGGACCCTAAACTTTAATGGCACATGTCTCCTCCGGATAACGTTTGGGACCCTTAGTTTCCTATTTAATATTACATGTCTTGATGTGTACTATCACCCCTTAAAGTTTTGCCCAAGAATTTAGATACACCCTGATTATATTACATCACTTGATGCACCATAATAACAAGTAAATGTAAACAGAAAAAAACACTTTCGATTTATTTTGTAGAAATTATATTTGATAAGTACATATTAGAAAATTATTATATTTCTATTAATTAAGATAAATATGCATTGTAAAAAGAACCAAAATGTATGCATGATGGTGTATTAAAATAGAGAAAAGAATTCATCAATGAGCTATATCTATTCCTGAAAATATCTAAAACTCGATTACAGCATAAAATGTAAGAGTGTCGTGGTTCTGAAAGCTATTTGCAAACTGACATAGTTTTTATAGCCGCGAACCTAAAGGAATAATAATGTCTATTTCGTCCTTATAAGGCAAAAAGATCGCAACATTTTAAACGAAACCATTTTATACAAGCTGATTTTAAATTGTGGAATTTATCTTACTTATTAGTCCTGAAAATAGCCAGTAATTATTAAGACAGCGATGGATGAGTCCAATGTAACTGAAAAATGCCACTTTCAAACAGAAAAGCATGACAACAGAAGATAACAGTCGATTACAGAAGATACCCGCTATTACATTGATATTATTCAATTTTCCATAACCGGGTAATATTTTTTAAACATTTCACAATGTTATGTTTTAGAGGTTGTGAAATTCGAACGGGGGTTGACGGGCGTAGCTTGCATGGGGCCGAGACCCCTAGTTTTACTATAATAATTTAGTTCATTTCTAAGGTTTATACAAGCGAAATTATGTTTCCCAATTATAATTATTTCTGTTTGCTGAAGTTTTCAATTTATGAACTAGCTTCTCTAACTTTAGTGACTTACGTAAACAATTCCTTATTTTGCCATAAAATATGCCTATATATTCTAGAAACTGAATTTTTCAAATTAGGGGAAGGTTCTATTCGGACCTATTTTTAAATTGCCAAAACTAAAAAAAGAAAAGATTTTACAAAACTTTATTATGTTATACACTACATATATTTGTCTTAAATTTTTATATAAATAATTTCCATGAAAATGTATGAATTAAAAATAAAATGAAAATAGGACCGAGGTACACCACTAGTGGTGTACCTTGGTCCCATTCCTAAGAATTGAAAAAAACTTTTTTTTAGCGAGCAAAATCAATATTTATTAATCAAGAAGATACATATATAAAATGTTGATGCATTTCATTGTTTATTAGGTTTTAAAAATAAGAAAGTCTAAATATACATAAAACTTCAAAACAATTACACTTACTATAATCACAAAAGACATTGAAACTTATTTATATTAGCAATTATATTTACTTTTTGCAAAGATTGCAATTACAGCAGTCAATTCCAAATGTTAACTTCTTGAGCTGCCTTTCAGGTCCATTAGACAATATCTAGTGTACCTTGGACCCAGTCCAAGGTACACCAATTTTATTAGGTTCAAGGTACACCACTTGACACTTAAAAACAAAACTACCAATCATGATTTTAAAATTAGGCCTAACTTTATTTAAAGCACATGGTGTAGTAGCTAGAGCATTGCTTTATTATGCATAATCCACATTAAAAAAATAGATATGTTTTACTATAAAAATAACATAGAAATATCTAAGAAAAGTTTACTTTTGAAAGGTGAATGTCCTTTTTTAAAAATTGTACAATTAGTAAAGCTTCTAAACAAATACCAAGAACTTAAATGAGACCTCTGGTGGCAAATATTTAATATACTACTGTTCTTGTTTAATGATCTAAACGAGTAAATCTAGAATTAGCATAGGTCCGAGCTACACATATGTCAAAGGTACACCACTCTCCCCTACTTATAAGCATGATTACTTAATTTTCTGTAGCTAAATTAACTATAGTAACAACTTTACAAGATTTTTTAAACTATTCATAGTTTAAAATTAAATGAAATTATTCAAATAAATTTTTTTTAAATAATAAGTGATTGCTGTAAATTTTTAATTTATAATTATCTTTTTTTACTAAGTAAAAGGTATTTAATAAAGCCACAGCGAACGCCAACTATATTAGGATTATTTTGATATTTTAAAAACTTTAAATTTGATTTTAAAAAATCATGAAATGCAAATTATGGTTTCTGTATACTACGTACTGTTACAAAATCCTGATAAATATTTGCATCACTGTGCTATTATCATTGATAAATTATGTTTTAAAAGGCATTATAAATAGCTACATGATAAAAAAGGCAAGGCTGCTGTTAACAAAAAATTTTCTTTTCTGTAACTGAAAAATAAATAAATAAATAAAAGATATTAAAGTAAAATGTCATACATTATTATCATCGTTTAGGAATGACGAAAAGAAAATATATATAGGGGGAACTGGGGCACATTGATACACCCCCTGTACAGCACACAGGATCATTAAAAGAAGTTTCACAACAGCTCTAAAAGGTGATACTAGTGAAATTAACTACATACAGAAAGTTTTGGAATGATTCAATAGTTTGATGAAATGGTATGGGTGATTAATTGTTTTTGTAGGTCAAAAGTAAATTTAAGTTGTACAATTGAAAAGGTATTATACAAATGTTCCAGTATTTTCAACCGAAAGGAATACCCTCCCTGGCAAGTAAAGCTACTCTTTATCAGTTCCTCATTCTTTATTGTTAGATAAATTATGAAGTGTTGGATTTGCGACTCATTTTATTCAAAATGGCTGTATGGGGCAAATTCATACAGTCTTTGTCGGGGCACATTAATACAACCTAAATCCTTTTCTAGTTCATTCTTTCATTACCTTTTATTTTGTTTTTACCATACACTCCTTAATTCAACCATTTTTCGTCAAAATTTTCTACTATTAGTTTTTATTGAAGTGAAATAGCTCTAATTTCTTTATATTAGAACATTTCATAGTATTTTTGCAAACAGAAGACGTACAAACTTACACAACATCTAGTGATAGTAGAATTAACAAAAGAAATGGACGGCAGCCTGGGAAATCTCAAATTTATATCGATTCTCCAGAGAAAAAAGTATTATCGACATGAGAAATGTTAAGTAAGAGAAACAAGCTGCAGAACAGTACAGGATGACTATATTATAAACATAATTTTTAATATAATTATCCTTTATTTTCTGTTTGTAAACCGAGTTATAAACAGAAAACTTCGAAATTCTTTCACCTTTCCTAAGAACGAATATTGTGTTGAAGTGCCAGATATGACAAAGTTTCACAACTGTTGTTGAAGTGCCAGATATGACAAAGTTACCACAGACAACAAACAGACAAGGAACAGCCAGAACATCAGGTCATTATACATTTCATTTTGATTGCATTAATATCGCTTACAAATAAATTGTGTGCGATTTTAATGCCTATAAATACATATAAAATGGTTTGCTAACTATTTTTCTATGAAAAATATGCATTGGTGTTATTTTGTCTCCATTTTTCCCAGACGTGTCAAAGTGTATCAATGTGCCCCGGGGATGGAGCACATTGATACAAATTACTATTTTTTATTTTTTTTAAATTACATGCATAAATAATATGTAAAACAACGATTGTACATTTTTATAGCAAACTACACAGGTTTTGCTGACATCACACAGAAAAATAACTTGAAATTTCTGCTTTCTAGACACCCAAAATTTTTTTTGAAAAAAGCTGTATGAATGTCCCCCAGTTCCCCCTACAAGTAAAAATATATAGCCACTTGTGGCGAAACTGTTCTTATTACAT
Organism: Maratus speculifer; assembly: GCA_964019185.1. Classification (NCBI taxonomy): domain Eukaryota; kingdom Metazoa; phylum Arthropoda; class Arachnida; order Araneae; family Salticidae; genus Maratus; species Maratus speculifer. The sequence continues at coordinate 59,531,193 of OZ025299.1, read as the reverse complement.
GAAACCTGCAATGTAAGTATTTGATACCCTACGGAAACTCATTTTGTATTAAAAAAGAAAAAAAAAGCTTTAATATTTATTTAAAGTTTTTTTTTTTTTTTTTTTTTTTTTTGTATTAGATGATACTAGATATTAAAAGAAGGATTCAGCTTCTTACAGCTGGTATTTTACAAATGTTTTCCTTTTCTGCAATTGTTATTTAAAATAAAGATAAAATACAAAATCTGTGTCATACATTAATATTATTGGTTAGGAATATTGAAATATTTATACAAGTAATAATAAACAGTCACTTGTGGCGATACTACTCGCATTGAACTAACTCTACAAAGTAAGTATTTGATTAATGATAAAAAACCAACGATTATAAATGCACAAATAAAGTAAGAAAAGGTAGCAAACAGCCGTTTCGAATCTACAATGGAGATTCTTCATCAGTGCAAAACTCAGAGAGCTAGAAAAAAGCAAAACTGAGCTAAGAGACAGAGAGACGCAGGCTTATATACCCGCTACGGAAACGATTCCGCCTAAAGGAAAGCAACCAATGAGAAGAGAGTAGCCTAACAACTGGCTGAACAAGTAGCGACATCTACCGGAGAATAAATAAAACAAAAACTAAAAAGCGAGGGGAAAAAAAGGTTTAAATTAAATTAAAGATTTCCAAATGCTAGGAAAATAAGGCGTACTTGATAAGTCATTGACTAAGGAGTGAGAATTTTTAATGATGTGGTAAGCTTCCCAAAAATTAAGATCAAGAATGGAAGGACACTTTTGGATGATGGTAGCTGAAGAAAAGTTAAACTTATGTTGTAAAGACCAACAATGTTGAGCAATGGAAGAGCGTTTAAGCTCTTGATTTTTGACATACCTTTTATGTTCCGTTAAACGAAATCTGAGAGCACGTTTAGTCTGACCAATATAAGAAAGGCCACATTGGCAAGAAATTTGGTAAATACCCCAGTTATCTAAGCGATCAATGGGATGCTTAAGATTTGAAAAGGTAATTTTATTAACAGGAGAAAAAATTACATTGAAATCGAACCTTTTTAAAATTTTAGCAACTTGCAAACTGATTTTGGGGAAAAAAGGCAAAAAAACCAAAGTATTGGAATTTGAATTAAAGTTTTTTTTTTTTCAGATTGGGTGGATTTTGTTAATTGTCTATGAATTGAATCTATAATATTAGGGGAATAACCACGATCAACAGCAATAGCTTTAAGATAATTAAGTTCATCACTGAGTAACTGAGGAGTTGAACAAATATTGAAAGCCCGGGAAACAAAAGTTTTAAAAGCCGCAACTTTCTGGTTCGGAGGATGAGAAGAATTTCTCTGAGGTGGAAGACTGACCGCAAAAGGTTTACGAAAGACAGTAGTCTGAATATTATCATCATCGCGAATAACAAGGACATCAAGAAAAGAAAGGCAATTGTTCGATTCAACTTCAAAAGTAAATTGAATGTAAGAATCAATAGAATTCATAATAGAGAGAATATGATTTATATCTGTATTCACATCAATTAAAGCAAAAATATCATCTACGTAACGAATATAAAACTGAAATTTTAAGACTTCAAACAATTTTATTTCAAAATAGTGCATGTAAAAATCACATAAAATCGGACTAAGAGGGTTACCCATAGCCAAACCGTCAGTCAAACGAAAGAAATTCCCGTTAAATACAAAACTGTTTTGAGACAAGCAAACACGAGTGAGATGAATCAGCTCCTCGATTTCGAAAAAAGAAAAATGAAATTCACAGAGCCTTTTCTTCAGGCAATCTAAAGCCACTAATGTTCCTGTCGAAGGGGCTTTAGATTGCCTGAAGAAAAGGCTCTGTGAATTTCATTTTTCTTTTTTCGAAATCGAGGAGCTGATTCATCTCACTCGTGTTTGCTTGTCTCAAAACACTTTTGTATTTAACGGGAATTTCTTTCGTTTGACTGACGGTTTGGCTATGGGTAACCCTCTTAGTCCGATTTTATGTGATTTTTACATGCACTATTTTGAAATAAAATTGTTTGAAGTCTTAAAATTTCAGTTTTATATTCGTTACGTAGATGATATTTTTGCTTTAATTGATGTGAATGCAGATATAAATCATATTCTCTCTATTATGAATTCTATTGATTCTTACATTCAATTTACTTTTGAAGTTGAATCGAACAATTGCCTTTCTTTTCTTGATGTCCTTGTTATTCGCGATGATGATAATATTCAGACTACTGTCTTTCGTAAACCTTTTGCGGTCAGTCTTCCACCTCATCGAAATTCTTCTCATCCTCCGAACCAGAAAGTTGCGGCTTTTAAAACTTTTGTTTTCCGGGCTTTCAATATTTGTTCAACTCCTCAGTTACTCAGTGATGAACTTAATTATCTTAAACTATTGCTGTTGATCGTGGTTATTCCCCTAATATTATAGATTCAATTCATAGACAATTAACAAAATCCACCCAATCTGAAAGAAAAAACTTTAATTGAAATTCCAATACTTTGGTTGTTTTGCCTTTTTTCCCCAAAATCAGTCAGCAAGTTGCTAAAATTTTAAAAAGGTTCGATTTCAATGTTATTTTTTCTCCTGTTAATAAAATTACCTGTTCAAATCATAAGCATCCCATTGATCGCTTAGATAACTGGGGTATTTACCAAATTTCTTGCCAATGTGACCTTTCTTATATTGGTCAGACTAAACGTGCTCTCAGATTTCGTTTAACGGAATATAAAAGGTATGTCAAAAATCAAGAGCTTAAACGCTCTTCCATTGCTCAACATTGTTGGTCTTTACAACATAAGTTTAACTTTTCTTCAGCTACCATCATCCAAAAGTGTCCTTCCATTCTTGATCTTAATTTTTGGGAAGCTTACCACATCATTAAAAATTCTCACTCCTTAGTCAATGACTTATCAAGTACGCCTTATTTTTCTAGCATTTGGAAATCTTTAATTTAATTTAAACCTTTTTTTTCCCTCGCTTTTTAGTTTTTGTTTTGTTTATTCTCCGGTAGATGTCGCTACTTGTCCAGCCAGTTGTTAGGCTACACTCTTCTCATTGGTTGCTTTCCTTTAGGCGGGATCGTTTCCGTAGCGGGTATATAAGCCTGCGTCTCTCTGTCTCTTAGCTCAGTTTTGCATTTTTCTAGCTCGCTGAGTTTTGCACTGATGAAGAATCTCCATTGTAGATTCGAAACGGCTGTTTGCTACCTTTTCTTACTTTATTTGTGCATTTATAATCGTTGGTTTTTTATCTTTAATCATTTTTGCACAAAGACTTTATTTGCTATTTTAAGTATTTGATATATCATAAAAAAGTGTTTTTTTTTTTTTTTTTTTTTTTTTTTTTTTTTTTTTTTTTTTTTAATAAGGGTTTAAAATTTATATAAAGTAATTTTTTTATTAGCTGATACTAGAGGTTAAACGAAGTGTTCGGCTACTTACAAATGTCATTTTTATGCATTATTTTAGCGTTTAATCATGTACTTTCATCATGTATCTAGTATATTTTTGTGTTTAACCCTTTCAGGGGCGGTGTTTGCAGTCTGCAAACACATAATATTACTGTTCCAATTTCGAACTGGCACCAGTATAATTTTAGTGCAATTTTGATTTTATAATATTCGCGAAAACCAGCTCTTGATTATTTTCAAATAAATCTGTTCTTTAATTGTGGTGTGAATCAATTATTTGAACATTTTCGGAACAAAAATACCTTGCCCCTGAAAGGGTTAAATAATGAACTTATTGTTTTACATTCGCATGAGTTAATTTTTCACAATCTAGCTGTACACAATATAATTTTTTTATAGAATCATGCTTGAAAATTATTTTTAAAACCATGAGAAATCAGTAAATTGAAATACAGATTTAATCGAATTGAATTTGAAATTACATTTTTTTAACCTTTTTAACAATAGAAAAATTATGTTCTTGTAATTAGATATGGGGTAAAGGGGCTAATAGATTACATAGATTATTGCAAATGTTCATATGCGTCAGTAATAGCAAAAAAATAAAATTATTATTTGATGATAACTTAAAAATAAATGCACAATATAATAGCTTTTCAGAATTTCGATTTTGGACAAGACATGTCAATTTTACTATCCAAAAGTCTAAATAAATATAATATTATTATGTGCATAACCTTAAATAGTAAAAATACATGACATTTTCATATCTGTAACAATTGTATCCTTATATTAACTATATGAGGAAATATCTAAAAATATGTTTTTGTAATTATTAAAATATTTTTTATTTTATTTTTTGTCAAGCTAAAAGAAGATAAAAATTAAAAAAAATTATAACATCAAAATTTCCGCATCTATAGATTCTTAACAATACAAAAACAAACAACAAAAATAAATCTACTGATCATAAAAGTAGCAGCTGAGTACATTATAGAAAAAACTTTTCTCAAACCTATACAAGAATTAATATTGTTTAAAGAAAATCATTCAGCATTATTTAGAATAATGCTTAGTACAAATATTTTTTATTCCCTGGTTTTTAAAATAAAATATAATAGAAGCATGGTATTTATTTAAATCTAAGGTTATTACAAATTATTTCCATTATGAATGGTTTGTGAATAAGCAAACACAAAATTAATTTTAAGTATAATTATGAGTGCGGAGAAAATTTTCAAAATGTACAAGGACATAATGGTAATATTTGTGAAAGAAAAAAGAATGCAATTATTTTGTGAAATTATGACAAATTGATTTACGTTTTTTAATATATTTAAAAGACAATAGAATCAATAACTAAAGTTTTAATAATTTTAAGTATAACCTCCTCAGTCCTGAAGTCTTCTGGAAGCGACACTAAAAAGTACCTTTTAATTTAATTTAAATCCTTCTAACACAAATTCTTCTAACAAATTAAATCTAGAATTTTTAGGTAGATTTCGTATGAAATGCTAGCGGATATAGGACCGGTAGCTCCTATATTCGCATTTCTGAAATTTGTTTTGCAGATCTACGCCGATCATGACCCCTAGATCCCAAAAGCAGCACCAGTAAAAAAAATTATATATATATATATATATCATTTTTTATGGACTATGGATTTTTTTATAACTTCTGTATTTCTGCTCATACCTCCTCCAAACTGATGCATAAAATCAAGAGTAAAAAATCTCGGTCAAGTTCGGAAAGTCTCGGCAAAATCGGACCAAGGGGGTGGAAATAGGGAGGATTTTTGTGGAAATCGAAATAACGCCATAACTTCATAATTAAAATAGATTGCGGATCAGTTTAAAGTTTATATTACTTCTAAAAAATGGGCTAAAAGTTTATGCATGACAGATGTTTGGTAAAGTTAAAAATGAGCTCAAGGGGCGAAAAAAAATAGAGTTTTTGGGAGAAAAAAATTCATAATTTTGTCAATTCTCAAAATATCAAATGCAACAAAAATTTTTATAAATGTTCTTAAAATTATCAAAAATTTTTGCATTTACAAGTTTTTGATAGGACTAACTCTTACCGATGAAAAAAAAATTAATAACGAAAACAAAAACAAAAAAAGGGGGATGGGATTGGAAAGAGAAAAAAATCCATAACTTCGACAATTCTTAAAATATCAAATCCAATAACATTTATTTTACATTTTCTCAATAATATAACTTTATACTGGCAAGTTTTTCATAGGAGTGATTTTTATAGCAAAAATAACTTTTAAAAAACAGGCGTTTTAAAAAAAAAACCTCAAATCCAAACAGCTTATATTCTGACTCACTTTTAAATTCATTTTTATTTTAAACGCATCTAAATGGCAGGTCCTCTTATTTAAAAACTACATAATGTGACGTATTGGCCAATATTTTGATAAAAGCAGAATATACTTCAAAAAAAGCTGCAAAAAATATGTATTTTGAACAAAATTTCCCGAAACGATCGTGATTGAAAATTGAAGAAACATTCAAATAACAAATTGCTTTTTTTTCTGACTCATTTTTAAATCCATTTTTGCTCTCAAACGCATCCAATTGGCAGGTTCTCTTGTTTAGTAACTGTAAAACGTGCCGTATTGGTCAGTTCTCTGATAAAGACAGAATATATTTTTAAAAAAGCTGCCAAAGTGGGCATTTCATACGAAATTTCTCAAAGCGATCGTGATTTAAGAATTGAGGATGTATTCAAATAACTATTTGCTTATTTTATGACTCATTTTTAAATTAATTTTTGATTTTAAACGCATCCAAATGGCAGGTCCTCTTATTTAGGAACTGTGTATTGTGCCGTATATGTCAGTTTTTTGATAAAGGCTGAATTAAAAATAAGCTGTCAATGTTGGCATTTCGCACAAAATTCCCCCGAAGCGATCGTGATTGAAGAATTGAGTATGTATTCAAATAACAAATTGCTTATATTATGACTCATTTTAAAATTCAATTTTGCTCTCAAACGCATTTAATAAAAACAGTTTTTTCTTATTTAAGAAGTATATAATGTGCCTTATTGGCGATTTTTGAATAAATTCAGAATATATCTCAAAATATGCTGTCAAAACGGGCATTTGAGCCAAATTTTGCTTAAGAGGATACTGATAAAACCATTTCTCACAGAAAAATGAAATTACAATTTTTCAAAATCGGCCAAATAAAGTTGTTAAACTGAGTTTATCTCTAATCATATATATATACATATATGTATTTTCTTTGTAAAAATGAGCACGCTTCGAAATCTACTTCCGCCTATAGGCCATGCCGACAGAGATTTTTTAAAATTAATTTGTGCATATTAGAAGCTTCGATCTGTAGAATGATGCACCTTTGGAGATATCTTATAATAATTTTAAAGCGGTTTTTGTAGTGCTATGTAAAATTTGTCTCAAGACTGAGAAGGTAAATGTTAACCAAAAAATTATGCTTTTCTACTGCAACATAATCTTGTATATTTTGAAATTTTGTTTTTTATTACACCATAAAATGATAAATTGAGACCAAAATCTTGTTTCAGCATTTCATTCCAAAATTAGGGTGAAAAAAGAAAACTAGAATTTCGTGTAATCTTTCCGCATAAAGTTAATTGATAGAAAAACCTGAATCACAGTTCAATATTTCACCGTATAACTGGATTTGAAAAAACCCAGAATCGTGTTTTAACCTTTTACCAGGAAATCGGAGTAGAGAAAACCTTCAATTATTATTAACCTTTCCCCAGAAAATTCATTTAGAAAAAATCCTGAGATAATCAATTAAAACCTTGTGTGGAAAACTCAATCATTAAAATCCAACGTTTAAAAATACAATAATTAAAACTCTTAACAGACGTATACGTTACATGAGTACTGGGACTCGCTTGCCCAGTGTTCAAGCGATAAAATGTTTAAAATCAAATTCATGTGGGTTTCTGACTTGCTGACACTTGGGGGGGGGGGGGGGGGCTGCCACTTGAACACTGAGGAAGCGAGTCTCAATACTCGCGAAACGTATACGTCTGTTAACAGTTTTTAATTATTGTGTGTTGAAACGTTGGATTTTAATGACTGAAAAAATCCTGAATCATGATTCAACCTATCACCAAAAAATTTTGTTAAAACACACTGAATCATGTTTCAACCTTTAACCAGAAAATTGGATTTTAAAAAAAACCCTGATTCGTGGTTCAACTTTTTACCAGAAAAACAGATTTCAAAAAAAAAAAAAAAAACCTGAATCATGGTTCTGCCTTTCACCAAAAAAATTGGATATATAAAACTTCTGAATCATGGTTCAACATTTCACTTATATAATATTTGCGAAAGTACCAATAAACTGGTAAAACTTATCACCAATATCTTGCTTTCAGCTAAAACTTAGCTATTATTCAAAACTTTCTTGGTGAATCCCTGAACATCATTTTTAACAGTGAACTTGGTTAGGGATTATAGTCAAGATTTTTTTTAAATCGTTAAAAAACCATCCTTTATCTAAAATTTAGAAGTAAACAAGGCAAATACTGGGGTGAGAACCTCGTATTTCTCCATATTTTCATTAAATAGCATCTAATTAACCCCCTATCTAAATTTCACTCCAAACAAAAAGATAAAAATCCCCTAAGATGAATTTAAAAGCTTTCTTTTTTTAAATTAATTCTTTATTTTTTATTGCAATACTATTTAATGAATTGTTTGCCCCCCCCCCCCTCCCCCTTAAAAAAATCTACTTATTTACATTTTTATAATCTTTTGCTTAAATATATTACCCAGAAACAAGAGAAATATATATAAATATTTTTCTTTATGGTGAATTTAGAAAGTAATGTAACAAACGATTATGATGACAAATGAATAAGAAAATAACAAGTAGGAAATTGCTCGTGAAGCGTAGCAATTGAGGTGCGTTCGTACGATAACGAAGTTTTAAAAATATTCAGATCTTGCTGTTATAGTAAATAGTACTTCGGATACAGTATAGTAGTCGAAATCTTTTTTATATTCCTGTAAATAAACAGGAAGAAACTTGCAGTAAACCTCAGTAACGTATATCATATTCGTAAAATGTGGAATAGTTTAATATAGTTAAAACGCGCCCTAAACAATATTTCCCCGTACAGCGATATGTAGTGGAATACTTTTGTGTGGCTCTGTAATTTTATAATAAATATTCTTTGCATCACAGATTGTACAGAATGTATATTTTAGTTATATACAATACTTCATAGGTTCATGTCAATTCTATTATATTCGAAAGAGTTTAACATCATTAAAATGCATTTGAAATTTTTTTACTCATTGGCCGTAATGTAACGGAATACTTTTGATTGTCCCTGTAATTGATCTATGCATTCGATTTTCATAAAATTTGAAATGATTCGATAAAACTATGTAATAATTATGTATTATAAATTTCAAACGATTAAAATGCATTTGAAACTTTTTTCCTCATTGACCGTAATGTAACGGAATACTTTTGATTGTCCCTGTAATTGATCTATGTATCCGATTTTCATAAAATTTGAAATGCCTCGACAAATTTATATAATAATTATTTATTTTAAATTTCAAACGAATCGGTTGGGTAGTTTTTGCGTTGTTATATACGGACGGACGGACAGACGGACGGACAAACTGAACGACAACTACAGGTGCTACGTATTTACATAATTACGAACGCACCTAAAAAGAATGCCTAATAATATTTTCCCTTGTGTTCACATGTGCCTCACTTGTGATCATATTTACCCCACTGGTGGGGCACATGTTAACAATTTTTTGAATTTAGAAAACTATTAAAAAATGCAAGAATACCTAATTGTACAAAATATTCGTAAGTTTTGCAAAATTAAATAGGTTAGAGAAATTCAAACATAGATTTTTTACAAAGATAAATTCGTATACTTACAATTTTGTATTCCAGAAAATTCACAACATTTATGAGAATTATGTAATTTTCTGTAAATTACAGATGTAAAAATAGTACCATCTAGCCCAGTGGTGTGCAAACTAGTTCCATTTCTGATCGCCCCTCCCTCCCAAATTTGTATAAAATTTTTCGGGAACCCTTTGATTCACAGAAGGTTTTATTAATCGTCAACGTAGTCGATTTTTGAAGATTTGTTCAATTGGCTGTTTAGGCTTATGCTTCTTATTTATTAGAGGTTTGAGTAAAATACATATTATTTTATGAAGTCATGGTTTTTATTTATGGACATGGGTGTAAATATTTTTTAACGAAAAATATTTCATAAAAATTCAACTTGATGCATGTGTTTCGAAAGAGCCCATGATTCTTTTATGTTCAAATCTGCCTTGGAAACGGAGCCAAAATTCACCAAAATTTTGCCAAAATTTTGATGGTATCAAAACACATTGTCTAGATTTTACCAACTTCCTTCCACTCTTCAACTGCTGAAAATGAAGGTTTTGATTGACTTAGTTCGATACTATTTATAATCCGATGAACCCCTATTTACTGTTCTACGTCTCCACAACTAATTAGAACTGCTATCTTCTTTAAATTTTTTGTTGTTGTTGTTGCTGTCAAAAAATGAGGAAGCAGTTAACCATTCCAGAGTGAACAACAGTTCTAAATCGGAATTCTTAAATCTTCTTTCAATCAGTCCAGTACTTTATTTTCGAAATATCTGCTTAAGAAGTTGTTTTACACTTCGATTGAAAGTTAAAGTCTGTGGTCAACTGGTAGATGTACAGTAAGTCTAGCATCTTCTCTTTTGTTCATTTTCACTTGGCGATTATCATAATATAAAGTATGTAAAACTTGACAATAATATTTCTGCCTTCATACCGATAGGGGGAGATGCAGGAATGTTTTGTCACATTTATTACTAGTTAACCCTTTCGGGTCTGGTCTACTATTAATAATACATATCTTTTGATGGAGTATTATTTTGTTTTAAGAAATAATTTGTTACCATTTACATATAAAATGTTAGTATATTGTCTACGCATTTACTATATGACTCCATTTATGTTTAGACATTTAGTAATAATAATAATTATTATCATTTGCTTAATTTTCTATGCGCCGCTTGCGATTCTTTTATTTTAAACATAAATTTCATTCTTTAACCCTTTCCGGAACGGGCAAAATCTGTTAGTAAAATAAGAAATTATCGACTGACACCGGAATTCACAGACGAATTTTCTAGATATTCTGAAACCCCTAATTTAAGCTTTTATTCTAAAAGCAAAATTTTGCTAAAATATTGTTGGTGTCAGTTTCAAGTTTTGAATTTAAATTAGGTATCCCAGTCCGGGGCACAGTGTGCCGGAAAGGGTTAAATTTAAAATAAAGGTTGCTTTTTTGAAAGAATCATGTATAATAAAGCGCAAAAAAGTATTAGAAAATTGTAATAGGAGTTAAATCTTTTTGTAATATAATATTCTCTAAACTTCGCCAAAAACTCTTCCTTAGGCTATTGTCATATCAATTTAAATTGAATAGTACGCAAAACAAAAACATTCGTTATCTTTCAAACAATGAAATATTCCTTAAACACTAAATAACTTATTTGGATAGCTAGTGTTACTGTTATGAACGCAAAAGTTATTTTTTCAAAAAACTGAAAAAAAAATTCGGTCCCGAAAGAGTTAATCATAACAGGTAACAAAAACATTTTTGTAATAAAAAGAGAATTTTAGATGTTCGTTTTAAATGCGCTTCAACTGCAATAGAAATCGAGGAGTTCGTTCTTTCCAGGTACCGAACTAGATAAAAATTAATTAACTATAATTCATGAAATATTTTTAAAATTACGAAACTTGTTCAATTTATTTTGCCTTTTAATGCAAAAAATATACTAAGAGTAATAAAAGTTATTCATTTGTCGTTTTTCATTTCTTTTCAAAAATGCAAAGTCTGAGAGTAAGGCTTACAAAATGACCTGAAAGATACTATATGTCATTAAGCATAAGTTTTGATGAGCCTCAAAGTTCAAGGCAACGACATTTCCTATGAAATAAAATAAGAATTAGATTTCTAAAAAAAAGTAGTTTTCACTTAATGAAAGAAAAACTTAAACTTAGAAAACTTAATGAAAGAAAGAGAAATTTTTGGTCAAAAATCACAAATTTTTAAGAATTCAACCTCGATGAGGCACAGGTTTTAGTTATCCAATTGTGCTAAAACTTTGCCAATCTCATTTTTTAACTAACTGGTAACTTTTAGGGGAGTCCCCCGAAAGATGAGTTTAAAATAATTTTCCCCATATACCTTGTGACCACCTTCATATTTTAATACGAAAATAAAATCAAATAATATTGAAGTACACTGTAAAAAATATCCGGTCATATACACAATTTTTTCCGTAAAATTTTACGGAATAGTTTTATTTTTCCGAAAAAACAGAAGAATTTCCGTTATTGACATTTTGAGATTATAATTACAGTAAGATTTACGTAAATTATCTAGAAACAGAGAAATTCCGTATTAAAACAGCATAAATTCCGTAAACAACTCTAGTGTCGCCATCTATATCTCGGATAGAAAAACATTATAGAGTTGGTTTAAGAACAACTTTCTATAATAATTTTCTTTATTTCTTTCTGTTTTAATAATATAAAGCTAACATATTTTTACAATATTAAAAAAATAATAAAAATTATAAAACTTTATTAATCCTTTTAAAGTTTGAGATTAGTTATTTTTATTCAGTTAGTTTATTTTCATTAGGATTTTTAAATGGAAAAAAATTCTACTTTTAATTTTAATATATTTTTTTAATCTATCCACTTTAAGAAATTTGCACATAAAATTTAAAACATCTGAATTATATTAAAGAAATTATTGCAATGTTGACGATTATCTAATTTATAAAAAACAATAAAGGAAATTTATTTTAATAACCCGTCATAACTATCTTTATTGAGATTAAAAACGATCGTCATACAAATACTTTGTTAAAATAGATGTTTTTTTTTAAGTATGTTAATGGCCTTTCAAAAACAAATAAGTAAATAAATATGAATAATATTACAATAAACTTTTAAAAATCTCTTAAAAATGAAGAAAACAAAACTTGTTAATGCATTCAACTCTTAATACATGTAATATTTTAAAGTCTAAAATTTATTTTTTATAGACCTGAAATTAAAAACTGAATATTCGAAATTATGGAAATAAAATCTGTTAAACATTTAGAACTGTACACTCAATAACATATAAGTAAATAATTAATAAATTAATAAGTAAGTAATAATAATTAATAAGTAAGAAATAAATAATTCTCTATACAAAAATTAATGCCGAGTTCAACATAAAGCCCTTGCTTCATAAAATCATTCGAAATAAGTAAAGATATTTGCAAGTTCTGTGTGTATAACTGTCTCAACTATCTCAATAATATCTCAACAACTAATTATTCAATCGACTTTATTTTTTATAATTTATGTTATATATATGTATTCACTCCTTAAAATTAAAAAATTCGAAAATTTTCATATACCTTTCATCAGAACGATAATTTTGAGAGTCCGGTATTACACTATTGCAAGCTGCAATAGGACAGGTGCTTGGTTCGATCCCCATCGAGGGTAAGTAACATTACTCCACTGTTGTTTAAATTAAATGTATGTAACCTGATGTGTCTTTGTCTAAAGAATAAAAATCATAAACCTGCAAGTTTGTCCTTGAAAATTCTTTTTTGGCTTTCAAGCAAAAATTTTTATACAAAAAAATATCAAACAAAACGGAACTATTTTGTAAAAAAAACGGAAATATTTCTGAAAAAAACGGAATTTTTTTGCCGTTTAAAAACGGAAATAGTACTGGCGTCTAGATTACCAGCACTATTTCCGTTATTTAACGGAAATTGTTTTTACAGTGTACGTAAAAGAAGCATCCTTATAATTCATATAATGTTAATTATATTAACTAACAATTTATTGCGTAGAATTAAGCGTATTATTCCAATTGAAAGATGTCTTTGAATTGAAATTTGAATGAAATACAGGGTCATGAAAAATAAAAGAATGTGGAAAACATGATTACAAATATCTAAACAACTAATTATTCAATCGACTTTATTTTTTATAATTTATGTTACATATATATATATATATATATTTTCACTCTTTAAAATTAAAAAATTCGAAAATTTTCATATACCTTTCATCAGAACGATAATTTTGAGAGTCCGAAAAAAGTAGTTCCGGATAATCGAAGTTATTGTTATTAAATAGGCTTCTTCCCATTCTTACATACTACGTACATACACAATTTCAAGTCTTTATCTAAATTTTTTGGTTAGATACAGTGTTTACAGACAGACGGAAAGCAAATTTTATTTTTTCTAAAAATATTTTTTTCAGAATCTTCAGTGTCTGAAACGTGTAAATCCGTCAAAAACTTTTTTCGATTTTCAAAACGATTGCAAGACTTATCCTATACTAAGCATGATGGGTAAGTAAAAATGGTCACTACTGAACATCAGATCGATCCAAGTTGTTAGAGAACAGGTATAGGGCACCTCAAATTGACAAATATATTTTATTGCTATATCTGTTTTTCTACCAATTGTCGAAATATAAGTATTGTTTACTAATACAGGCAATTTTTTTTACCAAAAAATAATATTTGTTTTGATTACTTTTCAGGTATTATTATGATTAATATTTCATATTTGTTGAAGGAAAGCTTTGTCTTTTTATTGCCAAATTTCATTCAGTTGGACGATCCACAAAAATTTTCTCATGACCCCATTTTGGATTCGCGACACACAGTTTACGCATCACTGATCTTGTAAATATATTTAAGCTATCGCATAGCTTTTATCGCTGGCTTAGAGCGAAGCGACCGAATCTAAAAATTCCGTAACGAGAAAACCTAACACTTCCGTAACGTAAAAACCTAACACTTCGGCTAACGTCGTTTCAGTTCGGCAAACTTCGGCACGGTATCCTTCGGTAGACTTCGGCGGTATTTTTCAGATATTAGGATATCAAGTCATATATCATTTATGTTTCTTATGATCTAATTTTCATAGCGCGGCCAAATTTTGTTTGGTAATTTATTATGAGACTGTTAATTTTTGGTGACAGGAGAACTCCCACGATGAGGGTCGAAAAATTAAAAATGCTTATAACTCGCGATCTAATTTTCGTAGCGCGGCCAGATTTTGTTTGGTAATTTATTATGAGATAGTGTTAATTTTTGGTGACAGGAGACCCCCCAGTGGTGAGGATCGAAAAATTTAAAATGCTCATAACTCGCGATCTAATTTTTGTAGCGCGGCCAAATTTTGTTTGGTAATTTATTATGAGGCAGTGTTAATTTTTGGGGACAGGAGACCCCCCCACGGTGAGGGTCGAAAAATTTAAAATGCTTATAACTCGCGATCTAATTTTCGTAGCGCGGCCAAATTTTGTTTGGTAATTTTTTATGAGACATTGTTAATTTTTGGTGACAGGAGACCTCACGGTGAGGGTCAAAAAATTTGAAATGCTTATAAATTGCGATCTAATTTTCGTAGCGCGGCCAGACTTTGTTTGGTAATTTATTGAGACGGTGTTAATTTTTGGTGACAGGAGACCCCCCGAGATGAGGGTCGAAAAATTAAAAATGCTTATAACTCGCGATCTAATTTTCGTAGCGCGGCCAAATTTTGTTTGGTAATTTATAATGAGGCAGTGTTACTTTCTGGGGACAGGAAAACCCCCAAGGTGAGGGTCGAAAAATTTAAAATGCTTATAACTCGCGATCTAATTTTTGTAGCGCGGCCAAATTTTGTTTGGTGGTGTTTATTATGAGACTGTTAATTTTTGGTGACAGGAGAACTCCCACGATGAGGGTCGAAAAATTATAAATGCTTATAACTCGCGATCTAATTTTCGTAGCGCGGCCAAATTTTGTTTGGTAATTTATTATGAGATAGTGTTAATTTTTGGTGACAGGAGACCCCCCCCCCCCAAGGTGAGGGTCGAAAAAATTAAAATGCTTATAACTCGTGATCTACTTTTCGTAGCGCGGCCAAATTTTGTTTGGTAATTTATTGTGAGACGGTGTTAATTTTTGGTGACAGGAGACCCCCAGTGGTGAGGGTCGAAAAATTTAAAATGCTTATAACTCTCGATTTAATTTTTGTAGCGCGGCCAAATTTTGTTTGGTAATTTGTTATGAGGCAGTGTTAACTTTTGGGGACAGGAGACCCCCCACGGTGAGGGTCGAAAAATTTAAAATGCTTATAACTCACGATCTAATTTTCGTAGCGCGGCAAAATTTTGTTTGGTAATTTATTATGAGACTGTTAATTTTTGGTGACAGGAGACCCCCCACGGTGAGGGTCGAAAAATTTAAAATGCTTATAACTCGCGATCTAATTTTCGTAGCGCGGCCAAATTTTGTTTGGTAATTTATTATGAGACATTGTTAATTTTTGGTGACAGGAGACCCCACGGTGAGGGTCAAAAAATTTAAAATGCTTATAACTCGCGATCTAATTTTCGTAGCGCGGCCACATTTTGTTTGGTAATTTATTATGAGACGGTGTTAATTTTTGGTGACAGGAGACCCCCCGGTGACTGTCAAAAAATTTAAAATGCTTATAACTCGCGATCTAATTTTCGTAGCGCGGCCAGATTTTGTTTGGTAATTTATTATGAGAAGGTGTTAATTTTTGGTGACAGGAGACCCCCCCCCCCCGAGATGAGGGTCGAAAAATTTAAAATGCTTATAACTCGCGATCTAATTTTCGTAGCGCGGCCAAATTTTGTTTGGTAATTTATTAAAAGACAGTGTTAATTTTTGGTGACAGGAGACACCCCCCCCACCGTGAGGGTCGAAAAACATAAAATGCCTATAACTCGCGATCTAATTTTCATAGCGCGACTTAATTTTGTTTGGTAATTTATTAAGCTATTGCATAGCTTTTATCGCGGGCTTTGAGCGCGGCGACCGAATCTAGGTATTCCGTAACGATAAGAAATCCTAACTCTCCGGCTAACGACGTTTCAGTTCGGCAGACTTCGGCACGGTACTCTTTGATAGACTTTGGGCAGACATTGACGCGGTATTTTTGCATAAGTTGATAAAAAATGCTATGCAATAGCTTTACCGCGGCAGTCCCCGAGTGCCACACACATTTTTTATTTTTATGTTAAAAATTTTTTATTATTTTAAACATACTTATAACGATATATTCTATCATCTGAGTAAATATGTTTCAGTAACAAAGGGTCAAATAAAAGTATGCTTTTTAAAAATACAAGATTAGCCATTCATATATCTTAAGAAAAAAATTCCCATTTTCTTTCTGCATTTTTATCTAAGCATCAGTGTTACTTATTTTACAAGGCATGTATTTCATTATCAATTCAAATTCATTAATTTATTTTTTAATTCTTTCCCGTATACTTCCATTATATCTATCAGAAAATTCTGCAATGTCCAGTAAAAAAATATTCCCAAAACACTTATAACGCAAATTTAATGCTTTTCTCTTGTAACTTAATAGCGATAGAACATTTGGAGACATCAATAAATTCCAACGCATATATTTATAATTAGTTCTCATAAACTTGACTAGTGCCATTTCTGAAAAAGACGATGCAATAAATCATAAGTCTACTTGTCAAAAGTCTAAAATGTTTTGATAGAACGAAGTATTTCACTTAGTTTGTATGCATTTGTCTTATCTATCAAGATTTTAGACTTTAGACGAACACTTAATCCGCTTATTAATGCCTAGAAAGTTATCTAAATATGACTACATTAACTTACAGTCAGTTGTTATTCAACAAGACAGAATCAACTGAGCTTATGTCAGGTAGCTTTGAAATGCAATACATTTTTCAGGAATGATTAATTGTCTAGAGTGAAACAGCTCAGAAGTTCTCTTCATAGTATAAATTTGTTCGAATTTATTATACCTTCGGGTGAGCAGAAATACCTTCCTCATTGAGATTGTTTGCGATTATTTCTTGCTTTCTATTCAATAACTGAATTTATATATTATAAAAGTAAGTAAACCGCCATTTACGTTTGCAGTTAAGATTAAAATCTGGAATATTTGTTAGAATTTAACGGCGTACCACCATTCTTTATTTTGCATCACATGTATTTTAATGTTTTGTAACTCTCCGAAGTTTTGTGAAAGACAATAATGATTTTACACTCTTTCGAACATAATTCAATTCATATACATTTATGAATTTTATACTAAAATATACATTCTGTACAATATGTGGTGCAAAGAATATTTTTATTAATATTCAGAATCACAAAAAAGTATTCTATTACATAATGGTCTATGGAGAAACATTGTTTGGGGTGCACTTGAGTTATATTAAACTATTCACATTTTATGAAATTATGCACATTGCTGACATTTACTAAAAGTTAATTACTGTTTAATAGAAACCATTTAATAATAACAGGGGCACATAAAAGATTTCAGATACTATATTTTATCCGATGTACTCACTGTAAAAAATTTTTGTAAAATTATAGTAGATGTACCGTAAATTTCACGGTACTACTACCATTTTCACTCTTTACGGTATGAATACCGTATTTCTAAGTTATATTAAGCGTAAAAAAATACAGTTTGTTCTCTTTCGATTGAAAACGGTATTTACACAGTAAAATGATTGTTTCTCAGTAAAAAATCGGTATTTATACCGTAAAATAATTATTTTTCAGTAAGATAAATGACATTCTAAACATTTTCGTAGCATTTCAATAGATGTACCTAAATTTTACGGTGCTTCTACTGCTTTCATTCTTTACGATATGAGTACCGTATTTTTAAGGCATATTAGGTATAAAAAAAATCCAGTATCTATGCTATTTCGATTATAAACAGTATTTGTACCATAAAATAATGTTTTTTCATTAAAAACGCCATTTATACTGTAAAATACTTGTATTTCAGTACGGGAAAAAATTGTATTCTCGCCTCGGTGAACGGCAGATGATGTTCTTGCTGCTTAATGAGTGCAGATCTGAGGAGAGAAGGGGTTGGGGGGGGGGGGCAAATTATTTGGAGGACCAAGAAGCTCAAAGGAGTCCAATAGTTACAATACACATTGTACATTTAATTTTTACGTATACCATAACGTAACAATAAAAAAGAAAAGGTCTATAATTACTTTTGTTAAATAGTATGAATATCTAATTAGCATCTTTAAATTCAGGAAAATAAACAATTTAATTTATGAGAGACGAACAAAGTAGTCTTCAAAGTCGAGGAGGTCTCATTAAAGATTCACATGCTTTTTAGCTCACAGGCTATCATAGCCTGAGAGCTTATGTGCCCGTCCGTTCTGTATGTTCGTTCGTGCGTAACGCGATAACTCGTGATAAAAATATCCGATCCACTTGAAATTTTGTATGTAGGTATATCCTGACAAGGCGCTTCCCTGATTAGTTTTTGGAGTTCATTCGATATGTATAAGAGGGGGAACGGGGGGCTCATGCCCCTCCCCTTAGTTGATATAAATGGGATTTTCATGCAGAATTAAATTTTCGTTCAAAATTTAGATTAGGATCATTCTGATGAGGCGATTCCGTAACTGTTATTAGGTGTTCATTGAATAAGTATAAATAGGGGGAACAGGCGTTCTAATGCCTCCCCCCCTATATTTATATAAATGGGTTTTTGAAGCAGAATTTTCAGATTTCGTTCAAATTTCTGAATAGTTTTGGAAGTTTAATGGTTAAGTATAAAAAAGGGGGATAACTCCTTTTAAATTATATAAATGCTAAAGGGGTTTTTATTAAGAATTATCTAATTTGCTCTGAATTTTGGATATAGATTTTTTATATGATAAAGCATGTCTTTGATAGTATAGGAGGTTCAATGATTAAGTATAAAAAAAGAGGAAAGGGAAGAGCTGTTTCCCCTTCTTAATTTTTTTTCGAACGGAATTAACCCTTGAAAATATAAGGCTTTAATGTACAATTAGTATTTGTAGCCTGTGAGCTCAATGCCATCAGTTTAACTGGGCAGTACTCTTTTTTATGTATCTTGAGAGTCTGTATAAGAGGGAAGGGCATGTGTGACTGATCCTGGGCACGTCACGGCTCTCGACGGCCTGGATAGATGTCTTTTTCTAGTGCGAAATTTCAATCTAATATATTGAATGAGTTCAACCAATCCTTAATTTTTATTGAAGAATTATAGCATTCGTAGAAGTGAAACTCTAGGATTTTAAACTAGTGTAATTAATCAGTTATTCAAAGTCATGTAATTAAAATTAAAATATTGTATACCATTGAATATATACCAGTGATATACGTTAAAAGGATTTATTCATCCTTGTATGCTCTTTGTGTTTTATTCAGTTGGATCCTTTTACCGGTCGTGCGAGACAAAGAAGCATGTAACATTTTAATTATTTTTAAGTGAAAGGAATTACTATGCAAGTATTTTTATTACATTTTTAACTTGCATAAATTCTTAATAAAGTTCTTCTTTAATGTTATGTATCTGTCTTATTAATTTATTTTAGATCTAAAAACATTTTTTTAGGTATGACAAATAAGAAATTTGCCAGCTAAAAATTACTTAAAATTCAAAATTTATTGAAAAAAGCTAATAATACAATGTTAAAAATTTCCGTTCAAAGTTGAGTTAATTCATGAAGCAAAATAAAGAGAAGCACCAAGATATGGTATATCTTATTTTTCGAAAATTCCAAGCTGGACAGCACGATCTGTTTTACCATTTCTTTTTCCGTATTCAGCAAGACAATTCCTTAACGTTCCTTACAATACTAATGCATCGAAAGTCGCATCACTCAATATTGAAGATCGGTGGCTAGTACGTTGCCTGTTTAAGAAAAAAACGAAATGGTATCGGGTGTGCTCAGATGGTGAAATTTTGGAGACTATAAATACACACTTCCCGCGAATAACCCCTGTTAAAATTTAGACAAAATTATCATAAAAGCAGAAAAAAATACATGCTTATTAGAAAAATATATTAAAATACCAAACAGTCAGTTGGCTTAGATTTATGCATAATCCATCGGTACAACTACAAACACCGGTCCCCTTTCCTCTACCATTCTCATAAGTAGCTAAAATTCAAAAATTACGCATACGTTGTTTAAATTTTAATGACCTCCGGCCACAATCTTGATGAGCTCAGAGATTTAGTAATTCACAATCCTGTTGATCTAAATCTTAAAAAGGGGGAAAGTTTCAAAATCTCTAAAAATCTTAAATCAAAATTTTAGAACCTATCTCACTCAACATACTGACAATAATGCTATTTCGCCATACGGCGCAGTGTCGAATTCAGACATTTTTCTCCGGGAGGGACTTTTGTGGCTCCGGGGGGGGGGGACATTATAGAATTCCGGAGGAAATGGCACTTTTTCACCAGTAAAAACACAAAAATTCTATTTTTCCGGCGGGGGACATTTCATTGCTTAGGAAATGGGTGTTCCCCCATCCCGGGCACCGCATGAATTCAACACTGATACGGCGAGACTGCTATTTTCGTTAATGAAAGGGTCTCTCGTACGGTAACTCACTCTCTTTCTACCCCCCCCCCTAAATTCTGGAGAATTCTAATATTAAAAACCATTTAGACAGTTAAAGTTAATTCTCAATCTTATCCGTATGTCTCTAAACCTTCGGAAATTCCCCCCCCCTCCCCCGGTCGCTCTTCCGTCCGTCTTGGATAAATTATTCAGGCTAGATGGTAAATGATACTTTCAGGTTACTTCAGTGGCCATCATTCGAGTTTTGACACAAAAAGTACCATTGATGCTTTGCCTCCTACGCCTCCTATCAACACCCCCTATAGTGGGTGTTGCTCCTATCCGGATGGAACGATTAATCGACCTTGTTCTTCTTAACACACTGTTAAAGATGTCTGTAAAATAATGATTCTCTGATCGTATATTTTGCACTCAATTTACCATCTTTCAAGTAAATTATAGAAACACGATTAATTTACAAAAATTCCATTCGACCAGTAAGGGGCTAATTGTTAATTTTGGATCCCCTCCCTCCCTTTGGATATCATACGTTATCATCCATCAACTCCCCCCCCCCCCCGATAATGATATCGTTATCAAAGTGTAAAAAATTTTTATTTTTAGGATTTAGTTCTTTTGTTTGGAGTAATATACAAAACTGGTTAAATTTATTTTTCGGAAACTTTATTGATTCAAATGAAGATAATTTAATAAAATATCGCTTTATTCAAATAAAATTTAAAAAAAGTGACGATTCAAAAGTATATTATTTTATAAGAGTTTTTCTTACATAGTGCATTTAACAGTAATTAAGTCTTGTTGAACTTGCCCTTCCAACGAAGGAGGGATGAGGGGGGGGGGGCGAGGGGAGACGCAGAAATTCTTATCAACAGAACAAGTGGATAACATTCTTTCGCTTTTATTTATTAGGAAACACAAGCTGCATTTAAAAAAAAAATTATTATAAGATTCCTCGATCCATGTTTATATATGCATACACATATGAAGATGAATAGGAATGTCAAAACGTTGGGGTATACCATATTTTAGAATTAGATAATTTTATTATAATTTAATGATTTTAATGATAGCTTTGTATTTTCATAAAAATAGATAACTGAATTTAAAAAAAAAACACAATGTAATTTTTTTCAACAAAAATCCACATTACAAAGAAAAAAAAGTTTTGATTGGGTCAAAAATGATATTAATATCAAAAGGCAACACCCTCCCCCTCCCTAGAGATATCTTACGATATTATCTTTCAGACAACCCCTCCCCCCAAAATAATAATGTTATATATGTACAGCCCAGTGTGACCGTTTTTTCAAGCTAAAAGCAGGTAGATTTGGACTGACAACAAGCTAAAAATAAATTCGATGGTCCTGCCTTCTATTGATGGTCAATATATCGATAGACTGACAACTATCTTTTAGCCTGAGTTTTTAGCTTGATTTAGCTTGTTGCAAGTCCTACAACAGTCCAGATTTCTTACAACAATCCAAAAACGGTCACACTGGTACAGCCCCTAATAAAAAAATTATCATTCTTGTTTCTAGTAAAACCATCATAATTATTGACTAATCAAAACATTGTCCATGAAAATGTCTAGATTATAGGTAAGACAATGCAGTACACGAAATTTTGTTTTCGACGGAAGTACTGATATCAGATCTTCGAGTCAAAAGCCTCCTTTACGGGTAGTAGTATAAGTCTCAGTGTTTGCCAACCAACCAACCTAATGGTGTCAACTTGTTGATGTGGATCAATGGAAGCTTGCTGAGTTATTCAAAGTGAGTTATTCGGTTATATTTCTTTTTTTCCTATAACTTACATAATTAGATAAATAATTTGAACTGTATATATTTTAAATTTCTTTGTCTTAAAAGTATGTAATTAATTTGTTTGTGTTACACTACCTAAGAAATAGAAAATAAATCACAAAAGTGCGCGTTGGATCAATTTTTTTTTAATAAGAATATTGACGTCTGTAAGTTTTAGAATATTTTCTGTTCAACATTTCAACTATTTCTCTTTAAATTTAATCCTTTTAATTAGAATATTTGCATAATATTAGTAATATACACTAATCTTATGTAAAAGAAGGAATTTGACTTATTTCATTCCTCCTTTTGCTAGACTGTCCCATTCCCCTCCACTATTGTTTTTATGTTAAATTGCTTATATAAACAACAGTGCTGCTGTTAAGTTTAGTTTAAATTATGGATAATATATAACATTAGGTTTTCTAAACAGGAGAACTATTACAGCTACACGTAAACAAGTCATTAATATACAGCAAACATTAAAATTAAATGAAGCAAATTTACTTTTTTAATAAGCAATTTTTTTAATACAAATTTAAGTTTATGTTGATCAGCAACTTTTTTCAACAGAATATAGCTGCATCTCAGTGGCGTAGCCAAAATAGGTGACACCCGGGGCGGATGTAAATTGTGTTACCCCCAGCCACCATGGTGTCATCCCCACCCCCCTCCGATCCGTTATATTTTTTCATTCACAATTGTACGCTATTATAACAAATTATTACATCATTCCTCATTTACCTTTTGCCTTGCACTACGAATGAAAAAAAAAAAAAAAAAAAAAAAAACAGAGTAACGGCTTTTTTTAAACCCATAATTCGCATAAATCAATGTGGTGTCTGTATGTGAAGAAAATTCTTTCTTTTAAAGTTTGCTTTTCTTAGCCACTCGTTAGACAGTTTAGTTTTTGTTACCTGGTGCATATATCTTATTTAAACACTCCAGTCTGCATAAAATTTCAACTTCTCTAAGAAAAGAAAATTAACTCTATTTCGTCGTACGCTAGAAATTTAATTTTATTTCAGAATTCTTTTCCAAAATCACATAAGATTATATATATCTATTTGCAAATAAATATCGGGTAACATCCTTTAAAGGATAACACCCGGTTCGGACCGCCCCCACTAGCTACGCCACTCCGTCTATCTAGTATGTGATTGATGCTTAGAATAATACATAACGAGAAAAAATTTCTGTCCCATTCCATCCCATTCTTCCTTTCTAACTAATATTGTAATAAATTTTAGTACTATTTATTACTAATATTAGAACTAGTACTAATATATCCCGTACTACTAATAACAATAATTAATTAAAGCTTGAAAACATAGTATATTAACACACGAAAAAAATCCTAAAAACCCGATTTAAGTTTAAAACAAAATCTGATTTAAATAAAAATATACATAGATATTTTTAAAACAATAATTGTTTTACACCTTAGTTGCTTTTTAAAAGCGTGCAGATTCATTCATATGCCATTCATAATGCTGATTTTAAAAATAGTGAGAAATGGTGTTTATATTAAGACTTTGTTTGGTTTTAAATGTTTATAAAATATAAAATAAGGCTTGTAGATTAATTGCTTATAAAAGTAAAGTCATCGTCATGTTTAATTTTATAAAACGCAGAAAAAAAAGAGGGGAGGGGTGGGAATTAAGTCAATTTACACCAGAATAAACCAATTTCTATGGAACTTTTAAAAATCAGCTGGCATATTTGCAATTATGATTACAATTCTGACAGCTCATATCTATGTGTTATTAACAGTATTTATGTTTTCACTAGTTAGAAACTGGGTTATTTATTAAATTCTAAGTCAATTAAATTTCATTTAAACTAATGTTTGAGTAAATAGTCGATTCGGTATTTTGGGATTCAGCATGTTATACACGAATATAAGTGTCATTAAACTAATTAAAAAACACTTAAAAACGTGTTACTTATAATTCAAATACTTTGCTAAATAAATGCGAATTACGGCCAATATTGATCCCACCCCCTCCTTCCTAGGAAAAAAAAAAAGCAAGCAGTTAAAGTCTAATTACTGGAGTGATATATATATTTTTAACACGTTCGCTGCCTCTCGCCCGAAAGTGCGTGCTATGGCGCCAACGTTAAGGGGCCACTCATGAGCCAGCGCGGTATGTGGGGTGATGTCCAATAGCCAGTCACGCGCTGGCGCGGGAAATTCTTTTACTGATTCTTTGTTATAAAAAGTAAATCGGCTTCTGAGAAAAACCCACTTCTACAGTGCGGCATTATCTAGCATCACATCTTTACGTAAGCGGCAGCGAACGTGTTGTCTTTTTTGCACACAGAGAGAGTTTATTAAATCGGATTTAAGTCTTTATGTTAAAAGTTTACTTTCTGTTAAACTTTTTTTTTTTTTTTTTTTTTTTTTTTTTTTAATTTGGATGGTAAAAATAATGAAATGTCTGATTTTGTGAAGGTGCCTATTATTAAATGAATTTTTTTCTTAAATAGGCCCCAAATTTTGCTTTAATTGAGCCTGATTACGTAAATTTACATTCAAAATTTAGAGTTTTACATATTTAGATCTTAGACCAAGGGTGCAAAAATATAGGCACCAGCAGAGTCAGTCACGCGCCACTAAAATTTAATAGCATTTTAGCAAGTAATGTGTACAAATTATTAGATGATACAAAACGAAATAAATTTTATAGTAATAGCATAGGAGCAACTAGAGGGAACAACTGGCGCAAAGTCTTTTAAAGAGAAACTTTGTGAAATATGCTTTAATTTATTTTTCTTCGGAAATGCATGAAAATAGCAGCTGTTTTGTTATTCAGAAACTGTCTAATTGCACTCAATTTTCTGTTTAAAAAAAAAAAAATGCAATAGATCGTTTATAGCAAGTTTTCAAAATTGACATTTTTGAACACATTCTCCGACGAATGCAGAAAAACCGGTAGAAAAGCTGGAGGAAAAAGGGTGATTACGTGATCGAAATAGCTAAGCACTGGACAGGTAATTTACTTACATAAAAGGGAAAATTAAGTTCGATTCGAAATCTATTCCATAGTCAGGCCTTCCAATTTTATATCTTTCTGTTAAAAAGGAATTTGTATATGAGTCAAAATGTATTGCGCTTGTTGAGAGGAGCTGTTGAGAACTCCCTAGCCGTACCTTCCATTCCACATTTTATCACATCTTTTCAATATTGGAAGGTTTACGGGAAGTGTAAATTATAATTATCATCTATTTGGGATCTTCGAAATCAGCCTGCGTAATTTTTGTCATAAAATATTAATAACTGTAAAAACCATTGATTTACAGCATAACTATTTAGTTTCTTACGTACGCCAAAACCTTGTGTTATTTTTTTTTTCAAATTGATTATTTAGAGAAGTGAAAGAATATGGTTTATATATATGTATATATTTTTTAATTTCATTTTATTTTCGATAATGAGTAATTTTAATATGACGGAAAAGGGAGGGGTCTTGATCTGGTATTTTATTTATTTATTTTACAGTCAATTATCGTCCAAACTCTTCAAAAATTTTTGGAATTAAAACATGTTTTCACAGTTTTTGACAAGCAATCCAGAAAAAATATTGATATTTACTATTAAAATGGCTGGTATAAAGATTTTTTTCATTTGGTATATTTAAGTCATTAAGAAATAAATGTTTATTTTCAATAACAGGAAATTTGAAATGGAGAAGGAATATGGCTACCCAGTTTCATTTTTGAAGTACGGTGGAGGAGTAGACTTGGAATTATCTACTACCCAGTGGCAAAAAATATCTCGATGGTCTGCGACAGATAGACTGCTATAGAGGCAGAAAATAATCCATAGGTAAAATGTTTTGCAGTTGTAAAGTTAATTAAACACTTACTTGTAACGATTTTATTCGTTTTATTCACTTCTATTAATTACTAACTCAAGTTTTTGGATTAAGTAATAAAGTGTTAAATGTAATAGAGAGCAAAATAAATATCCATGAAAAAATGATCTACAAAGAAGAAAAAAAAAATCTGTAACACCCGTCTACATTCTTTAACTTTCTGGTAAATGGCTTGTTATATGAATAATAATTGCAACAAATAGTGGCTATGACTGAATATCGGCACTTTTTTGTTGCATAAATACTAATCACAGTTTATTTTTTTAATTTTTCAAAAAGAAATACAATCAAACACAAATTAAAGTCGACATTTGATTTTTTTTTATTAACGACTTGATACATTTCTTATAATATTTCAAACCCATAATTCTTATGATAAAATAATGACTTTTAGTTATTACTAATAGCATAATTTTATTTGTAGGTACTTTAAAATTCACACATAATTCAGCTAAAATGGCGTCTCAGTATTATCATTGTTATACGCATACTTTTTATTTATTTCTAGTTAGAATTTAAAAGAAAAAAAAACTTTTTAACCTCTCCTCCATTCTCCAAATAAACAGAGTTATTAAATTGATTTCTTTTCCATACCCTGCTCTTCATTATAATTACAGATTCACTGTCGCCAGATGCCACTCATGGCAAATTTTCCTGCGACTTGTAACTTCTGGTGTTTACGGGTGCGCGGGACACAAAAATATTAAAATTTTATTAAACAGTTTTATTGCATTAAAAAAATTCTTCTTAAAATGACGTTTAAAACCTTTAACGATAAAACATTGTTTC
This sequence comes from Maratus speculifer, assembly GCA_964019185.1. NCBI lineage: Eukaryota > Metazoa > Arthropoda > Arachnida > Araneae > Salticidae > Maratus > Maratus speculifer. The sequence continues at coordinate 59,503,836 of OZ025299.1, read as the reverse complement.
TCTTTTTACTGAATTAAGAGATATTTTTTTCGTTTTGGTTTCTTTTTAAAATGTAGCTTTCAACGCAATCGTTCTCATAGAAATGACTTTTTCCGAGAATACTTTTTTTTCTTGGTGAGTTTTTTTCACCATTTCTTGTATTTAAACTGCGATAACTGAAGAACTGTTAAAGAAAACTTGTTAAAATTTGGAACATGTCTTTTACAATTGTTTTATTTTAATTTTGATTCAGCAAATTTAAAAAAATATTTAAATTTGAAAATATGATTTTAAAAAATTATATTTTTTCAATTTTTTACATTATTTTTAAATTTTATTTAAATTAATATTTTTAAACTCCTAAATCAGAATTAAAGCTTATATATTTCTGTTCATATAAATGAAAAGAAATTCTACGAATAATATTTCGAGTTATAAAGATTTTAAATTACCCCCACTTTTTAATAACTATTAAATTTAAAAATTAAAAAACATTATGAGAAACTAAGTCACGTGCTTTTGCTTCCAAATGATATGGCAAACCATCAGAAAAAAAAATTCAAAATTTTAACTCAATAAATAACAGTTACTTGAAAATATATGCTTTATTGAGTGAATATATTGAATTAAGGATTTAAGCTCCGACATTTCCATTTTTGTTTAAACACATAGCCTACACTCGGCTGGGTAATAAATGTTCAATCTAATATTAATCCTGTTGTAGTGTTATTTACAGACCTCTTGCCCCCCCCCTCCCCTTTTAATATTTTTATTATTATTATTCTTTTTTTTTACACAGGATGCAGTATCTATTTTTTACTATGCATTTCTACTTTTTCAACTGTTTGTTACAGCTTTTTTTAATATGCAGATGCTTCTACTTTGAAAGCAGTTCTGAAAATAAAATAAATTGCATAAATAAATTGTTACAAAAGTTGAAAAAGTACATACACACAACAATAGATATCAATTTAAAGTATCACATCCAAAAAAATAATAATATAAAAATATTAATATACAAGTGAGAAATTTGTAAGATATTTTCCCGTGATATTAAAATTAATATTGGAATTTAGCCACGGTACTGTTGTAGGTTCTTAAGAGTAATGGGAAGGTCCCACACCAGTCATGGGAAGAAATGAAAACACTAATGTAAATTCTATGGGAGTATAAATATTTAATTTGGATATTAATATTTTTAAATGATTTTTTTGTAGGATAAATGAAGACGATCTACCCGGGGTAGTTTATAATTTTTAGATGTTTTCTTAATTTGTTCTTCACTTACAGAACTGGTTCTGAAATTGAAACTACCCAAATATACATAAAAAATCAATAATTAATGTAGGAAAAAGAAAACTAGCCCAGTTGTAGATCATCTATTCTATGTAATATATATATATATATACAGGGTGTTTCTAAATTCATATTCCAAACTTTAAGGGGTGATAGTACACATCAAGACAAACAATATTTAAATAGGAAACCAAGGGTCCCAAAGTCTTCCGAAGGAGATAGGCGCCATTAAAGTTTAGGGTCCAAAAATTCAAATGATTATGAAAAACAGAAAAATTGGTCGATTCGTTTGCAGTTTTCACTAAAATTATTCTTTATGTCAGTATTGTCTTGAAAATAAATTATAAAGATAAATTTCAAAAAATGACGATAGAGGGCGCTTTAGACTTTAGAGTAACGAACAACTATTTTTTACCGTTATTTTTTTCATCTCATTAAAGGTTTCGTAAGCTTAGACTTAAATTTTGAGCTCAAAATCTGAATAGTTGGAAGCAGTTAAGTAGCACAAACTTAACTGTGTTCAGAGGGTTTTAAATTCAAATGATTATAAAAAACGGAAAAATTGGTCAATTGATTTGCGGTTTTTACTAAAACTATTCTTTATGTCGGTATTTTATTGAAAATGAATTATAAAGATAAATTTCAAAAAATGCCGATAGAGGGCGCTTTAGACTTTGGAGTAACGTACAACTATATTTTACCGTTATTTTTCGCATCTCATTAAAGGTTTCGTAAGCATAGACTTAAACTTAAATTTTGAGCTCAAAATCTAAATAGTTGGAAGCAGTTAAGTAGCACAAACTTAACTGTGTTCAGAGGGTTTTAAATTCAAATGATTATAAAAAACGGAAAAATTGATCGATTGATTTGCGGTTTTCACTAAAACTATTCTTTATGTCGGTATTTTATTGAAAATGAATTATAAAGATAAGTTTCAAAAAATGCCGATAGAGGGCGCTTTAGACTTTGGAGTAACGTACAACTATATTTTACCATTATTTTTCGCATCTCATAAATTTTTTTTAGAAGCTTAGACATAAACTTAAATTTCGAGATGAAAATCTATATAGTTGGGAGTGGTTAAGTAGCGCAAACTGAACTGTGTTCAATGGGGGTGGGGAGGTTCAAATTTCAAATGATTATAAAAAACGGAAAAATTGTTCGATTCGTTTGCCGTTTTCGCTAAAACTATTCTTTATATCAATATTTCCTTGAAAATAAATTTTTAAGATTAATTTTAAAAAATACCGTTAGAGGGCGCCTTAAACTTTAAAGTAGCCAACAACTATTTTTAACCGTTATTTTTTGTATCTAATTAAATGCTTGTAAAAGTTCAAACTTAAATTTTGAGCTCAAAATTTGCATCGTTTTGAGTAATTAAGCGCGGAAATTTAAAATGTGTTCGAGGAGTGGGGAGGGTAACATTTTAACTCCTGAACACTGTTCAGTTTCCGCTTCTTAACCCCTCCATCGATTTAGAATTTGAGCTCAAAATTTAAATCGAAGCATTTGCAAGCATTTAATTAGATACAAAAAATAACGCTTAAAAATAGTTGTTGGTTACTCTAAAGTTTAAGGCGCCCTCTATCGGTATTTTTTGAAATTAATCTTTAAAATTTATTTTCAAGGAAATATTGACATAAAGAATAGTTTTAGCGAAAATGGCAGACGAATCGACCAATTTTTCCGTTTTTTTAAATAATTTGAAACTTGAACCTCCCCACCCCCATTGAACACAGTTCAGTTTGCTCTACTTAACCACTCCCAACGATTCAGATTTTCATCTCAAAATTTAAGTTTACGTCTAAGCTTCTAAGAAAATTTTATGAGATGCGAAAAATAACGGTAAAATATAGTTGTACGTTCCTCCAAAGTCTAAAGCGCCCTCTATCGGCATTTTTTGAAATTTACCTTTATAATTCATTTTCAATAAAATACCGACATAAAGAATAGTTTTAGTGAAAACCGCAAATCAATCGACTAATTTTTCCGTTTTTTATAATCATTTGAATTTAAAACCCTCTGAACACAGTTAAGTTTGTGCTACTTAACTGCTTCCAACTATTCAGATTTTGAGCTCAAAATTTAAGTTTAAGTCTAAGCTTACGAAACCTTTAATGAGATGCAAAAAATAACGGTAAAAAATAGTTGTTAGTTACTCTAAAGTCTAAAGCGCCCTCTATCGTCATTTTTTGAAATTTATCTTTATAATTTATTTTCAAGACAATATTGACATAAAGAATAATTTTAGTGAAAACCGCAAACGAATCGACCAATTTTTCTGTTTTTCATAATCATTTGAATTTTTGGACCCTAAACTTTAATGGCGCCTATCTCCTCTGGAAGACTTTGGGACCCTTGGTTTCCTATTTAAATATTGTTTTTCTTGATGTATACAATCACCAATTAAAGTTTTAACCATGAATTTAGAAACACCCTGCATATATATACACTATATTGCCATTGATTATGGGACACTTGCGATTTTAGACATTTTACTAAATATCTAGAAAAATACATGAGGAATCATCTCGAAACTCTTAGTGTATAAATATAATAGTATACGTCATACATCTCCGTGAAGATTTTTTACCGAAACTCCATAGGGGACCGTAAACAAATTAAAAAAGAATGAATATCTTTTGAATAACTCTGTCAAAACTAATGTAGCAAAAGCGCTCAAACTCTAGATTATGATTGAATGCCTTATTGTAATACACTGTGTTCATTTTTATGCAAATAGCATACATACTCGCAGAGTAATTAAGATTTAAAAAAAAAATGGTCCCAAATTTTTCCAAGTTTTTTCCTTATAATTTTCAGAGTTCTTAATATAAAATAATATATTTTTTAGAAAATATGACAAACAACATTGCACACAATACCCTGTAATCAGAATTAAAAAATAATGAAAATTGTATACAAAAAGAGTTGGTTTACTAAATAATTTTTTACTGCGCATGCGTCAACGATATCAAAATTTCATTTGCATATTATGTTAGCTAAATGTATAGAGCAACTTTTGTGAAAGTCACAAAATCATAACTTGAAAATTCTGAAAATAATCGTCAATTGAATAAGTTGAAAATCCGTTATTCTCAAAATGAAGCAAAAAGAAGAGGGGTTGTATCCATATATTCATTGATTAGTGTCAATATAGAATACACAATACGGGATGTTACGACTACTTTTGGATAAAATCCCTCATTTTTTTGCTTGATTTTGGAAACAACGGATTTTGTTCTTTTTCTATAGACGATTACTTTCAGAATTTTCAAGCTATAATTTTGAGACTTTTACAAAAGTTGCTCTATACATTTAGCTAACATAATATGCAAATGAAATTTTGATATCTTTGACGCATGCGCAGTAAAAAATTATTTAGTAAACCTACTCATTTTTCATACAATTTTTATTATTTTTTAATTCTGATTACAGGGTACTGTGTGCAATGTTGTTTGTCATATTTTCTGAAAATAATATTATTTTATATTAAGAACTCTGAAAATTATAAGGAAAAAACTTAGAAAAATTTGGGGCCATTTTTATAAAAACCTTAATTACTCCGCGAGTATGCATGCTATTTGCATAAAAATGAACACAGTATATTACAATAAGGCATTCAATCATAATCTAGAGTTTGAGCGCTTTTGCTACATTAATTTTGACAGGGTTATTCAAAAGATATTCATTCTTTTTTAATTTGTTGACGGTCCCCTATGGAGTTTCGGTAAAAAATCTTCACGGAGATGTATGACGTATACTATTATATTTATACACTAAGAGTTTCGAGATGATTCCTCATGTATTTTTCTAGATATTTAGTAAAATGTCTAAAATCGCAAGTGTCCCATAATCAATGGCAATATAGTGTATATATATATATTAAAATCAAAGAGAAAAAATTGAAAATAACGTTCCCTTAGAACTATTATTAGCATTCTTGTTCCTTCTTCTGAATATTGAAATAACCACTTAAGATAATTTTGTGAAACCATTTCTACAAATTACTTTTGTATTTTCTTCAATAATTTATTTTAATGCTTACAGCCATGTTGAATGTATCTTTTTCTTTCAGGTGTTTGATGTTGATCAACCCTGTGTTTAGTACAAACTACAATAAATCAATTGGCGGATAATAATAATGCTGAAAGTGAACAAAACCATTGGAATTTGTAAATAAAAGTAAATGACACACTGTGTAAAAGAAAATAATTGTATACATAAATATTATAAGTATGTATTATGATATAGTGTGTTAATGTAATTTAATTGTTGTAATAAATATCTTTTTTATATTTTATTTGCTTGTTTTAAATATGTCTGAATCATAATGATATTAATTTATTTTTTAAACGTTCTAAAACATTTATATTTTGAATTTTAATATGATTTTCCAACCCTCTCCTTAACAATGGAGAGCTTTGACACAATTTTAAATTTTTTTAAGCATGAAAGTATAAATTTAGTCTTGACTATTTACCAATATGGAATTAAATTATATTTTTCATTTTTTATTAATTATTTTTCGCGTTATAAGCAATTTTGCCCACGACAACTATTTTTTTACTTTTCTTGATCTGTGTGGAAAATTAAAGCTTGTTATTACGATTGTAAGCTATAAACTACATATCAATTCTTGTAAGAATAGAATAATACCACATTTCCACAAAAAAATCTATAAATAAAATAAAAAATACAAAAGCGGTGATTTGCTAGACAGTGGCATTCTAAACATTTAACTGAATGTAAGAAAATTTAGATTTGTGTGTTGAGAAAGAAAATAAAAATCCTAATTTCCAAGTAAATAACAAGAATATCAATGTATATAATTTTAACCACTTTTATTAATTTTACTTTATCTTTTAAAAATTTATGTGATTTGTATTCTCTTTACGCCCTGAAATGTAACAGCAGTAACTGTTTTAAAATAGTGGTATGAAAAATAAATGTATAAAAAGGTGTAGAAGTTGGCAGCTATGTAAGTATAATTGCGCAATTCGACAAAAAAAAAAAAAAAAAAAAAAAAAACTTAACAAATAAAGAAAATTTAACATTTATAAAAAAGAAATATAAAATATATTTTTTTGTTTTTTTACTAGTATACATATCTTTGCACAACTTGGTGACCCACAATTGGTATTATTAAAATTTTTATCAAATTTTCAATGTTCTATCAAATATCTTATTAAAAATTTTTTTAAATGTATTCTCACATATCTAATATTTTCCGCCAAAATAAATTTTTATAATAACTAAGACTTTGTATTCACTATATATATTCGTCGATTCTGATTAGAGAATAACACATAAGAACATCCCATGTTTTACAGGATAATATAAAACAAAAAAAGACTGTAAAGAGAAACTTGTCTGTTTTAAAATATACAATGGGTATGACAAGAGTTTAAAATGACTATGTTTTAGAAATGATGCTTGGTAAGACACTTTCCTGACGTCATTTCTGAAAAATAGTCCTTTTAAACTCTCGTCATACTTATTCTATATTTTTAACAAATAAGTTTCTCATTGGAGTCGTTTGTGTTTTTTTATCCTGTCAAATGTGGGAGGTTTTTTTTTTGGATCATTTTGTATTTTTACGGTATATATACCGTATATTTTATTTACGGTACACATGCTGATTATAACTGCTTTTACGGTACATATACCACACATTTAATTTACGGTATATATGTTGTATAAATATTTTTTACGGTATACATACTGTATATTTAACATACGGTATATGTGCTGTATAAGTATTTTTTACGGTACATATAACATATATTTAATTTACGGTACAAATGCTGTAAGAATATTTTTTTAAGGTACATGTACTTTAAATATTTTACGGTACATATACCGTTCAGTTAAATTACGGTACATATACTTTAAATATTTTACGGTACATATACCACAAAATTTTTTAATTTATGTTCAGTTAAATTACGGTACATGTACTTTAAGCATTTTACGGTATATATACCGTCCAGTAAAATTACGGTAAAAGGAAGTGGCACAAAGTTGACGGTATAACCACCGTGTTTTCTGACCAAAATTTTTTACAGTGCTGTATATTTTAAAAACTTCGTTATACTACAAACGCACCTCATTTGTTACGTCTGACGTGCAAATTTCGGCTTATTTATTTTACAAGACATACATTTTCTTATCAATTCATGCTCATTAATTCATTTTTTAACTCTTCCCCACATACTTCTTTCACATCTATCGGAAACTTTTACGATGTCCAATAAAGAAAAATTCACAAAAACTTATAACGCAAATTTAATACTTTTCTCTTCTAAACTTCACAGAAATGTGATATTATTATCAGAAAGCGATAGAACATTTTGAGAAACCAATAAATTCCAACGCAGACATTTAAAATTAGTTCTCACAAACTTGACTAGTGCCATTTCTGAAAAAGACGATGCAATAAATCATAACCTACTTGTCAAAAGTCTAAAATGTTTTGATAGAACGAAGTATTTCACTTAGTTTGTATGCATTTGTCTTATCTATCAAGATTTTAGACTTTAGACGAACACTCAATCCGCTTATTAATACCTAGAAAGTTGTCTAAATATGACTGCATTTACTTACAGTCAGTTGTAATTCAACAAGACAGAATCAACTGAGCCTATTTCAGGTAGCTTTGAAATGCAATACATTTTTCAGGAATGATTAATCGTCTAGCGTGAAACAGCTCAGAAGTTCTCTTCATAATATACACTTGGAATTTATTATTCCTTCGGTGAGCAGAAATATCTTCCTCGTTGAGATTGTTTGCGATTATTTCTACCTTTCTATTGAATAACTGAATTTATACATTCTAAAAAAGAGAAAACCGCCATTTATGTTTGCAGTTAAGATTGAAATCTGGAATATTTGTTAGAATTTAACGGCGTGCCACTATTCTTTATTTTGCATCACATGTATTTTAATGTTTTGTAACTCTCCGAAGTTTTGTGAAAGACAATAATGATGTTACACTCTTTCGAACATAATTCAATTCATATACATTTATGAATTTTATACTAAAATATACATTCTGTACAATATTTGGTGCAAAGAATATTTTTATTAATATTCAGAATCACAAAAAAGTATTCTATTACATAATGGTCTATGGAGAAACATTGTTTGGGGTGCGCTTGAGTTATGTTAAACAATTCACATTTTATGAAATTATATACGTTGCTGACTTTTACTAAAAGTTAATTCCTGTTTAATAGAAAGTATTTAATAATAACAGGGACACACAAAAGATTTCAGATACTATATTTTATCCGATGTACTGTATATTTTAAAAACTTCGTTATACTACAAATGCACCTCATTTGTTACGTCTGACGTGAAAATTCCGACTTATTTATTTTACAAAACATACATTTTCTTATGAATTCATATTCATTAATTCATTTTTTAACTCTTCTCCACATACTTCCATTACATCTATCGGAAATTTTTGCGATGTCCAATAAAGAAAAATTCACAAAAACGTATAACGCAAATTGAATACTTTTCCCTTCTAACTTCTCAGAAATGTGATATTATTATCAGAAAGCGATAGAACATTTTGAGAGACCAATAAATTCCAACGCAGACATTTAAAATTAGTTCTCACAAACTTGACTAGTGCCATTTCTGAAAAAGACGATGCAATAAATCATAATCTACTTGTCAAAAGTCTAAAATGTTTTGATAGAACGAAGTATTTCACTTAGTTTGTATGCATTTGTCTTATCTGTCAAGATTTTAGACTTTTGACGAACACTCAATCCGCTTATTAATACCTAGAAAGTTTTCTAAATATGGCTGCATTTACTTACAGTCAGTTTTAATTCAACATGACAGAATCAACTGAGCTTATTTCAGGTAGCTTTGAAATGCAATACATTTTTCAGGAATGATTAATCGTCTAGCGTGAAACAGCTCAGAAGTTCTCTTCATAATATACACTTGGAATTTATTATTCCTTCGGTGAGCAGAAATATCTTCCTCGTTGAGATTGTTTGCGATTATTTCTTCCTTTCTATTGAATAAATGAATTTATATATTCTGAAAAAGAGAAAACCGCCATTTACGTTTGCAGTTAAGATTAAAATCTGGAATATTTGTTAGACTGTAACTGCGTACCACTATTCTTTATTTTGCATCACATGTATTTTAATGTTTTGTAACTCTCCGAAGTTTTGTGAAAGACAATAATGATGTTACACTCTTTCGAACATAATTCAATTCATATACATTTATGAATTATATACTAAAATATACATTCTGTACAATATGTGGGGCAAAGAATATTTTTATTAATATTCAGAATCACAAAAAAGCATTCTATTATATCATGGTATATGGAGAAACATTGTTTGGGGTGCGCTTGAGTTATATTAAACTATTCACATTTTATGAAATTATGCACATTGCTGACATTTACTAAAAGTTAATTCCTGTTTAATAAAAAGCATTTAATAATAACAGGGGCATACAAAATGTTTCGGATACTATATTTTATCCGAAGTACTGTATATTTTAAAAACTTCTTTATACTACAAACGCACCACATTTGTTACGTCTGACGTGCAAATTCCGACTTATTTATTTTACAAAACATACATTTTCTTATCAATTCATATTGAATAATTCATTTCTTTAACTCCTCCCCACATACTTCCATTACACCTATCGGAAATTTTTGCGATGTCCAATAAAGAATAATTCACAAAAACTTATAACGCAAGTTGAATACTTTTCCCTTCTAAATTCTCAGAAATGTGATATTATTATCAGAAAGCGATAGAACATTTTGAGAGACCAACAAATTCCAACGCAGACATTTAAAATTAGTTCTCACAAACTTGACTAGTGCCATTTCTGAAAAAGACGATGCAATAAATCATAATCTACTTGTCAAAAGTCTAAAATGTTTTGATAGAACGAAGTATTTCACTTAGTTTGTGTATGCATTTGTCTTATCTATCAAGATTTTAGACTTTAGACGAACACTCAATCCGCTTATTAATACCTAGAAAGTTGTCTAAATATGACTGCATTTACTTACAGTCAGTAATTCAACAAGACAGAATCAACTGAGCTTATTTCAGGTAGCTTTGAAATGCAATACATTTTTCAGGAATGATTAATCGTCTAGCGTGAAACAGCTCAGAAATTTTCTTCATAATATATACATGCAATTTATTTCACCTTCGAGTAAGCAGAAATATTTCATATCTTCCACATTGAGATTGTTTGCGATTATTTCTTGCTTTCTATTGAAAAACTGAATTTATATGCAGGGTGTTTATAAAGTCCCGGACTCATTTTGATGTTTAATAACACATAAAATAATAAAAATAGATTAAAATTAATAATATAAAAGGTTAGATAGACTCAAAAGGTTTCATGACCCTTGTCAATGAACTTCCATGTGTCTAGAATATAAAATGCTAGAATAATAAATATTAGCCTCTTTGTATGTCGATATGCTTGCTGCTACCTGGCGTGAAATGGACTATCGACTTGATATTCTCCGTTTGACGAAGGGAGCGCACGTGGAAGTTCATTGACAAGAGTCATGAAATTTTTTGAGTCTATCTAACCATTTATGTTATTAATTTTAATCTATATTTATTATTTTATGAGTTATTAAACATCCAAATGGGTCCGGGACTTTATAAACACCCTGTGTTATAAAAGTAAGAAAACCGCCATTTGAGTTTCCAATTAAGATTAAAATGTGGAATATTTGTTAGAATTTAACGGCGTACCACTATTCTTCATTTTGCATGACATATATCTTAATGTTTTGTAACTCTCCAAAGTTTTGAGAAACACTCAATTCAATTTTTTTAAGTTTATTGCTCACAACAGGTGCTTTAACAAAGATCATAAATTTTGATGTTATACTTAATTTCTCATCATTTCATTTTTTCCATCAACATTTATTTAAATACATTTTAAGAAGGTCCGGAACACAAAAATTTTCAAATTTTCTAAAAACATTTTAATGCATTAAAAATTTTTATGTCTTTTTTATGCTTAAAATGATGTTTAATTCATGTTTCGATCCTAATTAGCAGAAGAAATATTAAATTTTTCGCTTTGGTTTGTTTTCAAAATCTAGCTTTTATGCAATGGTTTGTTATAGAAATGAATTCTTGTGCATTATACTTCATGATGGATTTTTTCACAGTTTATGGAATGTAAATTATTATAAGTCTAGAACCGTTAAAGATAAATGCTTCAAACTTGGAACATGTCTTTTTTTATTGTTTTACTTTAATTTTGATTCAGCAAATTTGAAAAAAAACATTTACTTTTGAAAATTTGATTTTTATTAAAAATTTACATAATTATTTAATTTTTTTTATGTTTTAATTTAAAAGAAAATTGATATTTTTAAAAATGCTGAATCAAAACTAAAAAAACAGATATTTTTGCTTATTTAAATGTAATAAAATTCAAATTCTATTAATAATACAAGTATATAACCCCGTCAAAAATGGCGGAATTTTCACTTGCATTTCATTTTCATAATACTTTAAACAAGCAAACAGTATGAAGATTTTATTATTGAAGAGTTTGTATTGAAGGAAAGCAAATTTTTAAAATAGCAATACATTTCTACAAATACAAATGATGAAGATTTTTTTTAACTATATATTTAGTTTTTGAACAAATTTTAATTTCAATCCAAGAACAGTATTTATTACAATAATGATAATAATAATAATTAGCAAAATAAAACGTTATTATTAGCAAAATAATTCGTTTTCAAATATGGCAATCACTTAAATATTTTAAATTTTTTCTCCTGAAAAAAGGGGGTTTAGGGGGGCGGAGCTCCCCTGACATAGTGTAAATTATTCATTTTTTATATTTACAAAAATGCAATTTTTCAGGAGTTATGAAAGTGATCGCTGTATTTGAAACGGGTTTCTCATTCAGTTTCAGTTTCAAAAAATAATGAAACTAAATTTAAATTCAAATCCGCAGTATCCGAGTAGCACAATGGCTTAAAAACAGGTTTGCGAGTTCTTTATTAGTTCATAGATGGCAGCACTACAGTTTTGTGAGATCAGAGTAAAACGGCGCTTTGAGCCAAATACAATCATACTTTTAAATGATAAAAAACTTATCAGTTCACACTTCCGCTGTTATCTTTATGTATTATAATTGGGTATTATATACATGTTTTATATGAAAATATGCTGAACAAACATTATTTCAAATGGAAGAATTTTAAAATGCATCATTTTAATATCTGTTTTCAGCTAAGCCTAACGTGGCGTTTAGCTGCAGTCGATATCCAGAACGGAGTGGTTCATGCAGGAACCGTTCCTACAGTTTTCTGAAGTCGCTTTTCATTATAATAAATAGATTTTGAGTTATAACGATTTTAAATTACCCCACTTTAAAAAAATTAAATTTTAAAAAATTTTAAAACAATTATGAGAAGTTTTATCTTGTAATTTTGTTTACAAAATCATCGCAAAAAAATTCAAAATTTTAACTGAATAAATAAAAATTATTTAAAAATGTATCCCGTATGGCCATAAGCAATATTGTATTTAAAAAGTCCACGTGACAGGTAACTGTGTATACTGCATAGTGGTGTTTGGTTCGAAGCCTAAATCAAGCATGGGCTTTTTTGCAATACATCAGATTCCACTTCGAAAAAAAAGGAAGTCCTGGTCTGGTTAGTCTTCGTATGCAAATCATAGAGCTCATAATTAAGGGGGCGGTGGACGTTATTATTATTTTTTTTACTTTCATCATAGCAATATGAAATTGTGTGCATATATACATTTCACCAAAAGCATATAGAACACCTTCAAAAAAATTTTCCAATCTTATTAAGATTTATAAATGATGTTTTAAAATGCTCCTCGTGTTTTAATTTTTGAGACATTTTCTTGCTTTTGCATTTTTATCACTTAAAACTCTTTTACAAACAAATTTGTGAGGAGATTACTAAGTGAGTTGACTAATTTCGCCTATAAATATCAATAACTGCATTTCTGGAAAAATTATATAATTTTTAACAACACTTTTTACATAATCTTTTTCCTGGCACAACACAGTCACAAGACAATCAAAAAATATTTTAATTAGAAGTGTTAATTATTGCATCAGTTAGTGTTGTAAAAGTGTTTCACAAATTTGCAGTGTTGCACATCACTTTTTCACTAAATTAACCCCTTAACTGTGGCATTGTTTTTGACAACATAAATTAAAAATAAGGGCTGTAAACCACATTTGCATACTAAAATAGTTGCTTTACTTAATCGAAAAACATCTGCTAATCAATAAAGATAAATTTTCAGTTAAAAATTAGTGGTGTCAAAAAGCTTTAAGTAAAAAAGCATGCAAACAGTTTCTGCCCGAAGTCAGTTCGGGCAACACAGTTAAGGGATTAACAACACATGGTAAACACCGTACAATTTAGATCACTATAAAACAACACATGTAGAACATTTTGAAAATAATACGTGGTTTTTACGTTTTTACAACACTTTTTACATAACCTTCTTACTGGAACAACGTATTCACAAAACTATAGAAAAAATTACTTTAATTAGAAGTGTTAATTATTATATTCAGTAGGTGTTATAAAGAGTTCGATATAAATAAAAATTTAAACAATAAATGTGAAAAAAATGAAGCTGAATAAATAAGAATTTTCATTTGCTTGTTAAAATTTTAACAAAAAGAGCGAAGAGTTCAGACGAGTGGGAAACTTCTTCTATAAATTTTAACAATAGAAAACTATGGATTTCTTTTGCAGATATTCCCTTGCGGATAATACCTCGTTTAGCTTTAGACAGCGAATGATTGTCAGGATTTTCGGATGTTCTTCCTATATTTTTACATTTCTGACAAAAGCCACAACAGCTGTTTCGCTTTTTCTTCCAATGTTTTTCTTAAAAAGATAAAATATTTATGAAAGGTTTTATGTTTTTTTTTGTGTGTGTGTGTTTTGTTCGTTCTTTTTTTATATAAAAACAGTTTACACGTTTTAATTATTAGATTAAATATACCGATTGGCATAAAAATATTGCATTTTTAAACAAGAAAGAAATTGAAATCATGCGTCAAGCATAGATTAGCTAACACGTTCCAACACATTCAGAACAATGTAACAAAACTGCACCGTTTAAGAAGTTAAAATATTTTGCCGAATTCAATTTTATTGAAGCGTATGAGTTCAATTCATTTCAAAACTCAATTAAAAAGAAAGTTTAAAATACTTTAAAAGAAAATCCTGGTGTACATTTTTTTTTATAAAACTAGTGTGAAATTTCCGGCTTTTCTAGTGTTAACTATTGGGCCTGTCGGTAAGTTGAACGACCCAATACATGCAGACAACAATTTCGTTCAGTAAGGAAATACACACCATAATTTCCGACGCATAATCAGCGGATCAAACAATCATTTTCCGACCCAGAAAAATTACAAAATAAAATGTAACATTCCAGATCGCAATAAATATCTGGCTTCAATTACTAAATAAAATTTCTGGGTTGAAACAGAATTGCTTGATAGACGGGTTATATGTCGGAAATTACGATACTTCTGTTGAAATTCCGCTTCAGAAATTTTTACCAACAAGTAGACTAGAACGTGATTTTTTATTGCTCAGCCCTTTGTACAAGGTACAGCAATATATCTGTAAGGAATATATCTGTACTTGGCTAAGGATTCTTTTGCGCCGCTATAGCAAAGATGAACCTTTTTATCTTAATAAGATAAATATTTATTGCATTAAAATATTTTTGATTTGATAAAATAAATGTCTTAAACAGACTTTTTTTGCACCCACTGCGTAAAACTAAATGATACAATAAATTGCAAAGTAAAAAAAAAATAATAATAAAGCCACTTTTTTGACAAACTTTTCCTTTACCTTAAACAATTATGCTCAGATATTAATAAAAAAGTTCTTCACAATAAGTATGAAATTGCATTTACTTATGAAATTGTAAACAGTAAAAGCTAAGAACTGATTTCAGTCGAAAACCCCTTGTATGATCTCGGGATTTAGTAAGGCATTTCATCTCTTGGGTAAATACACAGCCTTTCTAAGCCTCTTGAAGTAAGCTATGTACTAAGTCGTTAAAGTTACAAGCATTTGTGACTAAAAGAGACAGTATTCGTTTCATTTTGGAGGTGTTTATAAAGCGATTAAATACTTGGTGGAAGTGTAAGAGAGAAATGGAAAATTTATTAATTGCATTTTCACCTTTTTCGGATAGCATTTTGAGAAACATTATTTAACAGGTATGAAATAATTACTAATTTTACCTCCACCTCAAATTGAAATGTAGTTTTAAGTAAAAATAATTTAACCCTTAAATGCATATTGTATCATTTTCGATACCATAAGTGTTCCCGATTTATTGGGGGTTTTATTCACATATTCCGTATTCTCACCAGAAATTTAAAAGAGCAATTTTCACTTTACTTAATGACAGACCATTCGTAATTAAATAAAGAAAAATTTACTATTCAGATTTTTTTGGTATGAATTCTGATTCTTTGAATTGCGCATTTTTTGGAACGCGTTCTATCCTATGCATTTAAGGGTTAAGGTAAATGAATATTTTTTAAAGAAAATATTTCAGCTGAATGAAATAATAGATAATACAAAGGTGCGCACGCTAAATTGGCAATAATTTTACAGATCAATGTTTCACTTTTTTTATTAATTTTAAAAAAGTAATGTTGTAAGATTGTGATTAAACATTATCTGAATAGATGATTTGAAAAAGTAATTGGCCCAAAAATCTGTAGAAAATCTATAGGTATTTGGCCCATTCTTCAGATATTTTAAAGAATATCTTAGAGAATTCTGCCGATTTTTTTTAAGGTAAAACTAAATCTGCAAACAATCTTAAGATTTCTGTAAAACTTCTGAAGAAAGTGGAGATTTCTTCAAATAATCTTAAGATTATTTTTAGGGGGGGGGGAGAACGTGATTTTTTTTGCTCAGCCCTTTGTACAAGATAAAGCTATATATCTGTAAGGAATATATCTGTACTTGGTTAAGGATTCTTTTGCGCCGCTATAGCAAAGATAAACCTTTTTATCGTAATAACATAAATATTTATTGCATTAAAATATTTTTGATTTGATAAAAAAAAGGTCTTAAAAAGACTTTTTTGCACACGCTGTGTAAAACTGAATGCTGCAATAAATTGCAAAGTAAATAAATAAATAAATAAATAAATAAATAAGCCACTTTTTTGACAAACTTTTCCTTTTCCTTAAACAATTATGCTCTGATATTAATAAAAAAGTTGTTCACAATAAGTATGAAATTGCATTTGCTTATGAAATTGTAAACAGTAAAAGCCAAGAACTGATTTCAGTCGAAAACCTCTTGTATGATCTCGGGATTTAGTCCGGCATTTCATCTCTTAGGTAAATACACAGCCTTTCTAAGCCTCTTGAAGTAAGCTATGTACTAAATCGTTAAAGTTACAAGCATTTGTGACTAAAAGAGACAGTATTCGTTTCATTTTGGAGGTGTTTATAAAGCGATTAAATACTTGGTGGAAGTGAAAGAGAGGAAATGGAAAATTATTAATTGCATTTTCACCTTTTTCGGATCGCATTTTCAGAAACATTATTTAACAGGTATGAAATAATTACTACTTTTACCTTCACCTCAAATTGGAAATTGGTTTTAAGGAGGATTGGATTGGTTTTAAGTAAAAATAATTTAAGGTAAATAAATATTTTTTAAAGAAAATATTCCAGCTGAATGAAATAATAGATAATACAAAGGTGCGCACGCTAAATTGATAATAATTTTACAGATCAATGGTTCACTTTTTTTAAATTAATTTTGAAAAAGTAATGTTATAAGAGGCTGAAATCTTTTGTGAATCCCTATAAATACTATCTGCTTTCTATTATACCGAAAGAAACTTGTACTAAACCTCATCAACGTGTATCAATTTCATAAAATGTGAAATATTTTAATAGTATTAAAACGCCCTCCAAACAGTGTTTCCTCTGTATCATTGTGTAATGGAATACTTTTGTTTGTTCCTGTAAATTAATAACAAATATTCTTTGCTCCAGAACTTGTACAGAATATATTTTTAGTACATACTTCATAGATGCATATCGATTCTAGTATGTTCGAAAGAGTATAACATCATTAAAATACGCTTGAAACTTTTTTTCCCTGTTGACCGTAATGTAATGGTAATCTTTTGATTGTCCCTGTAATTAAACTATACATCCTATTTTCATAAAATTCTAAATGACTCGACAAAACTATGTAAAAATTATATATTTTCAAGCTATTCGGTTGGGTAGTCTTTGTTTTGTTATATGAGAACAGACGGACAGATTGAACGACGACTATAGGTGCTATGTATTTATATAATAAAACCTCACCTAAAAAGCAATTTTGGCAAGTACCATTGGCTATACGAAAAGTATTCTAATTATTTTGTAAAACACGATACATAATGTACAGACGTATATATACAGTGTTGCACTACAGACAATTTTCGTTTGTAGGGGAAACCGGGTTTAGATGTGCCAGGGGCTAGTTGTGCCATCAAGCTTCCTGACTGAGCCAATAAGGTCGCAGTACCTGTCGCGTGAAGTGAGTGAAGAGGTTGATTGTCTCAATGTGCTGCATATTTTAGAAGTATGGCGACGCGTTGTTTTCTAGATAAAAATATTTATCTATTTTTCTATCGTAAAAGTAAATTTTGCGACCTGCATTTGAATCGTCATTGCTACTAGCCATATTGAGATACGTTAACTTCCCTAGCATTATTTAAATGGTTATATTTTCAGCTGTTATTTTTTGTATTTCATTTGTTAATCATGCCAACATTTCAGAAACTAATGAATAAAGTTCAAAATGGCGTAACGCGGGGGTAGTTGTGACGAAGTCTAAGAGGCACGTTGTGAGAGTGTCACTACTTAACCCAGTGTAATTTTTAATGAAGTTTTTTATATTTCAAGAAAAATGGTGCGAAATTACATGCGAGCTAATGAAGAGCTAACATAAAGAGCTAAAGTTCTTTAGTAGATTATGAAAGTGCTGCGATAGAAGTTAAATCCGGAAAGTGCAGTTTAAGGAAAGCCCGATAACTGTTCAATGTAAACCGAATGTCCCTTCTTAAATATATGAATAAAAAGAAGAGTACTAATACGGAAGGAAATATTGAAATGAGATGTAAAAAAAGCATATGATATTCACATCTAAACGGAAAATGGAGTTGTGTGAATACGCCAAGCAATCAGCGAATATGTTTTATGGAATTAGTTCTGCACAACTGCGAAATTTTGTATGGATCTGCCATTAGAAATGACATAAACATGACTGAAAATTGGTTTAAAAAATGCAGGTGCTGATTTTTTGACTAAGTTTATGCAACGACCCCCTACAATTTCCTTTCGAGTTCCTGAAATAACAAGTTTGAGTAGAAATACATGTTTTACTAAACATAATGTAGAACTATTTTTTTAATAACTTTGCGTCTGTATTAGAAGCTAATAAATTTAATTCAAATGACGTGTGGAATATTGATGAGACAGGAGTAGGAACAGTGCAGAAACCTGCAAAAATAATTGAAAAAAAGGGTAAAAAAAGAGTTGCGGGAATGACCTCTCCAGAAAGAGAAACAAACGCAACTATGGTTAATGGCATTAACGCTCTGGGAAATTCAGTCCCACCGATGTAATGCAAAATAGCCCTTCCGAGTGTTGCTAATCCAAAAAACATTCAAGCAGGATTTCGTTGTAGTGGAATTTGGGAATTTAATTAGGAAATTTTTTACAAATGAAGACTTCCTATGTTCCTCAGTAACTGATCGACCGTTATCTATCGGAGATGAGAGCGTTAAAGACTAGAATGACAATGAAAAAATTAGTAAATATGTAACTGTTAATAAAACAAGCACTTCAGGAATAACTTTAATCAATGATGGTGAGATTATAGGATCGTCTTCAGAAGTAAGAAATCTCATTAAATTAGATGATTCTATGTCTACTGATAATAGCAATGTGTCAGTGGTAATTCTAACAGAAATAAGATCACTTCCTAATGCCGGACCTCGAAAAGGCAAGCAATCTATTCGTAAATGTTTGATATCTGCCATTCTAACAAGCACACCTGTAAAAGAGAAACTTCGAGTAGAACAAGAAGCAAAAGAACGCAGAAAACAAATTTAAGAAGAAAAAGCAAAATAAATAAAAAAATAAAAAAAATAAACTTTATGGAAAGGTCAAGCAGTGCATAAAAAATTACACCTAGGTTATAGAAAAAAAAAAAGGGAGAAGCAAGGTATTGGATAGCTCTGAAGGTGAAGGAATTTGCTTATGTCTAGTTTACTTGGAGCAATATAAACTTTTTAGACCCGCAGAAGACTGGGTGCAATGCATGACATGTAAAAGATGGGCGCATGTCAAATGTACCAAAAATGAACCTTATTATATTTGTATTAACTGCAAATCAGACGCTGAAACAAGCAATGACAATGAGTGATTAAAAATATAGGATATAGGCCTCCACATTGTAGTAGGCTCCCAAATCAAAGATCAATATGACCAAAGATTAGTGTTGGCTTACTTTTTATTTCTTTCCTGATTAATACAGTTTTTTATTTTTATTTCTAAGTGTCTCTAAAAGTAACTTTATAAAAGATTAAGAGTTAAGAAGTGTCAACAATTTAACTATTTCATTTCCATTTGATCTACAATATTATTAAATCAGGGAAATGTTTTATTGTGTTAAGAACGTTATAAATGAATAAATTTCTCATTCTTTATTTAACATATCCCATTTAATTGCCTTTTTTACATAATTTGTATATGTTACAATGTACTTGTATGTGTCATTTATGTGTCACAATGTTCCCCAAGCATGTCACAACTTGCCCCGTATCGGGGGTTAGTAGTGACAAATTATGAAGTTACGCAGGATTCATTTTTTGTTATGAAAAACGTTAATAATGTTAATAGTACTTTTATAAATATGTTAAGCAAGACTTGCTCTAATGATATGATACACTGAATGTTTCGCTTCAGTTCAAATCTTGCGGCTAATATAAAAAATGTCTAAAATGTCACTACTAGCCCCGGTCTCCCCTATATAAAAGGTTGGTTGGTTGGTTGGTTGATTTTTGACGTCCGATTATCTGCGCTAGGGATATAGGACCGGGGGGGAGTGCCCTTCGTGGGGGTCTTTCTAAGGGAACCTAACCCGTATTTACGCAAGGTTCGAAGAAAACCACGAAAACTCCGAACGGTTAGGCCGACAGCCGCGATTGGGTTCGAACCCAGCACCTGCCGTCTACCAGTTGAGAGGTCCCAACCTCTCGGCCACTGGTGGGGCCCCTATATAAAAAGTGATTACATGATTGTTTGTCAATTTCATATGCTTAAAGAAAGCTTATCAGATGGCTTTTATAATAATTTCATAATTTTCGGTAAATGTCATACGTTTCAATGGTTTCATTTATAAAAAGTTTTTATTTATTTATTTTCCATGATGAAATACTGCATCTGCAAAATCATTAATGGATAGTATTATTTTTAATTCTTTTTTTCTCAGTGTGATTTGCATTATAGCAGCTGTTTTAAAAGATTATTTCATTCTTAGCCCATTTTGACATTTTTTAAATTTTATAATATATCATCATCATCATCATAATTAACCGTTTTCGAACCACTGCTGGATGTAGATTTCCCTTAGAATACTCTATATATGTTTTATACACTATCTACCAATAAGTATTTGAAAACTTACAATTTTTGACATTTTGTCAAATATTTAAAAATATACTTGTCGAATTCTTCTGAAACTTCAGGATTATGAAAATTATGTCTGACCTCATATTTATCAAAATCCATTTGATAAGCAGGGCAATTAGGGGGCCGACAAAAAATTAAAGAATAACAGAAATATTTGGGGTCACCCTGTACATGAAAATGCACGAAACGATTTATCGCTGCAGAATACAAATATGTGGATACTGCACAACATGTACACAGATTTTTGTAAGAATAGCATGTATATTCATGGAGAAAAAATGATTTTTTTAATTCAAAAATTCTGGTATGTTTTTTGTTTATATCATGCAGGGTTTTTGACCAAATTTAACGAAAATTTCAGAAATATTGGCAAAATCTATTAGAAAAAATATTGTGCAATTGGAATATAAATACATTAAATATTTTATGAAATATGAGTAGTTTTATAAAATAATTTTTATCTGCGCATGCAGTGAGATATAGCTCGGACTAGCAAACAGCGAGTCAAACCAGATAAATTAACACTTTTTCAAGAATGTTCGAAGGTGCTAAAAACGTTCAGAAATATAGTTATTTAAATTATGATTTCTTTATTTAAACTATGATTTCCTATTTTCCTTATTTATATTCTATCTGACAACTTAGAAAAATAGTTGATAAATTTCGAGACATTCTCATGCACATGGCATGGATTTTTCTTTCTTTCTTTCTTTCTTTTTAAGTTTCGACAATAAAACTCTATAACAAAAGAACCACTGATCTACGTGATCGGAAATTTCACCAATATACTGCCAAAAAATGGGAATAAAAAAAAATAATAAGCGTAATTAAAAAACCCTTTAAAATCAAACAGACAGATGGCGCTGTGTATGCAGTAAATTCAGGAGATCAACCATCGCACGACACACGCTCATTGCCTTTAAAAATGTGAATCACGCATGTCTTGATATGCTTGTAATTACTGTGCACTGAAAAAGTGGGTTCTAAAATTGAGTAAAAAGGACTCAGTTTTAAGTACTTCACATACTCAAAATAGTTCCGATCCAAATATACTCGAAACCGAGAATTACATGCTGTCATTTTTGATTCCATGGATGTGTTCAAATATAAATCGCTATTAATTGACCCATGAATTTACAAATTATAAAGTTAAAATGTTCTACCATTTATTTCACGGTCAAATTATGAACAAGAGACATTTAATTGATTATTTATTGAGAAAAACAGCAAAATTATCAGCAAATTGGCCAAATCGAATATTTTTATGCAAAGACCATTATTTGCAAGCAATTTAAAATATTTTAAAACGCTGTGCATAATTTAATATTTACATTAATAACTATCTTTCATGCCGCCATGAATGAAATAAGGCTATACAGGGTACAAAATTATCATTTGTTTGGATTTGATAACATATGACGTTTCAAAATTGAGAAAGCAATGTGCTCATTTTCAATCCAAACATACTCAAATCGATATAGGTACAGTAGAACCCCGATGATTCGGATTAACTGAGACCAGACCCAATCCGGATTATCGAAAATCCAAATTATCCGGAGAATGAGAAAAAAAATGGAATAAAATAAAACATACTTACAGAAATCACCTTTATATTAAACTTATTGAATAATTACAGACAGTAAAAATGTTTACTTTGCTTAATTCTTCCGAAAAGATTTCAGAAAAAGTTTTTTTTTTAATTCAGAAAACGACGATGAAACAAATTAATGTTATGGAAATTAGCCAATCGCTTCTCAAACTTGAAAAAAAAAAGTGACCAAACCGATCCGGATTAACGGGGTCCGAATTTATGGGGTTCTACTGTACATCGATTTACTCATTTTTGAGTATTTCATTTTTTCAGTGTGCCATTAACGTTGAAAACGGTGGACTGCACATTGAAAATCTCTTGCGTTAGTTACGCATTTCCGTCCGAATGCTTTACACCATATTTTTATTTCTTTCTGTTTCTGTGAAGATGTTCGCAAAACTCAACACCTGTATATATACAGCGCCATCTGTCGATGTGATTTTAATTTTATTATTATTACTTTTTACCATGCCTAAAAAATTCCCATAGCTTTGGCTGCATATTTATGAAATTTCAGGTAATTTGGGTCAATGGCTTTTTTGTTACAGGGTTTTACTTTCGCAACTAAAAAAAACACCCTGTATTTAAACTGATTGCATTACAGTCACAAAAACCCATAACTTGTACACAATAATTCATATGTAAATGTAACCATAATTTTCGGAAATAACGCGTTTTCTGTTCTTTTTTTTTTTTTTTTTTTTTTTTTTTTTTTTTAATTACATCTATTTTAACGCATTTGTTTATTTCTGAATCCGTATCATCAGACATATTTATTCCAATTTCATAAAATTCTTCCGATTTTATTTCTTGTATTTTTCATAATGAAGATTTCAGAAGATGTTTCTTTTAATTGGGGTATTTAAATAAACGTTTCCGATTACATAAATGCATATTTCCGGTTTGAGAGCTGAAACAACAACAGCTGTATCTGTACTGTAAGAAAAAAACAAAAATAATTTTTATAGCTAATTGTATAATCTTCTAAGTAAAATGCAATATTAACTTTTACGCGGTGTTCATTTCGAATGTACATTATTTGAAATATACAGGGTCTCTAAGTTGTCTACCAGTATTATAATTCAGAAAATTTTCTTTTATTTAATTGGAACATTTGAACGATTTAAAAAAAAACCACAATATCTCTAGAATAATAAAGGTGTGCAAAAAGCCATTGACTCAACAATTTTGAATATGAGTTTTGGGTCGAAATAGTCCCAAACATCAGGGTTACGGGTTATCAGAGTTATTGCTGTGATGTTTGCTTAACCCTTTGAACTCTGATGGGTAAATTTCTTCAAAATTCCAAATGTCACATTGGCACCAGTATTTTGCAATGAAAGAAATCTCGATTTACAATATACCCGAAAACATGCATTAAATCTTTATCAAATTTGGTTGAATATTCTGATGTCATTGTGACATTTCAGAAATAAAATTAAAATAGAATTGAAATCCAACCATCAAAGCTCGAAGCATTAACAGTGGCCATTTAAACTTATTGGGATCCTCAAAAGCTTCTCTCTGCGAACTTCCCAAAAGAAAAATTTTGTAAATATTTCTTTTAAAAAATGCTGGTATTATCAATACTATTTTAAACGATAAGCGTTCCTTTCATTTATATAATCCTTTAAGACCTGAATATTTTTGGAAGGGATTTCGAAGCCTTAGTTTAACCTGCCAACTAACTCATCTTGGACAAATACAGCGAACTCAGTTCATTCAGAAAATATTTCACCAATGACATCTGGCTGTTCTGTTAAACATCTCAACACAATCACTGTTAAAACTAATGGTGACATTGCACCTTTTAAGGGTGAAAGGCTTGTCTCACTGGTGACACCCCTAAAGGAGCCAGATTGGCACCTTTAATAAGGGTGAAAAGATGGCACCCTTAATCCAGAGTGCCCAATAATAAAAAAATTAAAAAATATACAAACCGAAGGATTCGAACCCACAGCGTCTGATTACAAGCTCAGCGCTCTAACCGCTCGGCCATCGAGCTCAGATTAAAGTATCCCTGAAATGTTCAAATGTCCTGTAATTATATAAAAAAAACTTTATATAAAAAAGCTCGCCAAAAATTTGCCATCCGAAGTTTTAGACGAATTTGGGATATCGTATAGCGGTGATAGTCATCGTAGGGATGAATTGCTGTTTTGATTCACCAGTGACGGCGAGTTGAAGGGCAAGGATACACGTCACAGAACATGCGCAAATGGCTAAGATGTAAAAATCTCCCAACGGTATGCATTGCGCGACACCCTAATTAACGTTAATCTAGTCAGAGATCAAACTGCACCCCAAAAACATTTTTACGCCGCGGGTGTCAAATGTAAAACCTTTTCACCCTTGGGCGCCAAATGCAACTAGTTTGTTAGCATTAGTTTTAACAGTGATGGAAAAGAACAGAATAAAACAGATAAAGGAACTCCAATAAGCATTTTATGAAAAGAATGCACCCGCTGTATTTGTCCGGGAATCTTACTTGTTAGAGCATTGGCAATTTAAGCGAAGATTTTGGTTTCAAAATTCCAGCCTGGACACTTTACCATTCAGCTAAAAAGTGACAACTTCCTAACAAGATATTCCTGAAGATATGGGTGATATCTTTTACACAATAACTTGGGTAAATAACATTAATTGTGATAAGCAAAAAGTTCAATTGCATCTGTTTTTTTCTAACAAAGTGACAAACAAAAAACTTTCGTTCATTTATTTCATCGTTCTGTTAGTTCTATTGCTTCAAATATTAACCAACGAACTTTGGATTTTCTTTTTCGAAGTCCTAACAAGTCATTGTAAAACCCTTGAAATAATGAGCAGCAGTTTTATTTTGTGAATCGAGGATTAGAATTTTAGCATAATAATCAAAATAGAATCTCTCGTAGCATTAAATAAACTGCGCTATCCAGCAACCTTACGAAGTTAAAGAAATGTCATTATTAGTGAAATAGAAAACGTTAGAAATACACTTATAAGAAAAAAAAAAAGAAAAAGAAATAACATCCTTAATTATTTTGTCTCTACCTACATAAAATTATATAAATATTGCTTTTGTGAGCAATAACAGAAATCTTACACTCTTAAAACGAAAAAGCTGAAATAACTCAAGTTGAGCTGAAATCCACTCTTTTCCCATGTTGAAAGGAACCTTCTCAAGAAGAGCTGAAACAACTCAAGTGAATGAGTTGTTTTTAATCAACTCATGATTGAGTGATCTCTATTTTACTCATACTTGAGTGAAATCAATTCAATAAAGGTTAAATCCAGTAGTACTTGAGTGATTTGTAATAAAGTCATACTTGAGTGAAATGAAGTCATTTAAGACTGAATCTCGTAGCACTTGAGCGATTTGTAACCAAATCATACTTGAGTGAAATGAAGTCTTTAGGATTAAATCGAGTAGCACTGGAGTTAGCTGCAGCCAACTCGTATTTGAGTGAAGTAAAATAATTTAAGGCAAATCCAGAAGCACTTGAGCGATTTGTTATCAATTCAAGTTGGAGTGAAATGTTGTCATTTTTTATTTAATCCAGTAGCACTTAGGCGATTTGTAACCAATTCATACATGAATAAAATCAGCTCATTTAAGAGTTAATCCAAAACTCCTTGAATTTGTAGAATTGAATAAATTCACTCTTAAGAAAAGCAAAATTGCTTAAAATTACAAAAATCTTCAAGTGATTTCTAAATCGTCTAAATAAAATCACATCATTTAAAACTAAATTCAGTAATCCTCGATTAATTTTTATCAATGAAATTCAATATAACATGGAATTATTGCCACATTTTCAAGTGTTGCAATTAAATTCTCATTTCGGATTTAAATTTCTGTGTATTGACATTACAAGGGTATATATATATATATATTGAGAGAGAGAGAGATTGGAAAACTGTAACATGGATTCTCCAATATTTCTTCCAGGTCTTTAATTAACAAGACTTAAAACATTCTAATTTACATGACTGAAAGTTCTCTAATGAATCATAAAAACATTTTTTTTTCTTTCTAATTCAATGAAACTGTTTCCTATGTCAATTTAGGGGAAAAGGCAATTGAATCGTTATACAAAATTAAATAGAGCTTACATGAATTTTTTATTATTCTGTCAAATCAGAAATTTTTAACATCAGAATTTTCTTTTGTTAAATTTAAAAGTACATATATTCATTAAATTAAAAATACTGGTGATCTCAAAATTGCAAATTTGAAAACACTTATTCATGCAAACTTCCTAAATTTGCATAACTGTACAACAGCACCCGAACAACATTAAACAGAATATCAGCTTCTGATGCTGTGGTGCTAATGGGATTTTTCCTTTCTTTTCTTGGGCAATTTCAAGTTTACATATTTTCCAATGATACTTATAGCTTCAGATATGCTTATATACAATTTTGATTTTTTCATTAGCTTCTGATTTAATTGTAAATAACAATTATTTTTTTATTAAAAATTTACGATTTCAATCAAATAAACCAATCTTAGGCATCTTACTAAAAAAATATTGAAAAAATAAACTTGATATCAGTCCAACGACTCAACTTCAGCACCACAATGGCAGAAGCTGATTGTTCCCCTTAAGAGTTTAGATAATCCTATGAGAGAAATTATTTTCAAATATCTTGTTTGGATTTTAAAATGTTTACCTTTTTTTTTGGGGGGGGGGGCGGAGGCATAGAATATTTGAGGATGATCTGTAAGTGGGTTAGTTTTTACTTTTGCAATTTTGGTTAATTATTTTTTTTTTTAATATTAATAGGAGTTTCAGACCCAGTTTTGAAAAAGAAAGTATTAAAAAACATAAAACCTAAATTTAAAAAAGTAACCCCCCCCCCACACACACACACACACATGGCCAGTGCAGGGTTTAAATAATTGAAATTGAAAATATTTTAAATGGATAAACATCAACCCATGATACCTTGTTGTAATTATTCCTCGATTTAAATCTCAATCAAAATCATATTTCTTAAACTGACTAAATTTTAAAAAAATATTTTAATTGTTTAGTTTGAAATCTGAAATGGCTTTGAAATCTTAGATAAAATAATTGTTACCCATAGCATTTATATAAGCACATTGCAATTGGGAAATGTGGAGGAATGCCATTAAAAAACTTGTATAGCTAAAATTTTGATTATGGACAATTATTTTATTGTATGAAGTTAAATGCAGAAATAACTGAGAAATGGATTTATTGACCATGTGCAATTATTCTTTATATCATTTAAAACATTTGTTAAAACTTGAATTTATATTCAAGAATAACTTACTTCTTCTTAATAAAGAATTTTTGATTTAATTTTTGATTTTATTCAATGTTTCTTAAATCAACTAACTTTTAAATAAATATAAAAGTATAAGACTGCAGCAGTTTATGTCAAAAGTAGAGCCAAATGTGCAATTTAGAATGTTGCAAGAAAGAAAAAAAACTAATTTTAAACAACAAAAACATTTTATTTAGCAAGGACAAAATAAACCTAACATTAATTGATAACAATTCTTTCCAACATCAGGTATAAACAAGTTTCAATAACATCTTTAACAGGACTTTTATAAATATAACAGTCCATTTGCATTAAACATTAAATACATAAAGAGCATATTGTAATCTGTCCACTGGTTTGTCCAACATTAAAAATCTTAGGCAAAATAGACACTTTCTTGAAAATCCTTGAGATTAAATAAGATTGTTGAATTTAACTCCTCACTCACAGTAGAATTTTACTCCTCCATGAAATCACCATCTTCCTGTGTTAAAAGAAAATATTGAAATTAAGTTAAATAGCAATAAATATAATGTTAAGGAATGATTATGAACATATTAAAATATTTTGCAGCTTTCAGATTAAATGTTTTATAAAATTTCCCATCCATAGTCTAAACATAAAATGAACCATACACTAAAAATTTTAGCTTTATAAATATTACACTACTGAAAATTCAGCCAATCATGAATAAAATGGAAATAGAATAAATAAATCCTGTGCGATTACACTTATCTGCTTGTTTAAATCATGGTGTTACATCTGATACAATAAATCACCATTTTAAAAACAAATTTAAAATGAAAGTTCTTAAAGCAACATTATAAAATATTGTTGAAAATTCACCTTTGTTGCTACTTTCAAAATGTATCAGCGCTGGCAAATATCCAACCAATACAGGTTTTTGTGGATTTTTAGTTGTTTTTCTATATATTTGCATATTTATATAATACAAAATAGAACCTACAACAATTAGACCAAGGTTGGCACGGTTTAAACCAATTAGTTTTAACTATGGTTTAAACAACTGTTTACTCCTTTTGGTTTAAACAACGGTTTAGTTTAAACCAACTGGTTTTTCTTAAAAAAAAAAAAAAAAAAAAAAAAAAAAAAAAAAAAATCAGAAGAAATCTAATGACATTTTCTCTTTTTCTTAATAATTTATGTATGTCAGATTATTGAATATAAATAACTTCTATTTTTAACACTTTATATCAGCAATAATCACTGAATGTAGCAGGTTTACATCATTTTTTGGGTGTAGGATTAAAATCAGTCTGCATTGGTGAATATATTTATTTCTCTTTAGAAAAAGCTTCGAACATGTGAATTGATCTAATATAAAATAGATTAAAAATATTCAATATTTAATAGAAAATATCTTAATTTTTTGAAAACTGCAGATTATTTAACGTAATAACATAACACAATCTATAAGATTTCAAGCTGTAAAAGAAATCCCCAATCTTTATTGGGGAGGTTATCTTAAGCATTAAAATCAAAATATGAAGTCGAATAAGAAAGTTTTCAAAGATTGGATGCTACTTATAGCATTTTAATAAGTGATTCCCCCCCCCCCCCCCTGTTAGTTATCTGCTGAATCTATGACCAAAAATGTTGACTTCAAATTGTCATTCAAGAAACAAAATCTCAAGAAGTATTTGAAATTTATTATTTGGATAGCTATGGAGAAGAATATTTTATTTATCAGACTACTTTCAAATGTTTATTATTAGTAATTAAAAGATTAGTTATAAAGATCCACGCTGCGTGTGGATAAAGATTTATTTGACAACGGTCACTTCCCGACTGACATTTCTGTCACTATTAATCCCACCCGTCTCCTCCTTGTCGTCCCCTTTATAATTGGCCGTTGATCTGCCGTGATATAACAACAAGCTGCATTCATTAATGGAGATAAACTTTAACTCTTTCTTCACTCTGGTCCAAAACTCGAAGGCTAAGTTCAGCACTGCTAGATCTAACCCCACAATGAACCTTCCAGTTTAGTGAACTAAAAGGTGCAGTAATCTCCACAATCGGAAGAATTTTTTTTTAATTTGGTTTTCATAAGATCGGGGCATTGCGGGTCTCTCCCCTAAAATTCATCTGTGCTGGGTTCTGGGGCACCGGGGGATCCCCTTAAATGAACAAGCTGATGATCTCACTAAGAGGGTTACTGACTCCAGTGGTGACCCCCCCCCCCAAAAAAAAAAAAAAATCTTCATACTTTAACATTGACCCCACCCCCCCCTAAACAGAATATCAATTGTAAAATATATTTTACTTATAACCTACTGCACCATCAAAAGATAGTGAGTTAAGCATAATGAAATGAGTTCTTATTGCCCTTATCTAGAATTTAAAGAAAAAAAATACAGAAACATTTCTGGAAATTCAATGTTGAAAAAATTTAAAAGTGAAATTTAAGAATCAAGATTTACAAAGATAGCGAGTTGAGTATAGCAGAATGAGTTCTTATTGCCCTTATCTAGAATTTAAAGAAAGAAAATACAGGGACTTTTCTGGAAATTAAATGTTGAAAAAAATTAAAAGTGATATTAAAAATCAAGATATTTTTTTAACAGTAAAAACAAGAAATATTAAGAATTTAAAATCCCCTCCCCCCAAAAATGTGCTTTTTCTCAAATTACCCCCCCCCCCCCCAAAACTAAGTTATAGGACGCATCTTGCGTCATCAAACCCCTCTCTGGGCACCCCTGACTGAGTCCGACATCCTGATTGATTAGACCTCTCCGGAAGACTTGGTCCAGCCTATAAGCAGAAGATCAAATTGATGGTTGGTCAGTTTTTCGTTCCTTTGTTCATTTTAGTCGTAAGTTCTGTACATCTGATGGATTTTGTTCAGCTACTCTTTGCTTTCAGTAGAGTATCGAAAGGATGTAGTTGGTTGTGAGTTCTAGTCATGACGACCTTTTGTGGATAAATTGAAACTACAGCCTGGTTGCTAGAGATCTCACCCCCCCCCCCCCTTTAAACCTTCAAAGAAGCTTGTTTTTGGCATTGCTAATAAAACAAAATTTATTCTCGTGAATAAAATCAAGGCATATTATTACATCTTGAAAATATTCCTTGCTGCATGTGCTATATATATACAAACGTAAAAACTCTTGATATATCCTTAATAACTGAATTGGAAGTTTTGATTGGGTAAACAAAATTAAGTCCTTCCTACTCCCCTCTGAAACTATATTTTTTTTATCGGATTATAGGCCATAGATCACTTCCTCGAAACTGAATTATCTCTGTATTGTCCTCGACCACCGAGGCATATTTGGAAGTGGCCCTTTTCTTGAAAAGATTGTGCACCCCTAGTTTAAACCAACTGTTTTTTTCCTTCAAAAATTGTTCTTTTTTAATAAAAACATAATGACATTCTCTCTTTTTATATTTAATTTAAATGTTTCAAATTATTGGATATAAATAATTTCTATTTTTAACACTATTCCTGCGTTTGTATTGATAGGTTTAAAATTGTGCTGATGAACATACCTATTGTTCTAAAGAAAAAGCTTAAACATGTGAATTTATCAAACTTAAAATAGATTAAAAACATTTGATAATATTTAGTATAAAATATTTTTTAAAAAAGCAAATTATTTAAGTAATCTGTCATAATATGCATGGTGATTTTGAATATAGAGACACATAACTCATTGATCTTTAAAATTTTAATCAAGCTGTAAAAGAAATTCTTCTTGATTAGGGAAATTACCCGGGTTTCATCCGGGTTTCATCCTCTAAAGGGTGACACCAAATCTTTATTTGCAAATAAAAAATACAATTTTATAAAATTTTGGAGACTAATTAGGAAATAAAATGAGATTTTTAGCTCATGATGCAATACAGCTAGTTTTCTTTTCTTTGCTAAAGTGAAGTTTTATACAGAATGGTGTGTCTAAATAAGATATGCACCAGGGAACAAAAACCAACCTATTCAACGAGTGGGTAACAAAAGCAAACTTTAAAAGAAAGAATTTTCTTCTACGTATAGACACGGCATTGACTTGTGCAGACTATGGGTCGAGTGATGATTCACTTCTGCGGTTTTTTTTATGCAGAAGGATATAAGGTAAATAAGGAATGGTAAGGTTATTTTTTATAAGAATGTAGAATTGAGATTGAAAAAATATGACAGATTGGAAAGGAGGAGGAGGAGGGGGGGGGGGGGGGCTTGACACCTTTTACATTTGTCCCGGGATGTCACCCATCCTAGCTACACCACTGCACACCCACTTCATCTCTGACAAGTAAATAAATTTTCCTGCCTGAGAAAACCGTACCAAACACAAACCATAAAATATTACTTGAAAAAATAATTATAAGAAAATATTGCATTAATCCTTACTATCTGTTAAATAAATGATCGGAAATAAAATACACAATTTTATAGTTTTAGTTTACATACTACATACTTTTTTATAAAATAGTAATTTTCTATTTTATTATGCCAAAAATTTTGTATAACTGCAAAGGAATTTTGGTTTATTTTACATTCTAGTAGGAGTGTGTGTGTGAAGAGGGGGGGGGGACGGTTAAAAGTATTTTATAGAATTTTATGTAGCGGGTTACTGATGACTATTTCTGACCAGTAAACTCTCATGCGTACTGGTCTTTGGGACCAGTAACTTTTTTTAAAATCAATTCTAGCACTGGGCTATGCATAAAAAATGTTAAGGGAAAGGGATGATATTACAAGGTATTTTCTAAAGAGAAAGAGGATTTGCTTTTTGGTATCGTTGCATAATATTTAGGAAATAATACTTGCATTTACCAGTATAGAAAGACAAACTTTTGTCCACTGTTTTCGTTTTATTTATAAATTCTCATTTAGATTTAAAGCTACCTGGGAAGCAGGCACAAGAAAACTATTATTTCTGCATGCATTATGTAACAACTTATAAATATTAAGCAGATTATTATAATACAGACCATGCATGCAATAATTTTGCCCAATAACAGTATGAAACATTGCCAAACAAAACAGTAACACAAGTTCAACATTAAGAATGAAAAAAAAAAATCTTAGAAATGTGTATAATGTAATCCAAAGCACGTTTTTACTAAGACACTGCAAACAAGACGTAAATACAATGTTTTGATAAATTTCTATGAATGAAGATATAATAATTACAAAACTTTAATACAAGGCAATCAAATAACGAGATATTTACATTGCATTAACAATTTTTACTCTGATTAAATATACTAATTTATTTTATTAAAGCACGAAAGTTTTGTAGCAGCTCTGTAACACCAATTATTAATATAGAAATGCATTAAACACATCCTCAAAATTACCGTGTGACACGACATTTTAATTTCAAGGTATGATACTGTTATGAATTTTAGTCTGTTAAAAAGAGAAGGGAAAGTTATTAAAAGAAAGCATAATTAAAATAAAATACTTATATAAAACTTACTTACTTCGTAAAAAAGGCATTTTCAGCAAATTGTTTAGCGAACGCCGGAAGTCTCCATCTTATCTTGCAAGGTCACGTGACGAGTCAGCGGCGAAAATCAGCGCAGGAAAAGAGCTGTTTCATTATTGAGTTGAGTTGTTTAGTTTTAAAGCTGTATGAGTGGATTAGAAAGAGAAAAAATCAAACCAAGATGACTGAATCGGTTAAAAATCAACTCATTCATAATCCAATAAATTAGAACTCTTTCTTGAGCAGCCAAATCCACTCTTTCGTTTTAAGAGAGTAAGAAATTATTGAAATTAGAGAAATAAACAACCTTAGAAATACATTGACAAGTAAAAAAAAGAAACAATATGCTTAATTATTTCTTATACCTTAATTACCCTGCTTAATTAATTTTATTTGCTTTTTTCTACCTTCATAAAATTATATAAATATAGCTTTTGTGAGTAATAAGTTAGTCAGTTATAAAAACATTAACTGCATTTAATGCATGCATTAAAGCAGCTTTAGAAGATGTATATACAATTAAAAGTAAAAACATTAAATGAACTCTTCAACTCATTGCTGCTTAATTAAGGTCTGCATATAAAAATAAAACTCCAATAATGCACTATTAAATTGTGCGCACTATATCTTCTTATTTGTTTAACCAACTATTAACGTTAACCAACCTTATACTTAACTGATCAATATTTTTGAAAAAAAACTTTCGAGTAATACCTTTCAAAAATCACATTTTCATGTCATTTGTAAACGAAAAATATCAAAAATAAATTCTTACAGATCAAAAATAAAGATTATATATGCAAATATCCATTTACTTATTCCCACCTTAAACACCTAACAGGTCACTATTTTTGAAAAACATTTCAAATAATGTCTATTTTTATCATGTCTTTTATAGAATTTTTAATCTTTCATTACTGTTTTTTTCAAAACAGAAATTTTTGCTGAATTAAATCAGAAAAATGCTCGGATTAACTAATGCAAAATTTACAATAAAATTTTACAAGTGAGAATAATAATTTATGATTGGAGTATGGCTGCCCGTACGTGGTACGGGCAACTCATGATTGACATAAATATATTGCCCGTATATCGTACGTGCAAAACTAGTAGGCGCTTAATCCCTTCTGGATGAGCGTCTTTTACAGAATTTTTAACCTCTAATCATCAGTTTTTCAAAACAGTAATTTTAACTTAATTGAATCAAAAAAATGCTGGGATTAACTAACGCAAATTTTACAATAAAGATTTTCATGTGAAAATAATCAATCCTGTATGATAAAAAGACGTTGCCGGTATGACGTACAGACAAATCAGGGATGCGCGTTAAAAGACACGTTTGTAAGTTTTAAAATAAATTTAGAAACTTGTGTGACTGTTACTTATATATTCAGCGTGTTGAAACTAAATTACATAATGTCATTCCTTTTCTGCATTAAATTATATATATCCTATTCCTTTTAACCCTTTGAGCTCTGGTGGGTAAATTTCTTCAAAATTCCAAATGTCACATTGGCACCAGTATTTCGCAAAGAAAAAAACCGGTTAACGATATACGCGGGAAAAAAAAAATGCATTAAATCTTTTTCAAATAAATTTGGTCGAATTTTCTGGTGTCATTGTGACATTTCGGAATTAAAATTATGTGGTAGAAAATTCTACCATCAGAGCTCAAAGGGTTAATGACATATACGACAACACCTTATGCATACACTTATCAGCGTAAGAGGTGGCCGCCCCTCCCGGTGGTCTCGATCCGGGAGGGCTGCTTGAGTGGGAGAGGTGACCGAGAGCCGGGCAGCGCTCGTTGTACACGATGTTTGACGGGGGCCAGTTGGGGACTAAATCACCCCCTCCAAGTAAGACCAGACTGTTGATGTGGTCAGTCTGGTCCGGTGGCCACGGATAGCGATCGTCTGGGGCTGGCGTGTGTCTCGTCAGTCCCGTGGTCCTCGGTCCTCGAGAGAAGCCACCAAGAGATGATCATAGCCCAAACACAATGGCGGGCCTTGGGAACTCGCCAACGAATCACACGTGAGGGTCAGGGCGTCGGTTTCCAGGGTCTAGGCGGTCACTCGGGGCAACGGGAAACTAAGGTGATCGGGACCTCGGCCACAAACCTGACTGAGAAGGAGCCTGAGATGAGAGTGTGTGCTTTGTCGAATAAGAGGTGGGGACTCTCTAGTGTCACCGGGACTCGCGGGAACGGTGTGGAGCGACTCCCGGAGCTAATTTTGGGAGAGGCTTGGCCAGTGCCTGGTGTGACTGACGAGGAGCGTGTTCCGGGGCGTGCAGTCCCAGTGTCCTCCCTCGTTTCCGACAGGAAACTCAGCCCTCATCTCCGCTGCAGCGGAAGCAGTGGTATGCCAGCTCCTAGGTGGGAGGAGACTGGGGGTGCCCCCTCTCGACCATGGGACGGGTCGAGACGGAAGGGCGCCATGGAGGTGCTTGCCATTCTTGTCCCGCTTTCGGCTGGCGGGACCGCTACCACGATTCGCCCACCGCAGAGACCTGGGCCGGGCGCTCACCGGTTAAATCGGTGGCACATTTCTCTCAGAGGACCTTTTGGGTCCGATCAAAATCTGACGTGTCTCTGCAGGATTGGAGTTTTCTGCGCCCAGTGATTCAGAATTAGCAGTGTCTAACAAATAATTTTCCCGCTACTCACCCTCGAGCCAGATTTCGCTTCGGACGTCCATTGAGGGATTTTCCTTGTCTTCCAGGGTTTGGCTAGAGGTACCTTCTCTCTCTGGCAGGAGTCCTCATTGCACGGGGTAGGACCTTCAGGTTTAGGAACCAACGAGGGCTCTGAGGTAACTGTAGTGCGTGGCGGGGCCTTGTTTGGCCTCGCTTGGTTTCCCGGCCGGAGGGCGTGGGAATGGAGCGGGACGGTCGGGGTTACGTTCAAGCCAACCCCCTAGCGAGCGGTGTCCATGCCGTCTAGGTAGAGCTTGCCGGGCCCGCCTGGGATCGCTACCGGATTCTAGCCCGTGACACCGGAACCCCTTGGAGACTCGGTTCCTTGGGAGTGGGGGCTTCTTGGGAGCAAAAACCTAGGCTGGGTGGTGTCTGTGCCGACAAGAGGGAGCTTTCTCAGTCCCTCGCGGTTCAGCTTCGATCGTCTAGCCCAAATCTTCTGTGCGGTACGCAGCAGATGCGTCCTAAGGGTCGTTCGTAACAGCGAGTTCGTGACTATGCGGAGTGGGAGGCTTTCCCGTCTCCAGTGGGTCTGGATAGGGGTTCCTTCCACTTCCCGGTTGGCCCCAACATATGTCTCTCCTTTCATAGGAGTTAATCTTGGTGTTCAGTCGAAAAGGAAATCCCTTCCGGGAATCCATGGCACTTGGGTTGTCGGCCTCAGCGTCCCTATGGCCGTTGTTTCCCGGTGGATCGTCATGGGTTCTCTGGGGGTATTCTAAGCGAAGGGACCATTCGGTTTCTCCGGGGGGAAGGAACTGTCGCTGTCGGCCGTTCATCCAATTGCTTGGGACTGGTGGTTGGCGCCGTGAAAGGGGTCGACCATTGACCGTAGACATCAGACGGCGGGAGGGGGGGCGGTGTGCCCGTGTAGTAGCCGCCTAGCGGCTTGCGAACTAGGACTCGTGCCGAAGTCCTCGTCGCGAGAGTCGTAAGGACCTGTCATTGTCTAGGGACGGGATGAGATGTTATCTCACATCAGCGTTAGAGATTTCCGTGGCACTGTGCCTAGTAAATCCATATTAAAGAATTCTTTCTGCAAATTTCTTCACAGTAAAAAATTGCTGCAGTAATTTAACTGCAGCAGAGATTCTAGAAAATGTCCGTAGAAAACGGACTTTATTCCTATATCAACAGACTTTGCCATTACATTAACGGGTTTCGCCCGTAAAACACAAAAAATTACAGGAGTTGACCGTTTATGTGAAAAAAGTGACATTGTCCGTAAATTTACTAGATAATTCACAGTAAAGTACAGTAAATTTACTTTTTTACAAAGTTTTAGAATTTGGAATGTATGACTTATCGTTAACATCTTCACTAAGTGCTGCCTTGTTGCAAATTGGTTTCTAATGACTATATGTAACAACCCTCAGTGATCTCAATCAATTAGTACATTCTTTTCACTATATTTTGCGCCCTGATTCGAAATCGACTGTATTTTTTTCCACTATCTAAAAACACAGTCCTCTATACTGTGTGATACACCAGTAAAATAATCAATTTCTTATTCATCATGCTTTTTTGAACGCTTAAAAGCAATTTGTCTTACCTGCTAGTCGGTTGCGTCTTTATTTCGTGTCATCACCAATCATCATTGCAAGAGCACCAATAATCAAACAGCCCGACTATTTTTTTTTTCATAAATTATGACACACTCTTCTCTTCAACTTATAATTTATTTGAACTGTTACATATAATACCATTTATCGCCGCAAAACTTAATCATTCTCCTTTAAGAGGACTCTAATTGTTTGTCCGGTATGTGTATTAACCACTTTTATTTTTAATTAAAATTCATTAAAATCACAGACAATACAAATAACTAAATTAAAAACATAAAAGCATTAAATAACAATTTCATAAAACGTTTCTGATTATTTCTAAATTTCTCATCAGTTATTTCAAGGTATAAATCAATCAGATTTTAAAAAACTAACAACTAGAAAATATCACAACAAGTTGCAAAAAAAGAAAAGAAAATTAAAGAAATAATCCGAAACGTTTTATGAAATTGTGTGATAATATGAAAATGTTTTATGAAATTCTGTGACATAATGCTTTTCTGTTTTTAATTTAGTTATTTGTATTGTCTGTGATTTTAGGGAATTTTAATAGAAAATGAATGTTGTCAGACATAATCCATTTGCTCATATGAAAAAAACCACTTTTATTTATTTTTAAATGATCATGACGATAACGATGGAATCTCTTTTGATGTTGCTCGCACCTCGCATTGAGACTTTTTACATTTTATGAAGATTGAGAATCGAAAAAAAAATTCTGTTAAAGTCATATTTTTTTATTTTGTTGCAGCATAATTTTCTGAAAATGCTATTTTCGAAGCCACTTATCGGACTATTAATATATATATAAAATCATTTTTAGGTTTATCCTGATTTCTAATCAGAAATTAATCGCAATTTATGTGTCTATTTAGCATTGCCCTTGAGAACGAGCTAAATACCACATTTCCAATATTGTTCCAATTTTTGCCAAATCCTATGTTTTATATAGTTTGTTATTTAACGAGTTATTCCATATTTTGATGTTGATTTGTAGTATTATCTAATGGTTATATATATATATATTAAAAAGCATTCAGAAATGTAAATGGTAAAAATAAATATAAAATATTAAAAAAAGTTTAAAAATCCCTTCAAAAACCTGCGAATTTGTTTTGAGATACAGGGTGTTTCGCTACCAGACCGACAAACTTTGAGAGGTGATAGTAGACATGAAGACAAACATTATTAAATGGGAAACCATGGGGCGCAAACGTCTTCCGTAGTAACTAGGGGCCATTAAAGTTTAAGGTCTAAAACTTCAAACGATTATAAAAAATGAAAAAAAGGGTGGATTCGTTTGCGGTTTTCGCTAAAATCATTCTCTACATCACGATTTGCTTGTAATAAATTTTTAAAGGTTACGTTCAAAAATTGTCGATAGAGGGCACTTTCGACTTTAGAGTAACAAAAAACTACTTTTTACCCTTATTTTGTGCACGGGATTGAAATTATTCTAAAGTTTAGACTTTAACTTAAATTTTAAGTCCAAAATCGGTAACATTGTTATCAGGTAACTAGCGAAATTTTAACTGTGAACAGAGGAGGGGATTTTGAACGCTCATAAACATTTGACAAACTAATCGATTTTGTTGCAGTTTGCGTGTAGGTCATTCCCTTGGTAATTATTTTATTCAAAATGAGGTACAACATTGGTGTCCCCATTTTTTGATAGAGGGCGCTTCCGACACATCTCCGAAATTTCAATGGCATTACTCCTGTATGTTTTACTACCAGACCAGCATACTTCCAGGAAGTGTTAGACGACTCGGAATCATATTATAATGTAACGTCGAAAATGCCTTTTTTACGAGTTAGGGTTAAAAGAAGCAGAGAAAAAATCTTCTTGATATTTCTACAACACGTTCTGTCGGAACTTCTGGTAAAAGCACATATTCCTCTTTCATTGCGCCACTCTATAGCACGATGGGGTTCCTCCACATTTTACCAACGATGTTCGCAGACACCCCACGTAACATATGGACAGCGGTGGATAGGTACTGGTGGCCCGGTTCGTTGGCCTGCCAGATCGTTGCACCTCCTTCATTATATCAATTACTTTTTGTTACCTACATTTATTTTATTACTGTATAATTGTTCTGAATTTTTTTAATAACCATGCTGGGTGGGGCTT
Source organism: Maratus speculifer (assembly GCA_964019185.1). Classification (NCBI taxonomy): domain Eukaryota; kingdom Metazoa; phylum Arthropoda; class Arachnida; order Araneae; family Salticidae; genus Maratus; species Maratus speculifer. Next base: position 59,464,056 of record OZ025299.1, on the reverse strand, counting down.
GTTGAACTCAAACCAATTTTTAGCCCCCCCCCCACCTGCCTCAATATGAATCTGAATCTGTATGGACTTCTTCTGCTGGGGTCAAAGGAAAAGTTGAATGTATGAGACTCCCGTACCGTCAATGGAAGACCTCTCAGCTCGAATTTCTGTAGCTGCCAGAAAGCTATCCGAGATGCCAGGAATCTTTGAAAGCGTGAGAAATTGCATGCAATGCTGCTGTCAAGCATGCCCGATTAATTCTGGTCGTAATTTCGGACACCTTTTGTAGTAAAACCCTTAACTAAATTGTTTTCTCTCACATTAATGTGTAGCTATTTCACTAACTGTTTCTGTTTTTTTTCTCTGCTTCTTTTAACCACAACTCGCTAAAACGGCATTTTCAACGTTACATTCCTATGTGATTCCGAGTCGCTTTGCATCCCTAACACTTTCTGGAAGTATGTTGGTTTGGTAGTAAAAAACCCAGGAGTAATGCCATTGAAATGTCGGAGGTGTGTCAGAAGGTGCTTCTGACATACCTCTCTATTAAAAAATGGAGACACAAGAGCTGTAAGTCATATTGAATAAAATAATTACCAAGGGAATGACCTACACGCAAACCGCAAGAAAATCGATCAGTTTGTATAATGTTTATGGGTGTTTAAAATTCCTTCCTCTGTTCACAGTTCAATTTTCACTAGTTACCCGATCCTAATGTTTCCGATTTTGATATTAAAATTTAAGTTAAAATCTAAACTTTAGAATAATTTCAACTCCGTGCGCAAAATAAGGGTAAAAAGTAGTTCTTTGTTACTCTAAAGTCTAAAGCGCCCTCTATCGATAATTTTTGAACATAACCTTTAATTTTTTTTTACAAACAAATCGTGATATAGAGAATGATTTTAGTGAAAACCGCAAACGAATCCATCCTTTTTTCCGTTTTTTATAATCGTTTGAAGTTTTGGACCTTAAAATTTAATGGCCCCTAGCTACTACGGAAGACGTTTGCGCCCAATGGTTTCCTATTTAATAATGTTTGTCTTCATGTCTACTATCACCCCTGAAAGTTTGTCTGTCTGGCAGCGAAACACCCTATATTACGACATTATATTGAAATTTGCGGGGGGAAAAGTTGGCGTACTTTTAAAAGTAGAGTTTGCTGGCAGCCCTAGCCGATTGTTGTAGCCCCAAAATAGGAAAAGCGAATGTTTTTTTAGTGCCATGTTTGGCGACTTAAATCACTTTTGGCATGAAATTAACAAATAAAAGTCCAATAATAAAATATTAAAGAATAAAAAAATAGATAAAATATGATTTTATCAGAAAATTTTTATCGGTTCAGTAACTTTTATGTATACGGCTACAAAATGTATCAGGTCCCGATGCTAAGTGCAAGTTACACCAAAAGCAGTTCCCTTGTAAATAAACAGAAGATTCATTTCTGGAACTTGCATCATTAACACGTTCAATGCCGCTTACGTGAAGTTGTGATGATATTTAATGCCGCACTGTAGAAGTGGGTTTTTCCCAGAAGCCGATTTACTTTTTATAACAAAGAATCAGTGAAAGATTTTCCCTCACCAGCGCGTGACTGGCTATTGGACATTACCCCACATCACGCGCTGGCATGTGAGTGGCCCCTTAACGTTGGTGCCATATCACGCACCAACGGTCCATGAACCAGCCAAATAACCCGTCCCGGTAAAATAGTTTTTTTTTTTTTTTTTTTTTTTTTTTTTTGCAAAGTTGTAAATTTTTGTATTTTTATACGGCCCCTTTGTCTTATATAATGCATTTATAAAAACTTTATTCCTTTTCTAACAAGTAAAACCGCAAAAATGTCATTTTTATTCGCCCGAAATTTATGAAATATTGATACTTTCAATGTTATGAATTTTCAGTGTTTTGTGGCTCAAAAGTTTCTGAAACCTTAAAAACATATAAAAGATAAGTATCCATAACTTTTAAATATAAAAGCTGTTTCAAGGAAAGTGTATTTGTATATGACGGACAACAACATTTGAAACTTTTTACCATTAAAATTATACTTCTAAAAGAAACAAGAAATTAGCTATTGGATAAATTAAAAAAGCACATCGTGTCTCTGATTACAAATATCGGAAAATCATTGAAAGTATCCTTTTCTCCGAATAATCGTCATTAAAAATTTTTCATGACACTAAGTGAACAGAAGATTCATTTCTAGGCACAGAAAAGACCCGGATGCTAATGTAAAGTCTATGGGAAAAAAAAGTCTTCTTTTCAAATATATCGCTCAAATTTTAATATTTTTACTTTTTTTTTTTTTTTTTTTTTTTTTTTTTTTTGCATAGGATAGCTGAGACGATCTACAACCGGCCTAGTTTTTACTTTTTCGATTCTGCTTGTATATTTTTTATATTACGATAGTTTCAATTTCAGAACCGGTTTTGAAAGTTATTGTATTTTTTTTTAATATAAAACCAAAATTAAAAAAGTAAAAACTAGGCTAGTTGTGGATCGTCCTGAGCAATCTTGTGTAAAAAAAGAATCATGTAAAAATATTAAAATTTGAGCGAAATATTTGAAAAGAACGCCTCCATAGACTTTATACACTGCTCAAAACAATTAAAGGATATTGCAGTTTTAGGTGGATTTTGTATCTGGGAAACATTTTAGCTGATTGATACATGGTCGACAGACATAGTAGGTTATATGAGAACAAATTACACATGTTTGGCAGAAAAAAATGCATTTTATTGCGCATTTGTGTACAAAAGGAAAAAAACACAATTTGTGCATATGAGAAAAAAGAATAAGAAAAGGTGTTTTCTTCAAAGAAAATCATTTTCAGTAAGGGGTATGGTTTCCACGGGCGGCCAGCAACGTTGAACACCTTTGAGGCATGGACTCAATGAGGCTATTAATGACGAGTTGGGGTATTCTGCCACACTCTTCCAGAAGAGCTCTTTCCAGTTCTTGGAGAGTTTGTGGGGGTTGTTGGCGGCCAGAAACTCGTCTTCCTAGAGCGTCCCAAACGTGCTCGATCGGATTCATGTCTGGAGAACACGCTGGCCATTCCATTCGAACGATTCCTTCCTCGAAAAGGAAATCCTCCACCAGGTTTGCACGATGTGGCCTGCAGTTATCGTCCATTAAAATGAAGTTATCTCCGATTGCTGCAGCGTAAGGGACTACAATAGGTCTGAGGATCTCATCCCTATATCGGCGACCAGTCAGAGCTCCATCTCGAATGATGTAGAGGTCAGTGCGCCCGTCAATGGAGATGCCACCATACACCAACACTCCTCCACCGCCAAATCTGACACTTTCGTGCACGAACGCAGGATTATTCCTACTGCCAAGGTCCCTCCAGATGAAAATACGCTTATTATCCGGATGCACAGAAAAACGGGACTCGTCAGAAAACAGAATATTGCTCCATTCATTTCTCCTCAAGTTGACAAGCTCGGTTGCCCACTCCCTGCGGTCGCGACGATGCCTTGATGTTAATCTAACACATACCATCGGTCGGCGAGCATACAGACCGACAGCATGGAGCCGGTTTCGGAGCCGGTTTCATTGGGCGTTGTTGCCCGTCTACGACCTTGCCCTGGTCTTCGGCCTGCACATCCACTCTCCAAAAAACGGTTCCAGATCCTGGAAATGACACTTTGTGACACTCCAATGGCTTGCGCTACTTCGGCTTGAGTTTGGCTCCCTTCTAACCTACCAACAATTCTCCAAGCTTCTGAATCTGTCAAATGACTTCGCTGAGACATCGTACTCATCGAAACAAAGCAATCACTGAATGCCGATCATCTTTGTCTTCATTCTCATTTATCCAGTTGAAAGTCAAATTTCATTCGCTGCCGCTGAAGCGACGTTTTTGACGTCGAACTCAAAATTTGCATACTCCACAGCTTGAAAACCAGAAAAATTTGCATTTGTGATTCTCTTCTTCTATTTTCGGCAAAAAAATTTCGTTTATATCTTTATTTTATATAAAACTTCAAATATCCTTTAATTGTTTTGAGCAGTGTATTATCATCCGGGACTTTTTCTGCGCCTAGTGTTGCGCCTTAAGTTCGCAAACCGATGATCTGACCCGTCGATGTAAAATAGTTATTTTTTTCCAAGTTGTAAATTTTTGTATTTTTATACGTTCTCCTTGTCTTATATAGTGCAATTATAATTTTTTCCCCTTTTCTAACGAGGAAAACAGTGAAAATGCCATTTTTGTTCGCCCAAAACTTATGAAATACTGATGTTTTCAATGTTAATAAATTTTCAGTGTTTTGTGCCACAAAAAATTCTAGAACCTAAAAAACGTATAAAAACTTAAATTTCCGTAACTTTTAAAAGCAAAAACTGTTTCAACGGAAGTGGATTCATACTTGATGGAAAACAACATTTGAATCTTTTTTCTGTTGAAACTATATCTCTAAAACAAAGAATTTAGAAATTATCTATGCGACAAAATAAACAGAAACGTAGCAAATTGAGTGCGTTGGTACTATAGCGAAGTTTTTAAAATATACAGTGCTTCGGATAAAGTACAGTATCCAAAATCTTTTCTCTGTCCCTGTAAATACTCTATACTTTCTATTATACAGGAATTAAGTTATCGTAAACTTCAGCAACATGTATCAATTTCACAAAATGTGAAATAACTTAATATAGTTAAAACGTAGGGGGAACTGGGGCACATTGGTACACCCCCTGTACAGCACACAGGGTCATTACAGGAAATTTCACAACGGTTTCAAATGGTGATACTAGTGAAATTAACCACATACAGAAAGTTTTGGAATGATTCAATAGTTTGATGGAATGGGATGTGTCGGACGTTCCTCTCAGTCCGCACAACATTGAAGAAAGTCCGTGGTAGTTATAGCTGCCACCACCGATATTACTAGGTGATATCGGTCACCCGCTGTGAGGATTGTGTAAATGAACACTGACGCTGTCAATTAACTGAATTATCAGTTTACTTAAAATATATGTACACACTAAATAAGCTAGTTACAATTATATACAATTACAACTCGGATATAGGTGATCCGGTTCAACATTAAATTAAATACAATAAAGGTTGGCTGGGTACCACTGGGTTCCAATTACACTTTCCACCTCACACTCAATGCACGTTAGATTCAATTTATCGGAGATCAACCACGAATCTCCCAACACAAGGTATACTCGGCCTGTACTTCTCTGCACAGAGCACTAAAGACCAGTACGTCTGTGTCCTTTGCTCTCCAGAAACGCACTGCTTATGCTCTACCACACAGAGCACCCTCTGGGTACGAAACCCAGGTATGGACTGAACTAATCTGAGACAAGCCTTGCTCTTCCCAAATCACTGGGTCACACCAATGTCAACCCCCTTTGGAGCTCATTCATTGGACACATCCTCCATTCCTTTCTTGCTTAGTGACATGTTGCTTATCTGCTCATCATCCGCATACCTCACTGACAGATAGACATGCCTCTCAGCAACCTTCTCTTTCTCTTATTCACCACCTGCACAGGATTATCTGTCAATTCCCCTTTCCACAAAGAAGGAATGTCACCTTGGAAATTCTGGTACACAGCCATACAATACAAAATATTAAAATAGAGAAATAGTGGAAATTCCATTCTTTAGCAGAGGTGGTATCAGAACCTGACAGGATGGGTGATTAATTGTTTTTGTAGGTCAAAAGTAAATTTGAGTTGCACAATTGAAATGGTTTTATACAACTGTTCCAGTATTTTCAACCGAAAAGAATACCCTCCCTGGCAAATAAAGCTACTCTTTATCAGTTCCTCATTCTTTATTGTTAGATAAATTATGAATGTTGGATATGCGACTCATTTTATTCAAAATGGCTGTATGGGGCACATTGATACAGTCTTTGTCGGGGCACATTGATACAACCTAAATCCTTTTCTAGTTCATTTTTTCATTACCTTTTATTATTATTATTTTTTTTTTTTTTACCAAACACTCCTTAATTCAATCATTTTTCGTCAAAAATTTCTACTATTAGTTTTTATTGAAGTGAAATAGCTCTAATTTCTTTATATTAGAACATTTTATAGTATTTTTGCAAATAGAAGACGTACAAACTTACACACTATCTAGTGCTAGTAGAATTAACTAAAGAATTGGACGGCAGCCTGGCAAATCTCAAATTTATATCGATTCTCCAGAGAAAAAAGTATTCTCGACATGAGAAATGTTAAATAAGAGAAACAAGCTGCAGAACAGTACACGATAATTAAATTATAAACATAAATTTTAATATAATTATCCTTTATTTTCTGTTTGTAAACCGATTTATAAGCAGAAAACCTGGTAATTCTTTCACCTTTCCTAAGAAAGAAGATAATTCTGGGGTTAAAGTGCCAGATACGACAAAGTTACCACAGCCAACAAACAGACAAGGAACAGCCAGACCATCAGGTCATTATACATTTCATTTTGATTGCTTTAATATCGCTTACAAATAAACTGTGTGCGATTTTAATGTCTATAAATATATATAAAATAGTTTGCTAACTATTTTTCTATGAAAAATATGCATTGTTGTTATTTTGTCTCCATTTTTCCCAGACGTGTCAAAGTGTATCAATCTGCCCCGGGGATGGGGCACATAGATACAAATTACTTTTTTTGATTTTTTTAAAATTACATGCAAAAATAATATATAAAACAACGATTGTATATTTTTATAACACACTACACAGGTTTTGCTGACATCACATAGAAAAATAACTTAAAATTTCTGCTTTCTAGACACCAAAAAAATTTTTTTAAAAAAGCTGTATCAATGTCCCCCAGTTCCCCCTACTTCAAACAATGCTTCCCCTTATTCCATTATGTATCAGAATACTTTTGTGCAGCTCAATAAATTAATAAAATATATTCTTTGCACCGCAGGTTGTACAGAACGTATATTTCAATACATATTTTACGGATTTATATGATCTTTATTATGTTCAAAAGAGTGTAGCATCATTAAAATGTACTAGAATCTATTTGTTCCCGTTGACAGTAATGTAACGGAATAATTTTGATTTCCCCTGTAATTGAATTATGCATCCGATTTTCATAAAATTTGAAATGACTCGACAAATATATATAATAATTATACATTTGAAGTTTTGAAAGATTTGGTTGGGTAGTTTTTTCGTTGTTATATGAGGACAGACGGACGGACTGAACAACGACTATAGGTACTACGTATTTACATAAATACGAAATCCAAATACACACAACACGCACCTAAAAAGGACACCGTGTCTATAGTATAAATATTGGAAAATCATTAAAAGTATCCTTTACACCGGCGAGTTTTATTTTAAAAAGTTTTGAAATACAAAGCTTTTAGCTAATTGCTTATTCATTTTTAATTTTTCTTTCCGAGAAAATAGTGCTTTAATAAGTAGTTTAACTGTTTTCGTTTTTACACACAATTGTGTGACATGAATATTCAATAGATATTCAGATTCCTTGTTCTTTTAGTGAATTTTACTCCCCACATTTCATATGCGAAATATTTGTTAAAGGATAAAATGTGCATTTAACTTGAAAGGCCAATAAAAGCATTTTCCTTCTCGAATCATCACTATAGGAATTGAGTAACAGACACAATTACGTGCTTAAAAGTGCTTTAAATGTATATTTTTTTTCTCTCTTTGAGAAATCATGTAATAAATATAGATTTATACATGTGTGCTGAAGCGAAGGTTTAACCCTTTCGGGTCTGGTGTACTATTAATAGTGCATGTCTTTTAAAGGAATATTATTTTGTTTTAAGAAATACTTTTGCTACAATTTACATGTAGTAATGTTAGTATATGTTTATGCATTTATCTTATGACTTCATTTATGTTAACGTATTTAGTAATAATAATAATAATTATTATTTATTTAATTCTCTTTGCGCCGTTTGCGATTCTTTTATTTTAAAAATATATTTCACTCTTTAAATTTAAAATAAAACTTATTTTCCTGAAAGAATCCTGTGTAATGAAGCGCAAAAAGTATTAGAAAGTGGTAATATAAGTTAAAACTTATTGTAGTGTAATATTTTTCATACATCTCCAATAATTCTTCCGTAGCCTATTGTCATGTGAATATAAATTAAATAACATGTAAAACAAAAACATTCGTTATCTTTTAGACAATGAGATATTAGTTAAACACTATCTATTTGGATAGCTAGTGCTAATGTTATTAACGTAAAAGTAATTTTTTTCTAAAAATGGAAAAAAAAAATTCGGACCCGAAAGTTTTAACTTTACTTTTTTTTTATATCTTTGGAAAAAATTTAATTCTTCTTTATTGAAATTCAATTAGTGTCCAAAGTGCTGTTCAGATTTTGCGATCATTTTCAAAACAAGAACTAAATCTTATTTCAAATAAAAATCAAATTTCAAATTTTTAATTGCTCTAGAAAATGCAAATACTGACCTAGTAAAAAAGTTTCATTCTACCCAGACCATCAGTATAGCGCACTGAGGCTCTACCGACTAAACCACATGGAACGTCTCTCTTTTACATGTTGGCAAAGCTACAATTGCAGAACAAGATGAAATAACTCTTTTAAAAAACCCTCTCTGAAAAAGAATTCCAAGTACAAGAAAAAAAAATCAATAATTATTAACATTTGTTATATTTTTAATTGAACCTTTTTAAACTGACTTTCTTAGAGGAATGTTTTATCATTCGTTTGTATAATTTTTTGTATTATAAGTACGCACAAGGCAATAGAAATTTTGCTGAAAAATTAAACAAAAGTATACGTGTGATACATCACTTTAAGTCTAAAGAGCTAGTTTATATGAATTTGTGAATTTTAATTTCATAAGAACAACTCTATACTAAAAAAGTTCTGGAAACATTAAATTTCACTTAAATTTGAATATAAAAGTTAACTTATTTAGCCTTTTTTTAAAAACTTCTACACTGTAAAAAAAATCTGTAAAGGTACTACACTTTATCTGGGAAACTGGGATTCCAAGAACTTTTCCTGTAACGGTAACAACAAAAACTCAAGTTTTAGAATCGGTTACATGGATTTTTCCTGTTGTCGTTACATGGAAAGTTCTTGGAATCCCAGTTTCCTAGAAAATGCTTAGTACCTTTACAGATTTTTTTTTTACAGTGTATTCATTATATGAAATTATTAGAATAACAGAATAACAACTTATTATTATATTTGTCAGATATGTATTCTTAAAAACTTTTAAGCAAAGTATTAAAAGCAATTTTATCTTTATTTAATGGTTGATAATTATATGGCACAAAGATTAAATAAATGTACTACACTGTAAAAAAAAATTTGTAAAGGAACTACACTTTATCTAGGAAAATGGGATTCCAAGAACTCTTCCTGTAACGGTAACAACAAAAACTCAAATTTTAGAATCGGTTACATGGATTTTTCCTGTTATCGTTACATGGAAAGTTCTTGGAATCCCATTTCCTAGAAAATGTTTAGTACCTTTACAGATTTTTTTTTTTTTACAGTGTAAAGTTTTAATTTTATAAAAACTATTTTTTACTCAAAATTTCTAACTCGCTGACTTGGTGGTATAAGACAGATTTTACATTAACTATTTTTTATGCTGTGCTTTTTTTTGGTGTTGTCAACAGAGTTAAAACTGTTTGTGTCACAAGAGTAACGCTTTAACACCGTGTCTACACTGTAAAAAAAAATCTATAAAGGTACTACACTTTATCTAGGAAACTGATTCCAAGAACTCTTCCTGTAACGGTAACAACAAAAACTCAAGTTTTAGAATCGGTTACATGGATTTTTCCTGTTATAGTTACATGGAAAGTTCTTGGAATCCCAGTTTCCTAGAAGATGTTTAGTAGCTTTACAGATTTTTTTTTCACAGTGTATGATCTAAATATTAAAAATCATTAAAAGTATCAATTTTATTTATAAATTGTTTAAAATACAAAGCTTTTAAGTAATTGGTCATTCATTTTTAATTTTTCTTTCACAGAAAATAATGTTTTAATAATCCTTTTAACTGTTTTCCTTTTGATACATTATTATGTGACATGAGTATTCGGTAAGCATTAGGTTCCCTGTTCTTTCAATCGCTTTTACTCCGCAAATTTCATACACGAAATATTTGTTAAGGGTGTTCTTAAATCAAAAAGGGTAACTTTGTGACACATGCTTTAATTTATTATTATTTGGAAATACATGAAAATAGCAGGTGTTGTTATTCAGAAACGATCTAATTGCACTCAGTTTTCTGTTTTTTAAAAAACACAATAGATATTTCATAACAGGCCTTCAAAGTTGATGTTTTTGAACCCATTTCCCGACGAAAGCAGGTAGAAAAGCAGGAGAAAAACGTGATCACGTGATCGAAATGGCTTAGAACTAGATAGATAATTTAATTATCATAAAATGGAAAACTAAGTACGATTCAAAATCATTTCCATAGTCAGGCATTCCAATTTTATATGTTTCCGTTAATAATGAATTTGTAAATGTGTCAAAACGTTTTGCGCTTGTTGAGCGGAGCAGTTTAGAACAACCTTAAGGCCCCTGTCCTCGCTCGAGGAAACGCTCGCGAGCTAATGCTATTCCTATGGGGAAGCATTTTTCGAATAACTCTTTCGCATTTTGAGATTTTTGAATAATATTTTTTGCATTGGATAGCTGAGGTGCATGCCGACAGCGCATCTTTTTTACTTTTTCGATTTTGAATGCAGATATATTTTTTAAAAAGCACTTTCAGTTTCGAAACTGGTTTTGAAAGTGAAACTAACTTTGTAAAAAATATCTGCAACCAAAATCGGAAAAGTAAAAAATGTGCGCTGTCGGCATGCACCTCAGCTATCCAATGCAAAAAAAAATTCTTCAAAAATGCCAAAATGCGAAAGAGTTATTAGAAAAATGCTTCCCCATAGGAATAGCATTAACTCTCGAGCGTTTCCTCGAGCGAGGACAGGGGCCTTAAAGAATAAAATGCGCGTCTAACTTGAAAGTCCAGTTCCATCGTTTTCAATCACTAGGATCTTTATTCTCGCCTTGATCAAGAGACGCAATTGCGTGCTTGAAAGAGAAACTTTTATGTTAAGTTGCAAGATTAAATGTGTATTTTTCCTCTCTTTGAGGAATCATTTAATAAATATATGCTTAGACATCAAAGCTAAAGCGAAGATTTAACATTACATTAGGGATTATTTAGAATAAACGTATAATTCTTTTTTTTTACCGGAATTCGATTAATATCCGAAGAAATGTTCATTTTTAGAATAAAAAATAAATCGATAATTTAATTAATACTCAAAAATATGCAAAAAAAACTAATTACATTTAATTATTTTTTTGCATATTATTCTTTATATACAAACTCTATACCTCATATAAAGAGCTCCACAAGAGTATTCGCCTACACTGTTAAAAAAAATCTGTAAAGGTACTACACTTTATCTACACTGTAAAAAAAATCTGTAAAAGTACTAAACATTTTCCAGGAAAATGGAATCCAAGAACTTTTCATGTAACGATAACAGGAAAAATCCATGTAACCGATTCTAAAACTTGAGTTTTTGTTGTTACCGTTACAGGAAAAGGTCTTGGAATCCCAGTTTCCTAGATAAAGTGTAGTACCTTTACAGATTTCTTTTACAGTGTAGGAAACTGGGATTCCAAGAACTTTTCCTGTAACGGTAACAACAAAAACTCAAGTTTTAGAATCGGTTACGTGGATTTTTCCTGTTATCATTACATGAAAAGTTCTTGGAATTCCAGTTTCCTAGAAAATGTTTAGTACCTTTACAGATTTTTTTTACAGTGTATCACTCTCATTATTAGAGGAAACTGATGAAAGGAATTTTTTCTAAAATATTTGTATCCCTTAACTGATATAAATTTTGGAGTTCATGTTGTTAATACAAACAAATTTCTATATCATAAACAAGGCTTCTATAAAAATTCGGAGAATTTTCCGATTGTAGATGGGAACAGTTGAAATTCGGTTTTGAAATGCGTTATACATTTCCGTATGGTGAAATGTGACGTAATTTTTTACTTTTTTAAATGGTGCAGTTTTGTAACATTATTCTGAATGTGTTCGAAGGTGCTTCGTATTCTATATTTCGTCTCCTGAGAATAATAAAGTTCTATCTGTATTTCTGAAAAAATTGACCTACCGATTTAGAAAGGTTCTATTTGTATCTATGAAGGTATTTCTGGATTGAAGTAATGTCATACTATGATTGTAAGGTCATATGTAAATTATATATAACATCATTTTGATGCAAAAATGCCTTCATAGATACAAATAGAACCTTTCTATATCGGTGTCATTTTTTTTTTTTCAAAAATACAGATAGAACCTTATAGATTTTTTAAATCGTGTTAATTTTTCTTTCCCAAATAATAGTGTTTTAATAATCAGTTTAATTATTTTTATACACTGTTATGGTGACATGAGTATTCGATAAGCCTTCACATTACCTGTTCTTTCAATCACTTTTACTCCATTCATTTCATATACGAAATATTTGTTAAAGGATAAAATACGCGTTTAACTTGAATTGCCAATAGCAGCATTTTCCTTTTCTAATATTCACTAGAAATTTTATTCTCGCCGTATTTACGTGCTTGAAACAGCAGCTTTCATGTCAAGTATTCATTAAATGTGGGTTTTTCCTCTCTTTGAGAAATTACGTAATAAACGTATTTTTATAAATCTATGCTGAAACGAAGGTTTAACATTACCTTCTTTGGGTTTATTCGGAATAAATGTAATTCTTCTTTACTGAAATTCGATTAGTATCCGAAAAGTTGTTTGGATTTTACGATTATTTTCAAAAAAAAAGAAAAAAGTCAATAAATATTAAATAACTATTAACATTTGATATATAGTGACTTCCTTAGAAGAATATTTTAGCATTCGTTTGTATAATTTTTTGTGTATGAGCATGCTTATGGCAATAGAAACGTTTTGCTGAAAAAAAATGTATATAAGTCTGATACATCACTTTAAGTCTAAAGAGTTAGTGTATAGGATTTTGAAACTTTTAATTTCATAACAACTACTCCATACTAAGAAGTCGGGAAGTACACGTCAAGCGCCGAAAATGAGGTGTGTTCGTACCAGAACGAAGTTTAAAAAAATATTCAGATCTTGGTGTAATAGTATACAGATTTCCGATACAGTATAATAGCCAAAAGCTTTTGTGTGTCCCTGTAAATGCTATCAGCTTTCTATTACACAGGAAATAACTTGTAGTAAACCTCAATAAAATATATTAATTTCATAAAACGTTAAATATTTTAATACTATTAAAAAGCGCCCCAAGCAATGTTCCCCCTATACCATTATGTAATGGAATAATTTTGTGGCCCTGTAAATGAATAAAAAATATTCTTTGCACCACAGATTTTGCAGAATGTATTTTTTAGTATCTACGTCATAGATGGAAATCAATTTCATTAGTTTGAAAGAGTTTAACACCATTAAAAAGCACTTTAAACTATTTTTCCCATTGGCCGTAATGTAACGGAATAATTTTGATTGTCCCTGTAATTAAACTATGCATCCGATTTTCATAAAATTTGAAATGACTCGAGAAAATTAAGCAAAAATTATATTTTTTAAATTTCAAATGATTCGGTAGGGTAGTTTTTGCTCTGTTATGTGTGGACAGAAGGACGGACGGACAGAGGGGCTGAACGACGAATAAAATTGCTGCGAATTTATATAATTACGAACGTACCTAATAAAGGATACAGTGTCTGTGATATAAATATTAGAAAATCATCAAAAGTATCCTTTACTCCGATCAGTTTTATTTAAAAATTGTTTGAAATATAGAGCTTTTAAATAATTGCTTATTCATGTTTAATTTTCTTTCACAGAGAGTAGTGTTTTAATAATCAGTTTAACTTTTTTTGTTTTGATACACTATTATATAACTTGATTATTTGATTAGCATTCAGATTCTCTGTTTGCCAATCCCTTTTACACCTCGCATTTCATATAAGAAATATTTCTTAAAGGATAAATTGCGCGTTTAACTTGAAAGGCCAATCCCAGCATTTTCCTTCTCGAATCATCACTAGGAATTTTATTCTCGCCTTCAGTAAGAGACGCAATTACTTGCTTGAAAGAGCAGCTTTCATGTCAAGTGTTCGTTAAGGCCCCACACTAGGCACAGAAAAAGACCCGGATGATAATGTAAAGTCTATGGAGGCGGTCTTTTCAAATATCTCGCTCAAATTATATTTTTACATTTTGTTGTTGTTGTTTTGCATAGGATAGATGAGGACGTTCTACAACCGGCCTAGTTTTTACTTTTTCGATTTTGGCTATATTTCTTTTAATATTAGGACAGTTTCAGTTTTACAACCGGTTCAAACTGTTTCTGAAAATTAAAGTAATTTTTAAAAAAATCTGAAACCAAAAAAGAAAAAAGTAGGCCGGTTGTAGATCGTTCTCAGCTATCCTTTGCAAAAAAAATCAGGTAAAAATATTAAAATTTGAGCGAGATATTTGAAAAGAACGCTCCCATAGACTTTACATTATCATCCGGGTCTTTTTCTGTGCCTAGTGTGGGGCCTTATATGTGTACTTTTCCTCTCTTTGAGAGATAATGTAATGAATATATACTTATACATCTATGACTGATTCGAAGATTTATCATTACCTTCATTGGGTTTATTTGGAATAAAGGTAATTCTTCTTTACTTTAATAAATTTGATTAGTATTATTTTGAAAATGGAAAATAAGTCCTTAAATATTCAATAATTATTAACATTTGTAATTTTCTTCATCCAGCATTTTTTTTAACCTGACTTCCTTAGAAGAATGTTTTACCATTGGTTTGTATAACTTTTTATGTGTGGGTACGTCCACGGTAACAGAAACCTTTTGCTGGAAAATATATTTTAAACAAAAATATAAATGTGATGCATCACTTTATGGCTAAAGAATTAGTGTATATGAAAATTTAAACCAATTTCATAAGAACAATTCCATACTGAAAATGTGCTGGAAACTGACAGTACTAAATTTCATTTAAATTCGAGCATAAAAGTCCACTTATTTAGCCGTATGTTTTACTCTACTTCTATTCATTAAATGAAATTATTATTCTTTTGGAAGAAGCAGCACTGGCTGAGAGTTACGACTTGCTCAAATGCATACGATCTTCTTCCTCTACGAAAATCCCTACACCATCGGAATACCGATCTGTGTGACATTACACTAAGTTTTCCATACACATTTTGCATTCAACGACAGATTTCACTAGCACTCACTTTTTCCGCTGTTAAAAATTGCACGCCCGCCTGTTGACTACGTTTGAAGGCATCAGGAATGCGAACGATGCCTTTTAACGTATTTACTTGTTATCACTCACGCATCTGGTGGGACCTGACGATATTTTCGTATCTTTTAAACTTATTTCATAGTCAAATTTCTGGTTTGAATCGAAACATATTCATATAATAGCCGTCAAAATGACTCCCACGACAGTTCTAGTATTAATTCAATCTTGCATTAGTTTTTTAAAACAAAAATCTTCGACATACCGCTTGACAATGCCCCCACCAGTTGCCGAGAAGTTTTGCCCTCAATCTGGTAGACGGGAGGTGCTGGGTTCGAACCCAATCGCGCCCGTCGGCCTAATATTTCGGTGTTTTCCATGGCTTTCTTCGAACCTTGAATTTCCTTCCATAAATACGGGTTGGGTTCTCTTAGAAAGACACCCCACAAAGAGCACTCCCTCTAAAGCTCATATCCCTCGTGCTGATAACTGGCCGTCAAAAACACAACTAACCGTTTGTCAATCATTGCAAAAGCAATATACGACAAAATTTATTTTATCAAAATAGTGGAGCGAATAGAATATAAAAATAGTGTCCTGTGGCAATCCTACTAATGTTGGGTGGCATCAAGTATTTTAAACTCACACACGCACTAAGTTATCATTTCAGAAATCTTCACGAGCAGCTGATAAAATAAGTTTAACACTATATTTAAAAAAAGAAACTTTGTGAAATTCACTTTGTAATTTAGATTAGCTGCAGGAATGAGACAATGTTCAGAACGAGTTTTTCAAACATTCTAAAATTAGCTTCTTTCCCGATAAGTATTTCATATATATGACGTACATTGTGGTTTCAAATTAAAAACTACCGCAAACGATTTTCCCCATTGGTCGCAATGCATAGGTGCCAACCTGATATGGATTATCCGTAATACTTGCGTTAATTTGACCCTGGTTAAATGAGTTCCAAACCATAATTTTTTCAAAGAAATACAATTAAGTATGTTCCGCCAACAATTCTGAAATGAAATAAATAAAGATTCATGAAATATATTTTCTGGTTTGAAATGACGTTAACCTGGATCAAACTAATCCAGGTATTACGGAAGATTAGTTGAAAATTGGCAGCTATGTCGTAACGTAAAAAAAACTCTTTTGAATGTCCCTATAAAGAAATTATGACTGCTACACGCTATATTTTGAGATACCGAACATTCCATAGTGAATATCAGTAACATTTTTCAACTTCATGGCGATGCAACTATATTGAGGTCAAAAATAACTTTGACCGGCTAGAATCGGTAAATTATAAACCATGCGCTCGTTCACTTAATCAAAATTACTCAAAAATAAAGTACTCATAGAAAAAAAGACCATTTCGTTATAATATAGATCTACATCTACAAAATTTAGTTGTTTGGAGATTT
Source organism: Maratus speculifer (assembly GCA_964019185.1). Taxonomy (NCBI): domain Eukaryota; kingdom Metazoa; phylum Arthropoda; class Arachnida; order Araneae; family Salticidae; genus Maratus; species Maratus speculifer. Next base: position 59,447,366 of record OZ025299.1, on the reverse strand, counting down.
GTAGATATGTTTTTGTAGAAAACATATTTCTTATGTTGGTATTACCTAATTACCGCAATAAACTTCAATTTTCCTGAAACGACAGCTATAATTTTTAGGATAAATTTTGAAAAAAGAAGACACGTGAATTGTTCATTGACTAAATGTCAACAGGATTCTACAGTTTCAAGGAATATGACTGTATTTGTTTATAGAAAAACTCATCACGTGAATACATAAGGAGAGTTTTTGAATAAGAAAATACTAAAATATTTCTGATACTTGGTCACTAAAAAATCCCTGATCAGGAGAAACATGCACAACGACAGAAATTGCGGGAACAAAAACTCTTAGACAATCATGTATAATAATTTTTTGTGTATTAACCCGGGAGGACGCGCGCAGGGCCTAAAAGACCCGGAGTGCGTATGTTTTTTACAATTGCAACCACTAATTTTTAAAAAGTAATCTTCAACTTATTTTATCGCAAAATTTATAAGAATTTTAACCGTCTAAATAAAGCGACTGTTTTAATTTGATTTTATTGGTGACAAAGTTAAAACCGTTCATACACTGGGTAGGCGCGCGTTCTCCCGGGTTAAAAAAAAAACAAAATAAAACTGCCATACGGATTTTTTTCTGATTTGTTTTTCAGATTTTTCATCGCCTGGATACTATTTACGATTCTCAAATGAAGTTTCATGAAGTCACCGAGGCACGTGTACACCCGAATATCTTAGTGCAACTTAATCATGCTTATTTCAAAGAGTAAGTGAATATGTCTAAATATTCTTTTAGCAGTTCGTAACACAGCTGCTTAGATCTTGAAAAAAATATTCTTATAAATCTCCCATGGCCTAGCAAAAGAAAATTGATCTGTAATGAGCGTGAATATGCATAACCAATGATTTTACATTTTCCACCAAGTCCATGCAGTTTCCATAAGATATCCTCAGTATCTTCGAAATGAAAAAACTACATAAAAATAAAATTATTACAGATTTAATGAAAAAAAAATTTGAAAGAGAAAACACACTTTTTAGTAGATTCTTTCAAATTAAAGGACCTTTTTTAAACATATCAAAAGAAAAAGAATCAGCTGTAAGATTTCGCTGCTTATTCCCTCAACATTTAACTAAATTGATCTCAATCATAAATTACGTAATCATTTCAAGCTGTTTGCAAGCTAGCATACAAATGAAAACTATAAAAATTACTAATCATATATAAAGTAAAATGTAACTCCGTGGTTAAATAATTTGCAAATAAATTGAATCTTATTTTTAACGATTTATCATTGTGTTCATTTCGCATTTCAGTTCTTGCTCTTAGCAACTTTATGTTGTTTCTTTACGTTCCTTTTCCACTGCTTCCAAATTCTGCCAAAATTTGGTATTTTGAAGAAAAATCACCATTGCATTTAAACAAATTCTCATGCTTTTTGTAAATTGTGACGAAGAAATAGTAGTGACTTGGATGACCATTATTTCTTCAAATGACTTCACCGATGAAAACATTTACCTTTTTGCCACTCTACATTAAAATTGTTTTAAAATTTCTATTCAGCTCTTAGTCTGTTCGAATCACATGTTTAGTTAAACATATGGTTCTTTACTTGAAAAAAATCTACTTTTCCGCGTAGCTTACGTTTAAGCACAATACTTTTACTATAAATTGCGTATAAATACATCTATAACTATTAAATTTGCTAAGTCTGATATATAAAAATGAAAATTTGTTCATCTGTCTGCAATTCTAAAAAAATCCAGAGTTTGGAAGTTAGAATTTTGCAATGTTACGTACATCTGTATTAAAACACGGTCGAGGCAACTATAGCAGCCCGGAATTGAAATAATTTATAGTTGATTTATACTTAATAAACCCGTTTAATAGCAATTTCCTATCACATTTAAACATATTTCATTTTAGCAGTTGCCAAAACTTAAAAATCCTCAATAAAATTTTTACCACAGCAATTAATTTTGTTGCAAAATTTTCACTTGAAAATTAAAATAAAAATAGCTTAACGAAATAGTTTTACGAGTTTTATTTAAACAATTAATGTAACGTCATTTCTATACATAGAAAAAGCGATCCTCTGAGTGTATGTTCTGCATATAAAGATCTTCAATTTTTGAAAGATTTGAATGAAACTTGCTACTTAAAAAATTATCAGACCACTCTTTACCCCTTTTTTCTACCACCTTAAATAATTTAACTTTATTATGCAAAAGTATATCTGTTTTTAAATTTTCCGAATCTATCATGTTTTCACATCATAAAAATAGTAAAATAACTTAAAATGATAGCATTTGTACTTTCTTTTTAATAGGCAATAAGAGTTCTGACTCTATTGCAATATTTTTGCACATTTAAATTTGAGGTTATTTTAAGAAGAAAATACACATTTTCATAGATAAAATAAAAGATTTAATTATTTAAATTAATACTATGTAAATGTTAAACATTACTTAAACATTATTATTTATGATATATTTAAGCCTTTTTTACCGTTGTGTTAACGTTTATATTTAACGTTATTAAATCGTTATTTTTAACGTTATTTAAACGTTACTAAAACGCAATTTTTAAAGTTATTTAAACACTATTTTAAGGTTATTCAAACTCTACTTTAATCGTTTTTTATTTTTTATATTAATATTGATTTTATTTATTATTTGTGATTTTAATGCTTATCCTGTGAACGTTTAAAAAGTTTAAGATGAAAAAGTAGGCAAACCTTTAAAAAGTTTAACGAGACCAAAGAAGTTAAAATACTGTTATTTAAATGTTTATCGTCTATCATCGTTAAAACATCCATTATTTAACGTTAGATAGAAGTATCTCTGTTTTTAAATTTCCCAAATCTATCATGTCAATAGTTTTTTAATGTTGAATTTCTTTTAATGTTGACTTTAATGTTTATATATGATTTTTATGTTTTTTAAATTATTTAAAATTTTAACGAGAAAAAGTAATGAAGGTAAATGTTTAAAAAGTTTAAACGAGAAAAGATAAGTTAAAATAATGTTAGTTAAACGTTTACCATTTACCATCATTAAACGTCTACCACTTTTTATAATTTTATTTTACAGCAGTTTCTCAGTTTTAAATTTTCCAAACCAATCTTGTCTTTAATATTGCCACACCCTAAAAACGGTACAATAACTTTTTTTAAAATATAGCATTTTTACTTTGTTTTTACAAGGCAATAAAAGTTCAGACCCGATTGTTACATTTTCGTATTTTCAAAATTGAGTTCATGAAAATACACAGTACATATATATAATAAAAATTTTAATTTTTTTAATTAACGCTATTCAAACATTACTTAAGCGTTATTATTTTAGCGATATTTACGCGTTTTCAATGTTTTGCTAACGTTTATTCTTAAAATTATTTAAACGTTCCTAAACCGTTATTTTAAAAGTTATTTAAACGCCACTTTTTTCGTTATTTAAGCTCTATTTGAAACGTTCCTTAAGCGTTATGTAATTGTTATTTTACTGTTGAATTTAATGTTTTTTTATGATTTTAATATTTATTTTATCAACGTTATTTAAATGTTTTAAAAGTTTAATGAGAAAGGTAAACGAAGGCAAATGTTTAAAAAGTTTAACGAGAAAGAAAAGTCAAAATAATGTTATTTAAGTTTTACTGTCTACCATCTTTAAACGTTACCACATAATTTAACGTTACAGCAGCATCTCTATTTTTAAATTTCCCAAACCAATTCCGTCTTTAATGTTACCACACCGTAAAAAGAATACAATAACGTTCTAAAAAGAATAGTATTTGTACCTTCTTTTCGCAAGGGAATGAAAGCTCAGCCTCGATTGCTATATTTTTTTATTTTCAAAAGTGAATCAAGAAGAATGAATAAAGAAGAAAATTCATATTTTCTCACATAAAATAAAACTTTATTTATTTAAATTAAAGCTATTTAAACTTTAAACATTACTTAAACGTTATTTTTACAGCGATATTTAAGCTTTTTGCATTTTCAAAATTGAGTTCATTCTAAGAAGAAAATACAATTTTTTATATGTAAAATTAAATCTTTAATTATTTAAATTAACGCTATTTAAAAATGACTTAAACGTTATTATTTAAGCGATACTTAAGCTTTTTTAATTCTGTGCTAACGCTTATTTTTAAAGTTGTTTAATCTCTATTGTTAACGTTATTTAAATAACGTTACTAAAGCGTTACTTTTAAAGGTATTTAAACGCTATTTTTACAGTTATTTAAGCGTTATTTGCTATTTTAATGTTGATTTTAATATTTATTTATGATTTAGATATTTATTGTGTGAACGTTATTTAAATATTTAAAATTTGAACCAAAAAAGACACGACGTCAAAACGTTTAAAAATTTTAACAAGAAAAGATAAATTAAAATGTCGTCATTTAAACGTTTATCGTCTACCATCGTTAAAAATCTAACACCTTCCATAATTAAACGTTAGATTAATTAAACGTATGTCTGTTTTTAAATTTTCCCGAATCAATCATGTATTTAATGTTGTCACACCGTAAAACGGTATAATACCTTTTTAAAAGGACAGCATTTATGCTCTCTTTTTACAAGCCAATACAGACTCATTTTGCTATATATCTGTACTTTCAAAATTCATTTCATTCTAAGTGGAAAATAATTAGTTTTCATATATAAAATATAAACTCTAATTGTTAAAAATAACGAAATTTTAACGTCAAGCATTACTTAAAAGTTATTTAAACGTTATTACTTAAACATTAAATGTTTTATTTTAACTTCATTTATCGTTATTTTTAACGATATTTAAACGTTATTAATACGTTATATTTTATGTTATTTAAACGGTTTTTTTAAACATTATTTTAAACATTGTTCAAACATGAATTTAAACGCTATTTAAATAGGAATTTTAACGTTATTTAATTGTTATTTAATTGTTTGTTTTGATATAGATTTTCTTTTAATGTTGATTTTGATGTTTATTTTTGATTTTAATTCATGTCAAATAAAAACTGTAATTCTTTAAATTAAGGCTATTTAACTGTTAAACATTACTTAAACATTATTATTTAAATATATTTACGCGTTATTTAACGTCATGTTAACATTATTTAATCACTATTTTTAAAGTTATTTAAACGTTATTTTTAAGTTATTTAAGCGTTATTTGAAAGCTTAATTAAGTGTTTTACAAATGTTATTTTAATGTTTATTTGTGGTTTTAATGTTCATTATGTCAACGTTATTTAAGCGTTTTAAATTTTTAACGAGAAAAGAGAAGTTTAAATAACGTTAGTTAAAAATTTACCGCTTATCAGCGTTAAATATCACCCACCTTCCATAATTATACAAGTATCTCTTAGAACGTTATAGAAGTAACGTTATAGAAGTATCTCTTTTTTAAATTTCTCAAATCGATCTAATGTTGCCACAGCCTAAAAACAGTACATTGCACTTTTAAAAAATGATAGCATTTGTGCTTTATTTCACAAACCAATAAAAGTTCTAGATTCGATATCTATATTTCTTCATTTTCAAAATTGAGATCATTCTAAGACGAAAATACACATTTTTCATAGATAAAATAAAAACTGAAAAACGAAACTCTTAATAATGAAATTAAAGTGAAACTTAATTAAAGTGAACTCTTAAAATATTAAAGAAATAAAAAAAAAAGCGATATTTAAACGTTACTTTAAAATTATTTAACCGTTATTCTAAAAGATATTTTAAAGTTATTTATCCGTCTTTCTAACGTTAAATAGTAACATCTAAATTTTAACATCTTAAATAGCGTTGCTTAAACGTTATTTTTAAGATTATTCAAAGCTATTTTAATGTTATTCTAATGACATTTTTAACGCTATTTAAACATTATTTAATTGTTATTTTAACGTTAATTTTAATGTTTATTTAAACTTTAAACTTTTATTGTTCTTTAAACGTTTTAACCCTTTGAGCTCTGGGGTGTAATTTTCTTCAAAATTCCAAATGTCACATTGGCACCAGTATTTTTCAAAGAAAAAAAATGGTTAACAATAAACACGAAAAAAAAAATGCATTAAACCTTTTTAAAGTAAATTTGGTCAAATATTCTGCTGTCATTGTGACATTTTTGAATTAAAAGTATGTGGTATAAAATTCCACCAACAGAGCTCAAGGGGTTAAAAGTTTAACGAGAAAAAGTAACGAAAGTAATATTTCAGAAAGTTTAACGAGAAGAGTCAGAATTTTTAAAATAACTTTATTTAAACGTTTAACAAGAAAAGTAACGAAATTATTTAAATTTTAAGTTTTCTTTTAACGCTTAATGCTTTCGTTTATTTTAATTCTGTTTTTAATGTCATTGTAACGGTAACGCTGATCTAATGACGTTTTTTTAACGTTATTATAACGTTCTCTTTAACCTCTTTTCACGTTATTTTACCTTTTTTAAACATTTCTCAAACTTTTTTTTAACATTATTTAAACGTTATTTTTAATTTATTTTTAAATATTGTTTTAAACATTCTTTTGACGCTTTGTAGTTTTTTAAAATTTATTTTAATGTTTTTTAACGTTATTTTTAAGAAGTTAAACTTTTTAAACTTTATTTAACTTTACTTATACATTAAGCGTTAATTTAAAATTATTTTAAGCAATAATTTATAAGTTCTTTTAACGTTACTCTTTTAACGCTGAACCTTATTTAAACGCTTAAAATTTTAACATGGACAGTTTGGGTATTAGCCGGCCAGTTCTAGAATTGACCAGGCTTCGGGTTTTGGCCGCAACATATAGGGGGAACTGGGGTACATTGATACATGGGGCACATTGATACACCCCCTCTACCGCTCACAAGGTCATTACAGGAAGTTTCACAACAGCTCCAAAAGATGATGCTAGTGTATTCAACTACATACAGAAAATCTTGGAATGATTCAGTAGTTTGATGAAATGGGACGGGTGATTTATTGTTTTTGTTGTTCAAAAGTAAATATGAGTTGTACAATTGAAATGCTATTATACAACTGTTCCAGTATTTTCAACCAAAATGAATACTCTCCCTGGTAAGTACAGCTACTCTTTATCAGTTCTTCATTATTTATTGTTAGATATATTGTGAAGTGTTGGATTTGAGACTCATTTTATTCAAAATCGCTGTATGGGGCACATTGATACAGTCTATGACGAGGCACATTGATACAGCCTAAATCCTTTAATAGTTCATATTTTCATTATCTTTTATTATTTTTTTTACCATACACTCCTTAATCCAACCTTTTTTTTCACAAAAAATTTCTAATATTAGTTTTTATTGAAGTGAAATAGCTCTAATTTCTTTATATTAGAACATTTTATAGTATTTTTGAAAACAGAAGATGTAGGAACTTACCCAGCATCTAGTGCTAGTAGAACTAATAAAAGAAAAGGACGCCATTCCGGCAAATCTCGATTTTATATCGATTCTCCAGAGAAAAAAGTATTTTCGACATGCGAAATGTTATGTAAGAGAAACAAACTGCAGAACAGAAAATGATACTTATATTATAAACAGAATTTTTAATATAATTATCCTTATTTTTCTGTTTATGAACCTATTTATAAACAGAAAAACTGGTAATTTTTTCATCTTTCATAAGAAAGAAGATAATGCTGGGGTTGAAGTGCTAGATATGACAAAGTTGCCACAGCCAACAATCAGACAAGAAACAGCCAGAACATCAGGTCATAATATATTTAATTTTGATTGCTTTAATATTGCTTAAAAATAAATTGTGGGTGATTTGAATTTTTATAAATAAATATAAAATGGTTTTCTAATTCATTTTCTATGAAAAATATGCATTGGTATTATTTTGTCGTCATTTTTCTCAAACGTATCAATCTGCCCCGGGAATGGGGCACATTGATACAAATGACTTTTTTTGATTTTTTTAAAATTACATGCAAAAACACTATATAAAACAATGATTGTACATTTTTATAACATACTACACAAGTTTTGCTGTCACCTCATGGAAAAAAAACTTGAATTTTCTACTTTCTTGACACCAAAAAAATCTTAGAAAAAAACTGTATCAATGTACCCCAGTTCCCCCTACATACTAATTTTTTTGGATATGCAGAACACCATTTTAATTACTAAGTATTATTAATCCTATTAGGTATTAAATATTACATTAATATTTAACTTTTAATGATATTTAACAAGTTACGAATAGTAATTTTTGTTTTGAGGAACATCTTTAAAACAAGTTAGAATTTCTTTCAATAGATGCAAAAATGTCTGACATATTAATTTTATTTGCTACGCTAAACTTCCGCCTAAAAGTTAAGAAATACAGAATATTTCTTAGAAAAGATAAAATAACGCGCTGAACATCTTAAGTAACTCCAAAACTGTTTTCCCCAAATTAACGCTTGACAGTTGTTATTCTGGGCTTATATAACAGACGTAATTACGTTCCTTAAAAGAGCTGCCTTTATGCCAAGAATTATTAGTTGTTTATTTATCATTTATTACGTAAGGCCGACATTTAAGTTGCTATTTTGAAGCAGGGAAAAAATAATTTAGAGGATATTAAAATGTTATCGCGCTGATCGAAAAGAGAATTATTTGACATTGTATAGTAAAACATTTTTAAAAATTAAATTTAAACTTCCTGTTTGCATGAATATAACGTAAATCTCAGAAATTAAGTTTTAAGGCTCCCGAATACAATGAAATCATTCAGGATAAGATTCAATAGAAAGTTTTATTATTATTATTATTATTATTATTATTATTATTCATGGAGCATTTGCCCTTTCAGTGCCACTGGGGAAATATCTCAGTTTCACACTGAAGAATACTTGAAAACAGCAAACGAAATATCTCCTTCTTTGTAAATTTAAAATAACAGAAAACAAGATACAATATACAGGATACTCCAAAATTCAACAGACGATTTAAGAGGGGCGATAGAAGGCGATAGAAGATGATGAAAAATTATTATAGAATATGGGATCGCAAAATGCGCATTTAAATACATAAACAGGGAGTTTCATCCTAACTAACTTGCATTGGCGGTAATAATTTTGAGAAAAATAAAAAAAAAACAATAAAAATGCCACGATGTGTACAATTGTGGTAAAAAATAGTAAACACCCAATACTAACTTCTCAAAAAATTATCGTAGAAGAAAGTTACTGGTACCGAAAGAGTGGATATAAAGTCTTCTTTTGCATGATGTATGTAAAATTTGTTTAGGGGCTCTCTACACATTAAAACGAACCTAAACTTCATTTTTTCTATGGCAATTCCCAATTTTAGCAAGATATTGCAAATATTTGGTGCAATTATGCTTAGAAACTAAATTATAAGTAATTTGAATGATAAGTTATTGAATTATATACACTCAACATTTAGTGCATCTAATATACCGTAATTTTCTGAGTATAATCCGCAGATCAAACAATTCTTTTTCGACCTAGAATGTGTTTAAAAAGCCGAGTAACTTTCTAGATCGCTGAAAATATTTGTGTTCAATCACTAAATAAGATTTCTGGGTCCAAAAAGAATTGTTTGATCCGCGGATTTACACATTGACACCAGAATTTTGAATCGAAATTTTTCATATTATTAAGTGCGTGAAGAACAACATTTGTAAATTCAATCATTTGTGTATTTTACGAATAGAAGTGCTTTACCCCTGAAAGGATTGAATTTTTTTTAAGTACACTTTAAGAAGCTATTTTAAACCTAAAAATATATCAACAAACAATTTTGTAACATTACTGTCTAAAAATTCCTTTAATAATTTCTTCGATTTGATAAAGAAATACACATTTATCCCATCTTGCACCAAAAGCAGTTATATGGCACTTAAAATTATCCACGAATCCAATAGAATTTCCATAAAAATTGATTTTAAAATTGAAAATCCACTCATTCAAAATGGAAATGAAGAAATTTTCAATTTTCAAACGGAAGAGAATTCCCTTCATTCTCCTAAAACATATTCTTAGAAATCTGAGAGACGTAAAAATAAAGAAGAAAAGTAAATTAAATAAAAAGTTCATATTGAAGATTTCTGGGGAATTTGGTGATGCAAAAAGCGTTTATTTTTATAAAGATCCACTTTACTTTTTAGCGTCTTGATAGTAAAGCTAATATTTAACGGTTGGGGTAAACGATTCCTTATATATAACGAAAAATAGCAGAAAAATAATCAATATTTCTTATGCTTATTGATAAGTTGCGTAGCTGTAAAAGTAGCCGTGAAGAAATACTATCACTTATACAGAGGCTATTTCACATATTTTTATAAAAATATTTAATGATTTAAATTTAATTAAAAAAAACTAGATAATCCTTTATACAGAAGGTGTTCACATATTGATTTTGACTTTTTCTGTGATTTAAATTTAATTGAAAAACTATATGATGTTATTATATACTTTATAGCCAAATGTGACCGGCCACTTGCAATTTTAGACGTTTTGTTAATTATCTAAAAAAATACATGAGAAACACTAGAAAAATACCTGAACTTACTATCTAATCAAACATCCATAATTGTAGTCTTATTTCGTATAATCTTACATTATCCTGTACAAAGCCGAAATTGAGGACATAACAGACAGAATAGCTCTAAAATGACTAAAGTACCTATGTTTAACTATTTTTTTATTAGGTGTGTTATATTGAATTTTCCGCTTCTACAATAAACCTACTACTGCGATATATTGAATATGTGAAAACGTGCGACCATTAGATTAAACCCGCATAGGTGGGGATTTCTAAAATAGATAAAATAACATCTGTACATTTGCCAATTATATCGGGTATTATAGTAAGTTTAAAATTAGGTAGTTTTCTACGTTTACTTACTTAAAAAATTTTAAAAATTCTTTTTCAAAAAGATAGTTTATAATCATATAATACTCTAATAGTCTAATACTAATAGTCTATAATCATATAATTTAAAAGAAATATGAATTGGATGTATTATTTGTAATAAATTATATGGAATATTATATTAATAACTGATGAAGTATAAATAAATTTGTTAAAATATACAGAGAGTATTATATGATTATAGACTATTTTTTTGAAAAAGAATTTTTTATTTTTTTTTAAGTACGTGAACGTAGAAAACTACCCCATTTTAAATTTACTATAATACCTGATACGATTGGTAAATGTACAGATGTATAAATGTTAATACAGGTATTAAAAATTTTAAGATAAAAACTTTGGGTTTTTTTCTTATCTATTTCGAAATAGATAAAAGACATGTTTAAATTTATTTTAGTAGATTAGCCAACCTCAAATTCATGTCTCTATCTAAAACTGCGCTAAAATTCCTTACTTCTTGATACTTTTTTTGAACGGGGGAATTTCTAAAACTGCTTGCATAAATGTTTATTGATTTTTTAATATGTTTGTCTTGTTTTTATCTTAAATTTCGCGCTTCTACCTAAAACTGCAGCTAGGACATGGCGATTCTCGAAGATTTATTAATCTAAAAAATTGTAATCATAAAAAAACACAATCGATACAGTCATCGATTGTTTCCGAGAATCTACAATCAAGATGTCCTACACTCGATCGTTAAAATAATTGTATTTACATGCTTATAAAGGGTTTTAGTAAATACGAAGAAAGACTAAAAGGGAGCCAGAATAGTAGAAAAGTCATGTAACTGTATCCCCTCGTTCCAAAAAGTTGAAAAGCTGCAAGTAAATATAAAAAGATAATTAAGTATCGAAGATTAGACCTTTTCAACAATTAGCAGCAAAATGTCAATAAAAAGAAAAAGAAAGAAAAGAAAAAGAAAAAAAAGAAAAGGAAATAAAAAAGAAAAAGAAAAAGAAAAAGAAAAAGAAAAAGAAAAAAAAGATTGAAGGCACACTTGGTGACAAAACACAGGAATTAAATGGAAGGTAAATGGGATCAACATTTTTGATTGATTTGTCTACGTCATTGAGATCAGTTCGATAATGTTTCTATTATTAGAAAACCTCCTGATGGAATGCGCTAACTGCACCCCCTGAGAGGGACAAATTGGGGTGGAAGAACACTGGAAGTGCATAAAATTAATAAGTGGTCACAGATCATTCCAGCCATGTATCACATGAGGAGTGTTGGCTAAATTTAGAAAAGTGGCCCCTCCTGTTGGGATAAATTGAGGGGAAAGGTTCTGGAAGTGTATAAATTCAAACAATGATCAGAGAGCTTTCCAGTGATATAACGCAAAAGCCAAATTTAGAAAATTGCCCCGCCCCCAAGAGTTTCAACTATCACGCATATAAAACCTTCCCCTCTCTTTTAAATTTTCATATATTATAAATAATATTTATCTGATGACTCCGTAAAAATAATCCGATCTGTAATGATAAAGCGCTACAATTTCCAAAGATTTTGAAAGCTGCCCCCTGCAGGGAGGGGGCAAATTCGGTTGCGGGAAGAAAGGTTCATAATATGAAAAAGCGGTCTGAGGGCTCTCCGATGATATGTCACATGGCGGGCCCCCCCAAAAATGTTTCTAATTTTACGACCCCTCCCCCTTAACCTCATCCTCATGGGCGGAATTTTTAAAATCGCTTAAACACGTCATTAATTATTTTTTTAATAGATTTATTTTCTGCCGTTCCTCGCTTCTACTTCAGACGACTGCTGAGATGTGCCAGATGTTCTAAATTGTTAGATCCCCCCCCCCTTTTAATCCCCTCAGGAGGGCAATTTCTAAAATTGCTGAAATACATGTTTAAATTTTTTTTAGTAGATTTGTTTTCTTGAATTTCACTTTGCTACCTTAAACGGCTGCTGAGATATAGGAAAATGTTCCAGAATTTTCTAATCCCGTTTTCCCCTCTTAGGAAGGGGGCATTTAAAAATAACGCTCTTATCTTAGTGCCCGCTTACATCATAAGAAGTAGATTTTGACCAACTTTCATGTTTCTACGTTCAATGGTTTTATCTGTGCGTTGATTATCAATCAGTCAGGACAAACTATTTTATATAGGTATGGATGCATTAGAAAGATAATTAATTAACATACAAGTTTACAAATATAAATTTTAACTAGGCAACATTGAATACATGGAGGAAAATATAAGTGTCCCCTCTATCCCTATTAGTATCCCGTTCATCTCTGCTGTGGGGAAGAATTGGAGAGAGAGGAGGTTTTTTTTTTAAATTTGACAATATTATACTATATAATAATAAACTTGATTAAATATTGTAAATAAGTGTAGTTAAATACCTAATGTATGAAATGTGACATGTAATATTGATAATAATTAAAAAAAATATTCAAAACCAATATTTTTGTGAAAATGTCTCATATTCATCCCCATCTCCTCTACTAGCTATCTACCTCTAGAATTAGTGATATATAATTCAGAATTTTCGTCATAGGTGCAGATTATATTGTTACCAAAGCTATAATATCCTAAATCATAGTTAAGGATTGATCCATTTTGATAATCATATATAACAGAGAATAAAAAAAAGTATGGCACTGTCACAATTTCACGTAACTGTTTCCATTATGCTGTGTCAGGAGTGTTTTGTAAAATGTCGTCAGGCTTTCTTAGAGTAATGTAACTTGAAAACTGTTCTAGAACCTAGATATGTAACCTAATACTGAGAATCTTCTCTGTTCAGTATAATATAATGCATCGTCTTAGTTCTCGTACTTGTACCTATTAATCATAGGGAATGTTGCCATGCATTCCTGGCAAACAGTATCAGAGCAGAAATACATCAGACTAGGTGAGTGTTCGTTTCTATAATGCTACATATTATTTTGATAGACACTTACAACCAGTGATACGTGAAAGGTAAATACCCAGCTGGTAACTCTTTATCTTTTGGGTATATATTTGGATATTTATTCACGTCTAAGAGTAAATACACAAAAATTTGATATTTTTTTATGTAGCTGTAAAAAATAGAATTTTGAATAGTATTGAATTTAGAATTTTGTTATAATGCTTCAAGTATCATAGAAGCTTCCAGTTTAATCAAGAAAAATTTCTGCGTGTTGTCCAATTGAATGGCCTTGCAAATAGTTTCCATTTACTATGTTCTGCTATTTTAAGACGCCGGTTAATTACGCATTTTTTTGTAAACAAATGTACGTGGTATAATTAGGACCACCAAAGTAATTTAATGCAATATTCAGTCAAATTCTAGATGAAAAAGTAAATACTTGACTTTGCCTAAAATGGGTTATTTATTTCATTGTCTTAAACTTTTAATAGAGTCGACGAATAAGAGAACGTCATAAAAAGACCGTCCAATGAACTATTATGAATCTGAAGGAAATTTTCTTTGCGATTTCATTATTCTTGTAGGGTCAAATGGGGTAATTATGACCAGAGGGATAACTATGACCATCCCTATAATGGAGAAAATTGTGCATGGTAAAATTTTATTTCCTTAAATATTAACTTCATAATGTATTTTACATTTTATATATTCTTGATCACTAGTCTTAAGCATTTTTGCGATCCAAATAGCAATTTGAAAAAAGTCTATCAAAATGTTTAATAAACGGATTTGTCAGTTCGCAGTTCTAATGGTTTTAATTACCACCAAACAAAAGTATGTAGGCAAGTATGAAGATGAAATAGAGTGGTCATAATTACCCCACTAATGGTCTTAATTACCACCAAACTTTTGTGATTATGAGTTTTTGGTGGGATAGTTATAACCATCTTTTTAACTTTTTAATAAAACGGCTATGAGAATTAAAAACTTCTAAGAAGTGTTCTTAAAGGGTCGAAGTTGTTTCCTATGTAATAAAAGCATCAGTTTTCCAAATAGAAAAAGCAAAAATAAAAAACTATGTTGAAAATGTAAAAAGTGGTCATAATTACACCTCCTGACCCTACATCACAAATGTAACGTTTACACACCGATTTATTCACCGGTTTAAACACCGATTTATATCAAAAGTCGAAAAATAGTGGTGTTTATGTTCTGACACCACTTAGTTTTCATTTTTAAAAATATTTCTGCATGTTCCCAATTAAGTGACTTTGCAAATATTTTCCATTTACTATGTTGTGATATTTTAACTCTTCACTCCACGAATTTTTCTATTTTTATTTTTTTTTTAATGTTTGAAAACTATATATCGGTCTAATAAGGGGAAAAATATTTAAGAAAAAGAATTAAATTTCAAAATTTTTGCTAAAATTTGACATTTAGGGCGTGTACCTTATATTCACAATTAGAGTTTTTAAATATTTTATTGCTACATTTTGCAAGTAAATGGGCTAAAATTAATTAATTTTATCTGCTTAACACTCTGCAACCTTATTTATATTTAATATTTTTAAGTATTCAGAGCCCTGACAAAAAAGGGATGTTTTGATAGTTGTATTTTTTAATTGCCTTGATATTTTTGTATGTTGAAGTAAATGATATTTAATGATTAATCTGCAATTTTGAAGCCCTGAAAAAAAATTTTCATCCCTATATAAAAAATCAAAATTCACGTTTGTGAATGCCATTTTTATGAAAAATGAAATCCCAGCATATTTGGAATGGTATATCTCTGGCAAGCAACAGCATCCCAAAATTCTTTTGGCATAAACTTATTGTATAACACATACCTGTTTATTCAAATTTATTTGTTTCCATGGAGCATTGTTATTTTACATTGTTATGTTGCCACAAAGTACAATCAAAATGACGTTTTTGTCCATTTTACGCTCTTAATATCTTATTTAAGCTATAATACCCCAAAATTTTTCTTATAGAACATGAAAGTGCACTACTAGGACAAGCTAAATAATATAGTACTGCACGGAGATATTGTTGCTGTTAGTAGCTATAACCTGTTAAATATTCAAAATTTCCAAAATCTGCAACATTTAAAGTATATTATTTCAAAAAAGCGCCAGAGTTGAATGAAAAAAAAATATGTCACACAATAGTTGAACATACATACAAAAACAGGGAAAAGAAAAAGAAGTGGCGCATAGGGATATTTTTTAGTAAAAAATAACAAAATTTATAAGAAAAACAATATCTATCATCACATTTTTTCCCTGAGAAAAAATGAAACATCCCGTTTCTCTTTCGGAAGAGGCGACAAAAAAGGGATATTTCATTTACATAGGGAAAAATCATCGAAAGACGAAAGAAAATTTGGATGTTTCATTTTTTCTTAGGGGAAAAATGTGATCGCGGACAGTGCTTTTCGTGTAATTTTTGTCATTTTTTTGTATAAATTATCACGAGACCCCACTTCTTTTTCTTTTCCATGTTTTTGTACATATATTCAATTATTGCGTGGTACGTTTTTTTTTTCATTCAACTGTCGCGCTTTTTTGAAATAAACTACTTTAAATGTTGCAGATTTTGGAAATTTTGAATATTTAACAGGTTATAGCTACTAACAGCAACAATATCTCCGTGCAGTACTATATTATTTAGCTTTTCCTAGTAGTGCACTTTCATATTCTATAAGAAAAACTTTGGGGTATTATAGCTTAAATAAGATATTAAGAGCGAAAAATGGACAAAAACGTCATTTTGACTGTACTTTGTGGCAACATAACAATTTAAAATAACAATGACCCATGGAAAGAAACAAATTTTAATAAGCAGGTAGTGTTATACAATAAGTTTATGGCAAAAGAATTTTGGGATGTTGTTGCTTGCCTGAGATATACCACTCCAAACATATTGGAATTTCATTTTTCATAAAAATGGCATTCACATTCTCGAATTTTGATATTTTCCATAGGAATGAGGAAATTTTTCAGGGCTTCAAAATTGCACACTATTTATTAAATAAGATCTACTTCAACATATAAAAAAATCAAACATATAAAAAAATACAACTATCACACTTTGTATGATTTTCAAAATAAGGGCTCTTCAGTAAAAATAATAAAAGTAAATTTTGTCTTACAAACAGAATCGAATTTTTTTTTTTTTTTTTTTTTTTTTTTGTCACCGAAGAAAAGATTCTAATATTTTGTCAAATTCAGCCCTCTGACATGGACAAAATGAGTGCCATTCTATTTTTTTAACTGTTCTTGATCAGTTACAGTGGTTATATTGGCGAAATTTATGGTATATAATGAAAATTATAGTGTTTTTTTAGGTATGTGCCAGATGTGCAGTTAAGGTTTAGTGCAGTTAAGGTTTGGTGCAGTTAAGGTTTAAGATGTCAGTAAATTAAGCATTTTTTTAACGAATGTAACTCATACAGCAAGGCTCATAAAAAATTAAGGATCTTAATGCAATTTTTAATTAAATTCTAGACTGGAAAAAAAATTCTTTGAAATTGCAAGGAAAACAAAAATGAGGAAGGTATTTGCATTGCCTTAAACCGCCCCCCCCCCCCCCTTTGACGCTCAAGCTAGTTTAGAGACGAGTTTAGTTAGAGGCTAGTTTAGAGACAAGCTAGTTTTTTTTATATAATTTTTAATATAAAAAATAAGCACTTAATAATACCAAAAGCGACACTTCTTAAACGAACTATAAATTGAAGGTTCCAGTATCCAGATGCATTGAGAAATGAGAAAGAGTCCTGAGATACAATGGTGTATAGCGGAAACAATAAAAAGCTTTAACCCTTTACAAAGCAATAATGATAACAGTAACTTAATGCGACGAAGTGTTATCCAAAAGAACTATAACGTATTAAAAGCCTAAATGTTACAAAATGTTATTTTAAGTTGCAGCAGTTAATGCAGAAGCATGTCAGTTAAAGAAAACTTTTAGATGATGTGTTTTGAATCTGTATTTAAAAAAAGAGATCTTAAACCACTTGAAGGTCTAATTGAATCTTTTCAATAAAATTAATTTCAGATTAATTAAGCATGTGAAAAAATTTAACACCGCAAAACTTTGGCTATACAAACAGTTCATGCATCTTTATTTAAAACAAAAAAAATAATAAATAAATAAAAAAAAAAAAATAAATAAATAAAAGATTTTTTTTTCGTGAGAAATTTATAAAACGATATATCATTAGTCCTCCCTATTTTGGAACATATATTTTTAATCTAGTGTTTCGAAAAGATAGAGTTCATTAAAAAAGACATTCTAACGTCCAAATTGTCAAAACAAAGGAACAAGAAAAAACAGAAACAGAAATAGTCATATTTAACTAGAAAGTAAGACTTTTTTCAATTTATGTTTATAAAAAAAGAAACAGGTTAAAAAAGAAACAGGTTAAGTAAGATCATGTTCATACAGAAATTCTACCAAATTTTGAAACTTGCAAATACCAACAACTAACTTTGACGATCATTACGGCGTTTTCTGCATGTCGTTTTCTTAATACAGCAAAGGGGAAATGAATTCAGTCAAGTTGCTTGCAAATTATGAAGATTTAAACTCCTAATGATAAATTTATTTATAATTGTTCAAAAGAGATTGCAATGCATTTTTTTTTGGCCAAAATGTAAAATATTGTGTCTCTTTCAAATTTAAAAGTTCTAAGATGTCTAAAGTTTTATTTTTTTCTTTCTTTTTCAGTAATTTACCATAACTAATAGGAATATAAGTTTTTTTCACAGTTGTATTTAACTGAGGAATAAAGATCCAGGTATATACCCAAACTGGGTATTTACCTAGTAATGGGTATATAATCTATGTATTTATCTGTAAAAATATATAATGGGTTTTCACATCAATGTTTATGTCTACAACACACAAAAATCTGATGCAAAGCACACTATTTCGAGAACAGATATTTGTAGTGTCGGTCGATCATATTCTTTACTTTATCAAAATCTGTCAAGCTTCTTAATTTTCCTCTGCTGCGACTCTATGCATAGGTTTTCAATTTAGTCGAAGAATAAATTCACAGATATGAATCACATTTGAACTGTCGTTTAATTTTCCTGCGCTTTATATGAGAGGCGTATTTGTTAGGCAATGTTACGTCTCTATATATTATTCTGCGATGTCATATTTGCGTAATGGCTAATAGCATATTTCATTGACCTCAAGCTCTATAACAAACATTGTCGTTTACGTTTCACTATAAATTTTAGGCAATATTAATAAATTACACTTTAATTCTATGGTAATTGAATTATTGATACCCAACAGCATGTAAAATCCAGGTAAATACCCAAAATGGGTATTTACTCGAGGATATAACCTGGTTATTTATCCGTAAAAATATATACCCGGGTATTTTACATCACTGCTGATAACTACAACGTATAAAAAGCCCAAGCAAAGCACACTATTTCAAGAACAGATATCTAAAATATCGGTCGATGACATTTCTTTTTTATAAAAATCTATTAAGATTCTTAATTTTCCACTGCTGCGACCCTATGCATATATTTTTAATTTAGTCGAAGAATAAATTCAGAGATATGAATCACACTTAAACTGTCGTCAAATCTTCTTATTCTTTATATGAAAGGTGTAATTGTTAGGCAATGTTAGGCCTCTATATATTACTATTCTACGATGTCATATTTGCGTAATGACTAATAACATATTCCATTGAACCTCAAGATTTAAAACAAACATTGTCGTTTATATTTCACTATACATCTTTAAGCAATCTTAATAAATTACACTTTAATTCTCTGGTAATTGAATTATTGATACCCAACAGCAGAATATTACAATAATAATGAATATCTCATTAACAATGTTAGCCATAAAAGTTAACTGATTTCCAATTTAAATTATGCCGAGGTACGTATTCACGATCGCATACATTCAATTAGTTTGAGCATTTGGAATGAATTGTCTGTGGAATTTGTGAAAAGTTTTAACATAATCCCTAATGATAGAAAGGTATAAATAACAGATAATGTGAAATAAACTTTGTTTTAAATAGATTTTTTGATTAAATTGATCATTACTTCTATAGTAAAATTTATAAAAATGTACAGTAAGACAAGAAATGAAGATCTGTAAAAAATTTCTTTCTTGATCCCTAATTCACTATAACTAATAGCGATAAAAGATTTTTCACAGCTCTATTTAAGTGAAGAATAAATACCCAGGTAAATATTCAAAATGGGTATTTACTCGAGTATATAACCCGGTTATTTACCGTTAATATATATACCCTGATATTTTACAACATTGTTTATACGGTAAAAATAAATTCTGTAAAGTTACTAAACTTTCTCTAGGAAACTGGGATGCTTAGAATTTTTCATGTAACGGTAAAAGCAAAAATTTGCGTAACCAATTCTGTTACATGAATATTTGCTGTTACTGTTACATGAAAAATTCTAGGAAGCCTAGTTTAATAAAAAGTTAAGTAACTTTACAGAGCTTTTTCACAGTGTATAACTGCAACATTTAAAAAGTCCAAGCAAACCACACTATTTCGAGAACAGATATCTAAAGTGTCGGTTTATCATATTTTTTTCTTTTTCAAAATCTGTTTAGTTTCTTAATTTTCCACTGCTGTGACTCTATACATAGATTTTTAATTTAGACGAAGAATAAATTCAGAGATATGAATCACACTTAATCAAATCTTCTTATGCTTTATATGGATGGTGTAATTGTTAGGCAATGTTACGTCTCTATATATTACTATTCTACGATGTCATATTTGCGTAATGGCTAATAACATATTCCATTGAACCTCAAGATCTAAAACAAGTCACGATTTAAAAAGTCCAAGCAAACCACACTATTTTGAGAACAGATATCTAAAGTGTCGGTTTATCATATTTTTTTCTTTTTCAAAATCTGTTTAGTTTCTTAATTTTCCACTGCTGTGACTCTATACATAGATTTTTAATTTAGTCGAAGAATAAATTCAGAGATATGAATCACACTTAATCAAATCTTCTTATGCTTTATATGGATGGTGTAATTGTTAGGCAATGTTACGTCTCTATATATTACTATTCTACGATGTCATATTTGCGTAATGGCTAATAACATATTCCATTGAACCTCACGATCTAAAACAAGTCACGATTTAAAAAGTCCAAGCAAACCACACTATTTTGAGAACAGATATCTAAAGTGTCGGTTTATCATATTTTTTTCTTTTTCAAAATCTGTTTAGTTTCTTAATTTTCCACTGCTGTGACTCTATACATAGATTTTTAATTTAGTCGAAGAATAAATTCAGAGATATGAATCACACTTAATCAAATCTTCTTATGCTTTATATGGAAGGTGTAATTGATAGGCAATGTTAGGCCTCTATATATTACTATTCTACGATGTCATATTTGCGTAATGGCTAATAACATATTCCATTGAACCTCAAGATTTAAAACAAACATTGTCGTTTATATTTCACTATACAGCTTTAAGCAATCTTAATATATTACACTTTAATTCTATGGTAATTGAATTATTGATATCCAACAGCATGTAAAATCCAGGTAAATATCCAAAATGGATAATTACTCGGGAATATAATCTAGTTATTTATCCGTAAAAATATATACCCGGGTATTTTACATCACTGCTGATAACTACAACGCATAAAAAGCCCAAGCAAAGCACACTATTTCAAGAACAGATACCTAAAATATCGGTCGATGATATTTTTTAAGTAAAAATCTGTTAAGCTTCTTAATTTTCCACTGCTGCGACCCTATGCATAGATTTTTAACCGTTTGTGCTCTGGCAGGTAAATTTCTTCAAAATTCCAAATGTTACATTGGCAACAGTATTTTGCAAAGAAAAAAATCGGTTAACTATATACACGAAAAAAATGCATTAAATGTTTTTCAAAAAATCTGGTCAAATTTTCCTGGTGCCGTTGTGACATTTCGGAATTAAAATTAAGTAGTAGAAAACTCAACCATCAGAGCTCAAAGGGTTAATGTAGTTGAAGAATAAAATCACAGATATGAATCGCACTTGAACTGTCGTTTAAATTCCTTCCGCTTTATATGGAAGGTGTAATTGTTAGGCAATGTCACGTCTCTATATATTATTATTCTGCGATGTCATATTTGCGTAATGGCTAATAACATATTCCATTGAACCTCAAGATTTAAAACAAACATTGTCGTTTATATTTCACTATACATCTTTAAGCAATCTTAATAAATTACACTTTAATTCTCTGGTAATTGAATTATTGATACCCAACAGCAGAATATTACAATAATAATGAATATCTCATTAACGATGTTAGCCATAAAAGTTAACTGATTTCCAATTTAAATTATGCCGAGGTACGTATTCACGATCGCATACATTTTAATTAGTTTGAGCATTTCGAATAATTTGTCTGTGAAATTTATGAAAAGTTTTAACATAATCCCTTATGATAGAAAGGTATAAATAACAGATAAATGTGAAATAAACTTTGTTTTACATAGACAGGGTGCGTAGTCTGGAAGCACCTTGTAAGGACCTTTTACCAGAATTTTTATAATGTAATATTTGTTTTATTTAACGAAAAAGAAATCCTTTTTCAGATGTAACAACCAGTACTTTAAAGAATTTCTGATACTGAAATAATTAAAATCCTCTGAGTTTCTTGATGACTACGCACCCTGATAGATTTTTTGATTAAATTGATAATTACTTCTATAATAAAAATTTTAAAACTGCACAGTAAAATAAGAAATGAAGAGAATTATTTTAACGATAACTTTTATTCTTTTTTGAATTAAATATAACATAATTCTTGTAATTGATTTAATAATTTTTATAAAGCCAAAGTAAAGTTCACCTGACATGACTTTTATTTTTTAATCATTGAATGTTTTATTCGATGCGTTGCCTATTGATATACTTTAAGCAATTTCATTTGGAGTAAAATTATAAGATTTTATTTTGCATTGTGTATAGGCATTGTTTAATATATTTGCTGTAAAGACTGCATTTTTTGGAAATAAATATTTTTTTCTGAAACTATAAGATGGTGAAATAACACTAAAATTTAGAACTCCAAACGTTGGATCAAGATTTCACCATCTTATGGATTGTGATTACTGAAGAACTAAACGTTAATTTAATCTTCACTATACAAAAAGACTTAAAATAAATTTTAAAAAGTTATTAAATTTTTTCTCCGAAACTGGAATTTCTAGAGTTTTTTATGTAACAGCAGCAACAGAAATTCATGTAACTGATAGATGTTTGCGCAAAAAATCAAAAAGTCTGTAAGGTTAATAAGAATTGTTTAGGAAACATGGATGCCTAGAACATTTTGTGTAACTGCAATCCGAGTTAAGGCGCAACACTAGGCACAGAAAAAGACCCGAATGATAATGCAAAAATTATCGGAGCGTTCTTTTCAAATAATTGCTCAGATTTTAATATTTTTACTTTTTTTTTTTTTTTTTTTTTTTTTTTTTTTTGCATAGGATTGTTGATTACGTTCTACAACCGGCTTATTTTTTACTTTTTCGATTTTGCTTAAGTATTTTTTATATTATGATAGTTTCATTTTCAGAACCGGTTTTGAAATTTAAAGTATTTTTTTTTTAAATCTGAAACCAAAATAAAAAAAAGTAAAAACTAGGCCGGTTGTGGATCATAATCAGCTATCCTATGCAAAAAAAATCATGTTAAAATATTAAAATTTGAGCGAGATATTTGAAAAGAACGCTACCATAGACTTTACATTATCATCCGGGACTTTTTCAGTGCCTAGTGTGGGGCCTTAAAGAAATATTTTAACAAGATTACTTAATTGTAGTAGATTCTTTTCTAAAGCTGCAGATTTCTGTAGCTTTGCAAAAACTGTTTTTTATTTTATAGATTTGCATCTTTTTCTGTACAATGTACAGATAAAATTTTAGTAAGCATACAAATTTCTGTAACTTTACATCACTTTTTTCTTCGTTTGTTTGTTTAACAATGCACTCTCTTAAAACGAAAGAGTGGATTTGGCTTCTTGGAAAATAGCTGTAATTTATCGTATCGCGTGTATGAGTTGTTTTTTAAACTTTTTATCCATATTGATTTCAATTGCTTATATAAATTACTCATGTTGATTTAAATTGCTTAAAAACCACTCCTTCACTCGAGTTGTTTCAACTTTTTACCAGAAGCTTACTTTCAAATCGTGAGATGAGTGCATTTCGGCTCAACATGACTTATTTTGTGGTTGAGGTTTCAAGGGAATACACTGTAAAAAAAATTCCGCCAATTTATGGAAAAGACTTGCAGCAGAGTTGCCGGAATGTTTACGGTTTTTGAGGTAATTTCTGTCTGTGTAGGCTCCGTTTTTTTGCAACAGTATTTTGAAGAGCGTGAAGCGCATGCGTGGTGATAAAAAATACAGCAATCTCATTGGATGATGGATTTTTACAGCAATAATTCCGTATTCGAAACTGTCTAATCTTAAAAAGGCAACAAGTATTAGGAAGATTCCATATTTTTAAGAAAACTGAAAATTTTTGATCAAATTTCAAAGAAGAGAGCCTGGCAAAAAATGAAAATTTTTAACAGTGTGTTTTAAACTTTTATTTTACTACAGCTTTCTACAAGAATAAATTTAAGATGTAATGATTCAATGTTGCAAATTATCCAAGTTTGAAATAAGAAATATTTATTGTAATTATACAGTGCGTGTCAAAAGTTAAAGCACAATAGCAATTTTCAAATAAAACTTTAAATATTCACTTTATTTCAATATTTGTCTTGTATATGTTAATAATACCTATTTTAACACCATATTCATTGAAATTAACTTTTAAATTTTATTTCAAACCATGGAGTTTAAGAATAGAACAAAAATAACCGTGCCAAAAGTTTAAGCACAAAATCGTTTTTATGCAAATTTTACAATATGACGTAAGCGGTTGCGCACGCAAACAATTTCTGGGTGTATAAGAAGCTGTTAGTTGTTGTTTACGAGTTAGTACAAAATGCCTCGTTCGAAAAAAATTTCAGAGAAGGAAGTGATAAAAATATGGAGTATGAGAGCAAAATCTAAGAGCTAAGTCTATTTCTGAAATTGCAAGTACATTAAAAATATCAAAACGAGGTATTCAACAAATTTTGGCTCGTGGTAATAATTTCAAACGAAAATTTCGTTCAGGAAGGCCGCGAGTGACTAGTTTGCGCGAAGATAGCCGTATCAGAAATTTGGCTTCAACTGGTAATTACTCCCTTTCGCAAATATAACATGCAGTTGGAGGGAGCATATCGAAAAAAACTGTTCATAGAAGAGTTTTGAAACTCAAATACATCAAATACCGTAAAATGGCTCGATTACCGTGTCTCAAACGACAGCATAAAGAAGCTAGATTACAATGGGCGAATGAGCATATGTCATTTGGTGAAAAGTGGCTGAATGTCATATTCAGTGATGAAAAAAATGAACCTTGATGGCTCTGATGGGTTTAAGTACTATTGGCATGATCTCCGCAAAGAACCTAGAAGTGTATTTAGCCGACAACATAATGGTGGTTCTGTAAATGTGTGGGGGTCTATTTCTTTCAATGGTCAGGCATCTCCAGCATTCATCAGTGATCGGGAAAACTCTGAAAACTATCAAGAGACATTTGCCAATCATTTGTTTCCTGTTGCCGAGGTTTTGGGGGGAGAAAAATGGCTATTTCAACATGACAATGCTCCGTTTCATACCTCAAACTCAACTTCATCGTGGCTTAAGTCGAAAAAAGTGTCTATTTTGAAATGGCCGGCAATTAGTCCTGATTTAAACCCTATAGAAAATATGTGGGGTATTCTCACTCATGCAGTTTATCCAAATGGAAAGCAGTATTCTTCAGTTAAATATTTGAAAGACGCCACTGAGAACGATTGGTTTAAAATTGAACCAGAAACAATACAGAATCTCATTTTATCGATGGAAGACCGTATATTTAAAGTAATTCAGCATAAAGGAGCAATAATCAAGTATTAATTTTTTATTATTTATTTTTTTTTATTGTTGTTCTGCTAAAGACTAAAAACTACTGTGCTTAAACTTTTGACACACTCATTTTTGTTATTTTTATAAATTTTATTATTTAAGATAAATTTTATAATATAAATCTGTTAACTATCTTTTTAAAACTACAATTTGTAGATTATGTGAAAAGGAAATGAACTTCCATTCATTAATAAAATTTTATTTTGAAATTTTCTATTGTGCTTAAACTTTTGACACGCACTGTATCACAAATCATTAATATAATAAATATGCATTGAAAAAGATACATTGAGATTAAAATAAAGCTGCTAAAACATGAAATATCATAATTGTTTCATCAGCAATTATCAATATCGTATAAAATAATTTAAAATTACAAATTTAAAAAAATGAAAATTTTCACATGTAACAGGGTTAATACGGGTCCTAGAATGTTCAGACCTGGAAATTCTTCGGTAACAGTAGATAGAAAATCTCTTTTTTCTATCTACTAGAAAATCTCTTTTTTCTTCTTAAGGGGGTCCGGGGCACATTTTAAAATAATTTTTATTAATTAAGCTAAAATTTCGAATTTATTGTGATGATTAATCGTATCATTTGCAAACAAAGATCACACGATAAAACTTCTCATATATATATATATATTAATTCAACATTTAAAATTTATTAAGAAAGTCGGGTAATTTAAAATCATTATAACTCAAAATATTAGTTGTATCATTTCAATCTTTTTACATTTAAATATGAAGAAATATCTAATTTTTAAATTTGATTCAGAACATTAATATTTTTTTAATTAAAAATATTTAAAGTAAAAATTTGAAAAAAAAAATCATTTAAATATTATTTTAGAAAAAGCCTATTTTCAAAAGGAAAGACATTTTTTTTTCAAATTTACTGAATAAAAATTAAAGTAAAACAATCATAAAAGACATGCTCCAAGTTTGAAGTATTTCTCTTTAAAGTTTCTTCAGTTATATGAATTTAAATAGGCGAAATGGGGAAAAAAGACCTATGAAAAAAAAGCATTTTCACAAGAAATCATTTCCATGACATCTATTGCTTGAAAGCTAGTTTTTAAATCAAACTAAAAAAATTATATTTCTTCTTTTAATTATGACAGAAACTTTATTTAAACGTCATTTTAAGCTTAAAAAATGAAACAGAGGCATTTTTACTGCAATAAATTAGTTTTAGAAAATTTGAGAATTTTTGTGTCCCAGACCTGTTTAAATAAGGTGAAATTTCTTCAGTTTAACCTCTTCAGACCTGAGCATAAAATAACACTACAAATATATACTTATTACTTTTTCGTAATCGAATCGACACCATAGATGACAAAAAGAGTCATTTTTATGAAATCAGTACTTTAGGAGACTAGTAATTTAGATTTTCAAATATGGATATAAAAGTATTAATCCCCTTAAAACATCAGTTTAACTATCAGCAATATATATTTACGCAATAACAAAATTAAGGTCAAAATTAAGGTAAACAAGTAAATGATAAACAAATCCTCAAATTTTTTTTATTGTACGGCATTTAAGTTAAATTTCTCACTTTCTTGGCCACAATGTCTTGAAGGTATTTTCTAAACTCGGATGAAAATAATATTTATTTTATGAGGTAATATTCATCAGTGCTGACATTTATTGGTTTTGTTTTAAAGCAAAAAACATTTAGCTGTATAGAAGTAAAGTAAAAATGCAAAAATTTCGAACAGTTTAGTTTTTATAAGGAAAACAATGGAAGTACACATTTGTGTACCTCAGGTCTGAAGAGGTTAAACTAGAATTAGAATATGTGCAATTAATATGAAAATAATAAACACAAAATGTTTATACAATAATTACAGTAAAATGCATCTTATATTGGTAAGTCTAACTCTTAAACAAATCAAATTTAACGTAAAATCAACAAAATACTATTTCTATAAAACTAAGTTGTAGAATTTTTTTAAATTAAACTTTAGTCATACATGTAAGCAGCAAAAAATAATAAAGGTATGTTATTATGATAAAGTTATCAATTAAGGTTTTTATGCTAGTATAAAGATATGAAAAAAAAGGCAAAATTTATTCAGCTTCGACACATTTCCGTAAAATCTAAACCCAACATCATTTTCACCATATCAAAATTTACAAATGCACATTTCGTATCTGTATTTAACTTTTCAAAACCAAAAAAATTTGTATTTTAATTTTATCATTTTGATTCAAAACTTGAAGTCTCAATGTTATTAGCTGAAACAGATATTAAACTGTTGATATACTTTTGTGTGTAAATGAAATTTTGTAAATAAAATCGAAATTCACCGGGTTTTGTAACAGACAATATTTAAATTTCATTTTTCCCCCTTTTAATGAGAAAATGGCAACTTAACCTCCTCAGACCCGAAATAAAAATAAAAGATTGGTACTTACCCGAAGTTGTTTAAATAGTTGCTTGGGTCTTCATGAAGCATAAAATTGCAATTAAATTTTTTTGTAAAAATTTGCAGGTGCTAGGGGGCATGTATCACATGTGATACATCAGGACTGAAAAGCTATACAAGAAATTTTTTTAAGTTTTAAGTATAATTAATTTAATCATCTTATTCTGAGTTTAAATCAGACTATATATCCAACACATAAATTCTGAATGAAAAATAAATTTTATTGGTGTTCTGTGGCAACATTACATTCATTTTTTGTTTTCATGGAATTCCTTGAAACAATTTCTTGCTGATGTAAAACACAAAAAAACATTGCAATCTGTGCAATATACAGTAGTTAAATCTGAGTATTTGAAATTTCTATATATATATTCTACATATATATTTAGACATATATATTCGGGATGAAGGCAAGAGAAACCGCTAGCTTCAGAGCCCCGCCCACCCACTAACCGAGTTTCAATATCTTTCATTTCTCTAATTTTTCTGTTAAATACAAAACCAAAACTTCAAATTAAGTTTATATCAAAAAATACTTCTAATAACCTTTAAATCTACATAAAAACAAACCTCAAAAACCAAAACAGCACTGACTCAAAAAGCACGAACCTTTACGTGGTCGGGTACCATTGTATCACATGTGATACAAACAAATTTCAAGGATAATATTTTTTTAACATTTAACTATAAAGCTATTTTATTTGTATTAATTGATAAAATGTACACTTGCAAAGGAAATGTATATCTTAAAAATAGTTTAGTACTTATATTTAAATAATAAAATAAAACTTACTTCGACGGCGTGCCGACATCTCTTTTTTTCTCCAAAACGCTTCGAAAAATTGCAATCGTGGGGAGGCAATCGTGGCTATCGGCTAAAAAAAAAAATTAACAGAGGATTTTCACCTTGTATCACATGCGATACAATCGGTATCAAAATTATTTTTGCCGTCCAGCTTTTGTAAAAAATTCTGAAACTTTTGTATCACACGTGATACAAGGGGCCTGAGGAGGTTAAAGTGACAGTAATAAATTTTTTTCCTATTTTGTAATTAGCGGGCTTCCGTGGTCGAGTGGTTAAGACGCCGCTCTGCTAACCTGGAGTTTGTGGGTTCGATTCCCGCTGGCTCCATTGCACACACACTTTGTGTGGAGCTCCTGGTTGTATTTCTCTTGTGCTGTAAATTTCCTTGTGCTATCTCGTCCTTGTATTTTGACGATGACTTATAAGCAGGCTTTCATGTTGAGCACACAAGTCGGATGTGCGTTATTCAAATAAATAAATTCCTTTGCTTTTAATAAAAATGGAGTACGCCTGTTGCCATAATTAGAAAAAAAGTATTAAAAACAACAAAAAATTAATATTTCAAAAATAAATTAAGATACAGTTTTCAAACAAATTTCATTCAAAAGTGCAATTTTTTTCCTATATAACGGTATAAAAATTAAAAATGTGGGATGTTCAGAAATTAAAATATTTGTAGAAGCAAAAAATGCAAACCCGAAATTTCATTTCAAATCTTAAAGTGTTGCCATTCGCAAAATGACGTATGCGTTACGCACAGATACGTTTGGCCTTTATAATATAGATAAAATATTTTTTTACACAAAGGAAACTGTCATTATCCTTACTTTCAGAAATTTTCCGAGCTTATCAGTAAAAATAATTTCTTAGATAGAGTGAGTAAGGCGTTATGAAAAGATAGTTTTCTTTTCTTTGCATAAGGAAATTGACATGAGTAAGTTAGACAGCATGTCATTCTAAAAAAGAACCAAGAAAAATATATCGATTTTGTAATTACCTCCAAATATATATTATGTATATTATATTTAAACAGGTTATATATGTCATATTGTTCATTTCTATAATTATTATATCTTATGCAAAAAAATGCAGCGATAATGAAAAGAATAAGTTCGAAATTGCACGTCAAACGAAGTTTTAAAATTATTCAGATCTTCGTGCAATAGCATACACTGTTAAAAAAGTTCTGAAATTCACGAATATTTTTACCTGAATTTCGCAACAAAAGTCCCTTTTCACAACAAAAGGGCATTTTCCGTTAAAAATCAGAAAACTCTACCATATTTTCTGAAAATAAAGAAACAAATGGAAATAGAAAGAAAAACGGAGAAACTGCGTTACATGAGGGGCTCTGTGGCCGAGAGGGCGAGGCACCACACCGCCAATGCCCCGCGAGCGCAGATTGTGGGTTCGAATCCCACTGGCGCAATGAAATAATGATAACTTAAAAAATCCCGTTTAAATTACATTTTTCTCTCATTTCTTATTTAAAAAATCTTTTAACTAATTAGACAAAAAAAAAATAATAAATCAAAATAAATAGTGTACGACAATTTCAAAAAATTATCTACAACATTATTTTTGTGCAAAATAAATAAAAACAAATTTCATTCATTCAAAAGAAAAAAACAGCGTTTTTAAACAGAGACTTTTTAATTTAAACTAGTTAAAAAATTAAAATTGATTTTAAAAAATAATAAGTATTATGCATGTCTAAAATAAAATAAACCGCTTACAAATATTCTAACGAATATATTTGAAAGGATACCTTTAACAAGTAAGAAAAATCATGCGTTAAGCATAGATTATGAAGCACTTTCCAACACTCCAGGAAATCTTTATCAAAACTCCGTTAATTAGGGAAATAAGGGTATATAGCCAAATATGTATTCCATTGCTTTTGAACAGCCCTGTATTTGATCTGTGAGTTGATATACATACATATAGTATAAAAAAATTAGTTTAGCAAAAAAAAAAAAAAAGCTTAAAATTTCTTTTTCAGTAATTTGTACTAATAAATGGAAACATACTTGAAAACTTTTGTTCAGCCCTGTAGTTTACCTTGTATTTTTATTAGAAGTCAGTAAGAAACTAAAATTTATTTTAAACTCAAAAACTTCTGAGATCACATCGTTATAAATTATCATTCATAAGCGTCCATGTATCCAATTCTTTGCGTGGCCTTGTATATCATTTTATCTATATTTTGCAAACATTTCTTTGTAAATTGAATGCAATTCAGCGTAAAAATGCATACCTTATTTAAGAACCACATTTAAGTAATTTATGCTCATACTCAGTAACGTTGGCGAGCTCTTCTAGGTAGCCCTGTATATCAACTATAACATTTATACACACCATATAATGTACAAAGATTTAGTGAAACTTAAACTCGTATATCATAATTAAAATGCACTACATCCATCTAACAGCCATCATCGGAAACACATATAATACATCGGAAAAAATATACTATTTGAAATCTTTTGTGTGTCCCTGTAAATACAATATACTTCATATTATGCAAGACAGTATCGTATAATTTATATTAAGCCTCAGTGGCATATGTCACTTTTATTATACATGAAACAGTTTAATATAATTAAAACATGTCGCACACTATTCCCCTTCTTTACCATTATCCAATGGAATTCTTTTGTGTGGCCCTGTAAATGAATAATAGCAATATTTTCACCGCATATTTTATAGAATGCATATTTTAGAGCACCTCTTAAATGCATATAAATTTTAATATGTTTGACAGGGTGTAACATCTTTAAAATGCCTTTGAAACGATTTTTCCCCAAAGGCCGTAATGTAATGGAAAACTTTTGACTCTCCCTGTAAATAAAATAATGATGGTAGAAAGTTAATTTTCAATAGGGTTCGTGCTAAGGTAAATGTCAATAACATAAAAAAATTTCAGAGCAATTCGAGTATAATTACAGAAGTTAGAACGCGGCCAAACGGACAGACAAACCAGATGCATAAGCAGAATGCATAAGCAGAATGCATAAGCAGAATGATTTTTTAAAAATGCATAAGTACTTTTTAAACTTTTGGAAAGTGTTAACAACGTTAAAATTCTTTGAAACAATTTTCCCCCATAGACCGTAATGTAATGGAAAACTTTTGACTGTCCCTGTAAATAAACTAATCATGGTAGAAACTTCATTTTCAATAAGGTTCGTGCTGGGGTAAACCTAAATACCGTCCAAAAATTTCATGGCAATCCGAATATATATACGAGGTTTAGAGCGCGGACAGACCGACAGACGGACAGACAAACCGAATGCATAAGCACTTTTCAACTTTGTTGGAAAGTGATAAAAAGCACAACAGATTTTCCCACTAACTCATAAAAGACATACTTTGTGCAAGCCGGCATCAGCAGCTTTGGCTCAGACATTAAGGATTTGTTCCGCTATCAAAAGGTCTCGTGTGCGATCCGCAGGACGGCTTGAAGTAAATTATACAAAACAAATTGGAAATTGCACGTGAAGCGTAGCAAATGAGGTGCGTTTGTACGATAACGAAGTTTTAAAATATTCAGATCTTTCTGATATAGTAGAGCGTACTTTGGATACAGTATAGTGGTCGAAATCTTTGTGTTCCTGTAAATATGCAGGGAGTAATTTTTATTATACTTCATTAACGTATATCTTATTCATAAAATGGGAAGTAGTTTAATGTAATTAAAACACGCCCCAAACAATGTTTTATAACATTTATTTATGTTATGTTTAATATTTATGTTTTCCCCCCAATAATGTTTCCCCGTATAACATTATTTAGTGGAATACATTTGTGTGGCCCTGTAATTTAATAATAAATATTCTTTGCATCACAGATTGTACAAAATTTATTTTTTACTACATATTTCATAGATTCATGTCTATTATGTTCAAATGAATGTAACACCATTAAAATGCATTTGAAACTTTTTTCCCATTGATCGTAATGTAACGGAATATTTTGATTGTCCCTGTAATTGATCTATGCATCCGATTTTCATAACATTTGAAATGACTCGACAAAATTATGTAATAAATATACGTTTTAAATTTCAAACAATTAAAATGCATTTGAAACTTTTTTCCCCATTGACCGTAATGTAACGGAATCCTTTTGATTGTCCCTGTAATTGATCTAACCATCCGATTTTCAAAAAATTTGAAATGGCTCGACAAAATTATGTAATAATTCTGTATTTTAAATTTCAAACGATTCGGTTGGGTAGTTTTTGCGTTGTTATATGCGGACAGACAGACAGACAGACAGACGGACAGACAGACGGACGGACTGAGCGACAACAATAGGTGCTACGTATTTACATAATTACGAACGCACCTAAAAAGTAAATTAATATAGCGTCTTAAAATCACTCGGAAATTTCGAATCCTTTGATGACTCATTAATTTTAAAAATTATATTAAATTATTATCATTAAAAATTAAACCTTGTAACAGAAAGTTACTGCTTCTTCAAACGGAGTTTTCCATTCTTGTATTTCCCAGAACGGAAAATCTAATAACGGAACGGTAAAAGTTCGGCTACTTTGCTACCAGTAGTTTCACCGTGAATTCACTTATTTATTTTTAGCAATGTATAGTACTTCGGATACAATATTGTAACCGAAATCTTTTAGTGTCCCTATAAATAGTATCTGATTTCTATAATACAGGAAGTAACTTGTACTAAACCTCAGCAACGTATATCAATTTATAAAATGTGAAACAGTTTAATATTGTTGAAACGTGCCTCAAACAATGTTTCCCCTGTACCACTATGTAATGGAATACTTTTATGTGGCTCTGTTAATTAATAACATATATTATTTTCACCACAGATTGTACAGAATTTATATTTCCATGTAAACTTCATAAATGCATATCAATTAAATAATGTTCAAAAGAGTGCAACATCATTAAAATGCACTTGAATCTATTTTTTCCCTTTATCCGTAATGTAATGGAATACTTTTGATTGTCTCTGTATTGAATTATGTATCCGATTTTCATAAAATTTGAAATGACTCGACAAAATTATATAATAATTAAACTATAATATGTATATAACTGTAATTAAACTATATACATCTGCTTTTAAAATAATTTGAAATTATTCAACAAAATTATGCAACAATTATGTATTTTAAATTTCAAATAATTCGATTGGGTAGTTTTTGAGTTGCCATATGCGGGCGGACCGACAGACAGATAGATTGACGGACGGACGGACTGAACGACGACTATAGGTGCTACGTATTCCTGTAATTACGAATGCACCTAGAAATTACTTTAATTTAATGTACTTCGAAAATAACGCTTTTTTGTGTGTGTGTCCATAAAAACTGACAAGCGTAAGTCAGACAGCATGTCCTTCTGAAAATGAAATGGCAAAAATGTATCGATTTTGTAAATAATCTGAAAAATATTATGTAAATTAATTTTAAACAGGATATATAAGTGATATGGTCATTTCTATAATTATTATTTTTATGCAAAAAGAAAAAAAAATGCAACGATAAGCAAAAAAAATTACCGTGAATAATCCTTAAAATTGTTGGCATATTTATGAAAGATGTCGAAACAAAAATACTACATTTATCATTTAGTTTTTAATATATTATATTTTTTACACCGTTCTTTTAGAAAATCTGAAAGTTTTTATGAGATATTTTTCATTTGCATAAATCGAGTAAAACGTTATAAGACGCTAGAAGACCTTTTTTTTTTGTTTGTTTGTTTGTTTGTCTATAAAACTTGACAAGCGTAAGTCTGACAGCATATCCTTCTGAAATTGAAATGTGAAAAACATATCGATTTTGTATATAATCTGAAAAATATTATGTAAATTAATTTTAAATACGATATATAAGTGATATGGTCATTTCTATAATTAAGAAATTAAGAAAAGAAACACCACAACGATAATCCTAAAGGCTTATGATTTAAAGTTTGTAAATATACACTATATGGCCATTGATTATTGGACACTTGCGATTTTAGACATTTTGTTAAATATCTAGAAAAATACATGAGGAATCATCTCGAAACTCTTAGTGTATAAATATGATAGTATACGTCATACATCTCCGTGAAGTTGTTTTCCCGGAACTCCATAGGGGACCGTCAACAAATTAAAAAAAAAATGAATATCTTTTGAATAACCCTGTGAAAAATAATGTAGCAAAAGCCCTCAAACTCTAGATTATGATTGAATGCCTTATTGTAGTGCGCCTTGTTCATTTTTATGCAAATAGCATGCATACTCGTAGAGTAATTAAGGTTTTTATAAAAATGGTCCCAAATTTTTCCAAGTTTTTTCCTTATAATTTTCAGAGTTCTTAATATAAAATATTTTTTTTTTCAGAAAATATGACAAACAACATTGCACACAGTATCCTGTAATCAGAATTAAAAAATAATGAAAATTGTATACAAAATGAGTTGGTTTACTAAATAATTTTTTACTGCGCATGCGTCAACGATATCAAAATTTCATTTGCATATTATGTTAGCTAAATGTATAGAGCAACTTTTGTGAAAGTCACAAAATCATAACTTGAAAATTCTGAAAATAATCGTCAATTGAATAAGTTGAAAATCCGTTATTCTCAAAATTAGCAAAAACAAGAGGGGTTGTATCCATATAATCATTGATTAGTGTCAATATAGAATACACAATACGGGATGTACTACTACATTTGGATAAAATCCCTCATTTATTTGCTTCATTTTGGAAACAACGGATTTTGTCCTTTTTCTATAGACGATTACTTTCAGAATTTTCACGCTATGATTTTGAGACTTTTACAAAAGTTGCTCTATACATTTAGCTGACATAATATGCAAATGAAATTTTGATATCTTTGACGCATGCGCAGTAAAAAATTATTTAGTAAACCTACTCATTTTTCATACAATTTTTATTATTTTTTAATTCTGATTACAGGGTACTGTGTGCAATGTTGTTTGTCATATTTTCTGAAAAAAATATTATTTTATATTAAGAACTCTGAAAATTATAAGGAAAAAACTTGGAAAAATTTTGGACCATTTTTATAAAAACCTTAATTACTCTGCTAGTATGCATGCTATTTGCATAAAAATGAACACAGTGTATTACAATAAGGCATTCAATCATAATCTAGAGTTTGAGCGCTTTTGCTACATTATTTTTCACAGAGTTATTCAAAAGATATTCATTCTTTTTTAATTTGTTGACGATCCCCTATGGAGTTCCGGGAAAACAACTTCACGGAGATGTATGATGTATACTATTATATTTATACACCAAGAGTTTCTAGATGATTCCTCATGTATTTTTCTAGATATTTAGTAAAATGTCTAAAATCGCAAGTGTCCAATAATCAATGGCCATATAGTGTATATTATAAACATTATTTTTATCTCATTAAATGTTTAGTTAGATAAATGTTTCGCGCGAAAATTTACTTTTTTTTCCATCTGACATTGATACGCATTTTCTTCTAGTTTATTTATCCTTCAGAACAAACAATCATTTTTAGAAAGTTTTTCATAGATAATTTATGATTCACATATTCGAAAGGAGATTTACTTGACCTTAATTATCTATGATTTTTTTAATCATTGATGTATTACAATAAATTACAAAAACTTTTATTTAGATTACCGTTTGCATTTTTTGTAATAAAAATAATAGTTACAGAAATGACCGGTATGATTTATGTAAACCGTTTCAAATAAACCCACAAAATATATTCTGAGTTAATTACAAAATCGATTTATTTTTTCTAGTTCTTTTTCAGAAAAACATGCTGCCCAACTTACTCTTTCTAGTTTTCGTACCCAAAGAAAAGAAAGCTTCTAGTTTCTCAAAACTCTTACTCACTCTATATGGGAAATTAATTTGTCTGAAAACTTCGAAATTTTCTAAAAGTAAGGATACGGACAGTTTTCTGTGTAAAACATATAATATATATTGTACTATATTTACAAAAGTCAACATATTTCATATTATTTACAAAATAATATATTTCGTATTCATTTCAAAATCGGTATATTTTTCCTATTTCCTTTTTTTCAGAATAATAGTTTGTCTAGCTGTCTGTTGTTACTGACACTAACTTACACTGATACTAACTTAGACAGCATATAATCCTAAAAAACAACTAGGAAAAATACATCGGTTTTGTAGTTAATTCAGAAATATTATGCTGATTAATTTTAAACAATTTATATAAGTGATACTGGTCATTTTTATAATTAATAGTTTTTTATAAAAAAAAAAAAAAAAAAAAAAAAAAAAAAGATAAGAAAGAAAGAAAGAAAAACACCACAACGGTAATCCAAAGTAAATTTTTTGTAATTTATACTAAGAAAAGCGTTCTGAGAAACTGGAACCTTTTTAGGTGCGTATACTGGGTGTCCCAGAACTTCGTGTACAAACTTTGAGGGGTGGTAGAGAACATCGTTTGGAACCACAATTACATAGGAAAGCATGGGTGGAAACTTCTTGTTAACAATTTCACAGACAGTAATTTTCTATGAAACTGCAATATTTTTAATACAAAATTAACATTGGTACCAAAATTTTAATATGATTTTTCCATTTATTTTGTATGTGAATTGTTTCTCTTTTCTTCTTTGCAAATACATTTTTCCGCAATTTATGATGTCATTTCTATTTTTCCACATTTCAGCAATGGAAGTACTTTGTATGTGAAAATCATGTTCGTGAAAAAAGAAACACAAAGACATACTTACGACACAATGCAGAAAGCAGTGTTAGAACGCTTTATTACACAGAAAAATGTACAAGAAATGATTTAATTTAAAAATTAATTTAAAACTATGTTTCTCTAAAATTACGTATCGTAGTAGCTATTAAAAATTGCTAAAATGTGGAAAAATATGAACGACATCAGAAATTGCGGGAAAAATGTATTTGCAAAGAAGAAAAGAGAGACATTTCACATACGTAATAAATGGAAATATCATATTAAAATACTGGTGTCAATGTTAATTTTGTGTTAAAAAAAAATGTAGTTTCTTTGCTACTGTATGTGAAAGGGTTAACAAGTGAGGGTGACGTTTCCGCCCATGCTTTCCTATGTAATTATGGTTACAAACGATGTTCTCTACCACCCCTCACAGTCTGCACACGAAGTTCTGGGACACCCTGTATAGTAAAATATATATTATATGTTTTACACAGAATACTGTCCTTAACCTTACTTTTAAAAAATCTCGAAGTTTTCAGAAAAAATAATTTCCTAGATAGAGTGAGTAAAGCGTTTCGAGAAGCTAGAAGCTTTCTTTTCTTTGGGTAAGAAAACCAAGAAGAGTAAGTTGGATAGCATGTCATTCTGAAAAAGAACTAGAAAAAATAAATAGATTTTGTAATCAAATCGAAATATATTATGTAGGTTTATTTGAAACGAGTTATATAAGTCATACTGGTCATTTCTGTAATTATTATTTTCATTGCAAAAGAAATAAATAAATAAATAAATAATTGCAACGATAAACTAAATCAGTGGTTCCCAAACTTTATTGGTACGCGATCCACCTTTCACCAAGATCATTTTCCGCGACCCTCCTAATATAAGCATGTATATTATTATGGCAATCGTAGAATGACCTGTATAAGCTATCCGTATCCTATCCTACGAAAAGAAAAGCAATTTTTCATACAAAGTCACTATCAACTAAAACATGAATGGGTAATCGCAATGTATGTAAGTAGAAAAATAATTAAAACAACTCACAAACTGTAAAGATAATAGGAATTTTCAAAGATAATTAAATATATATTTAATATCAAAACATAACTTTATAGTCAGTGAAATTTCTGGTTTTGATGTTTACCAGTGAGGGCATCTATATCAGGGTTAAAACTGGTTAACTTTAGCCTTAAGTTACTTTCTACACACGGTTTGTTTCTATACTTTTCCCCCTGACTGCCGAGCAAAAAGGTAAAATTGTAATGTTTTTTCTTTTCAATTTATTTTAAATGTTAATTAAAGAGGGATTTTACATCATGGTATAATTTTTTTGTTACGTATATGTTTGTAAGCCTTGAAAGTATCAATCATAACTTAATTTCTTAAAACTGGATAATATTTGTAGAATTATATTAATTTAAATAAAGCTTCAACTGCAGTGAAACTTGCATCCTTGTGAACGGATATATCCGGTCGCGGCAGTGGGGAGGTTAAAAAACAGCAAAGTAGAAAAAGTATGTTCACAGAAGTATGTCGTGTTGAACTCAATCAAAGATGTCAAAGCTGATTTAGATAGCGTTGGATTTTCATTTCGTAATTCGTGCAGAAGGAAATTAAAGATTTTCCCTAGAAATATTATTTACTCTTAAAATTGTTGCATTTTTTTAAACAGAAGAAATAAAATATATTTTATGACAATCCTAGATTATTCGCGACCCAACAAAACATCTGCTGCGACCCATAGATTGGTAACCGCTGATCTAAATAAAAGTTTTTGTAATTTATTTTAATACGCAAATAATTAAAACAAAACTAGATAATTAAGGTCAAGTAAATCTTCTTTCGAATATGTGAATCATAAATAATATCTATCAAAAACATTCTAAAAATAATCATTTGGTCTGAAGAAGAAATAAAATAGAAGAAAATGCATATTAATTTCAGATTGAAAAAAAAGGTAAATCTTCACGCCGAACATTTCTTTAACTAAACATTTAATGATATAAAAATAACTATTTGCAGTTTCTAATACATATTTACAAATTTTAAATCATTATTGGGAGACACAATGCTCCACTTTCATATCGATTTTTGACAATAGTCACATCTTTTTCCCATGACGATTCGTTTCATTCCAAAGCGACATCGCACTGCGTTCTGTTTACAAAATCAAGGTGTTCTAAAAGTGGAAGTAGAAGTCAAGAAATTACATAGCTCCAATTTAACTGTAATTCTATTTTTCTGCATAACAAACAGAAACCGTTTCATCGAATTCATTTATGATATTACGGTCTGATGTTGTTTCCTGTTCAACAAAACATGTAAAAAAAATCGTTAAATTTACGGCAAAATCTGCTGACAGCAGTTTTTGCCGTAAAAATCTCAGTAAATTAAATATAATTTTTTTATTACGTATAATTTTACTGAAATTTTCACGGCAAAAAGTGATGGCAATATTGCTGCTAGCAGTTTTTGCCGCAATTTTAAAAGATTTTTTTTTTTTTTTTTTTTTTTTTTTTTTACTGTGCATAATTCTACATTTACTTAATCTGAGTATTGTTAAAGCTTTTTTTTTTTTCTTTTCTCATTTAATTATAATATTTGTAAAATTACTTAAATTTGCTTTTACAAAAGTATCCAAAATTTCTGCATGTTTGTAATTGTACATTTTCTTTCTCTTTCATTTTAAATTTAAAATGTCTATCTCCTGCATACGATCAAGAAATGTAAGTTAAAACATTAAGAAAATAACTTTTTTTAATAGCAATATTTCTGTTTATTGTGTATTGTAATCATAACTAAGACCTCTTGATTATCATTCCGTATTTAACACGTTCACTGCCGCTTACGTGAAGATGTGATGATGGTTAATGCCGCACTGTAGAAGTGGATTTTTCCCAGAAGCCGATTTACTTTTTATAACAAAGAATCAGTGAAAGATTTTCCGACTGGGAAGTGACTGGCTATTGAACATCACCCCACATCACGCGCTGGCGCGTGAGTGGCCCCTTAGCGTTGGCGCCCTATCAGGCGCCAGCGCGTGATCGGCAGCGAATGCGTTAATTGTAATTAACCCCTTCGCAACGGGAGCCTTTTACAAAAATTTTAATGAATTGTCACCGGTTTTTGAAAACAGAAATTTGTGCCTTATTAAATCAAAAAAATGCTCCGATTAAATAAGGCGAATTTTACTGGTGGCCATAAACAATGATTCTTAAGCCTTTTTGCGGCACGTATACGTGTCGCTCGTCTCCAAGGGGTTAATAACTACTACAACAAATAGAAAATCAAATATCTTCTATTGATAAAAGCATAAGATCTCCATTCAAGATTTTCAAAAAAAAAAAAAAAAAAATACAAGATAGCAATTTTAACTTTAAATTATGTTAGATTTTAAACTTAAAAAAAATACAGGTTTTAAGGAAGATAAATTTAAGTGTGAAGTGATTCAATGTTCCAAACAATCCAAGTTTCAATCCAGAAATATTAATTGTAATTGTATTACAGAAAATTAATAAAATAAGTGCGCAATGACAAATAAATGATATTAAAGTTGGAATAATGCTGCTTAAAAAGCAATAGTTAATAAAGCAACAATTATCAAGACAGTTTATTTTAAATTATTCTAGGATAATGAAACTTTTTCACATTTCATTCAGCAGATTATTTGAAAGTTGAAATTTTAGTATCGTGAAATAAATAGGTGTTAAAATAATGCGAAAATAAGAAACAGAAAGCTTTTCAAAATTGAAAATATTGATAGAACTTCAAACTTGTTTTTGGAAATTATTAGTTTCATAAAGATAGCTATATTAATAAAAAATAATTTTAACGTATTTTTATCGTGTAATGATTATGCGTGCTATTGAAATAGCTTTTAAATATTATCAGTAATTAATTACCGAAAACACAGAAAACAAATTTCCAGATCCTTTATTTCATAAAATTGCGAAGCTTTGGGGAAAAATCATTTCCCACAAAGAGAAAGAAAAACATTAATAAAAAGAGTATGATAAATATATTCATTTTTAGCACTTTCCAACTAAGTTAAAAAGTGCGTATGCATTCGGTTTGTCTGTTAGTCTGGCCGCGCTCCAACTCTCGTAAATATACTCGGATTTTCATGCAATTGATAAAGCTTATTTAGGGTCACCAAAGCATGATTGGTACTGCATATGATACCAATCGATCGTACGATGAATGATTCATTTACAGGGACACTCAAAAGAATTCGATTACATTACGGTATATGGGGGGGAATTGTTTGGAGAGTATTTTAATGGCATTACACTGTTTGAAATGTATTAAAACTCATAATCATTGAATTTCATTACGATCACATTAAAATAGAGCATTGATACCATTTTTATTAGTTTACAAGAACAGACAAAAGAAATCGATTACAGTACTCTCTTTGCGTAATAATTGCTGGAGAGTATGTTTTAAAAGTCGGTATGCACTTTTAAATTTAATCAGTTTTTTGCATATTATTTTTTATATATAAATTCTATACCTCATGTACAAGGCTGCACAAAAGTATTCTTATACCAT
The DNA here is from genome assembly GCA_964019185.1 of Maratus speculifer. Classification (NCBI taxonomy): domain Eukaryota; kingdom Metazoa; phylum Arthropoda; class Arachnida; order Araneae; family Salticidae; genus Maratus; species Maratus speculifer. The sequence continues at coordinate 59,405,090 of OZ025299.1, read as the reverse complement.
TATCCATATTAGAGAAAATTACTGAAGGGAAATTTTTAACTCAAGTATATGTATATAATGATAAAGATTTTTCGCCATTTTATCGTTTCGATTTCGTTTTAAATTCTTATAAAAACATACTTTCATTATTATTTTCCGAAATCTACTAATATTTAATTATCGGCTAAAGCTCATTTTCTTTTTTTTTCTTTAATTCAGCATAATCAATTATTTATTTTCCTAAAAAGAACTAAAATGTATTACTTAAATGTCAGTATCTTATATCGAAGTATTAAAATCATTCCATTAATCAATTTCCCCTTTTTAGAATAAAACACATTTATGAAAGCTTTAATTTTGTTTTATTTATTTTTTATTAAATTATCGTCTGCTGGCGGGCCCAAATCAGTCCGCATATGGGCTGTTTCCCCCTGCATACTGCGCCGTTGGATAAATAGTACAGCAACAAGCTCCGCCTATAATCCAATGGAAATGCTAGCAGTGTTATACAACTACTTTCGAATGAACATTATTGGGTTTTTAACCCTTTGAGCTCTGATGGTTGAATTTTCTACCACTTAATTTTAATTCCGAAATGTCAAAATGGCACCGGAACATTCGACCAAATTTATTTGAAAGATGTTAAATGCATTTTTTTCGTGTATATCGTAAACAGAATTTTTTCTTAGCAAAAAAACTGGTGCCAATATGACATTTCGAATATTGAAGGAATTCACCTACCAGAGCTGAAAGGGTTAATTCCGTTTGGTACAAAGCCATTTTCGCGAAAATACTACCACTACGGCAAAACGTTCTAAAATTACGATAAAAAGCAACGTTCATGCTTATTATTTGGAAGGTCAGTCAATTCTGATCTCTCTTTCAGCAAAAACCGACGCTCTCAAAATTCTGAGAGAAATCAGCCCACCTGCCTGCTGACGCACGGAATTAAAAATTCAATAATCTTCATTCGAAGGTAGTTGTATAACATTTCTAGCACTTCCATTGGATTATAGGCGGAGCTTGTTGATGGTACACTTTATCCTACGGCCCAGTATGCAGGGGAAAACAGCCCACATGCGGGCTGATTTGGACCTGCCAGCAAACGATAATTTAATAAAAAATAAATTAAATTAAATTAAAGATTTTGATAAATCTTTTTTATTCTAAAAAGGGAAAATGGATTAATGGAATGATTTTAATATTTCGAAATAAGATATTGACATTTAAGTAATACATTTTAGTTCTTTTTAGGAAAATAAATAATAGATTATGCTGAATTAAAGAACAAAAAGAAAAAGAACTTTAGTCGATAATTAAATATTAGTAGATTTCGGAAAATAATAATGAAAGTATGTTCTTATAAGAATTTAGAACGAAATCGAAACGAGAAAAGAGCGAAAAGTTTTTATTATTACATGTATCCCTTAAATGAACTAAATTTTGGAATGCATGTTGTTAATAGATACCAATCTCTACATCATATACTGGATGCTAAAAAAATCGGATTATTTACCACTGTAGATGGGAACAACTGAAATCCGGTTTTGAAATGCGTTATAAATTTCCATATGGTGAAATGAGACGTATGTAATATTTTAATTTTTAAACGGTGCAGTTTAGTTACATTATTCTGAATATGTTGAAAAGTGCTTCATACTCTATGCTTGATGCATTTTTTCTTTCTTGTTTAATTAATGTGAAATTTATCGTATTATAAGTAACATGAAATATATATTGGCTTTGTATATATTAAAATATACAATAAATATTTTAAACAGATAAAACTGTCATTATACTTAATTTTAGAAAATCTCGAAGCTTTATGAAAAAAAATTGTTAGAGAGTAAGTAAAGCGGTGTGAGAAACTAGTAGCTTTTTTTGCGTAAAAAACTGACAAAATTAATTTAAACAGCATGTCCTTCAGAAAAAGAACTAGGAAAAACATATCGATTTTGTAATTAAATCGATACAAATTATGTAGATTAATTGGTTGATTAATTGATTAGGTTATGTATGTCATATTGGTCATTTCTTATTAATTGTCTTTATATAAAAAATGCAACGATAATCTAAAAAAAGTTATTACCGTCGAGCCCCGTTAAAGCGTACCCGGTATATAACGAACCCAAATTTTGGTCTCGTTGTTTTGTTAACATATTTAATGCTAATTAATCCTTTTATAGCAAACTTCCATAATCTTAAGTATCGGCTATAACGAACAGAATATTTTTTTGTTACTTTTATGCAGTTGGGAAAACAGGTCTTCGACGATTTTATATGAAAATGTATGCCGAACAGTGACTAGTAAATTAAAATGTTTCATTCCGATATAGAGGGGCACAAACAATTAATGAAACTTCCAAATTGTTTTTGAAAATAACAATTTAAGCAAAATATAAGAAATTAAAAAAATATTTCGATCGCATTTTTATCGTAGGAAGATAGGGAACTGCTATTGAGTTCGATTTTGACTAACATCAATAATTAATTACATAATAAATTTTCACAGTCATTTCTATGATGAAAAACATTACCGACACTTCTAGGTTTGTAGTTTGGCTTCCACATTTATTAAAAAAAGTCGGATTCACATCAGAAAATACAAAACGTATTTTCAGATTTATTTAAGAGCCCACATTAGTCACTATAAGAGATCCGGATGATAATGTTCAGTCTATGGGAGCGTTCTTTTCAAATATCTCGCTCAAATTTTAATATTTTTAGCTGATTTTTTCAATTTTTGATTCAGATTTTTTAAAAAAATTATATTAACTTTCGGAATCGGTTCTGAAATTGAAATTATCCTAATATTAAAAAAATATATAACAAAAATCGAAAAATTAAAAACTAGCCGTCCTCAGCTATCCTATGCAAAAAAAATCGTTCAAAAGTATAAAAATTTTAGCGAGGTATTTGAAACTAATAGCCCCATACACTTAACATTATCATCCGGGTCTTTTGAGTGACTAATGTAGGGGTTTTAATATCAGACATATCTTAATTACATAAATTAAAAATTCTTCTTCAGAATTTCTGGTCTGAAGTCAAAATTTCTGAATAGAAACGAAGTCCAAACTGGCAATCATGCTACATAGAGTAAAAAAAAAAAAAAGCTTTTGGAGGAAGAAGAAACTTTTTTTACAATTTATGAGAAAAATGCAAGAGCAAATTAGACAATATGTTATTTTAAATAAAAGAATAGGAAAAATACATCAATTTTGCACTTAACATAAAATTCATTGTATTGTAAATAACATAAAATACATTGACATTATATATGAGAAAGTACATATTATATTTTTTAAACAGAGAAAAATATCATTATCCTTATTTAAATCACAAAGTTTTCAGGAAGTATAATTTAGAATATAGAGTTAGTAAAACGTTATGAGAATCTGGAAACTTTCTTTTCTTTTTGGCAAAAAACCTGACAAGATTAAGTTAGACATCATGTCATTCTGAAAAAGAACTAGTAAAAATATATTGATTTTGTAATTAACTCGAAAAATACTATGTAGATTAATTTTAAGACTTTCGGGTCTGGTGTTAGTAGTATATGTCTTTTAACCCCTTGAGGGGCAAAGCACTTCTGCTACTAAAATGTCAAAATAATTGATTGACATCGGTATTTATAAACAATTTTATATGAAACAAAGTAAAAGCTTTTCTTCGAGTATATCATATGAAACAAAAGTTGATTCTTAAATTTTGCTGTCAATGTGGCATTTGGGAATTAAAATTACCGTAATTTCGGGTGTATAAGCCGCGGATCAAACAATTCTTTTTGGACCCAGAAATCTTATTTAGTGATTGAAGGCAAATATTTACGGCGATCTAACTAGTTGTATTTTTTTTTTTTTTAAATTCTGGGTCGAAAAAGAATTGTTTGATCTGCGGCTTATGCACCCGAAATTACGGTTAGTGGTATATAACATATACCGGTGCCCTTCAAGGAGTTAATGTGTTATTATTTTGTATTAAGAAATAAGTTTGCTTCTATTTAAATGTAGCAATGTTACTATATGGCTATGCATTTTATATATGACTTCATTTATGTTTAGGGATTTAGTAATAATAATTATTATTATTATTTGCTTAATTCTCTTTGATATTATGATTTAATTTTTAAAAGGATCTAATCACCGTGGCAATATAGAACCAATACCTATTATGGGATATCATTGAATTTGTTACGTTTGGTAATATTTAATGGGAAGAGAAAAGCTTTTATTAATAGTTTATATTATCATTAACATATATCAATTACTGAGCAATCCAAATATATTAACGCAAGCTGGAGTTTGGACAGACTGAAACACAGAGGACCAGACAAAACGAATTCATAAGCCCTTTTCAATTACGTTTGAATGTGTTAAAAATGCATAATATGTTGAAATTTCACTTACAGTAATTTATAGCAGCATACGAATACATACATGAATACTTTTGTACATCCCTATATTTTACATACAATCTTTATATGCACATCATTATTTAGCTAAAATTCAATTAAGTCTAAAACAGTTAAATTTGCTGAAATCACACTTCCAGAGATTATCATCTACATTCCGCTATGTATCCAATTTGCGTGGCCCTGTATATCAGTTTATCGATATTCTACAAACATATTTTACTAAACTAAAAGTTCAGAGTAAAAATGCATAACTCATTTGAATATCACTTTTAAGCTATTTTCGTTCATACTCAGTAACCATTACAAATTCTTTTGTGTAGGCCTGTATATGATCTACAGCATTTATGCACACAACGTAAAATGCAAGATTTAATTAAGCTTAAAACTTCATATTACAACTAAAAGTACACTTCCAGCAAGTATACCTAATATACAGTATTTCGGAGATAGTATATTATCCGAAAACTCTTGTATGTCCTTCTAAATTCTATGTACTTTCTATTCTGGAAGTAACTTGTAGTAAACTTCAATAACGTATCAATTTCATTATATATGAAATAGTTCACAATAAAGTATGCCGCAAACATTGTTTCCACTTAACGATTATGAAACAGCATTATTTTGTACGGCCCAATAAATAAGTAATAAATATTCTTTATGTTGCACATTCTTACAGAAAGTATATTTTAGTACACTTCATAAATGCATATCAGTTTCATTCTGTTAGAAAATGCGTAACACCATCAAACTCCATTTGAAACTATTTTTTCGCATTAGCCGATCTTTTGTTTGTCCCTGTAAATACTATCTGCTTTCTATTATGTAGGAAGTAGCTTGTAGTAAACATCGGCAACGTATATCAATTTCATAAAATGTGAAATAATTTAATATAACTAAAAGGCACCCCAAACAATGTTTCCCCCCTATACTATAATGTAATGAAATAGTTTCGCGGCGCTATAAAGTAATAAAAAATATTCTAGCACCACAGATTATATAGAATGTATATTTTAGTATATACTTCGTAAATGCATATCATTTTTATTATGTTCGAAATAGTGTAACATCATTAAAATACACTTACTATTTTTCAAATTGGCCGTAATGTAACAGAGTACTTTTGATTGTCCCTGTAATTGAACTACACAACCAATTTTCATAAAATTTGAAATGACTTGACAAAATTATGCAACAATTATATACTTTAAATTCAAACGATTCGGTTGGGTAGTTTTTGCTCTGTTATATGCGGGCGTAAACACGGACAGACAGACAGGCTGACAAGCGGACGGACTGAACAACGAATCTAGGTTCTTCGTATTTATATAATTGCGAACGCACCTAATAACTACTTAAAAACTTTTGAATACATTTTTACATTACAGCTGTCACATGGTTCGTTCATGTACCGTTATTTTCCAGGTAAAATACCCCATATTTAAATAAAAATATAAATCTAATTCAAACACACGAAATTTCGCCTTTTTTAAACAGAGATTTTCTCTATGAAAATACTGATACCGAATAATTTCCTATTCATGAAATTCCCGGACCCTTACGAACACCTTGTTTCACAATTCAATATTATTTTCATACCGCTGATACTGACATGGAAGGTCTCCAAACGAGCGTGCTCAGAAAAATCCGAAAAAAATTACAGAATGTTCTTCTCATGCGCATATATACGTTTATAAAAGAAATTTTGGCGGAACCTTCATAGAGCATCCATAAAAAAATAATGAAATTTTCGTTTAATTGGCGATGAAACAGAATATAAAGAAATTTGTCGAATACTCTTTAATCTCTTCGCGACGAAAGTCATTTGCTTAAATTTTAATCTTTTATCACCAGTTTTTGTAAAAAGAACTTTTTTTATCGGAATCACGGAAATGCTCAGATCAAATAAGGTAAACTTTACAATAAAACGTAACTAGTGGGAATAATGAAGGATTCTATTAATTAATTTATTATTCTACAATTAATTTTCAGATGCATTAGAATAGTTTGCTTTTCGCGAGGAAAAATCCTGCTCGGTAAATCTCATGTCGCTTTCATATTTTCGCGCCAAATATTCGAAAATATTTCATTTTTTTACAAACTTTCTACTGAAATTCCGCCGGTAAATTAAACTGATTCTTTATTACACACGTAAGTAGTACAAGTAGTATTTTTTCCAACACATTCTGAGTATGCCCAGTAAGGAGACCTTCATATCAAAGGATTCAGTAGGTGAAAATGATGTCGTGCTAAAAAGAAATGCGTATTACATGCGAAATTGTAACTTTCAAACATAGAATCATGTTTGGAAATGTACCGTAATTTCGGGTGTATAAGCCGCAGCTCAAACAATTCTTTTTCGACCCAGAATTTTTTCAGAAACAAATATAGCTAGTTAGATCGCCGTAAATATTTGCCTTCAATCACTAAATAAGATTTCTGGGTCCAAAAAGAATTGTTTGATCCGCGGCTTATACACCCGAAATTACGGTATTTATTAATTATCTATTGCACCTTAAGAGGGGATCCGGAATACAAAAATCTTCAAATCTTCTAAAAAACATCTGTTCCATTAAAAAATTTCTCCTTTTTAATACTTAAAATACGTATAAATAATATTTGTATCTTAATTAGAAGAATAAATATTGATTTTTTTTCGCTTTGATTTGTTTTCAAAATCTAGCTTTCAAGCAATCTTTTTTATGAAAATAACTTTTTGCAAAAATGCGCTTTTTCATGATGGTTTGTTGTACATTTTTTCCTATTTAAATTATTATAACTCAAGAGCCATTTAAGATAAATGCTTCAAACTTGGAACATATTTTTTTGGATTGTTTTACTTTAATTAAAATTGAACAAATTTTTGAAAAAAATATTTACTTTTGAAAATGTGATTTTTTTAATAAAAATTACCTCATTAAAAAAAATTACTTAAATATTTATGATTTTTTTAATTAACATTTTTCAAAATGCTGAATCAATCTTAAAATTTAGATATTCTGTTTATTACAATGTTTATTTTAGTAACGGCAAGACTTGCTTTTCTAAATATTGTGCTTTGCATCAGAAATAAATTATTAATTCAAGTATACAGATGTGGAAAAAAGTAAACACTCCTATCAACTCCTCAACTAATTATAATAGAAGAAAGTTAGTGGTACCAAACAATTGGTAATAAGGTCTATTTTTAAATTATGTAGATAAAATTTTGCTTAGTGGCTACATACAAATCAAAACCAGACCAAACTTTATTATTTTTTTTTTTCAGGGAGCACCACTGATTTCGACAATACATTTAAAATCTACCTTTTGAACTCTGTCTAAAAACGAAACTTGAAGTCATTTGTATGATAAGAATATGAATTATAAGCATTCAAAAAATTACAGATTCTAATGTTAAATTACATTTCCATATTCTTATAAATATATCCTAAATTAAAATATTAAATATTCGTAATATATAATTCGTAATTATCGTAATATATAATTCGTAATATTCGTAACATTTAATCTAAAGATTTATGCCATTAAATAATATGAAACTGTATTTAAAAAATTTAGTAGTGTCAAAGAGCTTTAAGGCGCAACACTAGGCATCGAAAAAGACCCGGATGGTAATGTAAAGTCTATGGGGGCGTTCTTTTCAAATATTTCGCTCCAATTTTAGTAGTTTTACATGATATTTTTGCATAAGATAGCTGAGGACGATCCACAACCGGCCTAGTTTTTACTTTTTCAGTTTTAGTTTCAGATTTTTTTTTAATTACTTTAACTTTCAAAACCGGTTTAAACCGGTTCTGAAATTGAAATTATCGTAATATAAAAAATATCTAAGCAAAATCGAAAAAGTGAAAACTAGGCCGGTTGTAGATCGTCCTCAGCTATCCTATGCAAAAAAAAAAAAAAAAAAAATCCTGTTAAATTATTAAAATTTGAGCTAGATATTTGAAAAGAACTCTCCCATAGACTTTACATTATCATCCGAGTCTTTTTCTGAGCCTAGCGTGGGGCCTTAAGTGATGGATCAAGCAAACTCTTCATGCCCGTACGAAGTACGGGCAAATCAGTTAAGTGGTTAAAAAAAAAAAAAAAGAATTTTTAAAAGAATTTTTTATAACCATCTCAAAAGAGTTTTTATTGTATACTGATTATGACTGACATTAAGTTATTTTTGAACTATAACCATTAATTGCATGAGACAACAAAACAACAGCCATAAAAATGAATTAAATGCATGCATAATCTAAAAAATACGTCTTCGAATTACGAAACATCTTTTAACACATTCGCTGCCGATCACGCACTAATGCGTGATATGGCGCCAACGTTCAGGGGCCACTCACGTGCCAGCTCGCGATGTGGGGTGATACCCAATAGCCAGTCACGCGCTGGCGCGGGAAAATCTTTCACTGATTCTTTGTTATAAAAAGTAAATCGGCTTCTGCGAAAAACCCACTTCTACAGTGCGGCATTAACTATCATCACATCTTCACGTAAGCGGCAGCGAACGTGTTAAATCCCACACAATGTAAGACTAATACCCTTGCTTTGAATTCGTATTTAATTTCGATGAAAGTTCGAATTAACAAAAATTTCGCAGTATCCAAGTATAACCCTTAGCCAGAGCTGCCAAGTCTCCGGCATTTTGGATACCGGTATTTTAATACAGAAAATGTGGTTTTATTTAATTGGAACATAATGGCGATTCAACATAACAAGATTTTCTCAAAGATAATACTAGTGTGCAAAAAGCCGGAGACTTGGCAACTCTGCCCTTAGCACTCTAAAAATGTGGCGCCCAAAAATTATTTTGGGCACCAGTAATACTAGAAAATAAAATTTGCCATATTTTACTAAAACATTTTCCATTTAGTATAATTGTAGGTGACTTCTTTTTTAAAAAGTGGTATCAACCAAATAAAATTCGTGTAAAAGAAGCCGGAATCGAAAGGGTTAAATTAACCGCTTAATTGTCGCGCCCGAGACATTCACGGGCTGCAAGCTTCGCGGCTTTTATTCAAAATTGTTTGATTCCCACCAGTTTTATAAAATAGTATAATTCGTTTCATTCTGATATCATTTTACTTGTCATTAAATAACATGAATATTTCTTTTTCAAAAAAGTTTTGGTAAAAATGAATTTGAATTTTTAAACCGTAATTTAAAGCGACCATTAAGGGGTTAAATATATTCAACTGCATTTATATTGCAGCATAAAATAAAACCCGTGTACTGAGAATTAAAAAAAACATGCATTAAAATTAATAAAGCTGCTTTAATTGAAAATGCAGTATTTGTTTTCATGTCCAATTTCTAGCCAGCATACAAATATTTAAAATAATATACATTTTCTACATTTTTCTAAGGTTATAAATGTTTTATATTTAAATGTCAAACGTTATTCTATCGAAGGAAAATAAAGAAATATAATTAAAAGCGATAAGAAAATAACAAACGTAAAACGATGAATAATAAATAGGAAGCGGTTCAATGTTGGGAAATTAATAGAATTAGGGGAGAATCTTTAAAGATAATAGTTTAGAACAACATCTGAATTTTTAAAAATATTTCAAAAATATATTTTATGTATAATGAAGATAACTTTAATTTTAACTGTAACCAATAACACTGGCCTGCAAAATTTGGGTTGTGTCATGTTTTTTAGTTTATGATATGGAATTCGTAAATATTTTGTAGCGTTAAGGATGTTCTTAAATCAAAAAGGGTAACTTTGTGACACGTGCTTTAATTTATTATTGTTCGGAAATGCAGGAAAATAGCAGGTGTTCTTATTCAGAAACTATCTAATTGCACTCAATTTTCATATTTTTTTTTAAACAAAATAGATCTTCCATAACAACCCTTTAAAGTTGATGTTTTTGAGCACATTTCCCGACGAAAGCAGAAAAACCGGTCGAAAAGCAGGAGAAAAGCGGGTGATCACGTGATCAAAATAGCTTATAACTCGATAGGTAATTGATAGATCACAAAATGGAAAATTCAGTTCGATTCGAAATCGCTTCCACTGTCATGCTTTGCAATTTTATAGCTTTCCGTTAAAAAATGAATTTGTGAATGTGTCAAAACGTTTTGCGCTTGTTGAGCGGAGCAGTTGAGAACACCTTATATCCGAAAATTTTTACATCATGTAAAGTTTTTTTTTTATCCATAAATTTTTAAGTTAAAAATTAACACTAGAACCGCCGGGTATTTTACTCAAATTTCCTAAAAAGGGTTTCCCACAAGAATTTTAATTTTAAACTATTTAACTTATTTAATTACTCTATTTTTCTACTGCATACATTTAACATTTCTTATGAAGAAAATTCCGATTCGAATCGATTATTATAAATCTAACAGGGGTCATTTTGACCCCTAATGGCGGTTCTAGTGTTAAACCAACAGCGAAAATCTGATACTATGAAATAAATGTGGTTTTTTGAATATTTTAATTTTTCATAATTAATTTTTATGTATTCTTTAGTGAATCCGATATTTACCTTCATTTCGGCCATCATATGAGGAGTTTTAGAAAATCGTAAATGTGTAAGTTAAAAAGTACCAAGTTAAAAGTGAACTCAGCCCCCCCCCCCCCCCAAAAAAAAAAAAAAGAAATATTGAAATAAGAACAATTGAATAGAATAAAAAGCGTTTCACATATAGTATCAGATTTTCGCTTTATATATATGTATATATATACATATATATACATTACTTTTTTAGTTTGACATTTGTTATTTGCGAAAAATCCTAACATGACAGTTAAAAAGGAATGCACATTCGGATTCAAAGTTAAAAAAACACATACAACTCAATTATCAAAAGTTAGATAACATAAACATCTCCTGTATTGTTCAGTATCAGACTTTTGCTTTATTATACTTTTAATCTTTGAAATTAACAATTTCTGAAATATCCTGATGTGATAATTAACAAGAAAGACAAAATCAGGCATCAAACATAGATTATGAAGAACTTTCCAACACATTCAAAATACTGTAGCAAAACTGAACCGTTAAAAAATTTAACCCATTAGTGCCTAGCGTCCCTTTTTAGGGACGATTATAAAAGAAGCAAGAAAACACTTTTCACACCAGTAAATACAAAGATAATCAAACACTATTTTTCAAGAGACAAATTCTTCAATAAATAAAGATAAAAGTTATTCTTCCTTTAAAAGTGGTGGGAAACCCAAAATTTCATGTTTAATGAAGAAAATAACTTGGGCATTAATGGGTTAAATATTACGTCTCATTTCACCACATGGAAACGCATAACGCATTTCAAAACCGAGTTACGATTGTTCCCATCTACAATCGGAAAATTTCCTAAATTTTTAGATACCCTGTATATGATATATTTGCATCTATTAACAACATGAATTACAAAATTTAGTTCATTTAAGCGATATATATATACTTCAGTTGAAAATTCCCCTTTAGCAATTTCCTCTAATAAGAATGGTATGCGAACACTTTTGTACAGCCCTGTATATGAGGTAAAAAAATTATACATAAAGAGTAATATGCAAAAATCTAATTAAATTTAAAAGCGCATACCAAATTTTAAACCGTACTCTCCAACAATTATTATGCGAAACCGATTTATTTTTGTGCCCCTGTAAATTAATAAAAAATGCTAAGAATGCTCTGCTAAGAATGCTCGTAGTGAAGTTCAGTGATTTATATTAGTTTCGATACATTTGAAATAGCTTAATGTCATTAACACTAGAACCGCCATTAGGGGTCAAAATGACCCCTGTTAGATTTATAATAATCGATTCGAATCGGAATTTTCTTCATAAGAAATGTTAAATGTATGCAGTAGAAAAATAGAGTAATTAAATAAGTTAAATAGTTTAAAATTAAAATTCTTGTGGGAAACCCTTTTTAGGAAATTTGAGTAAAATACCCGGCGGTTCTAGTGTTAAAATACTGTCTAAATGGGTTTTTTTTCCATATACCATAATGTAATCGAATTCTTTTGAATGTCCCTGTAAATGAACCAATAATCGTACATACTTCATATTCAATATCAAACATTCTTTGGTTACCCTAAATAAACTTTAACAACTGCATAAAAAGCCGAGTATATTTATAGGAGTTAGTGGACAGACGGACATACAAACCGAATACAAAAGCAATTTTCAACTTTGTTGAATAGGGCTAAAAATGACGGTCATTTTAGGATTCAGTGCTAAAAACTCAAAATTTTGTAAATTTAAAAGATGCAAGCATCGCAGGCTTCTGTAATTAATTTTCATACAGGGTGCTCAACAAATAAGGCCCTGATTTCAAAATTAAATTTCTCAAAAACAAAGATCGTTAGAATTATGCGGTAAACGGTTTGTTTATTAGGTAAAATGTAAAAATCTTATGTAGAAATTTCGAACGGTGAATATTTTGAAAAGAATGTGTTCTGATTGCAAAGAATGCTTAATTTGACATTTTTTTGTTTTAGATTGTTTCCAGAGAACGGGTTTTTGCGGCGTACAGTGGCATATTTTAACGATTTTTGGAATTAAATTTTTGAAATTTCGAAATTCGAAAAATTTAGTCTGAAAAATCATTAAAATATGGCACTGTAAGCCAAAAAACTCTTTCTCTGCAAGCAATCGAAAACAAGAAAAATGTCAAATGAAGCATTCTTTGCAATCAGAACACAATCTTTTCAAGAATATTCACCGATTGAAATTTCTGTATACGATTTTTACAACTTACCTAATAAACAAACTTTTTACCGCATAATTCTATCGATCTTTGTTTTTGAGAAATTTAATTTTCAAATCAGTGTCTTATTTGCTGGAATTCCTGCATGTTTTAACGATTTTTGGAGATAAATTTTTGAACTTCGAAATTCCAAAAATTTAGTTCCGAAAAATCGTTAAAATGTAAAATCGCACTATACGCCGAAAAACTCATTAGCTACAGCTAATTTAAAACAAGAAAAAATTTCAAATCATGCATTTTTACAGTTCACCTAATAAATAAAGGTAATTTTCATGAAAACTTGTCAAATCTAAAATCATATCTTGTCATAGCTAAAAATCGCTATATTTGTTTGCCACCGTTATTTTCAAAAAGTTTGCTTTGCCCTCTTCAACTGATGAACTATCCTGGATAAAATAAGTTCTGAAATAATGATAGCTAAAAATCATTATTTGTGACAGACATGATATATTTTCATGGAATTAGCCTAAATTGTTTACCGCATAATTTGATCGGTATTTGTTTTTGAGAAATTTAATCTTGAAATCAGTGTTTTTTATTTGCTGGACACCCTATAATATAGAGAAGAAATTTTCCTTGTCCTCACTTTGTCTCATAAGAACTCAATGCTTTCAGGAAAAATTATTTACTAGATGGAATCAGTAAAGCGTTATGAAAAGTTCGAATTTAGTGAGAAAAAATGTCAAGAGTAAGACAACATGTCATTCTGGAAAAACTAAGACCAATATATCGATTTTGTAATTAATACGAAATATATTTTAGAGATAAGTGTTGAAATACAAATTTCAATAATAATCATTTCTATCTAATAATAATAAGGTTGTTCACGATATTTCATTGAGTTTTACGCTTCTTAACACTAGAAGTGCCGGAAATTTCACTTTATTTTATGTTGAAATATTTGTTAAGGAAAATAAAATCAGTTTTAAAAACATAGATAATTTGATGCTGCTTGTTTAACCCCTTAACTGTGTTTCCCGAACTGACTTCCGGCAGGAACTCTTTGCACGCTTCGTTACTTAAAGCTTTTGACACCACTATTATTTTTCAGAAAATTTTCATAGTATTGAAAGGCGGAAATGTTAAGACTAAATTTTACGAATATTTTATTTAAATAATAGTGGTGTGAATCCGCTATTTTCAATTTATTAAACGGAAAAGAATTACACAGTTAAGGGGTTAATTATCATTAAAAATTATTGGGGAAAGTGCTATGGACAAACAAAGGTTTTGCAATAGGTGGAATCCAAAGCAAAGGCGAAAAATTCGTTTTAAACATCCGCTTTTTGTGACCCTCGATCTGGTAACACTAGTTTCTACATAGTTTTGCTTCATCTCATTGTGTTCATCTTGGTAAAGTTTGTGTACCGTAATTTCGGGTGTATAAGCCGCAGATCAAACAATTCTTTTTGGACCCAGAAATCTTATTTATTGATTGAAGACAAATATTTACGGCGATCTGACTAGTTATATTTGTTTTTTATAAATTCTGGCTCGAAAAAGAATTGTTTGAGCTGCGGCTTATACACCCGAAATTACGGTACATACATTCCTAAAGTGTTTCAATAAATGTTATGTTCTTTTGCAGAGGCATGGGAGACTATCACAAAATACGTAACTTGTATTTTGCACAATAAAATTCCTATTAAGGGGTCATAAGACTTTTAAACTTTCAAAAATTTTTAATTTTTCCAAAAAATATATGTTAATGGATAAACGTTTTTGAACGTTATAAAACAAACCGCATTAAAAAATTCTTTTAATTACTCGAGTTATAGCCTAAAACGTACGAAGCGCCAAATGATTTGTTTTCGTAAAATGAAATTTTAGTCATTTTTCTCAGACTGAGGTTTTCGAGCATATCGCGCAGGATTACTTGAAAACTGTTCAATATTTTTTCATGAAATTTTCAGAAGACATATGTTATGTTAGTCTGTATAAACTGAACCTAATTTTAAATGTTTGTTGTTGAAAAAAAAATTAGGTGGTTATAATGTTGAAAATTTAAAAATTTTGTATAAGCTAAATAAAATGTTTCATTAAAATTGTAAAAAAAGCTTTAAATACACATTTATTCAGACTCAGAAAAATTATTATAATCTAGAGTAAAATTGGGCACCAAAATTGTTGATCTAGATGCAAAATTTATTTTGTAATCCTGCGAGTAAGTTGGCATGGCAATTTTCTGCTCATCAAATGTCTGGCAGTTTGAAGCGCGCTATAAATATTAATTCTGCATATTGTAATTTTATAAATATATGAAATGAAATAACATTCTTATACCTTTCATCACTCCAAAAATTGTGTTTTAAAAACATATTCATTTTAAGATATTAAATGTTGAAAGTAGTCGTTTTTTTTTTTTCTTTTTTTCCAAATTTAAAAGTCCTATGACCCCTTAAATGTTATGTAATATAATATAATTTTTTCTATTTTAATAAAAGTTATTCTTAGATGTAATTTCAAGAGACATTACATTTCTAATGATACAAAGGAAGCAATTAAAAGAAATTAAATTTCAGATTGTCATTTTCCTGGCATGTCACACTGGTGTGCAAATCAAAGGGCCTCCTGCTCTACTGAACTAAAATATTTTTCTAGTTTTTAGCTCACAGGCTATCATAGTCTGAGAGCTTATGTGCCCGTCCGTTCTGTATGTATGTTCGTACGTTCGTTCGTGCGTAACGCGATAACTCATGATAAAACTATCGGATCCACTTGAAATTTTGTACATAGGTATATCCTGATAAGGCGCTTCCCTGATTAGTTTTTGGACTGTCATTAGGTGTTCATTGAATAAGTATAAACAGGGGGAACGGGGGGGCTCATGCCCCTCCCCTTAATTGATATAAACGGGATTTTCATGCAGAATTAAGAGTTTTCGTTCAAAATTTAGATATAGGATCATTCTGATGAGGCGATTCCATGACTGTTATTAGGTGTTCATTAAATAAGTATAAACAGGGGGAACGGGGGTTCTAATGCCCCTCCCCTTAACTTGTATAAATGGATTTTTCAAGCAGATTTGTCAGATTTCGTTCAAATCTCTGAATAGTCTTGGAAGTTCAATGGTTAAGTATAAAAGAGGGGAATAACTCCTCTTAAATTATATAAATGCTAAATGGGTTTTTATTAAGAATTATCCGATTTGCTTTGAATTTTGGATATAGATTTTTTTATGATAAAGCTTGTCCTTGATAGTTTAGGAGGTTCAATGATTAGGTATAAAAAAAGAGAAAGGGGAGAGCTGTTTCCTCTACTTAATTTGTTTTTCGAACAGAATTAACCCTTGAAAATATAAGGTTGTAATGTAC
The DNA here is from genome assembly GCA_964019185.1 of Maratus speculifer. NCBI lineage: Eukaryota > Metazoa > Arthropoda > Arachnida > Araneae > Salticidae > Maratus > Maratus speculifer. The sequence continues at coordinate 59,388,654 of OZ025299.1, read as the reverse complement.
AATTAGTATGCGTAGCTTGTGAGCTCAATGCCATCAGTTTAACTGGGCAATATTCTTTTTTATTTTTTTTTCCTAATTAATGTTTATATCTTATAAAACACATATATGGGAAGGTAACAAATTCTGCAATTTACTATAAATAAAATATGATTGTCACTGAAAATGAACATCATTATCCTGGCCTGCTCATTTTAGTTCTTTATCCTCTAATAAATATGGCACTGCAAAATAGTTCGTCTTATTTTTGACATAGTTTCAGTCAGAAGTTGAGTAACGCATGGATATCAGCAATATCTTTTAGATATTTCTTAGAAAATAATGTGTTTAAAACATTTGTAAAAATTAGAGTAGACTTTTATTGAGTCATTTTCCTGACTTCCATAAATTAATAAATAAAACTAAACATTGCATTGAATTTAAGCTACTATATGGAAAATATATTACTTTAAACACAATTAAAATGTTTGACCTAAAAAAAATAAGAATGTAAAAAACGTTTTAGGATGAAATTGTCATTATCCTGGCATAGACATGCGAAGAAATGACATATAATTACATAAACACTAACTTATTATTCAAACTTTTCAAAACTGAACAATTTTACATTGAAATTCCTTTATTATCTATGGGGGCGGGGTTTTTTTTAAATATCTCGGTCAAATTTTAAAATTTTTACATGATTTTTTTTTTTTTTTTTTTTTTTTTTTTTTTTTTTTTTTTTTTTTGCATAGGATAGCTTAGGACGATCTACAACCCGCCAAGTTTTTAGCTCACAGGCTCTCAAAGCCTGAGAATGGGGGAGGGGGCAATCCCCCGTCTTAATTTAGATTTTTCACACAAAATTTATCTATTTGCTTCAAATTTTGCATAGAGATTTATTCAGCAATGGCGCTTGCCTGATTTATTTTTGGAATTCACTGGATAAGTATAAAAGGAGGATAGGGGAAACTACCCCTCATAATTTATATAAATAGTTTTTCATACAGAATTAACCGATTTGTTTCAATTTTTGTATACAGGTTCATAGTAGTAAGAAGCATCGCTCATTTGTTATGGTATTTTTTTGTTAATTATAAAGGAGGGTACGGGTGGATTACCTCTCCTTTAAGTTAGCTAAATAGAGTTTTATGCAGAGTTATCCGATTTGCTTTAAATTTTGGATGTAGGTTATTTCTGATTAGGTTAATGGTTAATTATGAAGGAAGGAACAGGGGAAAATGCTTCTTAAATCACATGAATGGATTTTTATACAGAATTATTCGACTTGCTTCGAATTTTGGATACAGGTTTATTGTATGATAAGGCATATCCCTGATTAGTTTTGGGGCTTCAATAAGTATAAAGAAAGAAAAATGGAGGGGGGTCCTTCCTTCCTTATTTCTTTTCAAAGTGCATTATTATATAAGGCTGTAATATACAATTAGTCTGCATAGCCTGTGAGCTCTATGCCATCAGTTTAACTGGGCATCATTCTTTTTATTACTTTTTCAATTTTGATTTCAGATTTTAAAAAAACGCTTTAACTTTCAAAAGAAGTTGGAACCGGTTCTGAAATTGAAACTATCATAATACAAAAATAGTCCTTCCGGCAATGCCGGCAGGAAGAGGTAGCTTTCATATACTTATTTATTTATTTTATATTAAGTTATATAAATCAAATATACGAAGCTCAAAATAGTGGAACACGATTATGTAAGATTGAATACTAGTTTTTGTCAATACTGAATATTAAGAGGAATTTTTAGAAATTAGTCATCTTTTATTTAACCTGGTTTTATATTAAGCGATTTGTAGGGTCGCCAAATTCCACGATATCCATTTTAAAGCAGCGCGATTGATAAAAAAACCCAATGAGCTTGATCGAAATCTTAATTCATGTGAACAAGCACACTCACATCGAAATCCATTAATATATACGAGTGCTGTCGCGGGCAAATTGACTTTTTTTTTAAAATGTCACCCACATTAGAAATTCAAACTGCTATATCCCAGGCGTTTTTCAAGGTAAAGACAAAGCAAAAAAATACTCCGGAATTCATCATTAAGATAAATAGTTTAGAAAGAAGCTTTTTAGGTAGCTTTCATTACAAAAAGTAAAAAGCCGTCCGGAGGAAAGCACTTCCGGAAAATTTTGGTATATTTTCACCGATCATGACCCCCAGACCCCAAAACCACCCTCCGTTCAAATGTTGACATATATAACCATATATATATATATATATATATATATATATATATATATATATATATATATATATATTTGATTTTTGTCATGCGATAACTTACGTATTTATGAACCGATTTGAATGAAACTTGGTATATACATAGTACATACAAATGTCTCGACCGAGTTCGTTGGTCAGCATCATCCGCCATTTTGTTTCAAAATGGCGGCCATTTTAAATTTTTAAAAAATTTAAAATTTAAAATTAAATGCGAAAAAAATAAAAGTTGAAAAACATTTTTCTTTTACGTGTTAGAACTTAAAACAACGATTCCAGAACACTTTTTATTTTGTCTATAGCTTAAAAAATGATTGAGTTATAGCACTTTGAATTTTTCTTATGGCTGACATTTTGAAACGATCTGATTTTTGTCACGTAATAACACGCGCATTTATGAACCGATTTCAATGAAACTTGGTATGAACATAGTACATACAAATTTCTCGACCGAGTTCGTTGGCCAGCATCATCCGCCATTTTGTTTCAAAATGGTGGCCATTTTAAATTTTTAAAAAAATTTAAAATTAAAAATTAAATGCGAAAAAATCACAATTTGAAAAATGTTTTTCTTTTACGTGTTAGAACTTAAAACAACGATTCCAGAACACTTTTTATTTTGTCTATATCTTACAAAATGATTGAGTTATAGCACTTTGAATTTTTCTTATGGCTGACATTTTGAAACGATCTGATTTTGTCACGTGATAACACGCGTATTTATGAACCGATTTCAAAGAACTTGGTATGTACATAGTACATACAAATGTCTCGACCGAGTTCGTTGGCCAGCATCATCCACTATTTTGTTTCAAAATGGTGGCCATTTTAAATTTTTAAAAAAATTTAAAATTTAAAGTTAAATGCGAAAAAATTAAAAGTTGAAAAATATTTTTCTTTTACGTATTAAAACTTAAAACAATGATTCCAGAACACTTTTTGTTTTGTCTGTATATTAAAAAATGATTGAGTTATAGCACTTTGAATTTTGCTTATGGCTGACATTTTAAAACGGTCTGATCTGAACGATCTATCATGTTGCTTTAAAATGGCATACACTTTATGATATCTTGGAATTTGGTGACTCTCTAAATCGCTTAAAATAAAACCAGGTTGAATAAAAGATGACTATTTTCTAAATATTCCTATTAATATTCAGTCTTGACAAAAACTAGTATTCAATCTTATAAAATCACTAATTTTATAAGATTATTTCCACTAATTTGAGCTTAGTATTTTTGAACAATGTAACTTACTTTAAAATAAATAAATAAATGTATAAGTATATGAAAGCTACCTCTTCCTCCCTGCATTGCCGGAAGGACTTTTTCAATTTCTAATTTTTTGTTTATACATCATCATACATTTAAAAGATTTTTGACAAATTTAAGTGGCCGCCATTTTGAAACAAGATGGCGGATAAAGTTGGCTTGTGAACTCGGTCAAGACATTATGGTATGTACAATGAACACACGGAGTTATATAGAAATCAGTTTATAAATATGCGTATTAACGCGTGACAAATTTCAGACCGTTTCAAAATGTCAATCTCACTGGAAATTGAAAGTGCTAAAACTCAGCCATTTTTCAAGATGTTGATGAAAAAAAAATGCTGTGGAATCTTTGTATCAAGGTCAAAACACAAAAGAAAAATCTTTTTCAATTTCTTACTTTTTTGCGCCTAATTTTAAAATTTAAATTAAAAAAATAATATTCCGCCATTTTGAAACAAGACGGCGGTTGGAACTGGCGAACGAACTTGGTCCAGGCATAAGTATGTCCTATCTACGCACCAAGTTTCATTTAAATCGGTATGTAAATACACGTGTTATCATGTGACGAAAACCAGATCATTTCAAAATGTGAGCAACACTAGAACTTAAAAGTTCTATAACTCAGACATTTTAGGTAGCTTTCATTACAAAAAGTAAAAAGCTACCTATTGCAGCCGTCCGGAGGAAAGCACTTCCGGAAAATTTTGGTATATTTTCACCGATCATGACCCCCAGACCCCAAAATCACCCTCCGTTCAAATGTTGACATATATATATATATATATATATATATATCTGATATTTGTCATGCGATAACTAACGTATTTATGAACCGATTTGAATGAAACTTGGTATGTACATAGCACATACAAATGTCTCGACCGAGTTCGTTGGCCAGCATCATCCGCCATTTTGTTTCAAAATGGTGGCCATTTTAAATTTTTTAAAAAATTTAAAATTTAAAATTAAATGTGAAAAAATCAAAATTTGATAAATATTTTTCTTTTACGTGTTAGAACTTAAAACAACGATTCCAGAACACTTTTTATTTTGTCTATATCTTAAAAAATGATTGAGTTATAGCACTTTGAATTTTTCTTATGGCTGACATTTTGAAACGATCTGATTTTTGTCGCGTAATAACATGCGTATTTATGAACCGATTTCAATGAAACTTGGTATGTACATAGTACATATAAATGTCTCGACCGAGTTCGTTGGCCAGCCTCATCCACCATTTTGTTTCAAAATGGTGGCCATTTTAAATTTTTTAAAAAATTTAAAATTTAAAATTAAATGCAAAACAATCAAAATTTGATAAATATTTTTCTTTTACGTGTTAGAACTTAAAACAACGATTCCAGAACACCTTTTTATTTTGTCTATATCTTAAAAAATGATTGAGTTGTAGCGTTTTGAATTTTGCTTATGGCTGACATTTTGAAACGGTCTGATCTTAACAAATCTATCATGTTGCTTTAAAATGGCATACACTTTATGATATCTTGGAATTTGGTGACTCTCTAAATCGCTTAAAATAAAACCAGGTTGAATAAAAGATGACTATTTTCTAAATATTCCTATTAATATTCAGTCTTGACAAAAACTAGTATTCAATCTTATAAAATCACTAGTTTTATAAGATTATTTCCACTAATTTGAGCTTAGTATTTTTGAACAATGTAACTTACTTTAAAATAAATAAATAAATATATAAGTATATGAAAGCTACCTCTTCCTCCCGGCATTGCCGGAAGGACTTTTTTAAGATACAGACGAAACAAAAAGTGCTTTGTAATCTTTGTATCAAGGTCAAATGCATAAAAGAAAAATCTTTTTCATTTTCTCAGTTTTTTGTACCTAATTTCAAATTTTAAATTTCTTTTAAAAAAATTTAAATGGCCGCCATTTTTAAACAAGATGGCGGATGGAACTCGTTAACAAACTCGGTCCAGACTTTATTAAGTGCTATGTACACACCAAGTTACATCTAAATAGATTTATAAATACGAGTGTTATCACGTGACAAAATCAGATCGTTTCAAAATGTCAGCCATAAGAAAAATTCAAAGTGCTATAACTCAATCATTTTTTAAGATATAGGCAAAGTAAAAAGTGTTCTAGAATCGGTGTTTTAGGATCTAACACATAAAATAAAAATATTTTTCAACTTTTAATTTTTTTCGATTTTATTTTTAAATTTTAATTTTTTTTTTAATTTTAAATGGCCGCCATTTTTAAACATATGATGGGGCAGATGATGCTGGCCAACGAACTCGGTCGAGATATTTGTATGTACTATGTACATACCAAGTTTCATGCAAATCGGTTCATAAATACGTTAGTTATAGCATGACAAAAATCAGATTATTTCAAAATGTCAGCCATAAGAAAAACTCAAAGTGCTATAACTCAATCATTTTTTATGATATAGACAAAGTAAAAAGTGTTCTAGAATCGCTGTTTTAGGATCTAACACATAAAATAAAAATATTTTTCAACTTTTAATTTTTTCGCATTTAATTTTAAATTTTAAATTTTTTTAAAAATTTTAAATGGCCGCCATTTTGAAACAAGATGGCGGATGATGCTGGCCAACGAACTCGGTCAAGATATTTGTATGTGCTATGTACATACCAAGTTTCATTCAAATCGGTTCATAAACTCGTTGGTTATAGCATGACAAATTTAGATCGTTTCAAAATGTCAGCCATAAGAATTTTCAAAGTACTATAACTCAATCATTTTTTAAGATATACACAAAATAAAAAGTGTTCTGGAATTGGTGTTTTAAGATCTAACATATAAAATAAAAATATTTTACAACTTTTAATTTTTTCACATTTAATTTTAAATTTAAATTCTTTTTAATTTAAATGGCCGCCATTTTGAAACAAGAGGGCGGATGATGCTGGCCAACGAACTAGGTCGAGATACTTGTATGTACTATGTACATACCAAGTTTCATTCAAATCGGTTCATAAATGCGTTAGTTATGGCATGACAAAAATCATATATATATATATACAGTTTTATATTTATATATATATACATATATATATATATGTGAACATTTGAACGGAGGGTGGTTTTGGGGTCTGGGAGTCATGATCGATGAAAATATACCAAAATTTTCTGGAAGTGCTTTCCTCCGGACGGCTGCAATAGGTAGCTGTTTACTTTTTGTAATGAAAGCTACCTAATATGTAACCAAAATCGAAAAAGTAAAAACTAGCCCGGTTGTAGTTTGTCCTAAGCTATCCTATACAAAAAAACACGTAAAAATATTAAAATTTGAGCAAAATATTTGAAAAGAACGCCCCCATAATTTAACATTATCATCCGGGTCTTTTTTAGTCAGTAGTGTGGTAAGAAAAAACCTTATCCATGCAAAAATAGTCCAGAAGTTGAGACTTTCTCGAATGGTGAATATTTTAATTAATATACATCTTATTTTTATTTTTTATATATTTTTTTATTTTTTCTAAAAAAATTTCAGAATATGCTTTACATAATTTTATCTTTTATTGAGTCTTTAGCAGCTGAATAAACAATATCTTGCTTTTTTAGATTTATTCTTTTATTTTTTGTCAAGAACATAACTTTAAACATTTTATGAGAAAAATCCATCAATACTATCCAAATTTTTACATTAAATCTCTCTCCATCGATGGATAATTTAATTAACTTCCTTCTTATTTTTTAATTTTTTATATTATTAAAAAATCATAAATAGAAAATAAATTCTTTTATATTATCAAGATCTTAACGTTAAATCTCTCTTGGCTGATAAATATTTTAATTACCTTCTTTCTCATTTTCCTATTTTTTATGTATCTTTAAAAAAATCATAAATAAAAAATAAAAAAATCGTGAATGCATTTTGTATTATTTCATCTTCTATTAAATCTTTATTTAGAATTTGAATAAACAATGTCTTAAATTTAAATTTATTGTTTTATGTTCTGTGAAAGACATTCCTTTTGTTATACAACTCAAAAAAGCCATTAACAAAAACTTTTATCAAGTGTCCCTTATTATCTTTATCAAAAAGCTAATTACTAAGTCGTTAATTTTAGGGCTGCAGTTTCAGCTGAAAAACTTGAAATGCTGTTCTTTATCACATGAAAATTATATGAAAATAGCTTTTAGGGTTTCGATCATCTGACAAAACCCTAATTATAACAGATGTAAATTTTTCATTTTTGGGTGAAAAAATCCGGGACAGGATTCGAACTAGGGATGTATTAGCTGAAGCCGCCAATGCTCTTCCAACTGAGACATCCCGGACACGAACACTGGAGGACTATTTCACCCAAATAACCTCAACGATAACTTATGCCCTCTTATGCATACTGGCCTCATATGAGGACGGATAAATATTACCCTATAAAATATTACAGTTACGAAATTTTTTCAGCATTCATTCATGGGTGTCGGGATTTGGAACTTATTTCATATTCCTTTCATCCACCACCTGTCAGGAAAAAAAAACTATTGCGCAATGAAAAACAAGAAACTCTTTTTTACTCTCTTACGTAAAGTTGCGGCGCATGCGTCGAACTTTTTTATTTGACTGAGAACATTTTTTGTTTATTAATTTCAATTCTCTTTTTTTCTGTTTTGTAGTTCAGTTAGAAGTTTTGTAGAACAAAGATGTAATAGTGGAAGTGTCACGGCCATTTGTAAATATTATTGTTGTGTGTGTCTTTTTGTGATTCGTGTTCGTCTTTATTAAAAAGTATGAAAATGAAGAAGATTATTGTTTTTGAGTTAAAGTGGTCTTCAATATTTACGCTGCTGTAGAAGGCTTAGAAGATTTGGACACCCGATACCCCGACTTTCTCGTAGAATTGGAATTTAGGAGGTAAGAATTTTTATGTCTTACCTAATTTTTATGATATGATTTTATAGAATCAATGTGTATGTTGATAATTCTTTGTGTGGCAGCTCTTGCTGTGATTATCTGATTTAGGCAGTCGGAGTTGTCACATAAAAGTGGCATCCCCTGCTGGGATCGGGTGCTCCATAGTTTAGTGAATTAGAAATTAGAAAAAATTTTGAATTAGAATTATGGAAAAATTACGAAAGTTAAGAACGCCAGTGCGTTCAAATTTTACGAAATTAACTAAAGAAATTGAAGACCTTATACAGGCTAATTGTGATGACTTAGATAGCTTGTCTTCAGTTTTGATTAGATTAGAAGCAAAACAAAATGAACTTGTGAATTTAGATAAACAAATTCTTGATAATTTGTCTGAAGACCCAACCTGTAAGCAAGATGCTTTTGATACTGAATATGATTCTATCGATAAGTATAACACTATATTTTATGAAACTAAAAACAAATTATCGCGTTATATACAAAAATTAGAAAAAGGTCTTAATCCAGATAGTTCCGTAATATTAGATGGCATGGCAACAAAAAGAAAATTTAAGTTACCTAAATTAGAGCTCCAGCCTTTCAACGGTGAAATTAAAAACTGGTTAACTTTTTGGGGGCAATTTGAGAAAATTCACGAAGATAGTAATATAGCAAATGAGGATAAAATTCAGTATCTTATAATGGCTACACAGAAAGGATCGCGAGCCAGAGAAATAGTAGATTCCTTTCCCCCCACAGCTGAGAGCTATCCAGAAGCGATACAATCGTTGAAGGCACGGTTTGGTAGGACAGATGTTTTAATTGAAGTATATATTCGCGAAGTCTTAGGATTAGTTATTAATAATTCCTTGGGACAAGGGCAAAAACTGTCGCTTGTTAAATTATATGATAAAATCGAAACTTATCTTCGGTCATTGAAAATGTTAGGAGTATCGAGCGAAAATTATTCGTCGATTTTATATCCACTGGTCGAATCGGCATTGCCTTCAGATATTCTTAAATTATGGGAAAGACATCTTGGTACTTTAACTGTTAAGGATAAAGATAAAAATCAGGGAATTAATAAATTAGATGTTTTAATGCAATTTTTACAGATTGAAGTTGAGATGGAGCAAAAGGTTAAATTAGCTAAGAGTGGGTTTTCTTTCGATAAAGATGTTTCAGTAAACAGAGAAACAAAATTCGATCGAAAAGATAAACATTTTTCTCTTCCTACGGCGGCCGAACTGTATAATGCGGATGATAAAAAATCGGAAGAACAGTGCGTTTTTTGCGAAAACAAACACCGTAGTCAAAATTGTAGAGCGGTATGGAAAATGACACTGGCGAAAAGAAAAGATGCTTTATTAAGAAAAGGAGCATGCTTTCGTTGCTTCAATGTCAACCACTTAGCAAAAGTTTGTAAAAGTAAAATTAACTGTTCTCATTGCGGGAAAAATCACCACCAGTTCATGTGCATAGAAAAGAGTAAAATTAATTTAGGCGAAAATTCTAAACAGGATTCAACTGCTAATAAAGATTGTATGCTTGCGAATACAACTTCTAGAAAACGAGTTTTGCTCCAAACATTGGTTGTACGTATATACAATGGGGATATCGCACGAAATGTTAGAATTTTATATGATACGGGTTCGCAGCGATCGTACATATCGAAATTTGCTGCTAAAATGTTAGGATATAGTAGCATAAGTAAAGAGAGAATAGTGCATAGCTTATTTGGGGGGCGACAATGTGAAGAACTACACGATAGATATTTGATTAATTTGGGAAATATGGATAATAGTTTCCGATGTAAATTTGAGGTATTAGACCAACAAAAAATTTGCTCTGAAATTTCACGTATACCGGAAGGACCCTTTATTAAGGAAATAAAGCGGTACGGAATAGTTTTGACTGATAGAGTCACTAAAGTTAATGATTTATTATATGAATTTTCTCCTGATGAGATACATGTGTTAATTGGTGCAGATGTCGCCGGGAAATTATTTACCGGACATTTAAAACAATTACAGGGCGGATTGGCTTGCATGGACACTCGTTTAGGTTGGACAATTCTTGGGAAAACTGAAGGTTATGAAAATAAGAATATGAACAATTTAATTTTTTCGCTGCATGTCAAAGAGGCAAAAATTACCGAGTTATGGCAACTTGACACTTTAGGAATTCGCGATCCTGGGGAGAAAAAGAGTAGAGAGGAAATAGAAATAGCCACTAAAGAACATTTTCTCAGTAACATTAGAGTAGATGACGAGGGTAGGTATGAGGTTAGTCTTCCATGGATACAGGGCCACCCTCGTTTACCCAGTTACGAAAATATCGCTCGACGTAGATTAAAAACATGCGTCGATTCATTAAAAAGGGTAGGAAAATTAAGCGATTATAATCAAGTATTCGATGACTGGTTAGATGAGAAAATAATAGAAAAAGTTGATCAGAAAAAAACATTAGGTAGTGAGCATTTCCTTCCTCATAGAGCGGTGTTTAAAGAAAACTCCACTACAAAGGTGCGGCCAGTTTTCGATGGTTCAGCTCGGGAAAAGGATTCGCCGTCTATAAATGACTGTATTGAAAAGGGGCCTAACCTCGTAGAACTGATTCCTTCTATATTAAATAGATTTAGATTAGGAAAAATTGGGGTAATTGCTGACATAAAAAAGGCTTTTTTGCAAATTGGCATTACAGAAAAAGATCGCTCATTCTTGAAATTCCTGTGGTATGAAGAAGGGGACCCTCAAAAAATTATAACTCTTCAACATAGAAGAGTAGTATTTGGCATTTCTTGTAGCCCCTATCTTTTAGGTGCCACGTTAGAATATCATTTAAAAAACGCACCGGAGCAATTTAAAAACACTGCGCTTAAATTGTTAGAATCATTTTATGTAGACAACTGTGTTACGAGTGTTAATAGTACGGAACAACTGAACAGATTTATCGAAGAGTCAAAAACCCTTCTTAGCGATGCAAAATTCGAGCTTCGCGGGTGGGAGCATAGTTTTCGAGAAGTTTTGACTGGGGAAAAAGTCCCTGTTTTGGGTCTAATGTGGGATTTTAGTAGGGACACCTTAGCAGTTGATTTAAAGGAAATTTCCGAAGACGAACGCAAAGTAACCAAAAGAAACATTTTATCGGCTGTACACAAAATATTTGACCCTATCGGATACACGTGTCCTGTAACATTAGAACCTAAAATATTATTACAAGAGTGTTGGAAAGCTAAGGTGACATGGGATACGGAATTACCTATTTCTATCAAGAGAAAATTTGAAAAATGGAAAAAACAATTAGAAAAATTAGGGACTATTGAAATACCTAGGTGTTTTTCTCGGGATGCAGATAAACTGCATTCTTTGCACGTTTTTTGTGACGCTAGCAAAATAGCGTATGCTACGTGTATATTTATACGGTTTGAAGGTGAGAATGACAATTTCTGTCAATTGGTTCAAGCAAGAAGCCGAGTTGCTCCTATGAAAACAATTTCCATTCCGAGGTTGGAATTGTTGGCTTGCAATATTGGGGCTAGATTAGCAAATAGTGTCAAAACGGATTTAAAATTAGATGATATTGACATTTTTTATTGGACTGATTCGGCCAATGCACTTTATTGGATAAAAAGAAATGAAAATTGGGCGCCTTTTGTTTATAACCGTGTATCAGAAATCCGGTCTTTAAGTGATCCTTCAAAATGGCATTTCATTCCCGGCCATTTAAATCCTGCGGACCTGCCTTCAAGGGGTTGTACCGCTGAGGTTTTAGCCCGAGACAAATGGTGGGAGGGACCACAGTGGCTAAAGAAACCAATTAACGAGTGGCCACAATCAGAAATATTTCCAAATTTTGAAATTATAGATGCCGAAAGAAGAAAATCAATTATTAGTGCCAACAATTTAGATATTCACAATGAACAAATTTTTGCAAAATTTTCATCGTATGAAAAATTAGTTAACGTAATAGGATGGATGTATAGATTTTACCAAAACTGCAAGAAAGCTAAAGAAGATAGAGAATATAGTATTTTAACTGTAAAAGAGAAGAATGAAGCTGAAAATAAATTATTGAAATTAGTTCAAGAACAATCGTTTAATGGCCCCCTAGATAATCGATTAAAATTGTTCCAGATTATCACGGATTCCGCTGGAGTTCTAAGGTTGAAATCGCGTATACTTATGAGAGAAGATACGATGAATTTTCGATACCCTGTCATACTTCCGCATGACCATCCCGTAGTTGAAAAAATAATTAGATCTAGACACCTAAAACTAGGACATGCCGGGGTACAAACTTTAATGGCTAATTTGAGGGAAGATTTTTGGATCTTAAAATTTCGAAAAACTGTAAGAAAAATCATTAGAAACTGTGTAATATGCAGAAGATACGATTTTAAGCCACAAGAAATATCCACTCAAGAAATATCCACAAATATCCCTTACCGGTAGATAGAGTTCGAGAAGCTGCCATTTTTGAAATCGTTGGTCTGGATTATGCCGGCCCGCTTATTCTTAAAGAAAACAGGAAAATATGGCTAGTAATTTACACATGTGCAATTTTCAGAGCAGTTCATTTTGAGTTAGCCACCTCTTTATCAACCGAAAACTTTCTATTAACTTTGAGAAGATTTATTGCCCGTAGAGGTAGGCCTTCTATTATCTACACTGACAATGGGTCAAATTTCGTGGGGGCCGAAAATTTGTTGAAAGAAATAGATTGGATTTCAGTACAAAATCATAGTTTATCTAGAAAAATTACTTGGAAATTCATTCCACCTTCAGCTCCATGGTGGGGAGGGTGGTGGGAGCGACTAATAGGAATGACAAAAAGAATACTCAGAAAAGTTTTAGGAAAAAGTTCGCTAAATTATGAAGAGATGCAAACCGTAATGTGTGACATCGAAAGTATAATCAACAGCCGCCCTCTTACCTACGTTTCCGAAGACAACAATGATCTTGTACCCCTCACTCCATCAATGTTTCTGCAAGAAGTAAAAGGTAGTGGAACACCTGATATAGATATTTTGGATGCTGAATCGTTGAATAAAAGGCATGCCTACCAACAAAAACTAAGAGAAGACCTTCGTAAAAGATTTCGATCAGAGTATTTAGGTCAATTGCGACAACCTAATAAAAGTAAGAAAAATGAGAAACCTTTTGCAATAGGCGACGTAGTGATTGTAACTAGTGACAATAACAAAAGACTCGATTGGCCTCTGGCCAAAATAACTGAAATTTTCCCATCTAAGGATGGACAAGTACGACTTGTCAAGGTAAAGATGAAAAGTGGTGAATACATCAGAACGACAAGTAGACTAATACCTTTAGAGGTATCACAAAATGATGATCTCATGAGAAGCCATTTCAACGAAATGGAAAATTCACGTTCTTCGGACGAAAACAAAGAACATTCCAATGATCCTCCCAGTGGTTCGGTCAAGAACCGAAATTCAGACTCTCTAGTTCATCGTTCAAGATTTGGACGCATCATCAAACCGATAGTTAAGTGGAAAATTTGAGTTCCAGCTGAACCCCTGAAACTCAAAGGTGGGAGGATGTCGGGATTTGGAACTTATTTCATATTCCTTTCATCCACCACCTGTCAGGAAAAAAAAACTATTGCGCAATGAAAAACAAGAAACTCTTTTTTACTCTCTTACGTAAAGTTGCGGCGCATGCGTCGAACTTTTTTATTTGACTGAGAACATTTTTTGTTTATTAATTTCAATTCTCTTTTTTTCTGTTTTGTAGTTCAGTTAGAAGTTTTGTAGAACAAAGATGTAATAGTGAAAGTGTCACGGCCATTTGTAAATATTATTGTTGTGTGTGTCTTTTTGTGATTCGTGTTCGTCTTTATTAAAAAGTATGAAAATGAAGAAGATTATTGTTTTTGAGTTAAAGTGGTCTTCAATATTTACGCTGCTGTAGAAGGCTTAGAAGATTTGGACACCCGATACCCCGACTTTCTCGTAGAATTGGAATTTAGGAGGTAAGAATTTTTATGTCTTACCTAATTTTTATGATATGATTTTATAGAATCAATGTGTATGTTGATAATTCTTTGTGTGGCAGCTCTTGCTGTGATTATCTGATTTAGGCAGTCGGAGTTGTCACAATGGGGACCTTATTTATGGACAGATAATACCTTGTATGCAACACAATAGATAGCAACAACATGCCGATGGTTGTAATTCACACGAATGTTGCAATAAAATCAAAGTATTGAAGTATAGCGATATTGCGCAGAATTTGCTACAAATAGACTCGGAAATAGTCAAGGTAAGTTTTTTTATATACAATTTATCATCACATAGCATGTAATGATAGAAATTTTTTACAATATTTCAATTAGGTTTTTATTTAAAGTATAAAACATATCTGTCCTCATATGAGGACAGTTTGCACTAAAGTAAACAAAACACATTTTTGTTTACTACCTTTATTTACTTTTGAAATACATTTTATAAATAATACAATGATTACTGATGACAATACAGATGAATATATAAAAATTCGACCGATTTTGACAAAATTGCATGAGACATTTCATAAAGCTGCCTATAATGAGGAATATCAAAGTGTGGATGAGATGATGATTATATTCAAAGGAAAAGCATCTATAAAACAATACTTACCTAAGACGCCGCACAAATTGGGATACAAAATGTGATGTAGTGCTGGTGTATCTGATTCCATTTATTCTTTTGAATTGTTTCAAGATGCAACTGGTAACATCTGATTGTGGTGCATTTGTTGATGTCATACTTCGTTTGACTCATCGTTTGCATCAGACAAACTGCAAAATATATGCAGATAATTGCTTTTCCAGATTACCATTGATTTTAAAACTAAAACCACCGGGAATTTGGTATGTTATGACTATAAGAATTAACAGGCTGATCGGTGCAGAAAAGCAGCTAAAATCAATAAAACAACTGAAGAATGAAGGGAGGGGTAGTAGTTCGATTGTTTTATCTTCGGATAATATAAGTATCACCCGATGGATCGATAATACATCGGTTTATACAATCTCTTCGTACTATGGAAAGGTACCTGAAGGCCAAGTAACACATTTCACTACAATGGAAAAGAAAAGTTATTTCTATCAAGTGTCCACATTGTATGTCTAATTATAATAAGGATACGGGTGGGATTGACCTTATGGACTCTCTCATAGCCCTCTATCGTAATGATTTCAGAAAAAAGAGGTGGTACATGTGTATTTTTTATCACCTTATAAATGCCACCGTTGTGAACGCTGGGATTCTATGGAAATCAGAAAACACCAAAAGCATAGACCGGCCGAAATTCAAAACTTCATTTGAAATGAGTTTGATATATAAGGGTACAGATGCGATAAATAAAAATAAAAGAGCCCTCTGAAAAATAACCAGCAATAAAACATAGGAATTAGATGGAGGAAAGCATTATCCGAAGAAAAATGAAGCAAAGTTTGCCAACCACTTTAGAGGTAAAAATTGCAAATGTAAAACACGATACATTTGTGGAACATGCGCTGTACCTGTATGTCCAGAATGTATAGAATCATTTTATTATATACTGAATAAATCATATGAAACGTATGCAGATATGTGATCATTGAATCATATTGTCCCCAGATTTGAAGACAGTACGAATGTACCTCTTGACGCACAATGTCCTCAAATGAGGATGTATGAATATACTTATAAATAATGTATAAAAATTTCCGATAAAATTATTTTCATGATAAACTGCTCTCATTTATCACAAAAAAATATTGTTTGATTTTTTTTACTCCATAGAAAATAATTCATGCATGAGAGGGTTAATCTGGTCTGACAGTCTGGTCTTTGCAAGCGCTTTTAAATTATTTAAAAATACTACGCATTATTTAATATTTACATTAATAAGCACATTTTATGCCGCAATGAATCAAATAAACCAATGTAGAATACAGAATTATCGTTTGTTTGGAATGATAACATATGACGTTTCAAAATGGAGAAAACAATGTGATCCTTTTAGATCCAAACATATTCAATTCGATATGACTACATCAATATACACATTTTTGAGCACTTCATTTTTTCAGTAAAAAACTCACAGAGTTATGATACTTTCCATTTTATGAAAAGTCGATGCTTTCAAAGATTAAAACAATGTTTTTCTAGTTTTAATGTAATTCTACTCAATGATTTCATTTAATGATAATGGCGGGCCATGAGTTAACTATAAGGCTTATGCTATGGTGCCATATCTTTGATGGGTTGCATTGTATGTTTTGCATGTCAAAATTCATATTTGTTTAAAAAAAAGCTCTAAATTATACAAGTTATAAATTTATTCCAATGATTTTGAAATGTACTATTGGGAGAATCAATAATAAAAACCCAAGTTACTTGAATGCTTTTGTAGCAAATAACATGAAACTCTTACAGGTTTTTATTTTATCAGGCCTCACATCTTCAAAATGCAGAATATCTTATCTCTTCAAAAAAAAAAAAAAAAAAAAAAAAAGTAGGATAAGGAAAAATTAATGTTGCAAGCTGTTTTTTCTTTCAAGATACATAAGAAAAACAATAAGTTTTGGGGAAAACACGATGAAATGTAAGATTTATAGTGAAATTTTCTGCCGTTTATAGAATGCCCTTAATAGACCAGGAGGCGGCAGCACAGACAATCAAATCATCGAGTTCAGAGATGAAAATCTAGGATTCGTTAAAACTCGATTCGCGTATTAAAACGTAATCGGTTTCCCAAGTCGTATCTTGTTTGAAAACACCTAAATATCCTATTTTAGCGGGTAACTCATAAATTTACCATCATGTTTTACTGCTCCCAATCCTACATGTTTTCATACTTTTGAGTACAGGAAAGTGCAATATTACACCTACGATTCAACCGCTAACATCGGATTTTTATGTGTTTTCCACCAAGATGTGACATGGAAGACCGAATGCGTTTTAATATGCGAATCAAGATTTAACTAATCCTAGATTTTCATCCGCGATCTGGATGAGGTGATTGTCCATGCTGTCGCCTTCCGAGCTATAAGTTTCTCCAGTAACAAAGTATGTTCACGATTATTAATTCTTTAAATCTTGTGCAGAGTGCTAGGTGTGAGCTGCGGTGATGTAAAATGGTGCCTTTTTAATTTTCATACATGTTCTATCAGATCTAAATCCGGATAACATTCAGAAAACTTTATCCACTGAATTTCTTCACCCTCAAGATATTCAGCCACTTGTACAGCGCGGCAGGGATGAGCATTATCATCCATTAAAAAGAATTTATTAAGGATTGCACAAATATAAAACTGGATATAACAACCAAGAACCTAATCTCTATATTTCAACATTTATGGTTGAACATTTCGAAATATGTATGCTAGTACGGCCATTCAATTTATTGACGTTCGTAGCAATGACTCCTCGACTATTGTACCTTTGACGGATGTTTTCAGGCTTACAGAACATCTGAAATCAAAATTGAAAAAGTAAAAACTAGCCCCGTTGTGGATCGTCCTTAGCTATCCTATGCAACAAAAAAATCATGTAAAATATTAAAATTTGAGCGAGATATTTGAAAAGAACGCCTCCTTAGACTTAACATTATCATCCGGGTCTTTTTCAGCGACTAAATGGCGTCTTATGATGCACTTTTAAGTTATTTAGAGTCTCACGTATGCGAATCTGAACATAGTTGTCTGTCCTCATATTTTGCATACTCAACTACCTCCAGCGCCTGCACTAATTTACAATATGTAATGTGGAGATTCTATGTATGATCATTTCATGTATATATCTGCAACAGAAATTATATGACTTATCATTTATTTCTGAGCGTTCGCGCAAGTAGCAAAAACACAGTTTTGAGAAAATAGCAGACAGAATTTAAAATTAATTGGTATCTTTGTTATTGTACGCATTTTCAATTACAGAATGACCCTGTTCTAATTTGGATATTTTCATGCGGTTAGTTTTTTTCGATTCAGAATTGTACACTTTTTAAAAAGTTTTGTTTGAAAGTTTACAGGTCGTAAATCCCCGTAATGTGTACTGTAATTTTTGATATATTTATTTATTGCTGTTACACTGTGCAAAATATATATATGGGTGATTCTCAAAATAGGGGACAATTTATGTCTTTCGGCATACAAAAAAAATTGAGAGGTTTTCTGTCATGTTTTTACATTTAGATATGTTTGTCTTAATATTATTCATTATTTGCACTCAAGAATTACTCATTTTTTAGTTAAAAGCACATTAAAATAACAGAATAAATGTTCAAAATGTCATTAGCATGGATGTCCACAGCAGCTGTGCCTTGTGTATACTAGCATTTTTCAAGAGTTAATATCATGTTTATAAAATAAAACAAACGTTATTCTTTCTTTAAACTAATCAAGGAGAGGATTTATCCAATAAATTTCTTTTTAAAAATAACATTATAGTATATAAAAAAAGAATTAAAGTTTGTCCTCCATATTCTATTTTCAAAACAAGATCATACTATTACAGCTGGTTATTAATCAAAATTTCATTTTCACATATGACAATAGTTTGAAAATATAAAGTTTCTCCATGGCAACAAGTAGCCATTTTATCCCAGCCTGAAAATAGAAGCATGTATTGTATTTTAAGAATATAAGTTGAATATTAGGGGAGTACATCAATTGTATGTCATTAGAATGGATAATAATTTTCATGTTTATTTTATAGTTAAAATTTTTATTTTACTTATTTGCATAGAACTTTTGTGTTTTAAAAAGCCTCAGAAAGGACTATTGCATTGTGATTATATTATGGCTCATAATCTTATTTAAATTAAAATTTGTCATTAGCATGGACAAATATCAGTGTCATTAACATGGTTTTTCTGTTCATGCTAAAGACTCCTATGTGCATAAATGTAACCAGTGCTTATATTGTATGCTTTATAAAGTTTAATTTTACATATAAATTTAGGTATTACATTTATTATCCCTAAAATATGCATTAAATCTGTCAGAAAATCACTAACACAGCTTCTTGCATTGTTAGTGTCAGAATGTTGCTCATGTAAACAAAGTTTGCTCTTTGGTAATGATTTTATTCTCCTTATATGTATATATGTAAAAATGGAAACCATTTGCTGAAAAGGAAGGCTAATAAATATAGAAAAAATTATTTAAACAGGAAGAAAATAAAAATTTCTTAATATATTTATTCCATGCAATTTGTTTTGTCATTAGCATGGCTCAAAAAATACTAATTATTTTTTTTAAAGTTAATTTTTAAATATTTAGCTCTGCTGACTACATGTAAAGTATACCTAATACTATATTAACAACACCTATTTTTTTAAGATTTCACTTTTGAAATCGTCCCCTATTTTGAGAATCACCCATATATATATATATATACATATATAATCTTAGTAATCTAAATTTACCGAAATGTGTTATGCTTATGAAAATTTTATAAGTACACTGTACAAGAAAATGATGTCAATCTACAAAACTTGAGACATCTGTAACTTTACAAAAAGATTTACTAAAATTTTGGTAATTTTACTAAAATTTTATCTGTAATCCTCGTTACCTTTATTTAAAAAGTTTTGGGAATACATTAATCCAAAAAAAAAAAAAAATCTTTGTAACCTTCAATTTATTTATTTTTTTTTTATTCAAAGTGCAAATCTGTATTTGTTACGAGAATTTTTATTGTTGCCATCGCATAAAAAGTTCTTGGAGTATAATTCTATTAGAAAAAATTTTGTAATTTTCAAAAATTGTTTTACAGTGTAGCGTTCCTTTATTTCAATTAAGATTTACTGCGCTTTTCGCGGTGAATGTCAACCGGAAGCATCGGTAAGAACATGCTACAAACTTGGAAAAAATGCATAACCGATGCACGGTACACATTTTTGTTAAGAAAGAATATTTTTATTCATATACTAAAAGACATTTTTATGTACCCTCTGAGCGACTTGCAAATGTGCAAAATTGTAATGTTGTTTTCTCTTGTTTGTTGTTGTCTGTTGTAGATGCTCTAAAAATATGATTCTTTCAACATTGTGTAAAAAACTTACAGTAGAACCCCGCTAATTCGGACTCCGTTAATCCGGATCTGCGGATAATCCGGATCGGTTTGGTAATTTTTTTTTCACGTTTAAGAAGCGATATGCTAATTTCCATAGCATTAACTTGTTTCATCGTCGTATTCTGAATAATAAAAATAATTTTCTGAAAACTTTACGGAAGAATACCTTAAGTTTTCTTATTTAAACTCTTATTTAAACTATACCCAAAGAACTACTTATGCTCAAGCGGATGCGTGACCGTACGGCTTGCAAAATGTATCGAAAACTGGCACAGCAGAAAGTTACAAACTTTTTTATTACAAAGTATACATTTTTATTGTCTGTAAATATTCAATAAGTTTAATATAAAGGTGATTTTCTGAAAGTATGTTTTATATTATTTCATTTTTTTCTAATTATCCGGATAATCCGGATTGGGTCTGGTCCCAATTAATCCGAATTATCGGGGTTTTACTGTAATTACAAACATGAATGTAATCCTTGAGAGTATTAATCATTCTAAAATGTTTTGAAAATTCATTAAAACTATAGAATTATATTATCTTAAATATTGTTTATATTGCAGCGAAACCTGCAGCTTAGTGAACGGAATATTACGTTCCAAACACTTAGAGGGTTAAAAGAAATCGTAAAAAAGTTATAATTATACTTGAACATAATGTTTAATTTGCTCGCTTTCGCAAATATCATTTTTACGAATACGTTTGTATTTCGTTCTGAGACATGTCTCCTAAAATTTTAAAATTTCAGCGCTGTCTTAATGCACATGAAAAAAAAAATAGTTTCGCCCAGTATGTGAGAAAATGACTTTAAAAATCAGATTAAGTAGAACTTTTCAGCTATTTACAGAGAAATTTTTCCAGGAATTTTCTGCGTCGAAAAATTTCCTAATTTAATTAAAAGCGAAATTTTTCAGTCGTGGAAGTCTTTTGAGGTTTTTAAAATTTACGGATATTTTTCCCAAGGGGAAAAAGAAACCTGAGATAACTGGAAAAGTTGAAAGTTTCGCATAATCAATTGCCATTAAATTTTTTTACTCGGTAATATCGTTTGTGTCGTAATACTTTATCTCAATTTGAAGTTATAGAAGTGAATAAGTAAAATTTAAATGTTAATTGAATGAATATGACCGGATTTAAATCAATAAGATCAAAAATTTAGACATGAAATGGTTTCGTTTGCGGTAGATAATAAATGATTCGTTTGCGGTTTTCACGAAAACTATTCTTTATGTCAGTATTGCCTTGAAAATAAATTATAAAGATACATTTCAAAAAACGTCGATAGAGAGCGCTTTAGACTTTGGAGTAACGTACAACTATTTTTACCGTTATTTTTTCATCTCATTAATTTTTTTAGAAGTTTAGACATAAACTTAAATTTTAAGCTCAAAATCTGTGGCTAAATAGCGCAAACTGAACTGTGTTCAATGGGAGTGAGTAGGTTCAAATTTTAAATGATTATAAAACACAGAAAAATTGGTCAATTGATTTGCGGTTTTCACTTAAATTATTCTTTATGTCAGTATTTGTCTTGAAAATAAATTATACAGATAAATTTCAAAAAACGTCCATAGAGAGCGCTTTAGACTTTGGAGTAACGTACAACTATTTTTACCGTTATTTTTTCATCTCATTAATTTTTTAGAAGCTTAGACATAAACTTAAATTTTGAGCTGAAAATCTGAATCGTCGAGAGTGGTTAAGTAGCGAAAAATTGAGCTGTGTTCGTAGGGTGGGCAGGGTAATATTTCAACTCCTGAACACAGTTCAGTTTTCACTTCTTAACTCCTCCCAACAATTCAGAATTTGAGCTTAAAATTTAAGGCAAAGCTTTTGCAAGCATTTAATTAGATACAAAAAATAACAGTTAAAAATTGTTGTTGGTTACTCTAAAGTTGAAGGCGCCCTCTACCAGAATTTTTTGAAATTTATCTTTAAAATTTATTTTCAAAGAAATACTGGCACAAAGAATGGTTTTAGAGAAAACCGCAAACAAATCGACCATTTTTTTCCGTTTTGTATAATCATTTGAAATTTGAACCTTCCCACCCCCATTGAACACAGTTCAGTTAGCGCTGCTTAACCACTCTCAACGATTCAGATTTTCAGCACAAAATTTAAGTTTATGTCTAAGCTTCAAAAAAATTTAATGAGATGCAAAAAAATAACGGTAAAAAATAGTTATACGTTACTCCAAAGTCTAAAGCGCCCTCTATCGACATTTTTTGAAATTTATCTTTCTAATTTATTTTCAAGACAATACTGACATAAAACATAGTTTTAGTGAAAACCGAAAATCAATTGACCAATTATTCTGTTTTTTATAATTATTTGAATTTTGAACCTACTCTCTCCCATTAAACACAGTTCAGTTTGCGCTACTTAACCACAGATTTTGAGCTCAAATTTTAAGTTTATGTCTAAACTTCTAAAAAAAATTATGAAATGCAAAAAATAACGGTAAAAGATAGTTATTCGTTACTCCAAAGTCTAAAGCGCCCTCTATCGGCATTTTTTGAAATTTATCTTTATAATTTATTTTTAAGACAATACTGACATAAAGAATGTTTTTCGTGAAAGCCGCAAACGAATCAACCAATTTTTCCGTTTTTTATAATCATTTCAAATTTTGGACCCTAAACTTTGATGGCGCCTATCTCCTTCGGAAGACGTTTGGGACCCTTAGTTTCCCATTTAATATTATTTATCTTGATGTGTACTATCACTCCTTAAAGTTTTGCCCAGTAGTTTAGATACACCCTGTATATATTACCGTATTTACTCGTGTATAAGGCGCACTTTTTTCCAAAAATATAGGGCAAAACTCGTAGGTGCGCCCTATACACGGAATAATTTTTTACTGTTGGATGCAGTCAAATGATGTACATATGAAACAAGAAATTATTCAAAGAAGATATTAAAACTGGGAAAATGTTACTTAATTGAAGTAATACTGAATATTTATTTCATTCCTTGCAGTTTTTCATACAACAGAGCTAATGACATTATCTAAACGCTAATTAACAATTCTCTTCACCATCACTCATTCCTATTTCCCGTCATTCTCTTACAACCCGAAGTCTACAAATGCATTTTAGTCTTGTTTTCTGGTATGGTGTGATGTTTGTTTCGGCTTTTATTTTACTTAAATTAATTTAGTCATTCTTCATTAGCGTATCAAATTTATGGTGCGCGTTATACACGAGATTTTAAGAAATCGCCATTTTTACTTCTAAAGTTGGGGTGCGCCTTATATACGCGTGCACCCTATACACGAGTAAATACGATATATTATTCATATATTTTTTTTAATTTCGGATTTTCAGAAAATATGGATTTTTGAATTTTATTTAAATAATTTGATTTGAACATTTTTAATTTGATTACAATAAAAAACTTCTTTTTCTAATTATTTTAAAATTAATTTTTTTGGTGCTACCATCTATGTAAGAATTGAATAACTATAAATTAATAATTTGGATTTATTAATTAAATGATAAGTTATTTTGAAAGAAATATTAAACGAAGCCCTCTGTGCGATCTGCGATCACAATTACCCACTTGTTCAGATCATTGGGACAGTTAAATATCTCGCTTTTTTTTATTCTCAAAATGCATAAAATTCGTTACCACCGTAATCACTTTTATAGCATGTGCATGTGCTTCGTACTTACAAAACTAATAAATAAAGAAAAAAAGCAGTGAAATCATAATCCTCAGAAGAAACAAGAATCACAAAAATCATGTATTTCACTGCGGTTACAGTGACAGTGACCCCCTTCTATATTGCTTTGTGTCCGATAAGGCGCAACACTAGGCACAGAAAAAGACCCGCATGATAATGTAAAGTCTATGGGGGCGTTTTTTTTTAAATATTTCGCTCAAATTTTAATATTTTTACATGATTTTTTGTACAAGATAGCTGAAGGCGATCCACAACCGGTCTAGTTTTTACCTTTTTCAGTTTTGGTTTCAGATTAAAAAAAAATTACTTTAACTTTCGAAACCGCTTTAAATCGTTTCTGAAATTGAAACTATCGTAATATAAAAAATATATAAGTAAAATCGAAAAAGCATAGCTGCCAACTTTTACGCATTTTTCCTACCACAAAAATTTTATAGCAAACATTGTCTTATTTAATCGTCGAAATATTATGATTAAACAAATGGGAAATCTCTGTACAATTTTAGTGGTAGCAAAAATGCGTAAAAGTTGGCAGCTATGGAAAAAGTAAAAACTAGGCCGGCTGTGGATCGTCCTCAGCTATCTTGGGCAAAAAATCATATAAAAATATTATAATTTGAGGGAGATGTTTCAAAAGAACGCTCCCATAGACTTTACATTATCATCCTGGTCTTTTTCTGTGCCTAATGTGAGGCCATAACAACGACAAAAAATCAAAATAAGATGTTGTTTGTCGCGTTCGTTTGGTTGGCGACGAGATTTTTGTTGTTCGTGAACTGAATTTCTGTTCTAGTGAGAATTCTGTTCTAGTAGTTCTGTCCGAGTGAAATTTCGCTCGATTTTTTTTTTTCAGAAAGCGAATTGTTTAACAACTGGTGCGGTCGAGAAGAGCGGTTTAACGTTATACTCGTAGACAAAAGTATTCATATTTCGAAATCATTCTTTTTAAACTATTTAAAAGCGGTTCTTTAAAATGCGAACGAATAATTATGATCATCCTTTCTGACTTCGATCATACTTCAGCTCTTGTAGTAGCACCCTAAAATGTATTATCCTAAAGAATAAAGATTCATTCTTTTGAAATACATGGCCTTTTTTCACTTTTGTGGCAGTTTTATGCAGTGCAATATATATATATATATTTTTAAATGTTCTTTCTACTCATATTGAAAATTATCTTTTTAAATAGATGTGTGCTCTCTTTTCTTTATTTTTTGTTTACTCTTTCCTTGAATAATTTTTCCGTTTTCTATTTGAGATTTTCATGGCCCCTATGCATTTAAACATATTCCTAATAACGTGCAATGTCTTGAAAAGAGGACAGGGGAGATGTAACATATTTTAACATCTATTTGAATTATTTTTAAACAAATCTGTCTAAGTCAGGGGTTCGGTAGAGACCCACTAATGGGTCGTGGCGGATGCTCTGGTGGGTCGCCGATCTATTGAGATTTCTCACAAAAATATATCGTTTGTTTCATCGATTTAAAAAACATAACAATTTCAACAGCACATAATATTTGTAGAACCAAATATATATATATATATATATATCTTCGAATATATAGATTAAATAACATTAAAACTACATTAATAGTCAAAGGAAATTTACTGTATTGTACTTTTAATTCCTTTATTTGATAATAAAAATCATTTTAAATAACCATTTCTAACAACCAAATATCTTTGTAAAATCCATTTGTATTATGGTTCTTATTACCGACAGTAAAAGCCCACATTTACTAGCTTCAGTTATCGACTGTATTGTCAATTTGAACCATTAATCCCCATTAAATAACGTTTAGTACCATTTATTTGATTTCTACTTAAGCTGATATATTCTTGGGAATAATAGTTATTTTGACAAGTAGTTTTGGCTCTGGCTCCATAATTTATTTTTTCAAATTGGTCTATGTTATATTTTTTCTTATTCTGTGCTCAGTAAGCATTTTGTATTTCAATTTATTCTGTTGTTCGCAAAAGCGCAAGCTGTCTTTTGGGATTTGTACTGCGTTTGTTTTATTACAAACGATGCAGAAAGAGAAATTATCTTTTAACTGAAAAAAAAAATGTCATTTCCGAATATCAAATTGTAGAGCTTTGCATAATTTATTTGAATGTTTAATTTCAAAAATGCATGTAGAAATATTTACAGATATTTGTTTAATAAAGTAATAAATTGTAAAATTTCAGACTTCGATATTAATGATAGGTTTTTCTTTCTTTATAAAATTGTCTGTGGGGACTGATTTTTGGAATAATAATAAATGATAAAGTACTTTAATTATCGTAGATAAATATACCAAAAGCTTTAATATGGGAAGCAAATAGCAAAATTGTTAAAAATATAGAGATAGATAGATAAAATAAATAAAATACTTTTTTCTTTATATGTAGACGAGCTGATCCACCCGGCGTTGTCCAGGACCATAGATGTTTTCGAACAAATTGCGAATATTTAAAATCTCCATTCATACTAAAATATAAAAAAAAATTATCGAAAATATTTTAAATTTTAGAATATTTTTCATTTTATCTGAGTGAACATAGGTATATATTTCTGTTACGAAAACCATGTTTTGGAAGTATAAAGAAATATAATCGATGATTTTAGCTCTTTTGATCCACAAAAATAATGCAATAATTGAATTATTTTAAAATTCTTTTCTTCAGTGAGACCTACTCCATGCAAAATCTTCTGAGGAAAAAAGGAGTAATTACCTACTTTTTTGGATGGTGTCATGAATGGATTTTGAAGATCGATTGTAAATCAATCAGGGAAAACATAACCATAAAAACAGAAAAAATTAACAAATGCAT
Source organism: Maratus speculifer (assembly GCA_964019185.1). Classification (NCBI taxonomy): domain Eukaryota; kingdom Metazoa; phylum Arthropoda; class Arachnida; order Araneae; family Salticidae; genus Maratus; species Maratus speculifer. The sequence continues at coordinate 59,361,716 of OZ025299.1, read as the reverse complement.
CTGTAATTTGTTACTATCATTCAGCCGTGAAATGTAGTCGTTAAATTCCATATTTACATTTGGCTCATTGGCTGGCTGCTTCGTTGCCGCAGATTGTTCGCTAGCTGCAAATAGCCTCTAACCTGGCTATTTCGTTGGCGTGGATTGGTGGAAAGCTGCAAATATCTTCTTACCCAGTAAATTTTAATTGAAAAATATATAAATTTAAATTTGAAAATCCGTAGTGAAGTGCACTTTCCGGTGTTAGCATCCACACATGAAAAAAATTTCAGAGACCTGGGTGTTATAATTTCGGCATCATCCTCGACATCGGCAGGCAGACAGACAAACATCTTTTATTTTATATATATAGATGGAAGCAAGCGTATTAAAATTAAAAAATTAACAAGTAAACTTTTAATTTTTGGATTTATGAATTGGGTTGTTCTCTTACAATCCATTAAAGGGTCTCAGTACCTTATTGTATCACTGATACTGCAGTTTAGTATCATGTCACATTTTATTCTTTTTATTCCTAGAAAACGGAAATGCATAAAATTTTTACCAGGAATTAGTTACTATTTAAGTGCATTCCTAAATATATAAATACGTAGCACTATAGTCGTTGTTCAGTCCGTCTGTCTCTTCGCATATAACAGAGCAAATAAAAAAAAGATTGCCCAGTTAAACTGATGGCATTGAGCTCACAGGCTACACATGCTAATTGTACATTACAGCCTTATATTTTCAAGGGTTAATTTCGTTCAAAAACAAATTAAGGATGGGGGAGGGGGGAGGTCCCTCCATTTCCTCGTTATATACTTAATCATTGAACCCATTAAACTAATCAGAGATATGCTTTATCATATAAAAAATCTATATCCAAAATTCAGAGAAAATTGGAAAATTCATAATAATAAAAACTCATTTATATAATTTAAGAGGAGCTATCCCATCTTATATACTTAATCATAAAGCTTCCAAAACTATTCAGCGATTCACCTTATCAGAAGGAACCTGGGAGGGGCATTAGCCCCCGTTTCCCCTCTTATACATATCGAATGAACTCCAAAAACTAATCAGGAAAGCATCTTAACAGAATATAGGGTAACATCCCCAGTAATTGGCACATTAAGAATTTGTCTTTAAACTTACTTAAATTTTCATTACAAAGGAATAAGCTATTTACTTGGAAATATTTTTAAATCAAAGAATGCATATCTGTGCATCTATTTTGCCCACTAAAAGCAAAATTTACTGTAGATGAAGATGCCATATTTCAGGTTTTTGAGAGTAAGAAATCAGCATATTAATCTGAAATGTGAACACTTTAAAACAATACAATATACTTACATTAATACCCAGTAATTGTCATGCTCTCCCCAGTAATTGTCATATGAAGCTTTAATGGATTCCAATTACTGATAAAATTTATATTTTCAAATAAAAACAAAATTAGTCTATAATTTTAAAAGTACTTCCAAAGTAAATGGTTTCTCAAATTCCTTGCGTATTCCTTGTAATTGGAATAGGTGCCAATTACTCGGAACTAGCAAAATTGAAGCACCATTAATTGGCAACTACCATTAATTCAGAAATCCAAATATTTGTGTCGAAAATACTTTTACACAATTAAAGTAACCCTTTTTAACTAAACAAAACTGTTGTCAAATAAAATTTAAAATATATTATAAATCAGATAATAATGAATTGAAAAGCATGCCTTCCTTAAGCCAAAGAACAAGAATTTGCAACAAAATGGCTAATTTGGTTCAAGCCAAATTTGTTTCTCTTTCCTAGGCTCTATTGTCATCTTGTAAAATAAATCAAAGTTATAATCTTTAACGTAAATGAGCATATAACTGATATATGGTCTTGAATTTTTAAAAAACTGGATATAAATCTTTTTTTAGGACATGTTTGTAAAATGTGCCAATCACTGGTGTATGCCAATTACTGGGGGTGTTACCCTACATATATCCAAAATTTCAAGTAAATCGAATATTTTTATCATGAGTTATCGCGTTACGCACATACGCACATGCAGAACGGACGGGCACATAAGCTCCCAGGCTTTGATAGCCTGTGAGCTAAAAACTACAGAACCGAATCGTTTGAAATTTAAAATATATAATTGTTCCATAATTTTGTCTTCAAAAATTTCAGGAAAATTGGATGTATAGTTTAATTACAGAGGCAATCAGAAGCATTTCATTGCATTACGGTCAATGGGAAAAAATAGCTTCAAATGCATTTTAATGATGTTATACTCTTTCGAACATAATAGAATTGATATGCCTCTATGAAGTATATACTAAAATAAACATTCTGCACAATGTGTGTTGCAAAGAATATTTTTTATTAATTTACAGGACTACATAAATGTATTCCATTACATAATGGTATAAGGCGAAGCACTGTTTGGGGCGCTTTTTAATACTATTAAACTGTTTCACATTTTATGAGAATCGTATAAGTTGCTGAGGTTTTCTACAAGTTACTTTCTATCTAATAGACAGCAGATAGTATTTACAGGGACACACAAAAGATTTCCGCCACTATACTGTATCCGACGTACTGTATTCTAGTACACCAAGATCTGAATATTTTTAAAACTTCATTATACTGCGAACGCATCACATTTGCTGCGCTTGACGGGCAATTTCCAACTTCTTTAATGTTTAATGTTTATAAAAAATTTAAAGTTTCTTTTGAATTAGCATCCATTGTGTGAAAGAGCCATTTATAAAAGGTATTGATTGTAAGAGTTCCAAATAATGTTGATAATGATTTAAACTAATGTAACTTGAACATTTACTTGATCTTTAAAAAATTAAAAATTTTATATTTTAATTTAAATTTACATTATAATTTTTTTAAAGGCATTCTTTTGTTGAAAAAAATGCTAATTTTAAATAACAAATACAATTATAATGCTAATTTTGAAGTATAAGTTATTCCTAGAAACAAATGAATGTACCTGCCTTATGCAAAATGTTTTATCCCTTTTTGGAAATATTGCGCGCAATGAATACAATTCAAAAAATATTTTTTAATCAAAATTAAACATTAAAAAAAGTATCATTTGTAGACTAACAGTGGTTAAAATTTTATTCATTTGTAACTTATAGGAAATCGGAAATAAAATTAAATGTGAAATGATAAGAGTTAAAAAATTCAGTGCAAAATTCACCTTGTTTACTAATTAAATTCATAAAAATACATGTAAATGCAAATATATTTCTTAAAAGGTAATATATAGTATCCATTTCAAGAGAGATAATAATGATTTTATGCACATAAGTAGGACATTAAGAAAAATTCAAAAGAGGTCGAAAGAACACGATGCAGATTTTAAATTGAGCAGATTATACATCGCGCTTGCAAGATTAGCACAAACTCAGACTATAGAAATCGTTTAAATATTATTTCATACAACTAGTCACCTTGAAGATGTTATAAGAGAATCCATCGAAGTACATAATGATGCACTCGCCTAAGATATGCACGCAATCTGGAGAAATTAAATACATGATAGCTAAACCTGCGGGTTTGAAAATATCTTCAATAGCTTCTCTATTTCTCACCTTATACTCCGTACTCCCTTGATTTGATTTGGCATTGCTTTGAGGCTATGGCTGTCTCCTCGATTGATCCATTATACGCAGAAACAGAGACAATACAGAACAGTTTTTATTACACATATCCGTTACATATATTTTATTACACTACAAAGGGACAACACACCATCCATGTCCGTACCCGGATTCGAACCAGGACCCTTCTGTGTGGCAGCAGCTGCAGCTATTGACCACGCTACTGGGGCGGCTCCGTACTCCCTTGGAATAAATTGAACTGTTTCGGAGGAAGTTTGGTGACGCAAAACGAAAAGTTTAAGTGTTTTTAGGTTTTTTTTTTTTTTTTTTTTTTTTTTTCACTGATGAGGACCGCATAAGTGTCGGTCGAAAACGTTTTAGATTTTTTTAATAGACTTGAATGTATTTTTAAGTGCTTTTATATGTTTTTATACGCCTTTTAAGCAATATATATGCATTTACACGTATTTTTATGAATTTAATGTGAAATGATGTTCAATTGCACCTTCAGTGAAATATAAGACTCCTGAGACCTTTAAATAACTTATTTACAATTTTAATGTAAAAATTAAATAATAATAATCATAGCAAACGCGGTAGCGTTTGGTATAATATGTTTAAGAAATAGAAAGTGCGAACGTCTTTTTGAAATTTCTGGCGAACCAGTTGACGTACGACAGTGATTTTTTTTTAAAACAATAGAACTCGACGAGACGAATAAAATGATAGCATTCAAAAAATTATTGCAGTTTACTGTAGTTTTTTATTTAACTTTTAACGAAAAAATTAAGACGAAAAGTTCAACAAGCGATAGCTAGCGATCTTATGGATGGATTAACTTCGTTTTTGGCTTATTTCTATCGTCTTGATAAAACTTAGTACAGTTTTTTTTTCATCTTTGTATTTTTGACGGTACCTGAGAAAATCGAATTTTTGTCTTAAACCTCCAGTTGAATATTACTTTTTTCTGTTGCGATTGTAGTTTTTTTAATTCATTGCCACTAAATTTAATATAAAAATTGTAATGTAGTATCATAATTCATTGAAATTAAACAAATCACGTGAAAAACATGGTTATTTGTTTTTATTGCGAAGCTTTCAATTTCAGTTCTTTAAATAATAAAGTTGTAAACGCACTGTCATTTTTTTTTCGACTCCATGATTATTTTTTCAAATAGCATGCATTTTACATGACAATGGAATGATTTTCTCGAGTACCCTAACATTTTGAATTTTATTAGCAGGAAAAAAAATGGAGAAAACACAAACACATCGGAAAAAACTACCTAGGAGAACCAAAATTTCTATTCAGGAACTAAATGTAAGCTTTTTAAATTAGTAAATCAAAAATTTCACATTCTGTCCATATCTTAAATACCATTCAATTGATTTTAAATAACGATGTGATGTCAAATACGCATCAGGGTACCTAACTGATATGATAGCCGGGCTATTGTTGTTTATTAAAAAATAACTTTTTATTTACCTTTATTTAACATTGTTAAATTTTATAAATTATTTCATTCTATGGTTATTACTTAAACTTTTCAGTACCACTTGATTATCCTGTCGACCAATTTCACCAAATTGTACAAATCATCCATTTAATCACCAAGTTATGCATATTGGCGGAATTTTTATTTTAAGTAACGAAAGAAGAAATAAATTAGTAAAACATCAATAAAAGTACAAATAAAAAGTCGAATTCAAAATCACATTATGACATAACATACATGGGTAACCTATTTAGTAAACTGAATGCAACATTTATGATAATCCGTTATTGGCATTTAACTTTGTTTATTGGCAAAAACTACGTAACCGAATCTTTTGAAATTTAAAAAATATATTTATTGCATAATTTTGTCGAGTCATTTCAAAGTTTATGAAAATCGGATGCATAGATCAATTACAGGGACAATCAAAAGTATTCTGTTACATTACGGTCAATGGAAAAAAAAGTTTCAAATAAATTTTAATCGTTTGAAATTTCAAATATATAATTTTTAGATAATTTTGTCATGTCACTTCAAATTTTATGAAAATCGGATACATAGATCAATTACAGGGACAATCAAAAGTATTCCATTACATGACGGTTAATAGGAAAAAATAGTTTCAAGTACATTTTAATGCTGTTAAACTCTTTCGAATATAATAGAATTGACATGAACCTATGAAGTATATATATATCATAGCAAACGCGGTAGAGTTTGGTATAATATGTTTAAGAGATAGAAAATGCGAACGTCTTTTTGAAATTTCTGGCGAACCAGTTGACGTACGACAGTGATTTTGTTTTCAAAAGATAGAACTCGACGAGACGAATAAAATGAAATTAAAAAAACATAAAAAAAAAATCACAGTTTACTGTAGTTTTTTATTTAACTTTTAACGAAAAAATGAAGATGAAAAATTCAACAAGCAATAGCAACAAGCAATATTATGGGTGGATTAACTTCGTTTTTGGTTTATTTTTATCGTCTTGATAAAACTTTGAACAGTTTTTTTTTCATCTTTGTATGTTTGATGGTTTCTGAGAAAATCGAATTTATGTCTTAAACCTCCAGTTGAATATTGTCTTTTGCTGTTGCGATTGTAGTTTTTTTTATTCATTGCCACCAAGTTTAATGTAAAAAGTGTCATGTATGTATAGTAATTCATTCAAATTAAACAAATCACGTGAAAAACATGGTTATTGGTTTTTATTGCGAAGCTTTTAGTTTCAGTTCTTTAAATAATAAAGTTATAAACGCAGTGTTTTTTTTTTTTTTTTTTTTTTTTTTGAATTCATGGTTAATTTTTCAAATAACATGCATTTTATATGACCATGGGGTGATTTTCTCGAGTGTCCTAACATTTTGAATTTTAGTAGTAGAAAAAATGGGAAAAAACAAGTACATCGGAAAAAAAGTATCTGGGAAAACCAAAATTTCTTTTCAGGAACTAAATGTAAGATTTTTTAATTATGATTATATAACGTCCTAATTTACATAAGGAAAAGATATAGAATAAAACAAAAACTTCACATTCTGTCCATATCTTAAATAGCATTCAATTGATTTTAAATTGGGATGTGATGTCAAATACGCATTAGGGTACCTAATTGGCACGAAAATTTTGTTATTTTGTCTGATATGATAACCGGGCTAATGTTTATTAAAAATATATATTTATTTACCTTTATTTAATTTTGTTAAATTTTATAAATCATTTCATTCTGTTGTTATTAATTAAACTTTTCAATACTACTTGATTATCCTGTCGACCAATTTCGCCAAATTGCGCAAATCATCAATTTATTCACCATGTAATTCATATTGGCATAAGTTTTATTTTAAATAACGAAAGAAGAAATAAATTAGTAAAACATTAATAAAAGTACAAATAAAAAGTTGAATTCAAAATCACATTATAGCGTAACAAACATGGGTAACCTATTTAATGTAAACTGGATGTAACATTTATGATAATCCGTTATTGGCATTTAATTTTATAATTTGGTGAAAATTTTTTGGTGGAAGTAAATTATCACCGGTTTTTAGTCATTGTTATTTTCTTTTGATAATAATAGAAAATAGTTAATAGAGATACTACTTGGCTATCCCGTGGACCAAAAAACCATCACCAAACTATATTATTATATGCCAATAATGGATGATCGCGAATGTCGCATCCAATGACATTAAATACGACGCACATGCTTAAAACGCCATTAAGGGATTTTTATTTCGACTTTTTATTTGTATTTTTTATTAAGATTCTACAAATTTTTTTGTGTGTTATTTAAAATGAAAATTATGTCTATATGTATAATTTCGCTATGAGTTTGGCAATTTGTATAGTTTGGCGAAATTGGTCGACGGGCTAACTAAGTAGTACCTTAATATATATGCATGTAATTGAAGTTTGAAAACTAAGCTTTTGCGAAATTGGCGTCAGAAGAATATCGCCCAATGTCGTGCATATATGGCATCTGTGCCAAGAAAGCATCAAATGAAAAAGCACATGGTGATGCAAAAAACTTTTGTGATGGTGTGAAGTGAATGTAACATTTACGATCAGCAATTATTGGCATTTAAAAGTATTTTGCTTGAGATATTGTCGAAAAAGCATTGCAAAGATGTACTTTCCCTCTCCCTTCCATTTCCAAATGTACTAAATTAAAAATTATGGAAAAAAAAATCAGAGTTTACTTAAAACTGTGCATACAAATTATAGTAATTATCCAAATTTTTCTAATAGAAATTCTCAATTTTCCGATTTTAACAAACGCTATTTTAAAATTAAAATTTGATCGGCTAAATCGCCAAGTTGCATAATGATCATCGCCACTGAATATATAAATAATGCCATATTTGCAAATTTATCGGTCAAAAAACAGTGGAACCTTGGTTTACGGCCGCCTCTGTTTTTGACAAGTTCGGTTTATGACCAACTTCAGTGTTCAAAATTTTACTCTTTCGGGGTAGGATAACTCGATTCGCGACCAAAGCTGTCGAATAGTACAGTTGGGAACCCTCACATAACTCTTGTTATAAGTCAAGTAAAGTGCGCGTATCAGAGTGCTTTGTGACCTTCAGTACAGAAAAAAATTTAACTTATTGTTTTAATTTTAATCAGTTTTGCGAAATTTTTAGCCTTTATCATGACTTCTAAGAAGGAAAAAGCGTTTAGTGATAGCAGTAGTAAGAAGCTTAAGCGAATTACTGATCAATTATGAAAAGAAGTAGTGACAAAACTTAAGAACGATGATAGTGTAATCAAAATAGCTAAAGAATACGGTGTAGATGAACCGTCGATTACTCCGATTATAAAGAACTAGTCGGATGTGGCAACCCTAAAACTATTTTCTATCTCATGCATTAAATGAGTCAAAATTCATTATTACATTGCCAAAGTCAAATGACAATCATATGCTCACCGTGAGGATTCTAAAGGCATAAAATTCCAAACATTAATTTTTGAAATTTGGAATAGGACTGTTGCGGATATCGGGAAAAATACAGCATATATGCGACACTTGTTGGAAGATTTACCCAAAACACGCAATCAGCAATAATATAAATCAAAGTGTGCTTAAATCTCAAGTTTGATGAAAATTTGTGCATTAATTCCTGCGATAGAGATATTGTGGTAATCGGAACAATTCAGCATAGTAGCGCCATGTGTTTGGTTATTGAAACCAAAACGTAAACAAAGCCAATTCATATAAAGATTAACTGAATTTGAAGTTTGATGAAAATCCGTGCGTTAATTCTCGAGATAGAACTATTGCAAAAATAATGAAAAATGCAACACGGTTAAGCCATCTGTTGAACGATTTAAATGAAAATGTAAACAGCAAACAGCATCAATTTATATCAGAGATTACCTGAATGTAATTTTTTTTAATCCCATGCATTAGTTCTTGGATAAAGCGCCAAAAAAATTTATATCACTTACAGAAAGTCAGGTACAAAAATGGATTATGATCGTGAACTGAGGTTCCACTGTATATTATATAAAAATTTAATTACAGCTGGTGATTTCAATGTCAATTTTACAAATAATACTAAAAATGAATTTTCAGTATATTTTCATCCTTGGTTTGGCGCAAATCTATAAAGGCTGTATTTCGAGCGACTTTCTCCAAAGAAGATAATTTAACCAATAATTTTCCTGAAAATGTCCAAATAATGTCCTGAATAATGTCCTGAAAATGTTTTTCTACAAAATATGTATTATCTAAAATTAATTGAATCTGTCGATTTCTGTACGAACAAATTAAAATTAATTTCGTTTTTTCACCTTTTTTGTTCATTGATTAAATAGTTCAATATTGAGCGAAATAAGAAAAAGTACTGGGAATATTTTAAAGCAACTGAGGTTTTCTTATATTCAATATATAATTATCAAAAAATTTAAATGACTAGTATTAAAAAATGCTCTGACGAGCACCAAAAAGGTTAATATGTTTTAAAGTATGAAAAAGTGTTTGACAAGAGCTTCTAATTGAGAATGAGAAAGGACAAGGGGTCCCTTCTTGGCTGCAATTCACTGTCAATGCCAAATTTGAAAAATCATATTTGCGCTTTTTCCATATAAAAGAAATCTGTCACTGTTACGATAAAATTGTGTAGTGTAAAGGCATAATTAGAAAAGACACCACGTGATTAAACATGAATGTAAAGCAAAATAGGGCCAAAAACCATAGTTCCCGCAGCCAGTGTTGAATTCAGACACTTTTCTCCGGGAGAAGACACAATAGAGTTCTAAGGAAATTATACTTTTTTACCATTAAAAACACAAAATCTAAATTTTATTGGGGGGGAGCATTTGATAACTTCGGGAGGGAATGCCCCCCCCCGGTCCACCTCCTGCATTCAACACTGCCTGCAGCGTATCACATTTACGTAGTCCCACCACAAACTGTCGCAGTTTAAAACAGCACAGAAATCTGATTTGTAGTGCAGTTGCAGTGCAGAGTCAACAATGCAGTTAACATGTAAAGCACGATTGAAAGTTTTACTAAAAAATAAAGATAGAAAGTTTTACGCAATTTTTTTTTATATGGAAAAAGCGCAAATATGATTTTTTCAAATTTGGCATTGACAGTGAATTGCAGCCAAGAAGGGACCCCTTGTCCTTTCTCATTCTCAATTAGAAGCTCTTGTCAAACACTTTTTCATACTTTAAAACATATTAACCTTTTTGGTGCTCGTCAGAGCATTTTTTAATACTAGTAATAATAATAATCAAGAAAGCCTATACAAAACATGATGTACATAAATTAAGTTCCATGTATGTTTATAATTATTTTTAACTTTTGTGGCATATTTTTACTTTTTGAAAATTACTAAAAATGTTATTTATTTTCAAAAATTGTTGAAGAAAAAATAATAAAAGCAAAAAAAAAAAAAAAAAAAAAAAAAAAAAAAATCCCAATAAATCGTAAATATTTTTATAAGCTATTAAACTTTAATGTTCATTTTACGGTTTGTCCTCCTGAGATCTGGTATCCATTAAAATGGATATTTTACTTTCTCCTTCTTTTGCGTTAAACTTCATTGTAGCGAGCTAAAACTAAACTGACATTGTAAAGCATGAATCAGAAATAAACATTCAGTTTTTGGAATTTGGCAGCAGTCACTACTTTGTTTACAAAATGGCGCAATAGGTGGCCGAGCCAGCGGCTTGGTTGGTAGCGTCAGCTCCTCCCACACCGCTGGACCCTGGTTCGAGTCCAGCTAGCGGCATGGGTGTCTTGTGTTGTCCCTGTGATAATGGATGTACCGGATATTCTGTAATAAAGTGTTCTATGTGGTTTCTTGTGATCATTGGAGGTTATGCCGGCGAATAGCTGTAGCGTCTACCTCAAAGCATGTAAAATGTAAAATGCAATAGGTGGATTAAGTTGGAATTCGACGCTCTGCTGGTAAGTTTTGGTTTTTTTATGTTATTTTAATTTGTTTTAACCTTTTATTGCGATTTTTATAGTTGTTAGATCTATACTTTTTGACTTAGCTTATTTTTTGTTGAAATTTTTTGTTGGGGCTTAATTCATCTATTGTGTCGTTAGGCTTGAAGAATTAGAAAGTAAATATTTGAATTACTTTAACACTAATTATTTTTACAAATAACAATTTTTTCATTCTTAATAGTAATAAACAAATATGGTTGATATATATTCGATATAATTATTTAATATTCTATAGGAACAACAGCATTAGAAGCATTGAAATAATGGCAAATATTGATTTGTCCGGTATTGAACTTGGTTATTCTAGTGATGAGGATTTTGAAACATTGGACGAAACAAATATAGAAATGAGTGATTCTAATAAAACAGATGTTGAATAAAGAACATAAATTTGCAACAACAGTAAGAGGTGAAAAAAAAACGGAACACTGTTTATATGGAAGAGATCTTTGTAGTAACTTATTAAAAATATTTTTATTTAACGTGTTAGGTTGGGTGAGTGCAAAAGTTCATGCGGAGTTTGAGAGTAAAAGTCACACAGTGATTAGGCAAACAAAGTTCGTTATTCAATCAATGATATATGCTCCATCGTTTTCTATAATCTGTTTCCAATGTTCTGGCAGCATACGGATGCCCAGATCATAAAATTTGCGCTGCTTAGATTCGAAGAATGAAGACACGACTTTTTTTAAGGCATCCAAAGAGTCGTGTTTTTTTTCCATTTAAATGATTTTGCAATGATCAGAATAAATGATAATCAGATGATGCAATATCAGAGGAAAACGGTGGATGAGTTAAGATATCCCATTTCAGGCTGCTCTGTTTGTGCAACGTTTCTTTCGAAACGTGTGGTCTGGCGTCGTCATGATGAAAGACTACACACTTACTATTTGGCAAAATTGGACGTTTCTGTTTGATTTCTCGATTGAGACTGGTTAATTGGCGACAGTACTTGACTGAATCAATCATTTGGCCAGCGGGGAAAAACTCAAAATAAAATAAGCCCTTGCAATCCCACCAAACACAGAGCATCACCTTCATCGGGTACAAACTGGCCTTTGCCATCGCGTCATCATGATGCTCACATTGCTGAACATTGTTGTAAAGGACCCATTTCTCATCGCCCGTCACTAATTGATTCAAAAACGGCTCATTTTTGAGCCGCCCGAGTAAAGAAACTTCAGCAGAAATTCGCTCGATTTAGTTCCTTTCGGTCAGCAAATGGGGCACCCATATATCGAGCTCCAAATCGAATCTTATATTTTTTTTAACGCCGAAAAGTGGTTGATCGGTGAACGTTAAGTGCTGTAGCAACTTCCTCTATTGAAATTCGTGGAGTATTTTTAACTAAAGTACGCACAATATCGACATCAATGTATGAAGGTTGACCGGATTGTGGTCCATCTTCAAGGTTAAACTCTTCGCAGCGAAATATCGCAAATCATTTTTCCACAGTTCGTTTAGTTGGTGCTTGATCTTGATAAACCTCTTAATTGTTTTTTACGGCTTCTGCAACGTTTATTCCCCTCCGAAACTTGTAAAGCATAGCATGCCGTAAATGCACCTTTCCGACACTCATTTTGAAAGTAAACTTTCTCAAAGCAGTTTCTACTTACGCAAATTATTTTGTTTGAAATAAAAGCTGCACACGTCATCTTTCCAACGACATGTCTTACGTAGGTGGCAGTATTAATGATAACACTTTAAGCCGTTTCTAACTACATCTATTGCACCTCCGCACGAACTTTTGCACTCAACCAATATAACTTGTGTATGATTTGAAGATAAAATTTACAGTAAATGGTCAAATGCGTTTATTAATCGCTCTCAGAGGATTCCGTACAATTGATATATGAATCATTAATTGTATTATTAAAAAAATCGTTGCTAAAAGAATAATAAGACTTTTTAAAAAATATACAATGTAGAGTTGAGTATAACTAATTATATAAGAAAAATTATAAATGAGCATATCATAAAGGTTCAAAGTAGGTTGTGTTTTTGACGGCCAATTATCAACACGATTGATATAGGCCATAATGGGAGGGTGCCCTCCACCGGGGTCTTTCTAACGGAAACTAACTCGTATTTAAGATAGGAATTCCAAAGTTCGAAGGAAACCACGGAAAACTCAGAACGAATAGGCCGACGGCCGCGATTTGAACCCAGCACCTGCCATCTATCAGTTTTGAGAGCAGAATTTTTATTTTTACAATGTAGCTAAAACAAAACACTTGTTCAAAGTTTAAACGCACTGAGTGCCCTTCAAAAGGAGGTCGAAAAGTTACAACGCCACCTTAGTCTGTACGGCGTTTTTCTAAATAAATTTTTTATTAACTTTTAAAGACACGCGATGCGTATATTGAGAGATCCACTCAATACAAACAGGATGCGAATCCCATCGTACGCCAATGATTAATTATAATTAAATTAGTCTGTTTTTAACAATTTGACTTTTATCGCTTTTGTACTGGTACTGGGCATTGCATTATGTAAATATATCATTGAAATTGTTATCTAGGCTTGAAAAGCTGATGAAATATAGAGTACGCCGCCGCTGTTATTATGTCATCCAAACCGTCCGTATTTTTAAGGTGTCATCTCAGCTAATTACCGACGATTTTTTTTGGAAATCATTATCAATAAAGATTATACATGTATACTTCTGAAATGATAGGTACCTCCTGATCCCCTCAACAATTTTTAAATGCTCACAAATCGAAATTTGTGTTAACTGAAAAATGCACTTTTCTCAAAAACTATGTAATCTAAGGTTAATCGCTATAGTTTTCCTGCAAGTTTTTTAATTAACGTCTACTAACTCTAATTTTATGATAATATTAGTTTCAGGAGATTCTGAAATAGATATCGAGACATGTTTTTCATTACCTTCACAACAAAGTCTCTGAAAATATAATACCTAGAATTTAAAAAAAAAAAAAAATGTGTTTTTGTGTTCAAGGTTACGAAGCCTTTCACACAATATCCCACACAATACACAAAGGAAAGAGGTTTTTTTTTCAAGTAACATGATTAGCACCCCCCCCCCCTCCCGATATTTTTCCTAAATAAGTTTATGGATTTTCAATAATATGTAAATGTGTGGGTCAATAGTCTTTATTACTCCCCCCCCAATTTGAACTTTCCGCGTTTCATAGTTTGCGAGTAAAATGGCTGTGACGGACACACACAGAAGCGATTTTATAATGATGTTTATGAATTTTCAATAATATGTAAATGTGTGGGTCAGTAGTCTATTACTTCCCCCAATTTGAACTTTCCACGTTTCATAATTTGCGAGTAAAATGGCTGTGACGGACACACACAGGAGCGATTTTATAATGATGTTTATGGATTTTCAATAAAATGTAAATGTGTGGGTCAGTAGTCTATTACTTCCCCCAATTTGAACTTTCCACGTTTCATAGTTTGCGAGTAAAATGGCTGTGACGGACCACACACAGAAGCGGTTTTATAATGTTTTTTTTTTTTTTTTTTTTTTTTTACTTTTTAAGTACGGAATCCCAAAAACAACAAGTCTAATCATTATAAATTGCATTAGTAGATATTGTTTAGTTTGGAACTTACTTAATATTATAAAATAAAAATTTATTAACACTAATTCATTGTTTATTTTCTTTCAGATATTTTTTATATATTCCAGATGCGCCTGAAGTCATTCAACAATTTGAACAGTATGCGCAGCAACCTTCAATTATAAACCTGATGAATACTTTTTAAATTATATAAATGATGATAAAATTTGCAGATTGTACTAATAGAATCTGTGTACTGAAAAATAGAAATTCTGATTTATCTCTTATATTGTTGGGCCTTTATAGAAATATATCTTTCGGTATTTGCAGAAATAGATCATTAGGAATTCGCTTAGGCTTCGTTGTTTAATGGTACGTGAAGGTGGACATTTCTTACTGTTGGCAAAGTTTAGGACTCCACAATTAACAAGCACTGGCCCAATCATTAGGTGCCGTTGGGGTAAATCACTTTTACATTAAATCTCATAGTTGTCCAGCGATGTAGACGATGATGAATTAAAAAGTTTCAAGTGTCCATGACAAAAAAAAAATAAATAAATAAATAAATAAATAAACTACGCGATACGACAAAAAAAATGTAAAGTGGTATTGTGTACCTTAATAGCATAGACTGTTAAAAATTTGCAGCAAAATGTCCCGTCACTCAACCATTTTTACGAAAAATGTCCTCATAACCATGCTTTAACTATATTCTGACCAGGGTTCTCGGTGTCACTCGCCATTGCGCCAGATTGCGATTAAATTATTCATTTGGCGAGTAAACACTCGATTAGATTCGCCAAATAGCTATTGCTCAATTTTTTCTTTTTTTTTCTTTTCTTTTTCGCTTTTCATACATATGCATATATACATATTTTTAATTTATACATATTTTTAAAATATTTGTTGCGGATAGTTGAAATTGATAAATTTCATTGTCGTATTTAGAAAAACTTAGGTTATTTTAGAACATATTGAAAAAAAAAAAAGAGGGCGGGTACATTAAAGGATTAAAGTTTTTTTTTTTTTTTTTTTTTTTTTTTTTTTTTTTTTTTTTTTGCTACACGGCGAATTTATTTTTCTAATACTTTTTTCATTTGGCGAATATTTTTTATTTTTAATTAGCCAAATTACTAACGTTAGTCAAATGTCAGCGAGAACACTAATTCTGACTATAATATGGTCAATAAAACGGTGAAATTAGAGATAAATTACGAATATGTAGCCCTTTTTCTATGAGGACTGTCAAATAATTGTCCAGTTTGTAGCAAAGTTTTAATAGCGTACCTAAAATTCGCGATGAATGGCCAGCTTCTACGAAAATTAAAATCTATAATGCAGTGCTGCACAACCCTTTTTGATTGAAAACCATTTGCAATCAGACTATTTAAATTTGCATTCTTCGATATTTTTAAAATAAACTTTCTGTCATTAAATAAGACATTTTATTTAATGTTAAAATAGTCAGCGGCCGGCCATCCTTATCATAAAGCGAAATAAATATAGTTTTAAAAAACTAAAACCCCGCTTTTTCAGTATAGGGTCATTCCATGTCAATTCAACCAGACCTTGTAACCCGACCCCCAGGGATTTTGATGAAACTTTGTGTACCCACTAATTCTATCATGAAATGATTCCATCAGAAATTTTTCCTTCCTAGAACTCATAGTTTGTGAGATATGGGGGGTCCAATCCTTGGGGTTTTCTCAAATCGCACATTTCTGAGTCTGTATTTTGAGATTGAAGTTCCATCTTCAAAAAATTGTTTCTCTGGATCTAAAATATGAATCATCTTAAAAATTTCACTGTAAAAATATAAATAGATGCAGATTTTAATAAAAAAATATTTAAAAAATTTACTTGTAATATTTAGGATAAAAAAAATTAGCCAAAGTTGAGAGTTATGGTTATTTTTCCAAATTTTTGTGACTTGACAAAAAAGGTTGTACACAAAAAGGCAAATTAAATTTCCAATTTCTTTTTGTTTTAAATAAAAGTTTACACTTTGGGCTTTCTATCTATGAAATAAAAAAGATGTGTTTCGCATGGCTTATGCAAAAAATTTGGGTACTTTCCAATTAGCCAGATGAGTGCTTTATTTTTATATATTACATATGCACACAAAAAAGCAAATGAAATTTCCCATTTCTTTTTGTTTTAAATAAAAGTTTACACTTTGGGCTTTCTATCTATGAAATAAAAATGATGTCTTTCGCATGGCTTATACAAAAATTTTGGGTACTTTCCAATTATCCGGATGCGTGTTTTATTTTTACATATGTACACATGTATAGATCTATATAAATGCAGATGTATTATACATGTACATATATATGTATATATACAGTATATTGATATATATATGTATAAAACTGGTGCCCGTCTAACCGAAAAGTACCAAATTTTGCCTTGTTTTGAGAATCTGCACCAATTAAGAGGAAAAAAATCTGACTAAGTTTAGCTGTGGTACTTAAATAATTACTGGAATTTCTATGAGTTATTGAATTTAATGTTATTTGATGCATGTTTTTTTTTTAATTTTCAAAGTAAAGTTTAGGCTTTGTTTTTTCTGATTAAAAAAAATCTGACTGTAATATGTTTCCCCATTAAATTTAGTGAATGGTCCATTTATTTCATTTAGTTATTTAATAATGGGCATTTTTTGACAATCTAAAGAATCTCTTACTTTTATTTTCAATAATTAAACTCAAAACAGATTTTTTTTTGTACAGTATAAAATAGAAATTTTTTTCTTCTCATATTTCCATTCTTTTTTTCGAATGCTTATATATTAATTATTTGTGTTTAAAAAAATGTTCATAACCTTGTATTTCCTTTCCTTCGTTAATTTTAATCAGTTTAAATATTTATATTGGCAAGTTTAAATACACAAATGTTTAACAGAACTTGAATTTGTTTCTATAGTCTGAAAGATTTAATTGCACCTGCCTTGTATAAACACCTTCTGATAAAGGCAGGGTAATGCTCGTTAGTATGAAAGCAGATGTTTTGAAATCAAGTTAATCAAATTATTGCCATTCTGTTGTTTCTTATCATAGAAGAATGATTTAACTTTTACTGTGCTACAAAAAATACATTCTGATCGTTACATATTTTATAGTTTATGATATGTATAAATATTTTTTTTGCTTTATTGTTTTAATATGGAGCCTGATATTAAACCTTCTACTAGTCTTCAGGCTTGCAGTATTGTAATATTAACTGGTTTAGAATGTCACAAAACTAGCTATACAAATAACAGAGAAATAGACTACATTGATAATCTCTGTGATTCAGAAAAAGAACTTTTATTAGTTAGGACTATTGCATTAATAAAACAAAAATTAAGTGAAAACCGTTTGATTAATATATGTGAGCATCACAGAATTTCGCTCTTAATGAAATATGAATTATATAAATGTGGAGATCCATTTAAGCGGCATAAAAAGCAAGTGAAAAAAGCAATTAGGGCAATTAATAGAGATTTATATACGGACGAAAAAGTAAACCAAAGTTGAAAGTCATGATTATTTTTCCGAAATTTTGTGACTTTATGAAAAAGTCTCTACATGAAAAGGAAAATGAAATTTCCAATTTGTTTTTGCATCAAATAACATTAAATTCAATAACTCATAGAAACTCCAGTAATTATTTAAGTACCACAGCTAAACTTAGTCAGATTTTTTTCCCCCTTAATTAGTGCAGATTTTCAAAACGAGGCAAAATTTGGTACTTTTCGGTTAGACGGGCACCAGTGTTATATATATCAATATACTGTCTATATACATACATATGTACATGTATAATACATCTGTATTTATATAGATGTATACATATGTGCATATGTAAAAATAAACAAGCATCCGGCTAATTGGAAAGTACCCAAAATTTTTGTATAAACCATGTGAAAGACATAATTTTTATTTCACAGATAGAAAGCCCAAAGTGTAAACTTTTATTTTAAACAAAAAGAAATTGGAAATTTCATTTGCTTTTTTGTGTGCATATGTAATATGTAAAAATAAAGCACTTATCCGGCTAATTGGAAAGTACCCAAAATTTTTGCATAAGCCATGCGAAACACATCATTTTTATTTCATAGATAGAAAGCCCAAAGTGTAAACTTTTATTTAAAACAAAAAGAAATTGGAAATTTAATTTGCCTTTTTGTGTACAGCCTTTTTCGTGAAGTCACAAAAATTTGGAAAAATAACCATAATTCTCAACTTTGGCTGACTTTTTTTATCCTAAATATTAAAAGTAAATTTTTAAAATATTTTTTATTAAAATCTGCATCTTTTTACCTTTTTATAGTGATATTTATAGGATGATTCATGTTTTAGATCCAGAGAAACAATTTTTTGAAGATGGAACTGCAATCTCAGAATACACACTCAGAAATGTGCGATTTGAGAAAAACCTAAGAATTGGACCCCCCATATCTCTCAAACTATGAGGTCTGGGAAGGAAAAATTTCTGATGGAATCATTTCATGATAGAATTAATGTGCACACAAAGTTTCATCCAAATCCCTGGGGGTCGGGTTACAAATGGGGGAAAAATTGGTTGAATTGACGTGGAATGACCCTATATCAAAATAAAAAAAGTGAAAAATAATTCGTACTATAAGCTGAAAACGAAAATAGATGAAAAATACTATATTACTATAAAGTCATTGTTATTATAGAAATCAATTAATAAGCAATAAATAAATTATCGTGGAAAAAAAGCGTGGGGTGCTCCATCTACCATGCTCCATCTATCAGTTCTTAAGAAGCACCCCACGCTTTTTTTCCACGATAATTTATTTATTGCTTATTAATTGATTTCTATAATAACAATGATTTTATAGTAATATAGTATTTTTCATCTATTTTCGTTTTCAGCTCATAGTACGAATTATTCTTCACTTTTTTTAGTTTGATATACTTAAAAAGCGTGGTTTTTAGTTTTTTTAAACTATATTTATTTTTCACTTTTTAGTTTGATTACTTTAAAAGCGTGGTTTTTAGTTTTTTTAACTATATTTATATTTAATACAAAAACCAAATTAATCGGTTGGATAGTTTCAGAGTAATTGGTGAACATACATAGAAAAAAAATACATACGCGTCGAATTGATAACTTCCTCTTCCTTTTCTGAAGCCGGTTAAAAATAAAAATTGTAATACGGAATTTTTTTTTTAATTTTACATAGATGTAAATAATGTCAGGAGTAGGGTTCGAACCCACAATTTCTTTCGAAAAACAGAGCTTCAATCCGGCGCCTTAGACCACTCGGCCATGCTGTCTACACTCCATTCAGTGAACGTATTCAACACTTTTAATTAGCGAAAAATCACAAATTTTATTAGCTTTTGCCTAATTACTAAAAAAGTACTGAACCAATTTCGATGAAACTGAAGTGGTACCAATTCGAGAGCATCGTCTTTCATTTAACACCAAAACCAAATTGATCGGTTGCATGGTTTCGGAGTAATCGGTGAGCATACATAAAATAAGGAGAGTTACAAACTCAGAAACTCACAAGCTCACAAACTCACAAACTCACAAACATACAGGTGAAGCTAATAAAAGCGTGGTAAAAAAAGACATGAAAACAGATCGACAAATATATCATTTTTTATCATAATGATATTGAAAGGGGATCATATAACAAAAATGCCTTTTTTACAAAATAAAATATAATGAAAATCGGACCATGTCGGTTTAAAAAACATGTGTAGACATGCACTTATATATATATATACATACAAGGTGATTCAAAAGGGCATGTCTGAACAACACGTTTGGGTGTGTTAAGTCATGAGGAATACATAGAATTACATAGGAAATTTGTGTCGGAAACGCGATCTTGACAGTGCAATTGCATCATAAACGATACTCAAAGAAAGTAGAACAATGATTGTAAAACGCCATTTATTTTACAAAAAGTTAATAGAAGTACAAAATAGAAATGAAAAATGATACAACTCATAACAAGCGCTCAAAATGTGCCCCATTACCCGTGATGCATGTTTCACTTCGGCACCGCACGGTATAGTGAAAACATTACAATTGGTCCTGTACCTTGGCCACCACGATCCCTTTACCGGATTTCTACCTCTGGGGATATCTTAAATCTCTTTTGTATGAGACACCCGTTTCTAGAAGTTTGCGCGGGCCAGAATTTCCAGGCCCGGGCTCGGCCCGTTCTGGTCCAACACGATTTCTACTATTTCGAAAAAATTCAGATTTTTTTCATATAATTAAGATTTTTTTATGACTACTGCATGATTTACGGTATAGTTTACAGGAAATACACATTAGCAACTTTAATGATTACTTAGATTCTTAGACTTTCAACATTCAAATAAAGATTCATTAAAAAATTAATATGGCTTAGAATAAAAGAAAAAAAAAAGAAAGTTAAAACATCTTAACTTCTGAAGCTAAGTAGATTTATGAAATTTTTTCTATATCTTTTTATTAAAGATTTAAAATCAAATTTATTCTCAAGTCCAAACGAGCTACTTTCTGATACATTTAGGAATTCATTGTTGTCGGAAACGCATAGGATTAACAGATCCTTTTATTCAGAAACTATGTAATCGAATAGCGTTATCCATTTTTGGATACAAGTAATTTAAGAAAATACCGTCAAAGTTAATGTTTTCAATAGAATTTCAGGAAGCGACAGCATGGGAAGTGAGAAACATCTGCAACCATTTGACAAGAATCACTCATATCGCAAAAATTTATACGAGTGTCTTATTTACCAAAAATGAAAAACGCTATTCGATTTCAAATCTCTTCAGTAGTCAGGCTTGTCATACTTATACAGTTAAAAATTAGTCAGAAAATCTGTCAAACTTTCGAGTTGTGGAGAAGTGGATTTAAGAACCACCAACAAGTATATATCCAAAGATTACGTTAACATAAGTTTTTTATCGCTATTAATAATTTTACAAATCATGTTGTCTGCCCTACACATCTTGAGAACAATTGAGTCTATTTCCCGTCCGGCTGGTGTATAAGAAGGAAAGCAATGCAAACATGATCTCGGCCCGGCACGACTCTGTTAAAAAAATTAAGACCGGGTTACACACAATGTAACAGTCCGATACTGATCTCTACACTGTACACGTTACATTTCTGTATTGATGTTGTCAAACCAGTATCGGCTCATGACGCACATTTATACTTATTCTCGTTAAAGCCATATTCATAGGAAAAAACTCATATTTTATCGTCTCTGTCTAAGTATTTATAACGGGAGGATATAGCCGCTAAATTTTTTACCGGCCCGGCCCGTATGGTTAGTTAAATTTTTTTGCTGGCGTGTTTATTTTGTTTGTCGACCCGGCCCGTTGAAAATATTATTCTAACTCTGCCGGCCCGGGCCCGTGCAGACCTCTACCCGTTCCATCGGCATGGACTTCACTGAACTGATCGATGAAGTGTCGGGGTGACTCCTAATCAAATGGAGCTTGTTTACGATTGCATACGACGCCAACATGATGAATGAATCACGGCTAATGAGGCACATTTTGGGGATTTCTTATGAGTTGTAACATTTTTCATTTGTATTTTGCACTTCGATTAAGTTTTTTTTTAAGATAAAGGTTGTTTTACACTCTTTGTTATCTTTACTTTGTGTTACAGTCACGATGCATTTGCACTGTCAAGATCGCGTCTCCGACCCTCAATTCCTATGTAATTCTTGCGGATCATGACCTAACACAAGCACACGTGTTAATATATATATATACAGGGTGTTTCAAAAATGGCCGGTATATTTGAAAAATCAATAAAAACTAAACGGGCAGCGATAGAAATACACCATTTGCAGTCTGAAAAATCTAAAATACAATATTTTTCCACATATCCACCATGCACAGCAATAATATAAAAACAATAAAATTGCTTGCAGCGCCATCTGTTGTTGAAAATTTTAACTAATTTCGAAAGTTTATCTGCCTCAAAATTTACTGTTGTCCCAAGCATATTGCAACAAACGTTGTATTTCTATCTCTGCCCGTTTAATTTTTATTTATTTTTCAAATATACCGGTCATTTTTGAAACACCCTGTGTATAAATGAAATGAACAACATCTTTTATTGAATGTCGTTTAAAAATAGGTCTTTTTCAATGCATTTTTTACAGATATACTTTAAAAAATACATGCAAAATAATTCAAAAAGGCAAATTTGTATGTCTTATTTTTATTTATTTATTTGTTTGAGAAGAAATGGCGTGCGTTTTGAATTTCAATACATTAAATCTTATTTCACGTTATTTTTTCATTCACAAAAAAAATATGACTCTCAAATTTAGGCCAATCTTTTTGAATTATCATCTTGTTTAACAAAACAAATTAGCATTTAAAAGCCATAATAAAAACTCATAAGAATAGAAATAAATAACTGCAGAAAAAAAAGCTTTATTGTTATTTAAATTTTCTTTCAAAGAAAAGAAATTCGAGATAAAAGAAGTTTTGAGACTCATGGAGTAAAACCTTTATCAGAAAAACTTTTTTGCATGAAATGTCATCTTGTTCAAAGAAATCTTTTAGGAATAAACAAAAATATTTTCTACGGATATTCAGAATATTATTCAAAGGAGCAGTTGATTTTTTTTTTTTTTTTTTTTTTTTTTTTTTTTTTTGTAAAACTCTTTTAAATTTGGTATATTCTGTCCATTGAAAAATTATGTATTATAAAAATCAGACAAATTATCTGTATTACAGTTTAAAAAATGATAATCATTAGGTAATGCATCTTAAATAAAATGTTTCACTTTGAGCGAATTTATTTTTTCAATTAAGAAAAAGTATTTGAAAGTATTGTTTTTTTTTATGTTTTTTGCTCTTCTTAATTATAATATAAAGAATGTTATGCTTTTTACATTAACATCTAATTCTTCATCAATATTTTGTTTGTGCACATTTTTTGATATTATGTAACATTTCTTATTGAAAAATTATTAAACGGCAATTGGCACTTAGTATGCGCTTTTCAATTATTGCAAATGTATGAATAGCATTAATTACTTCAATAAAACTGTTGACGAATGATAAGAGTTTGAGTAGCCTAACACAGCCATACTCAACCTGCGGCCTGCAGACCGCATGTGAACTGGTGACAATTTATATGCGGCCCGGGGCACATACTCATTAATCAATATTTATACAATTAATTGAAATGCGCATAAAAAAGGATTTAGGATCTTCAGCGTCGTTTTATACATTTTCATGAGAAGATAATTATGCATAACAAGAAAAATTATAACTGAAAATTTTGTTAAAAACCGTTTCCTTAGTCAAAAGTTCTTTTTGCATGTAATTTTATTTGTCCTACAGTAATGTACACATTTTGTAATCTTCAATAATAACCAAGCATTATGCCAAATTTTATTCGGACTATATATTTTTGCAGTTATTATTATTATTATTTTTTTTTTTTTTTTAGGAAAAACATGGGTTTATTAATTAAAGAAAATATCTATGGAAATGCAGCATTTCTATAATATTACGTTTCATATCTATTATAATAATTACTTTTTTGGGTTGAATTTTTGTCGCAGGAAAATATTGGCACCGAAAACATTTTACAGTACATATATTTCAAAAGGCAAACTTCGCGACACATTTCTACGACATTTGCAATAATATATAGTTTATACTATAAAGTTTATTATTTGGAAGGGAGGGGGGGGGGGTAAAATATTTTGATAATATTTCTTCCGCGACAAACCTAGTGATAACATTAACTGTGTTACACTGCGTTGTTAGATTACTATTATCTTAATTAATTTTTAGGTAACTTTAGTAAAAAGACTACCTATAGCAGTCGTTACCATGGGACGAGTTTTCAAAAATTTCTTCATAACTTTTCATTATATAACCCCAGGAACCCAAAACTACTCCCATCAATGTTTATATATATATATATATACAGGGTGTTTCAGAAAGGACTCCCCAACTTTGAAATGAATACTTTAGAAAGAGTGAGAGATAGAAATGTGAAACAAGTTGAATGTTAGACAAACAGGTCTGGAATTTTTTATACATCAATTTAAAAAAATAGTTCCAATATCGGACACGAGAGAGCGCTGCAATCACAAAGCTGTGTCTTTGGAATATTTCCTGAAAGTGAGCTGTTTGAACTGAGATAAAAGTCATAATGGTTTCGAAATGGTTGCCTTTTTTCTGCAACAACATGACGCAACCTGAAGGTAAGGTTCGAAATCACTATTGCAATACTTCTACTGAAATGGATGCACATGCCTCATAGCTGAATTATTCAAGCTGTTCCAACGCTTGAGGATTTTTAGAATAAACAACGCCCTTCAAGTAACCCCACAAAAATATTTTTTACACGTGTCAGCAATGAAACAGACGCACGAATGAAGTTTCTGTACTTCGATAACAATTCTATACGATATACGTATAGAAATTATACTACGTATATACTATTACTAATTATTACGTATATACTATTGATACGTATAGAAATACGATTTACAACTCTTATTTGAACTTATACGAAATCGAACAAACACTATCGCTAAATATCGTCAAAAAAGTTATTGTTTCATTGTGTCCAAACTTTTGAGGCCCCGCCAGTGGCCGAGAGTTTTTAATCTCTCAACTGGTGGACGGCAGGTGTTGGGTTCGAACCCAATAAAGGCCGTCGGCCTAGCCGTTTGGAGTTTTCCTGGTTTTCTTTTAACCTTGCATAAATACGGGTTAGGTTCCCTTAGAAAAACCCCCACGAAAGGCACCCCCCCCCCCCTGGGCCTATATCTCTCGAGTAGATAATCGGCCGACATAAAATAAACCAAACCAAACCAAACTTTTGTAACACTTAATAGGTCACTTAAAAATTCTGTAACAAACTTTTTATTAAAGTTATAATAATGTGACTACACATTAATTTTGATATGATATACATGAATTGTTTTACGCATTCTCAAATGTCAATAACGCGTTTTTGTTTAGTTTTTCTTTAATTTTCAATTAATAATCACATTTTCTGGTTTTGCTTCAACTTTTCAGACAGACTTTATATCATAAAATGTTTAAAAATGGAACAGCAATCTCTAAGGAAAAAGAAACTTTTAAAGTTATTTTTCTCTAAACATAAATTTTAGTATTGTGCTTGTTCACTGAAACTTGAAAAACTCCCTACTATATTTTTATGTAAATTTTGTCATAACTTACATATAACCGTACTATAGCAAAATAAATAACTAAATAAATATTAGCATAAATCATTATTATTACCATATGTTAAGAAAAATAAATATTTTTTTTATATATAATAAACCTTTTAAGAAAAGTAAAATCTCTTATAACACACAACACATTATTTAACAACAAAAATTGAAGGTTGTATTAGAGTTTTAGTTTCAACTGTTTTAAATTGCGACATGTATGTTACGGAAGATTATTTATAAAAATATAGGCAATATATTTTTAAGTTATTGCATAGGCTATGCAAAAATTTATATTTCGAAAAAGTAAAATAATATTTTTCCCTATAGAAATAATTGTTTTCTTTTAGAAATTTCGCTGGTATCTTAATAAAAATTACGAATCATAGTACGGTTAATTGATTTTTCTGGATTCTAAAAAAATTACTTAAACAGGTTTGTTAAAGTTCCTGTACAGTTCCTAATGTAATTTATATGCATATAAAGAGAGTGAAGTATGTATATAAATATGAGTGCATATACTTTTTTATTCATGCGAATGAATACACTATGAATATAAGTGCATGAATATAAGTGGTACTTCGGTACTTGAACACCAGATTTCTAAAAGAATCGGAAACGAAATCAAATTTAATCAAAAGAACGGAATCAAATTTAATCAAAAAGTAGAATGAAAATATGTTTGATGAGTTTCCACTTCCCACATTAGTCACTGAATTTACTTGTTTCAAATAATACAATATATAGTACAATATAGTGAAATATAAAAACGCATTATAATGCTGTACATTACAGAACTGTAAACTGAAATGTTTGAAACTACACTGGTATGAAGACATTCAAGTGTCTGAAACGAAGTATTCAATTTTCAGACGTTTTAAAGTGTCCTAATTTTTAAGATTCGTGTATGCGTCTGAAATTCAGACATTTGAAGTGTTTGAATTGCGGCTATGTTCGTTCCTACTGGCAGCAGCCATTTTTACGACTTTTTACATATATATATACATATATATATATATATATATACACTGCTCAAAACAATTAAAGGATATTGCAGTTTTAGGTGGATTTTGTATCTGGGAAACTTTTTAGCTGATTGATACATGGTCGATAGACATAGTAGGTTATATGAGAATAAATTACACATGTTTGGCAGAAAAAAATGCATTTTATAGCGCATTTGTGTACAAAAGGAAAAAAACACAATTTGTGCATATGAGAAAAAAAGAATAAGAAAAGGTATTTTCTTCAAAGAAAATCATTTTCAGTAGGGGGTATGGTTTCCTCGGGCGGCCAGCAACGTTGAACACCTTTGAGGCATGGACTCAATGAGGCTATTAATGACGAGTTGGGGTATTCTGTCCCACTCTTCCAGAAGAGCTCTTTCCAGTTCTTGGAGAGTTTGTGGGGGTTGTTGGCGGCCAGAAACTCGTCTTCCTAGAGCATCCCAAACGTGCTCGATTGGATTCATGTCTGGAGAACACGCTGGCCATTCCATTCGAACGATTCCTTCCTCGAAAAGGAAATCCTCCACCAGGTTTGCATGATGTGACCTGCAGTTATCGTCCATTAAAATGAAGTTATCTCCGATTGCTGCGGCATAAGGGACTACAATAGGTCTGAGGATCTCATCCCTATATCGGCGACCAGTCAGAGCTCCATCTCGAATGATGTAGAGGTCAGTGCGCCCGTCAATGGAGATGCCACCATACACCAACACTCCTCCACCGCCAAATCTGACACTTTCGTGCACGAACGCAGGATTATTCCTACTGCCACGGTCCCTCCAGATGAAAATACGCCTATTATCCGGATGCACAGAAAAACGGAACTCGTCAGAAAACAGAATATTGCTCCATTCATTTCTCCTTCAGTTGACATGCTCGGTTGCCCACTCCCTGCGGTCGCGACGATGCCTTGATGTTAATCTAACACATACCATCGGTCGGCAAGCATACAGACCTACAGCATCGAGCCGGTTTCGGACAGTCTGACTTGAAATCGTGGTGCCTGTAGCCGAGCGAAGGTGTTGTTGGAGAAGAGTATAGCGTTCATGTTTCGGTGTCTCCGAGCTGTTAACGCTAAACACCGATCTTCATTGGGCGTTGTTGCCCGTCTACGACCTTGCCCTGATCTTCGGCCTGCACATCCACTCTCCAAAAAACGGTTCCAGATCCTGGAAATGACACTTTGTGACACTCCAATGGCTTGCGCTACTTCGGCTTGAGTTTGGCCGCCTTCTAACCTACCAACAATTCTCCAAGCTTCTGAATCTGTCAAATGACTTCGCTGAGGCATCGTACTCATCGAAACAAAGCAATCACTAAATGCCGATCATCCTTGTCTTCATTCTCTTTTATCCAGTTGAAAGTCAAATTTCATTCGCTGCTGCTGAAGTCATTCGCTGCTGCTGAGTGCTTTTGACGTCGAACTCAAATTTTGCATACTCCACAGTTTGAAAACCAGAAAAATTTGCATTTGTGATTCTCTTCTTCTATTTTCGGCAAAAAAAAATTTCGTTTATATCTTTATTTTATATAAAACTTCAAATATCCTTTAATTGTTTTGAGCAGTGTATATATATATATATATATATATATAAGCATTATAGATAGCCTTGTTTTACCACTTTCAATCCTGTGAAAATATTTTACTATAAAGCTGGGCTGCGTTTGTTAGAAAAGTAGAACATTAAAACATAGACTAGTTGGGCCATGTTTGCGACCTTCCTCTAAATTTAAAGGATTCAAAATTGTCTTCAGATGGTGTGCTGAAATATGGTGTGCAATTTTCCGAAAATTAATCATTTCAAACTCTTTTCACATGGTACTGATTGTAATCAATATTTTAAATTCTTAGATTTGGAGTAGAACAAGATTAAAAACAAAAAAAATATAAATTTATCCAAATGTAGTAAAATTTAACAATAGTAGTCACCTCGGAATCACGAAATTTGTCCGCTATGTTGAAGTATCTGCTTTTCTGAAATAACAACACACAACTGTTCGTGCATTGAATATTGAAAAATGTATTTACCAAATATAGCTGTGCTTTCTTTGGAAGTATCTGATGTTGAGGTTTTAATGTAAAACCTTTATAACAGACAACTCTATTTAGTGAGCACTCGCCTTTTGCAATCTGTAATTCATGCGAAAATGCCTAATTTATCTCAGAGAAGCAAACATCTTAGAACAGTGGATAACAAAGTTTTCAAACCATGATTGTATTAATCCCTTAATGGTCGCATTAAATTATGGTATAACAATTCAAATTCATTATTGCCGCCATTTTTTTGAAAAAAATATTCATCTTATTTAACAACAACTAAAATGATACCAGAATAAAACTAATTATACTATTTTATAAAACTGATGGGAATCAAACAATTCTAAATAAAAGCCGTGAAGCTTGCAGACCGTGAATATCTCGGACGCATTTTCAGAAAGAATCAAGTTTTGAGCACCAGCCTTGGCGAGATGTCGAAAGCGAGAACGTTCAGCTAGCTGCATTGCCAAACGCCAATCGTCGTATTGTTTTGATGTTTTAAACTATGTTTTAATCGTAAACAACGGTGGATAACATTTCCTCATATTATAGTCTTTGCTTGATAACATTTACGGAAAAACAAATGAACAATAAGCGCGATCTCTTTGCAGAAGGAAGGATTGCTGTCCGCTAGGCGTTTGACGTCACAAACAAGAAAGGGTGCGTAGCATCGACTTCATCTCCGCGCCAATCGTTGCTCGGGCGATAAGGTGCTCAAAACATAATATTTTCTGAAAATGCGTCTCGGACGCGACGATTAAGTGGTGAACCTGGGAGGACGCGTGCAGGGCCTAAAAGACCCAGAGTGCGTATGGTTTTTACAATTGTAATCACTAATTTTTTTAAAGTAATCTTCAACTTATTTTATCGCAAAATTTGTAAGAAGTGTCTCCGTCTAAATAAAGTGACTGTTATAATTTGTTTTTTTTTTTTTTTTTTTTTTTTGTGGCAAAGTTAAAATCATTCATACCTTGTGTAGCGCGCGTTCTCCCGGGTTAAGCGGAACATAATTTGAAAAGTTTTTCAGAACTACAGTCATTCAGGGTAACTTTAATCCGCATTTTCTCCATTTTCAGATTCCACACTCTTATTTTAACACCACCATATGCTATTTAGAACTACCAGGACCCGTCGTTTTGACGGCTTCCATATGAATATGTTTCGATTCAAACCAGAGATCTGGTTATGAAAGAAGTCTAAAAGATACAAAGAAGAAAAAAGTTAGATAATAAAGTTAAACTGTTTTAAAATCTGGTGTGAATATTTATAAAACTTGACTCAAATTTCTGGTGGTTGTAGTGTTAAGAATATTGTTGCAACTAGGGACATAAAAGAGAAGAAATGATCCTAAATTATTGTTATACTATCAAAAAATAAGGAATAATAATAATAAAAGCAATAAAATAAATTTTTAACCAAGTTGAAAGTTACTCAGTCATATAGGGTATCTTTGAACCATATGATAAATATCATCTGAAATAATTCATTATAAGAAAATGTATTATAGTTCGGAAAACTTTCCACCCAGCAAAATGTTTTCAGATAAGACCCCTAATTTGCATTTCCAAACATCACATTATTTGTATAATTTATTGCATTACAACAAATATTATGCATAAGTAAAGTGCAGGAAATAAAACATGAATATTTAGAAACAAAAATGAGTTGTTTATTGTTCATATAAAACATAAAAATGCAGTAAAAAAAATTATGTTTTAACTCAATAATATATCCATAATTACAGTAATACATAGTACTAATATTATTCAAATAAGAATAAAAAATGTCCAATGTATGAAATGCCAAATTTGAGTAGCTCCGTGCCGAATAACGCTTTTGAATAAATATGTTTTTTACGCATATTTGTGAAAATATTTATATGTTATATCTAATTTCCTATTTCGGCATATATATAAAATATACGTGCGAATATGGGGAATTTTTCACAGTAATACTATGAGTTAAACTGTGAAAATTTAAAAAGAGCATCATTACAGCAGTTAAGTGTTAATTGCAATTATTTTTGCAATTAGTTAACCCTTAATGTCTGTAGCAGGACTTGTTGTATAAATACTGTGAGCGGTCTTTGAGACCTCGTAGTTAAAAAATGAATGAATGGCTCTATTAACTCACAGGGTAGTGTTTCTGTAATAAAAATTAATTACAGGACTATTATGATTAAACTTAACGTAAAGGTATCTGGGGTAATAACGCCACGCTAAGGCTCTACCAATTTTCACGGCTCAGTTTTAGATTGTATTTTTCAAACAAATATATGATTTGATACAACAACTCATTGACTATCTACATAAAAAAATAATTTAACAGATATGTATTCATAAAATATAATGGCGTGATTTCTTGACCAATCCTATTTGGCGTTATTACCGACCTATATGGGTAATAACGTCATGCAAACAAAACTATGAAATAAGATGGAATAATTGCATGTAGATTGCCCAATTCTAAAAATACAAACTGCACAAACTTAGAAATTGACAAATTGCATTCTAAGCTATTGAAAATGTTCAATTTTATGTGAAAGTGTAAGAAAAATAAAGGTGTGGTGTGTGTGTGTGGGGGGGGGGGGGGTGAGGCAAAAGAATATCAGACCGTGAGCTTCTTTTTGCTTAAAAAGAACCGCTTAAATAGAATTATTAGAAACATTGCACAGTTTTAACTGTGTTTATTTGAATCAGTATTTAGGATGTAGCTCGGCCACTGTAAGGAATCAACCGGGGTATTAATGCCAAGGATTGGCGTTATTACCCCGTTATAGTTATTGCGCTGTACATTTTAAATTACAAATTATCTCAAGAAGATACCCAAAATCTTCAACAACATTTTGAAAGCCCATGAAATGTACTACAAATTTATGTAATTAACGAAGTATTTCCGGATAAAAAATATAGTCTTTGCATCACAAAACGTATCTCGCAAATTTTAGATCAAGGATTAATTTTAGTTGCTTGTAAAAACAATAAGACCTAAAAATGAAACAAATTAACTTGAAGCTGTTTTTTGCGATTTATATGACTCAAAAACCTTCTGCGCAGAGCACATGGGTGTCATTTACCAGATGATTTCATAATTATGCATAATATTAACACTTGGCGTTATTACCCCGCCTGGCGTTATTACCCCAGACCACCTTATTTAGAATCTCTAGCAATAGTTCCAGGCTCCGAGTGAAACAAAATTTCCCTTGTATTAATAGCTAAACGGGAAATTACGAGTTTAACTGTGAAAAATGAAAAATGTATTACTCTGAGAGACCGCCAACAGCAGTTAAGGGAATATTTTTAAAGCATAAGGACTTGGAATACAGTCAGTCATAAAAGTCTACATACACCCATCAAAATAGAATTTTCACCAAAACTACTTAAATTACAAGCTAAAAAGCATATTAGTCTATTATTCTAAGATGAAAGATGGTTCCGAATGCTTTCTAAAAGTTTTGAAATGATAATTACAAGTACAATTTGCATAATTACTACGATCAGCATGCCACAAATGTCTACATACACTTGATTGGCTGTTAACAAAATTTGCATGCATGAACCTCTTTCGTTTCCATTTTTCAATTTTAGCAGGCCTTGAAGTTTGGTTACACTGATCTTCATCTTCCAAGATAGCCGGGATATATAATTTATATGTAAACAGGTGTATATAGTATGTGATATATGAGTAAGGGAACAGGGACGTCCTTGAATTCTACAATCTGGTTGTACAATAAGAAACGATAGTAAATCTTATGGCAAAATTGCCGAAATTATAGTGGTCTGTGAGGCCTGTAACATTAGTTAAAAGTTAAATATAATATTTGTTCTCAAAACCCTGTGTCTCAAAGTATCTGTTAAAACCTCAATATCAGATACTTCCAAAGAAAGCACAGCTATATTTGGCAAATACATTTTTCAATATTCAATGCACGAACAGTTGTGTGTTGTTATTTCAGAAAAGTAGATACTTCAACATAGCGGACAAATTTCGTGATTCCGAGGTGACTACTATTGTTAAATTTTACTGCATTTGGATAAATTTATATATTTTTTTGTTTTGTTTTTAATCTTGTTCTACTCCAAATCTAGGATTTTAATACGAAATATGAAAAATACAATATAAACTTACCTCGTTGATTTTCTAAATGTCTCTACGTATTTACAGCAATCAACATGTCGCTATTAGGTGCACGCAGAAAACAAAGTCTTCGAAATGCGTGACATATTTTAAATTCTAATCCGAAAATTGGGCGCCTTTTTAACCGACTTCCATAAATTCAGTTTGATAGTTTTGGTTCTGAATCTCATAAGAAATGACATTAGTACATACATTGACAGGAATTGACATATATTGACAGTTCTATTTATGCATTGACAATTACAAGGCATATTTTTTTAATTTAAGAGTTGGAAAATATTAAGTGAAGTGCATATGCTGTTGATTGTAACAAAATTATTAAATAAATCCCTTAAACAAAACAAAGGAAACAAAAAAACAACATTATGTTCAAAAATGGGACTCCTGTCTGAAGTGAGCTGAGAACAATTAGGAAACCCAACTATTAGCAGCAGTCGCTATTGTCATCATTAAATTTCTTCAATTACATATTAGGTAACTTCTCTTTTCAAGTGGTTCATTTATATATATTCCATTTCTATATTTCTAACGAAATAATTTTTTCTTCTACTCAAATCTTCAACTCTAGATCCCTAACTGGTATTCTTCGGCTGCATGAAAATCTTCCTCACCTTTCCTCCCGGAGCCTTCCGTTTTAAGAAGAATACTATAAGTCTTATTTTGAGACTCATCTAAGCTTTCGAATTTATCTCAAAACTGCTTCTGTAAAAACAAAAAGACAATTTAAATCAATGTCTTGTTTCGCAAGTTCTTCTATATCTTTGCTCAAGCAATGAAGTTTCGAAGTTTTGTTTTCGTGTTACAAACAAGTTATATCAATATTAACTGCCATATTAGTCCCCACGTTGGATCCCAGATGTTAAATCTTTTAATTTGATTTAACCCTTTCGCGTCCGAATTATTTTTTATATTTTTAGAAAAAAATACTTGTATGTTATTAATATTAACACTAGCTATCCAAATAGATTAATTAGTATTTAACGAATCTTTCATTGTCTGAAACATAACAAATGTTGTAGTTTTGTGTAATATCCAATTCATATTCATGTGACAATAGGCCAAGGAAGAATTTTTGGAGATGTTTAGAAAAATTATATTGCAACAAGATTCAATTTATTTTACAAATTTCTCATACTTTTTGTGCTATATTACACGTGATTCTTTCAGGAAAGTAACTTTTATTTTTAATTTAAGGATTAAAATATATGTTTAAATTAAAAGAATCGCAAATGGTGCAAAGAAAATTAAACAAATAATAATTAGCATTATTATTACTAAATGCCTATACATAAATGAAGCCGTATAGTAAATGCATAGACATATACTAACATTACTCATGTAAATAGTAGCAAAAGTATTTCTTAAAACAAAATAATACTCCATTAAAAGACATGTACTATTAATAGTACACCAGACCCGAAAGGGTTATAATTCACGCTTAACATCAAATTGATTCAACAAAGAATTACTATTTAAGCAATGTCATAAGAGAAAATAAGCTTAAAAAACATGTAATTTTCAATCCACACTCACAAATACAAGTTAAACATTCAATAGCCTAATATAAACTCAAAACTTGATCACCCGATAACATTTTCATCAGAAATAATCCAACGTCCCTAAGCGGCCCACACGCTGATATTTGTCTGGAAGAAATAGTCAATAAATCTATTCAATAACAATTTAATGTCAAAATCTTGC
This sequence comes from Maratus speculifer, assembly GCA_964019185.1. NCBI lineage: Eukaryota > Metazoa > Arthropoda > Arachnida > Araneae > Salticidae > Maratus > Maratus speculifer. The sequence continues at coordinate 59,327,060 of OZ025299.1, read as the reverse complement.
TTAATGTTTTAGAAAACAGTTGTGCTTCATCTCTGGTCACTTTATTAGGCTTTGTTATTTGTATCTGTTTACTATTTGCAGATAACATCCAGAATTAATCCTCGAGATAAATCGGAATAAACATGCTATTGCAATCAACACACAGACGTTATTACCTCCACTTAATACCAAATTGTAAAGTGAAAAAAAATACTATACGTACCATAATTTATCCATTCAGACAAAAGTTAAAAATGAGCTCTCAAAATATCAGAAAAATCCAAGTAATTGAGCTGTTTTTAATCAAAATACCACAGAACACATAAAAACAATTAGTTCCTGTGATGATTGTATGCAGACTAGGAGGAAAGGCATTGCACTTATGACCTAACCCCCTGACCGCCAAGCAAAAGGGCAGAATTGTAATGTTGTTTTCTCCTTAATTTACTTTAAATGTTAATAAAAGAGTGATTTTCTAACATGGTATTACATTTTTGTTACGTATATGCTTATAAGCCTCGTAAGTATCAATTATAACTTAATTTCTTAAAACTGGATTATATTTGTAGATTTATATTAATTTAAATAAAGCTTCAATTGCAGTGAAACCTGCAGCCTGGTCTCCTGATCTGCTGATCTGCAGCTTGATATCCTGAACGGATATATCAGGTCTCGGCAGTGGGGAGGTTAAGAAAGACTACGGATATATCTCGTAGCACTTTGGAGAAAAAAACACGAAATAACCGGTTTTGCCCCGCTTTTTTCTACATCTAAAATATTTGTGTTTGTTATAGTATTGTTTGCTTCAATGTTAACTTTTTGCTTTATTGATAACGATAATATCATTATTATTACTATCACATTTGCATGAGATGTGGTAATCTATTTTTGTTACTTTTTTCGATATGATTATATGTAATGTTATTTATCATTTTCATAGTGTCACGTTTCTCCTTAATCTTTAAATAATTTGTTTTAAATATTACATTGTATTATACGGGTACTATTTCTATAATTTTAGAAAAGATCTCTAAACCACAACAAAATAACACGCAGTCACGTTGCTTAAAGTTCTTTATAATAAATATGAAATCTTATAAACGTTTCATAAGGTTCAAAATCCCTTTTTAAATTATTGTCTATCCCCGGAATTTTCTGTTTATAAATTAAAAATATATTTTAAAACATACATTTTTTTCCGAAGAAATATCCTTTATCAAACAAAAGTGAGTTTTATTTTATAACATATTATGCTGAAATTCAGATTAGCAAAAGAAATAAAATTTTTAAAACGTTCTGTGATAAAATTTAATAATGTCTTCAGTAAATAAATCTTCAAAGTTAAATTTACTTTACTTTAGCCAAATAGCATTTCTCATATTTTTCATCACATATAAAAGGCGTTCTTTAAGCCACCTTATGGAAATAATTTTAAACACTTTACGGAAATATTTACTAGTATTTTCTAAAAAATATTTAAAAAATAATTCAGAGTTTTGTTCGGCAATTTTTTTTATGTAGAAATAAATTTAATACTAAATCAGAAAATTACATGTACAAACTAAACATAGTAAAACCTGCTAAGATGACCATCCTTGTCGATTGTGAAACTTCTCCAAGTCAACCTTATACAGGGTTCGTACGGGTCCTGGAATCTTCAGACCAGAAAATTCTTCAGCACCAATATTTTCTTATAGGAAATCTCTCTTTAAATAAAACGAAATTTCGCGCGTTTAAACTATATTTCTTTTTCTACGAAAAAAAAAATACCGAAATCTCACATGAAAATGAACCCTATTATAAAAAGTGCACTGATATAGCTTTAATGTATTTTGTACTTTTATAAACTGTCCACTTATTTTAATTCAATACTAAATGCTAGCACTAATGTTAAAACACTTATGAAGCTTACATTCAGTGCGTTTTTACGCCCTGTAAAATTACAATAAATGATGTACAATGGTTTCCAAAATTTAAGAAAATATCACAGAAAAGCGATAACTCGTAAAAAATGTACGTTTTCTACCCGTATGAAATTTGCATATGTTGTTAACTAAAAGATGCTGAATAAAATTACAAAATGCAAATTAGTGATGCTGCAGTCGGATTGCGTCATCTGTGAGGAGCATAAAAACACATGCTAGACAGTACGGCGGGCCGCCGTGTACGAGTGGTCAAAGCACCACGCCGCTAATCGCCTTCGAGCGTAGGAGGTTGTGGGTTGGAATCCCACTGGCTTCATTGCACGCACTCTTTGTGTGGAGCTCCTGGTTGTATTTCTCTTGTGTTGTAAAATTTCATTGTGCTATCTTGTCCATGTATATTGAGATGACTTATCAGCAGGCTTCATGTCGAGCACACAAGTTAGATGTATGTTGTTCAATAAATAAAATAGAGAGTGCGGCTGTTGGTGTCGCTATTATTATGAGATAAGAAAATTGAGATAGCCAATTCATTAGTATGACCTCGAGGTATCGTTTGTCCGCATAACTGCAATATAGAGTTATTGGAAGATTGAAGGTAGGCAAAAGTGTGACAGAGGTGGTCAGATGGCTAAATCTGAGTCCTTCTGTTATTAATTGGCATTAGAAACAATTTCTAACTACTGTTTTAGCCTCCAGAAGATTCAGCCAAGGATGGACAAGAGTTACAACAAACACCGATATTTGCTGTTATGTGTATGAAGGAATAGAATTGCAACCTCACCTCACCCCTTAAAAAACCCCTCGCTGTAGCCACAGGGAGGTTAGTATCAACGTCTACTGCGCATAGAAGGGCTTCATGAAGGTGGTCTTTACCCGATACGATCAGACATTGGTGTGCCGCTCATCTCACGACACCGGAGGAGGCTTTTAGTCCAAGAACCGACCGCACAAAACCCTAAGTCATCGAGCACAACAAAAATTCCTTTATTTTATGGAAGAGTAGTAATAGAGGAATCTAAAGATCCATGTCTGCTGGAAGCGAAGTGGTGCATAAGCCAAAAATTAATACCACTAGTGTTTGACTCATATCATTAGCATTGTGTTTTCCTGCATCCAGTTTTCCATGTTTTCATACTTTTACGGCAAACACAATGCTAAACCTACAAGTCAACCACTGGTGGTATCAAATTTTGGCTTATGCACCACTTCGCTTCCGGCAGACGTGGATCATTAGATTCCTCTATTAATACTCTTCCATAAAATAAAAGAATTTTTCTCTTGCTCGATGACATAGAGTTTTGTGCGGTCGGGTCTTGGACTATTTGATGTAGGCACGTCAACATGTTCATTGGACGACTGGTCAATGGAAACATGTTCTTTTCGCGGATGAGTTCCGGTTTAGCCTTCAAAGCGATAATATGTGTTGATTGATATGGATAGAACAAGGAACACGCTATTATCCATCAAGCATTCTTAAAAGAGATTCGTATGGAGGTAGCGTGTGAATTTCAGATGGTATCTTTTGGGGTGGACGTACAGAGTCATATGTCTTTCTACGTGGATCTGTGAATGTTCACGTTTATAGAGATGACGTTTTTGATGCCTATATACGCCTTTATACAGGTGCAACAGGTAATGATATCGTATTAGAGGACGATAACTCCAAACCGTACAGGACTCACATCGTAGAAGATTATCTTCAGCACCAAACAATTTTGCAGATGGAATGGCCTGCTAGATAACTGGAGGTGAATTCCATCGAAAGTATAATGGATGCTTTAGAAAGATATGTGGCTGCTCTGAATCCCCCGCCTCAAACCTTTGCCACTCTTACAGCTGCTTTACAAGAACAATGGCTCGCACTTCCCAGTGAAGTTCTTGATCGCATATTTGACAATATCACACATCGCTTTATGTGCTGTATAGATTCTAGGATTGATCATACTCCACATTAAAGGTGCTTTTATACCAAATTAACACAATTATTTTTTTTATTTTATAATTGTATTAATTTCTGAAATCCCACAATCTTCTGGCAATTTCTTTTAATGATATTTCATACCTTACTATGTGTTACATATTGTGGCTCAGTTTTATTAAAATCTACTTGTAACATTTTGAGGAATCACTACTTTTCTTGTTTTTCTTAATTTTTGGAATCCAGTGTATATGTCGTAGACAAATTGAGAAATCAGGATCTTTAGTAATAAAACACCGTAGTAACTGGCGATAAAATTGATAAATAAACTAAAAAACTTTGTTAAATCACCATAAAATAAAAAAATTAAAGAGGATGCGTTTCAAGCTACAACAATAAAAGCTCGTCATCAGCAAAACCCAACACGTGTCCGTAAGGCACAGAATCGAGATAAAGATTTTAGTTTATTTATCAGGCTCTTTGCTGAAAACCGGACTAATTGGAGAGTCGTGTCACTTTTTCTAATCTGCCTTATAATTTTCAAATTTATTACAAAGAGCCTAGAAAGTGTTAGGATAATAAGAATATGTCCAATTTTTTCTCAATCAGAATGATATTTTTTAAGTATTTTGCAAAGAGCCTAGACAGCCTTAGACTAATCGAAAAATGACCACTTGTTTCTCAATCAGCCGGATATTTCTATACTTATTTCAATAAATCTTTGCAGTTTTAGGTTAATTAGAAAATGACCTGTTGTTCGTCGAAATATCGTGCTGTACCCGACATGAAGCTTGAAAATACATTTAAGGTTAATCCGAACCCGACAAAGATAAGATCCATCGATCTGACCTCTGATCAGAAAATGAGAAAAAAATTTCAAACGAGTAACAAACGGACCCGAACCTAAAAACTTCACGTGAACTAAGGCCGCAACTCGAACCATATATATAAAAACAATATAACTACTTTAATTATAGCAAACATTTTAAAAATTTAATATAATAATCTGAATTCATCTTAAACATAGTCCTGCTTATTTTCATTAATATTTCTATGAAAATTCCAATGTCCCCACTTACAAATTCCTAAATCTGACCAGCAAAAAATATTCTACAGTGAATCTGACGCTCGGAAAGAAAAAAAAAAAAAAGAGTCATTGCAATGAGAAAAGAGGAAATTAGGGACAACACCCAACCCGATACAGAGGTGTCCGCTGTTCAGAAATTTTACGATATTTAACAACCCGGGAGAACGCGCGCTTATCCAGGGTATGAACGTTTTTACCTTTGTCACCAATAAAATCAAATTAAAACAGTCGCTTTATTTAGACGGAGACAATTCTTACAAATTTTGCGATAAAATAAGTGGTTGGAATTGTAAAAACCATACGCACTCCGGATCTTTTTGACCCTGATGAATATAAAAGATAAAATGGATGTTAGTGGTATAATTGTAGATTAACTTTGTATAATTGCATTAAAAGATTAATTAGTTTTTATTCATTTATTTCGAGTTGAAGCATTTCGGATTCTGGGTGAAATATATCGTATTCAATCGCATTGCAGTTCGACGAAAATTATTTTTATGAGTTTGAATCGGAATTCGGTTCAATTAAAAGAAAAAAAAATCGGATTCGAATCGGATTTTGGGTTGACGTCAAATGGAATTTTCATGTTCGAGTCTGGTTGTGTGTTAACGGAAATAATTTTGTCGTGTTCCGGTATGATTGTGGTTCAATGGATTTTTTTCCATCGGATTTCAGTGGATTCAGGTCGGATTTCCAGTTGATTCAAACGGAATTTTCAGGTTTGGGCCGTGTTGCGTGTCGACGGAAATTATTTTGTCGTGCTCGGATTGAGTTACGTTTCAATGGAATTTATTTTTTCAAATTCGGGTCATATTGCCATTTGATGTCAAATGGAGTTCTCAGATTCAGGTGCGGTTGTGTTTCAGCAGAAATTATTTTGTACTAGCGTAAATGCCCATCCTAGGACGGTAGGTAAAAATATTATTTTTTCGCTTAAAATTAAAAAAAGAAACTCATAAAAATAACTGACAATAGAGAAATGTTCAGATGCGCAAAGTTCGGCTAATTTAGGTTCTAATAAATACTCTATAATTTACACTCTTAAAATGAAAGAGTGGTTTTGGCTTCTCAGGAAAGAGCTGTAATTTATTGAATCGTGAATGAGTTGTTTTTTAAACGCTTTACTCATCTTGATTTAGATTGCTTGTTTAAATAACTCATCTTGATTTCAATTGTTTAAAAACAAATCTTTACTTGAGTTGTTTTAATTCTTTATGAGAAGCTGCCTTTCAAAACGGGAGATGAGCGAATTTTGGCTCAACTTGAGTTATTTTTCGCTGACATTTTAAGAGGGTATGTTCTAATAAACACATTATCACAATTTACAATATTTCTGGGTAAACCAGGTTGTCCGGCTAATGTGCCATAACAAAATTGAGATTTCGTTCTAAAAGAAAATTTAAGAAAAATGCAATGAAATTTTTAAAATGTCTAATAGGAATTTTATTTAATCTGCTGCAGCTGTTGAAATTTCAGCTACTTGTTGCCTAATTTTCTTAAATAATTCTTTCTTTCATCTCTGGCCCTCCTCCTGTGACGGCGGACACGCTTTCTATTTAAACGGCCGGGGCATCCTTTCAAGAGGTGTCTCAATACTGCCATGTTGTTGCATGTAAATGCTTATGCAAAAAAGCGAAATTTCTCTCCACGTTATAAACAAACAAAAAAGGGATAAATTCTCTAAAGGACTGTGCAAGTATAACATTATCATTTTAGGGGGAGTATCTGGCTTATAATATCGTATCTCTAGGGGGAGTAAGATTTTGCCTTTTGATATCGATATCATTTCTCATCCCATCAATGTTTTCTCTTTTTAATTGTAACATGGTCTTTGGTACAAAATAGCATGATTCTTTTTAGCTTGTTATCTATTTTTATGAAAATAGAAAGTTTTAAAATCACTAAATTATTATAAAATTATTTAATTCTAAAATATGGAATACCCCAACTTTTAACATTCCTATTATTTTTCATGTGTGTTTGCATATATAATCACGATTCGAGAAACCATGTGTAAAGTGTATTTGAAATGAAGCTTGTGTTTACTTATAAAAAAAAAAGATAAAGAAGAAATGTTGCCCACTTGTTTTGTTTATAAGAATTTCTATCTGCCTCCCATCCCTCCTCCATTTATAATTTAGAAAATGGTTGTTTCATATTTATTATGAGCTGAACCGGTAATTGTACAAAAAGCGAAAAAAAAGTTAAGAAAACGTTAGATTCTTAAAATTAAAGAAATATTTATCATATTTCGGCAATTTATTTTCAAAAAAATATATATAAATAAACCATTAAAAAGTTGAAGTTCCTTCGAATAGTCCGAGAAAAACCAAAAAAATAAAATTCATATAGAAAAAAAAGAAAAACATTTTATTTGATGCTTAAACTATAAAAGGCTGGTCTATACAACACATTTGGGTTTTCTACTCTCAAAAATTAATAGGGTCAGGTGGGGTAGTTATGAACAGGGGGTAATTTTGTCCACCCCTGTAATGGAAAAAATTGCGTATGGTAAAATTTTATTTCACACTTAGATATTAACCTCATAATGTATTTTTCACTTTAGATATTCTTTATCACTCCTCTGAACCATTTTTGAGATCCAAATAGAAATTTGAAACAGAGTTACCAAAATTTTTAATAAACAGATTTGTCAGTTTGGAATTCTAATTGTCTTAATTACCCACAAACAAAAGTGTTCAGGCAAATATAAAGAGAAAATACAATGGTCATAATTTTCCCACTAGTGGTCTTAATTAACGTAAACTTTTGTGATTATGAGCTTTTGATGGAGTAATTATAATCATTCTTTAACTTAAAAAAAACTGCTATGAGAATTAAAACTTTTAAAAGGTGGACTTAAAGGGTAAAAGTTATACTTCCAATGTACTAAAAACACCACTTTTCTGGATAGAAACAAGTAAAAAAAATCACAATGTTGAAAATGTAAAAAATGGTCATAATTATCCCTCCTGACCCTAGCTAATAAAACATAAAAACGAAATCAAGTCATAATTAAATGTATTAATAAACGAAGTTATTCATCTGAAAATAAAAGCAGAAAGAAACTATATGGTAATTGGATTTCAAAATGTAGATGCAAGCAATCAGTGATATAATAGTGATTCATATGGAAATAAAATCAGAAATAATTATATGATATTTGAATCTCAACATTTATGCAGATGCTAACAATTTGATTTTAAAAATATCTGTTGGCTTCGCCTATAGGCGAAGGTAGATTTCGAAGAGTGCTCATTTCAACAACAAAAAATAAAATATGATTAGAGATAAATCCACTTTTGAGCCGCTTTTGAAAATTTTTTAATTTCATTTTTCTGTAAGAACTGGTTTTATCAGAATCACCTTAAGTGAAATTCGGCTCAAATGCCCATTTTGACAACATATTTCGAAATACATTTTGACTTTATTAAAAAATCGCTCAATACGGTACATTATATAGTTCCCAAATAACAAAAAACTGTCGATTGAATGCGTTTGAGAGCAAAATCGAATTTAAAAATGAGTTATAAAATAACCAATTTGTTATTTGAATACTTCCTCAATTCTTTAATCATGATCGCTTCGGAAAATTTTGTGCGAAGTGCCCACTTTGACAGCATTTTTTAAAATATATTCAGCTTTTATCTAAAAACTGACCAATACGGCACATTATACAGTTCATATATAAGAGGTCTTGTAAATTGGATACGTTTGATAGCAAAAATGGAATTTAAAGTGAATCAGAAAAAATGAATTTCTTATTTGAATACTTCCTCAAATTTTCAGTCACGATCACTTCGGGAAATTCTTTTCAAAATACCCTTTTTGGCAGCCTTTTTTAAAATATATTCTGTTTTTATCAAAAAGCTAATCAATGCGTCACTTTATACAGTTCCTAAATAAGAGGATCTGCCATTTGGATGCGTTTAAAATCAAAAATGAATTTAAAAATGAGTCAGAATATAATCAGTTTGATTTGAGGTTTTTTTTCTCTAACTCCTATTTTTGTTTAATTTATTTTTGCTATACGAATTGGTCCTATGAAAAACTTGTCAGTATAAAAGTTGTAGATATTATTGAGAAGATGTAAAATAAATTTAATTATATTTGATGGTTTAAGAATTGACGAAGTTATGGATTTTTGTGTTTTTTCTCCCCCCCCCCTTTTTTTTTGTTTTCGTTTTTAATTTTTTTTATCGGTACGAAGTATTCCTATCAAAAACTTGTAAAACCAAAAGTTTTAGATAATGTTGAGGACATTTATACAAAATTTAGTTGGTTTTGATATCTTGAGAATTGACGAAGTTGTGAATTTTTTCTCCCCAAAACCCTGTTTTTTTTCGTTCCTTGAGCCCATTTCTAAATTTATCAAAACTCTATCACGCATAAACTTTTGGCCCATTTTTAAGAAGTAATATAAACTTTTAACCGATTCGATATCTATTTTAATGAAGAAGTGATGGCGTTTTTTCGATTTTCACAAAAACCCTTCTATTTCCACCCCCTTGGTCCGTTTTGCCTATTACACGAACTTAGCCGAGATTTTATGCTCCTCGATTTTATGTATCAGTTTGGAAGAGATTGGAGCAGAACTGTAGAAGTTATCGTGCCCATAAGAAAGCGAGATATATATAGATAGATAGATAGTTAGATAGATAGATTTTTTTACTGATGGTAGTTTTAGGCTCTAGGGGTCATGATCGGTGTAGATCTGCAAAAAAATTTCAGAATTCCAACATGGGTGCGAACGCAATAAGTAGTATTTCATACGAAGTCTACCTAATAAATATACACTTTTGCATACGTATCAGACGAAAACATAATTACACTGCATTATTTTATTTATTTTATCTATTGAACAACATACATCTGACTTGTGTGCTCGACATGAAACCTGCTTGTAAGTCATCGTCAATATACAGGGACGAGATAGCACAAGGAAATTTTACAACACAAGAGATATACAACCAGGAGATCCACACAAGGAGTGTGTGCAATGGAGCCAGCGGGATTCGAACCCACAACCTCCTGCGCTCGAAGGCGATTAGCAGCGTGGGGCTTTGACCACTCAGCCACGGAGCCCCCAATTACACTGCAAACGCATGAAACACTTTTGCAACACCAACTGAACATAAAAATCAACACTTCTAACCAAAATCGTTTTCGATTGTGCTGCTTCGATGATAGATGGTTGTGTTCATTTTTAAAATTGTGTCATTTTAAAGGCACCATATTGAAAATATTTTGAAAATGTTTCACATGTGTTGTCTTATTGTGTTCTAAATTGTAAAAGTTTACAATGTGCTGTTAATTTGGGAAAAAAGTGTTGTGCAGCACAACACTTTTTTAAAAAACAATTTTTATCAACACTATTTACAACACTATATCAACACAATGAACAACACTATTTTTAGAACACATTTCCAGATAGCAATACTTTCGAGCACATTAAGAAAACATTTCTAGAGAGCAATACTTTTGCAACATATTAAGAACACAATCACAAAAACTTTATTTGTAGTTCTAAAATATGTGTGGGCCTGAATATTCTACTTTGGTTCGACAAATTTCGATTATATTCATTGGATTTAATTTTTGTGTGGCTACCAACACACGTAAAACCAAAATAAATTGGAGAAAACATAAAAAATAAATCATAACATTATTAAAATTGGTAGAAAAAGAAAAAACATAATATACACTATAAATACCCCTAAAATGATGTAGCAAAAAATGGACTATTATGATTATAAATTAATTAAATGCATTATATACACATTGGAAGAAGCTTTAAGCATATACTCTCAGCAGATATATACGTAAAATTTAAATTATTTATTTAATGAAAAACATTAGTAAAAATAATAAGTAATTGATTTATTAAATATTAAAAATATGTAAAGTTTAATATGCTTAATAAATTTAATTTAATGCCGATTTGCTATTTCTCATATTTCATCTTTGAGTTGGTATATATATATATATATATACAGTTAAACCTCCAACTAATGGACACCTCTATTTAAGAGACAAAAGTTGCGGTCCCATAGATGTCCCTTATTTAGAGGTTTCACTGTATAAGAAACTCCGAATAAGGACATCTCTATTTAAGGGGCAAAAGTTGCAGTTCCATAGGTGTCCCTTATTTGGAGGTTTCTCTATACATATATAAATCGATTATGGTTTAAATTAGAACCACGCTTGCCGGACGGTAGTGAGCCATCCCCCCATTATTAGCTGTTTGCTAAGAAAAGGTAGCAAACAGCCGTTTCGAATCTACTATGGAGACTCTTCATCAGTGCAAAACTCAGCGAGCTAGAAAAAGCAAAACTGAGCTAAGAGACAGAGAGACGCAGGCTTATATACCCGCTACGGAAACGATCCCGCCTAACGGAAAGCAGCCAATGAGAAGAGAGCAGCCTAACAACTGGCTGGACAAGTAGCGACATCTACCGGAGAATAAACAAAACAAAAACTAAAAAGCGAGGGGAAAAAACGGTTTAAATTAAATTAAAGATTTCCAAATGCTAGGAAAATAAGGCGTACTTGATAAGTCATTGACTAAGGAGTGAGAATTTTTAATGATGTGGTAAGCTTCCCAAAAATTAAGATCAAGAATGGAAGAACACTTTTGGATGATGGTAGCTGAAGAAAAGTTAAACTTATGTTGTAAAGACCAACAATGTTGAGCAATGGAAGAGCGTTTAAGCTCTTGATTTTTGACATACCTTTTATGTTCCGTTAAACGAAATCTGAGAGCACGTTTAGTTTGACCAATATAAGAAAGGCCACATTGGCAAGAAATTTGGTAAATACCCCAGTTATCTAAGCGATCAATGGGATGCTTAAGATTTGAAAAGGCAATTTTATTAACAGGAGAAAAAATAACATTGAAATCGAACCTTTTTAAAATTTTAGCAAATTGCTGACTGATTTTGGGGGAAAAAGGCAGAACAACCAACGTACTGGAATTTGAATTAAAGTTTTTTCTTTCAGATTGGGTGGATTTTGTTAATTTTCTATGAATTGAATCTATAATATTAGGGGAATAACCACAATCAACAGCAATAGCTTTAAGATAATTAAGTTCATTACTGAGTAACTGAGGAGATGAACAAATATTGGAAGCCCGGATGATAGCCCGGACCGGAAGCCGCAACTTTCTGGTTAGGAGGATGAGAAGAATATCTATGATGTGGAAGGCTGACCGCAAAAGGTTTACGAAAGACAGTAGTCTGAAAATTATCATCATCGCGAATAACAAGGACATCAAGAAAAGAAAGGCAATTGTTCGATTCAACTTCAAAAGTAAATTGAATGTAAGAATCAATAGAATTCATAATAGAGAGAATATGATTTATATCTGTATTCACATCAATTAAAGCAAAAATATCATCTACGTAACGAACATAAAACTGAAAATTTAAGACTTCAAACAATTTTATATCAAAATAGTGCATGTAAAAATCGCATAAAATCGGACTATGAGGGTTACCCATAGCCAAACCGTCAGTCATACGAAAGAAATTCTCGTTAAATACTAAAGTGTTTTGAGACAAGCAAACACGAGTGAGATGAATGAGCTCCTCGATTTCGAAAAAAGAAAAATGAAATCCACAGAGCCTTTTCTTCAGGCAATCTAAAGCCCCTTCGACAGGAACATTAGTAAATAATGATGAAACTTCAAAAGAAACCATCATGTGGCCTTGTGGCTTAAAAGTGTGAAGTTTCGTGACAAATTCAAAAGAATTTTTAACAGTGAAAGAATTACCGCTTGAAAGAGGAGAAAATATGGAAACAAGATATTTAGCAACTTTATAAGAAGCCGTACCGATATTGGAGACAATGGGTCTAAATGGAATGTCAGGTTTATGAACCTTAGGTAAAGCATAAAACCTGGCACAATGAGCAACTGAAGGAATAAGAGACCTCTTTAATTTAGCAGGAATAATGTGCGACGTCTTAATGGCAGATTTGATAGTATCAATTTCACTAGAGGAAGGGTCTTTGTGGATATCCAGATAGGGACCATCATTAATTAATATCTGGGATTTCTCCAAATATGTAGACTTGTCAAGAACAACAATCTGACCACCTTTGTCAGCCTTAGTTATGGTCAATTTCGGATCAGAACATAAAATTTTAAGACAATGTTTAACTGAACTATTAAGATTTGGCTTATAAACATTAGAATTAAAATCGACAGTATTGGCAATGAGATGCCTAATAGACTCTTTTTGAGAAGGAGAAATAGCGCTATGCTTAAAGGCACGTTCAATAGGAGCAATCAGACGGGGTAACGAAGGAGTGGCAGATACAGAGAAATTGTTGCTTAATTTGAGAGCATTAAACTGATTATTATTTAAAGCGACACTAGAAAGATTGACGACAACATTTTGATTAACAGTAGGTAAATTGTTGAAATTGTTAACGAAAGAATTATTACAAAGTGTACTAAATTTCTTTTTTAGAACTGAGCAATGAATCGAAGAAGCTTTGAGGACTCTATTCCATGAAATTCTGTCTATAGAATCAAAATCAGGTGACGAGTTAGCAAGAGAGATATGTAAGTAATATAACTCATGCTCTATATGAGCAATTTTTTGACGAGTCTCTTGAATCAAAGCTCGTAAAAGAGCTAATTTAGAGCGAAATAAAATCTTATCTATCCTACTTGAATTAAATAAATTACACCGTATTGAAATGAACCTAGGAAAGACTTTTTTGCCTCTACAGTCACGTAGAAAATGTAAGTGCTCTAAAAACCTATACTTTTTCAGTCGTAAATTACAAAACCTATTGATTTGTGACATAGCAAAGAGAAGAAAAACAAAAACAACAAAAATGGAAAGTTTTATGCTCGTTACGTAGATGATATTTTTGCTTTAATTGATGTGAATACAGATATAAATCCTATTCTCTCTACTAGCTGTCCTGCCCGGCGTTGCCCGGGCCCGTGATGTTATTCAGTTTTCAAATGTGTTATTTGCTTTCTAAATGACCCTTAAATTAAACTCAAATTTCTATGATTTTATATCTTTAAGGCCATTTTGTCAAAATTTATATTTTTAAAACGGAAAAATCGCGAAAAGATATTGAATTGAAAGCACATGCTGTTTGTTTTTTTGCTTTCTATGTAATTTGATTTTTTGGAAACTATGCGAACCAAGAGCGAACGAAACCGCGACGGAACATTCAGGTTTCTACTGAATTCGTAAAAATTTTCACACATTTTATTTTGTAAAAAAACAATTCTATCCTTACAAAAGTTCCAAAATTTTTTTAAGTAATGTAAATCTGGTTTATTGAAAGGCTCTAAAAAGATTGTGATAAAATATGGGCATCTGGTTACTTTTAGCCGGGATGTAGTTCGTGTTTGTCGGTGTATTTAAATGGGTTAAATCTCATATGTATATTTTTTAAAAATTGCAACATAAATTATGAGAATGTTTTAGCTTTAAGAAAATATTTTCGGTTTGTCAGGACGTATATAGAATTGCGCTCTGCAAAGGCGAAACCGCAATGAAACGATCTGGTTTTTATTGATTTCCTCAAATTTTTCGCACTTTTTATTTTGTAAAAATTATTTCTACTCGTCCGAACGTTTTAAAAATTTTTAAGAAGGCGTAAATTTGATCTATTTAGATACGTTTAAAAGTTTGGGCTGAAATATGTACGCTTAGATATTTTTAGCGTAGAAAAAATATTCTATTTGTGAGTCGCAAAGTGCCTCCTTTTGCCGGTGTATTTGAAAGGATTAAATCTTATATTTTAAAAACCGATTGCATCATAGATTATAAAAATGTTTTTAAGCTTAAAGAATATGTTTTTTGTTTACCGGTACCTATAGGATTGCGTTTTGCTAAGTGAAAACCGCAATGAAAACGATCTGTTTTTTATTGATTTCATCAAAATTTTCGCACATTTTATTTTGTAAAAAATATTTCTATCCGTCCGAACGTGTCGAATTTTTTGTAGGGAGTATAAATTTGGTCTATTGAGAAGATTTTAAAAGATTGAGTTGAAATATGCACGTTAAGATAATTTTAGCATGGAAAAAATACCCTCACTGCGAGTCGCAAAATGACCTTCTTTTGCCAGTGTATTTGAAAGGGTTAAAATCCAAATATTTTAAAACCAATTACACCATCAGTCAGAAGAAAGTTTCAACTTTAAGATTTTCTTTTTGGTTTGTTTATATCTTTAAAATTACGCCCTGGAGGGGCATTGACAAAAGGGAGAAAGATAGTTTTGGAAAAAACGACCATTTTTGAATATTTGTATTCAAATGGTTAACTGCAACATTTTTTCGAATTGATTATTGCATTTGAGACCTAAAAATATGATCTTTCGAAATATGTCTCTTAAGTTTAACTACGTCGAGCAGTTTGGTTGATTTGGATTTAAACAAAATGATCCAAAAACAGAAATAAACGGGGGTAAAAGGTTCTTCCTCCGATTAGATGCGTAATTGAGTTTCTGCGCATGTGCAAACGTTTTCTTTCCGAGAACATTTAAAAAATGACTTTTTGATGAGAGTGAGTTCCGCTTCATAATTAATATCTATGAAACTAATCAAAAAATTAAAATTCTGAGCCTCAGGTGCATCAGGAGAGGTATTGGGCTACTTTTTAAAAAAATTTGAGCTTCGTATGTGCTGTAGATTTTGCTAGCCATCGCACACACACACACACACACGCAGACAGACAGAGCGTTTTGTTCTTTTATTAGTATAGATTATGAATTCTATTGATTCTTACATTCAATTTACTTTTGAAGTTGAATCGAACAATTGCCTTTCTTTTCTTGATGTCCTTGTTATTCGCGATGATGATAATTTTCAGACTACTGTCTTTCGTAAACCTTTTGCGGTCCGTCTTCCACATCATAGATATTCTTCTCATCCTCCTAACCAGAAAGTTGCGGCTTTTAAAACTTTTGTTTTCCGGTCTTCCAATATTTGTTCATCTCCTCAGTTACTCAGTGATGAACTTAATTATCTTAAAGATATTGCTGTTGATCGTGTTTATTCCCCTAATATTATAGATTCAATTCATAGAAAATTAACAAAATCCACCCAATCTGAAAGAAAAAACTTTAATTCAAATTCCAATACTTTGGTTGTTTTGCCTTTTTTCAACAAAATCAGTCAGCAAGTTGCTAAAATTTTAAAAAGGTTCGATTTCAATGTTATTTTTTCTCCTGTTAATAAAATTGCCTTTTCAAATCTTAAGCATCCCATTGATCGTTTAGATAACTGGGGTATTTACCAAATTTCTTGCCAGTGTGGCCTTTCTTATATTGGTCAGACTAAACGTGCTCTCAGATTTCGTTTAACGGAACATAAAAGGTATGTCAAAAATCAAGAGCTTAAACGCTCTTCCATTGCTCAACATTGTTGGTCTTTACAACATAAGTTTAACTTTTCTTCAGCTACCATCATCCAAAAGTGTCCTTCCATTCTTGATCTTAATTTTTGGGAAGCTTACCACATCATTAAAAATTCTCACTCCTTAGTCAATGACTTATCAAGTACGCCTTATTTTCCTAGCATTTGGAAATCTTTAATTTAATTTAAACCGTTTTTTCCCCCTCGCTTTTTAGTTTTTGTTTTGTTTATTCTCCGGTAGATGTCGCTACTTGTCCAGCCAGTTGTTAGGCTGCTCTCTTCTCATTGGCTGCTTTCCTTTAGGCGGGATCGTTTCCGTAGCGGGTATATAAGCCTGCGTCTCTCTGTCTCTTAGCTCAGTTTTGCTTTTTCTAGCTCGCTGAGTTTTACACTGATGAAGAATCTCCATAGTAGATTCGAAACGGCTGTTTGCTACCTTTTCTTACTTTATTTGTGCATTTATAATCGTTGGTTTTTTATCTTTAAACATTTTTGCACAAAGGCTTTATTTGCTATTTTTGGTATGCTGAGCCAAAAGACCCAACCAAAAAACAGGCTTCGATACTTCCACACTTCTTGGCTCTCGTGCTATAAAGATAGATTAGTTTTTCCTAATTGTCGAATCGTCATGTGATCAAAGTAGACTGAAAATCAGCCGAGATCGGCGGAATGTCACGGCTTCTTTCTTTTCTTGGTGGCAACAGTGTGCATTAAATACACCATCTGCAATTATAAACCAACGTCAACAAAGATTTATAAGCAAATAAATAACCAGATAAAACAAAATACTTTATCCGTATTTCCTAAAACCTCTAATATTCTTGTCCTTCCCATTTCGTCGTGTTAATTATAAGATTATGCTTTACTTAAAGACAAAGAGCATGCCAATAAAATGCTTGATTATCTCAGTAATGTAATGGGGACGTTTGCGATCAATTTATAAATGTCTAAATTGATATGCATGATTTCAAATGTTTAATATAATCTTTTGGACCGCCAGCAATATTATCGTTGGAAAAGAAATCCTGAGTTCTTACGTAACCAAAAGTTATATTTGCTTCCAGAAAGAAAAATATTTCTTTTTATTCAGAAGTAATGTCAGTTTTATGCCTAACTTCTGCTTCGGTAAATACCATACTTCCAAACAGTGAATACTTTTCTGAAGCACTAAAGAAAATATATTTAAGGATTAAATCAAAGAATAGGCTTCCATATATGTAAATTCTCAGAACATGCATTAAACTTTTGAGAAGCAGTTATTATTATTTAAGTCGCTTAAGTTTAATTAAAATTTGAACTAGAATTTTTTAAAACACTTTTCTTTTATAACTTAATGGACCAAGATTAAATTGCATTTTTTTTTACTGATAAATTAAATTGTTCGTAAAATCTAGTTAATTTCAAACATTTCAGAAACAGAATTATTGGTTTCTTAAAGGATTAAATGTATAACAGATAATACTGATTAGTTTGAAAAAAGACCATATCAAATTACAATCTCTCAAATGGATTTCGTTAGAAATAAATTTATTCCCGTCTTTCTTGAAAAACTGTCCTCATTTGAACAATTATATATGCAGAGTGATTCATAAAGATCAAAACAATAGGCTATTTCCTTACATACTGTCCCTAGACACATACTTCCAATTGCAATGTTTCATAAAAAAGGTGCAAAATTTAATCATATAAGTTAAAACTCCACGGGGTGTCTAACAAAATACAAAAACTAAATTTTTATACGGTCCCCATAGAGTAAAATTTCCTTATCCATTCTTGAATTAAGAACAAAAATCTAATCTCGATATCTGCAAAAGCGCACAGACATTAAAATTTAATATTTGTGACTAATACCATTTACCCATGCATTTGAGTGACGAGTTATTGACACATTTTGAATACAAGATAAGGATCATCCAAAAATTGAACGTTATCAAAGGTCGATTTAAGAATGAGCCCCTCATTTGGACATACAATAGCAGCGTATCAATTTTACGTTAAACCTGCTTTCAAAATATGCTGGAGAGATCTACTAGAGGTCTATACGAGTCGAAATATCGAGACCCAGTCCCGAGTCGTCTCATGGAAAATAACGTTCGGCCTGGCCTAAAAAAAATAAAAATAGCCCGATCCCGACTCGGAAAGACTGGATTTCTACAAAACATAATTTTTACCGTCGATATGATTAAAAACTGTTTCATGTGGAGGAGTTCTGACCAAAAGTACTTTTTATAGCTTTTCTTTTTTCATATTAATAATCTGCATTTTTAAAGAAGTGAAGATTGTGATATTTATTGTTTTTAATGAATCTCTATTTGTATGTCTATGTTTCATTATTTAAAATCGTTAATCCATATTCCATCTATTGGAGATTTTGAAAATTACTATAGAGTAAAATCTTCTAAGACGAAATCACAAAGGAAAGAAAAATATTTCCTGTAGACAAGTTCCTTCTTAGGAAAACTAAATGTAGTCTAGTCTTTTCTCAAATGTAATTATATTCATTTTGTAGGGATCAACATATTTTTTTCATTCAATCCCTTGAAAGGCAAGCAATAATGTCTGTGTAATACTGAACTATCAAAAAGTTTTATTTTTAACACTAGAACGCCCGGAAGGAGTCGATTCGACTCCAACTATGCGATTAAATTTCAATTCGAACCAGAAATTTATTCTTGAAATAATTTAAATTTGATCCTTTGCAGATTTACGTTAAATAGATCAAATAAATAATTTTGAATAAAAATTCTGGTGCGAAATATTATTGTCAAACTTGAGTAAAATTTCCGGGCGTTCTAGTGTTAAATAAGTTAACATAGTTTTTCAAAATGTTGCCCCCAAAGTAAAAAATACAAAATTTTGTTAAATGTTTCTGGTGCGAATCTTGTATAAATTGAGTAGGATAAAACATATCCCACCGCCGCTCAAGGAGTTAAGAAACCATTCCGCCATATGAAAGTTTTTCTTCACTGGTTTTAACCCTTTGACCTCTTGTGGATAAAGTTCATCAAAATTCCAAATACCACATTGGCACCAGTATTTTGCAAAGAAAAAAACCGGTTAACGATATACACGAAAAAATGCATTAAACCTTTTTCAAAGAAATTTGTTTGAACTTTCTGATGCCGTTGTGACACTTCGGAATTAAAATTATGTGGTAGAAAATTCTACCATCAGAGCTCAAATGGTTAATGTATTTTAATTTAAATTAAAATTAACAAGTAAGAAAAATCAAGCGTTAAGCATAGATTATGAAATATTTTCCAACATTTCCTGAAATCTTTAACAAAACTTCGTTATATACACTGCCAGAAAAATTCGTCAATATACACTAAGTTATCGTTATTTTTTCATAAATAACTTCTGTTCTCCCAGAAAACGTATTTGTTCTGTGAGTTCATTCCGAACGTCGAAAAATGAGGAAAAGATTCCGTTTATATCTAGCACGCATGCGCATTGGGTCTGTTAGTAATAAATTCGAATTTATTTTTAAAATGAAAAACAAAAATATTCTATTGATTAAAATGTCTAATTTAGTTTTAAAAGATAAAAATGTTTTCGAATTTAAAAATAAATAACAATTACTTTCTTTATTCGTTCAAAAATTCTCACAATCTGTTATTCAAAGTTGGATAAGTTGAATAAAGTTCAATATACTAAGTTATTTCTATGATAAATATTCACATATAAAATATACTTTAAGTGAACAAATTTAAAAAATATTTTAATTAAAAAATAAAATGCAAAAAAAAAATTGATATTATTAAAAAAAATCTTATAGAATAAAAATAGAACATCCATGTTTTTTCTCTAACAATCTACGTAATATATTTAAAATTCACATTTTTATACTATATTAATATTAAACGTAAAAAAAACCAGCCACAGTTTCATTTAAGATGAAATCTTTCCGAGATTAATTGCAAAATTAAAAGCTTTTTAACGAAATACACCAAACCACACCCATATGAAATGAACGCTTCTATTTTAAAGCACGATAATCATGAGCAATCGTGGCGCCCAGGATAAGCGCTGGCCTTGTAATGCTGGGGTCGTGAGTTCGATCCCCACCTCTTCCGCATTGATTTTTTTCGAACTTTTTTCAAGTGACGGATATTTTTCCTCTTTTGACGGAGAAAAAAATAAACGAAAAATCGTCAGTCTACAGACAATTTCTGGCAGCAGTGCTGCCAGTACATTTTCTGTGAAAAAACGGAAGTTTTTTTGAGAGTGTAGGGATATAAGGTGT
This sequence comes from Maratus speculifer, assembly GCA_964019185.1. Lineage (NCBI taxonomy): Eukaryota > Metazoa > Arthropoda > Arachnida > Araneae > Salticidae > Maratus > Maratus speculifer. The sequence continues at coordinate 59,306,513 of OZ025299.1, read as the reverse complement.
CACCGTCCATAGCCAAATCTGCATTCCAGTATTTTTGAAAAGCCCTGTATTTCATCCGTCGGTTGATATATGTACTGTATAATAGAAAAACTTAGTTTAGCAAGAAAACACCTAACTGGTATACTTTTTTTATCAATTTATACTAATAAATGAAACATATTTGAATACTTTTGTTCAGCCCTGTAGTTTTTCTAGTACCTTTATTACTCGCCAGTATTTTTCTAAAATTTAGTTCAAACGAAAACACTCTTAAAACTACTTAAATCACATTTCCAGAAATTATTATCCATAGGTGACCATGATGCCAATTCTTTTCGTGACACAGTACATCATCTATACATATAATAAAACAGTAGGACCCGGTGTGTCTGTACATTGAAGATAATTGACAAAAATGGAGTCAGGGCGATAAAAGAAAACCAATGAAACACAAAAAAAAAATTTTGAATTTTTTGTCTGTCTGTCTGTCTGTCTGTCTGTCTGTCTGTCTGTTTGTTCGAGGTTATCTTCGTAACTACTGAATGGATTTTTATGCGGTTTTCACTAATGAAGAATGCACACTCCCGGGCAGTGTATAGGCTTTGTTTCATCAAAATCGGACAACAGACAAAAAAGTAACAAAAAGAAACAAAAGAAACTATTAGGTGCGCTGCTCACGTTTTTTAGTACATAACGTTTTTTAGTACATATAAAATCCAATAGATGTCACTGTGCGATTTTAAAACGCGCTATCGTTATGTTTTCGCCAGTCTACTTAAGTATGAGAAAGTTTCAAGCTGGCTGTCGATCCATGTGGTTTAGTCGGTAGAACGTCAGTGCGCCATACTGATGGCCCGGGTTCGATTCCCAGCATGGAATTTTTTTTCACTATGTTGGCATTAACGCCTATAAGCAATTAAAAGAATTTGAAATATTGTATTCAAGGCGAATTTTTTCTCTGGGAAAATTTCCTTGCATTAATATGTCAGTGTAATTTTTTTTTCGATTTAATTTTTTTTTTCGAAACTTTGTTTTTCTTAAAAAATTACAGTAAATATTTGATATTTCCCAACGTTTTTTGAATGATCGACTTGCTTTTTTTTTTTTTAATGTATGTCTGAACCTTATCTAACTACTTCTTCAAGATTTCTTTAGATAAACCGACCAGCGTAGCGGGCGAAGGCCGCTAGTTTGTTAATATAGGTAAAGTGAAGTAAATGTTGATGATATAACAGATAAAATAGCTCTAGAGTAATTGAAGTACACAGGTTTAACTAATTTTTTAGTAGATGTGTTACCTTGAATTTTCCGCTTCTACCCAAACTTGCTTCTGAGATATGGCGAAAATGTCCTAAAAGTGAGACTATACCATTAAAACCGCTTAGGTGAAAGTTCCTAAAATAAATTAGATACATGTTTAAGTATGTTTTAATAGATTAGGTTGCCTCAAATTCTTATCTCTTTCTACAACTTTTACTGAGGTTGGCCGAATGACCTAAATGTTCATACCTCCTGTTAATCTCTTTGTATGAAGGCGCGGGGGGAGGGAGAGATTTCTAAAGGAGCGAGTTCAAAAAGACACGAGTAAATATAAAAAGATAAAAAAAAAAGTACCAAAAATTAGAATTTTTCGACAATTAGCAGCAAAAAAAGGACCCCCAGATAGTAAAAACAAGAATTAAATGGATGATAATGGAATCAACATTTTTTAATGATTTTTCTTTGTCATTGAGATCAGTTCTATAATTTTTCCTTTATTAGAAGACCTCTTGATGGAATACGATACCGGCATCCCTCGAGAGCGGCGAAGGGGGAGTGGAAAGAACACAGGATGTGAATAACATGAATAAGTGGTCACAGGGCTTTGCTATGCTATATTACATGAGGAGTATCAGCTAAATTTAGAAAAGCGCCCCCGCGGGGGAAAAGTCGGGCAAGGGTGAGGGAGGTATATAATCTGAAATTATGGTCTGAGAGCTATCCAATAATATTTCACATAAGGGGTGTAGGCCAAATTTAGAAAATTGCCCCCATATTTAGGGGATAATCCTCGGGAATAGATAATTCCCTTCTCTTTGAAATGCTCATATATTATAAATAATATTTATAAGAGAGCCCTGTAAAAAAATCCGATATAAAATTGTAAAACGCTACGATTTCAAAATACTTAAAAACTGCCCTTCACGGGGGGGGATGGGAGGAGTGAAGAAAGGTTCATAATATGAAAGAGTGGTCCGAGGGCTTTGCAAAGCTGTGTCACATGACAGGTCCAAAAATAGTTTGGAATTTTTCGACCCCCCCCTTAATTTTAACCGCCTCTTGGGCGGAAATATTAAAATCGCTGAAACATGTGTTTAATTATTTTTTAATCGATTTATTTTCTGCTATTTCACGCACCTTCTTAAAAAGCTGCTGAGATCTGCCAAATGTTCTAAATTGTTTAATCCCCCCCCCCCTCTTTTAAACCCCTTAAGGTGGAAATTTCTAAAATCGCTGAAATACGGATTTAATTAAGTTTTAATAAATTTATTTTCTGGAACTAAACACTTCTACCTTAAACGCTGGTGAGATATAGCAAGATCTTCTGAAGCTTTCAACTCCCAGTTGCCCACCTTAGTAAAGATATTTTCAAAAATCCCGTTTTAGTGCAAGCTTACGTCATAAGAAGTGTTTTCTCCCCAATTTTTATCCTTCTAGGTTCAGTGGTTTGCCGGTGCACTGATTATGAGTCAGTCAGGATAAACTATTTTATATATGTATAGATAAGAAAATAATGAATTAGTACATAATTTTAAAATCTAAATCCCTACGTACTAAATCTCCTGCACTCTTGATCCCTACATCTCTAGCATAAATAACACAGATTGTTTCATATCTCAAGATAAGTGGCATGCATATGTAACGCTTGATTAGCACAGAAATAAAACAGTGCATGTGGACTCGGAAGGAATAGATCAACTTTGATAATCACAGATTTTGAATCTTTTTTTTTATATGTTGTAGGGCAGAGGCTCCTTAGCCTCAGGTTCAATGGATTTTATTCAACGCTCCTTTGTACTTGAGAAACGGGGGGGGGGGGGGTCTAATATTATGAAACAATTAAAATACTAATTTTGAAAATAAAGGGCGTGGTTGATTTTAACTCAGCTGGTATAGGGTTTGCCCGCTGACCAGTGGACCCGGGATCAATACTCGGTTGCGCTATACTTGTTTTTCACATTTTTTTATCCAAAATTTATCAAATTTAATCATCTTTATTAAAAATTTTAATATCATACCTTAACTCCAATTTTAGCATATTTAAACATTAATTTAGCATTTTTGATTTTAAAACATTATTTCTCATCTTTTAAGGAAATTAAAAAAAAAAAAAAAAAAAAAAATCTGCTATTGAATAATAAAAATTCGAAAATTTGTTGTGGTGCCATCTATTGATAGTAAAATAAAACAGATTCAAGTAAAAATAAAAACAGAAAGAAAATAAATATTAAGCAAAATATAAGCAAAATAATTAAAAGAGAAATCATACGTTTTACAATATTTAAAAATCCTTAATATTCAAAAACTAGGTTGTAATTTAATTCTTATACTTATTTTTAATATAATTATGTTTATTAATTTAAAAACAGAGTAATTTTATCATCGTATTGACTTCCCTTGTTAAAGCAATACATGAGTGATGCTTCTTTAATATCACGAAATGACACTGTTGTTCAATATCATTGCATTGATAAAGAATGTATGAAATACATTTTAAAAATGATTTTTTTAAATAACAATTTTGCATTTATTTATGATGTTTCTTACAGCTATTTAGTCACAGAAAAGAGTAAATAGGTTAAAATTAGAATTGATATAAATTCTAATTTTTAGTTGACAAGGAGATTATTAAATTATAATTACAAGTATAATTATAAAACAAAAAAAGAAAAAAATAAAAGCAGAGCTCACCGGCTTCGAACCCGGACCCGCTATATGATTGGTCATTACTTATCCGACTGCGTTATGACCACATACACCTTTCGATTCAACGTAAGGTATTTCAGTTGTGTCATTAAATTAGACCCTCCCCCTGTTTCTCAAGAACTATGGAGCGTTGTATAAAATCCATTCAACCTTAGGCTAAGGGGTCTCTGCCCTACAGCATACATTAAAATAATCAAAATCTGTGACTAACAAAGTTGGCCGTCTCCTTGTAAATGATAAGGCATGACAAATTGACACGCATGATTTTAACCCGGGAGAACGTGCGCTTTCCCAGGATATGAATGGTTTTAACTTTGTCACCAATAAAAAACGTCATTTTATTTTGAAGAAGATATTTCTTACAAATTCTGAGATAAAATAAATGGAATATTACTTTAAAAAAATTAGAGGTTATAATTGTAAAAACCATACACTGTCCGGGTCTAAAAGAACCCGGGGCGCGTTCTCCCGGGTTAAATGATCAACAAAATTTCTTGGACCATTAGTAATATAACTGTTGAAAAAGAAATTGAAATATGGAGTTCCTTCACAATCAAAAGTTATATTTGCTACCACAAAGAAAAGTATTACTTTCAGCCCAGAAGTAATGCTAGATTCATGCTCAATCCCTGCTTCAGTAAATATCATATCTTCAAAATAGTAAGTATTTCCGAAAGCACTAGAGAGAAAATACTTCTGAACTAAATCGAAGAAAGAACTGACTTTAATAAAATTTCTGAGACCATACTCTGGAATGTATGGCAATTAAAGCTGACTACTTTGATAAAAAGCATTTCAAGTAGACTCTCAAATGTATTTCGTGAGAAATACATTTAATATTTTCATTCCATTTTAATCGATTTCTAACAAAGGATTTTAAACAGTTCGTTTGTATACATATATATTATTTGCTTTATATGGCCACGAAAATCTTCGGTTTCCATAATACCTTTTCTGTTGGCTGAAATCTGGTGGTGGTACCATATAGATTTTATTAAGATTCTAAAACTGTACATTTACCAGTTTGTCTGTTTTCTTGTAATTTTTATTCTGCTTTATAGACTCTAACTTCAAACATTTAAACAGAACGTTGTAGTATACAGTTCTTAAAATAGTCTTTATGCCATGTATAATTTTTTTGCAGAAAGATTTTAATATATTTCTGTCTACGCTTCCTCAAAATGTGATATATTGGCAACAATGAAAATTACATTAAATGGAGATAACAACAAAGGATAACATCTAAAATACTCATTAAGGCCCCACACTAGGCATAGAAAAAGACCCGAATGATAATATAAAGTCTATGGGAACGTTCTTTTCAAATATCTCGCTCAAATTTTAATATTTTGACATGATTTTTTTTTTTTTTTTTTTTTTTTTTTTTTTTTGCACAAGATAGCTGAGGACGATCCACAACTGGCCTAGTTTTTACTTTTTCGACTTTGCTATAGTTGTTTTTATATTGCTATAGTTTCAATTTCAGAACCAGTTTAAACCGGTTTCGAAAGTTAAAGTTATTAAAAAAAATCTGAAACCAAAATCGAAAAATTAAAAACTAGGCCGGTTGTGGATCGTCCTCAGCTATCTTGTGCAAAAAAATCATGTAAAAATATTAAAATTTGGGTGAAATATTTGAAAAGAACGGCCCCATAGACTTTGCATTATCATCCGGGTCTTTTTCTGTACCTAGTGTTGCGCCTTAAAAGGCTTTCATTAAAAGACACCAATTGTCATAAAATGATCAATATTCTTCCTTCGGTTTCGAGGCTATAAAAACTCATCTGTATGGGAATAACATATAGAATAGTGTCACTGAAAAACATTGTGTTAAACACTAGAACGACCAAGACCGTCAATTTGACGGTTTTCAAATTTCATGCTTAAAAATTTTATATAATTTATGGAGTGTTCTAGAATTTTATTGCACGATTTTTAATGAAACATAAGAATACCGTAATTTCGGGTGTATAAGCCGCAGATCAAACAATTCTTTTTGGACCCAGAAATCTTATTTAGTGATTGAAGACAAATATTTACGGCGATCTGACTAGTTATATTTGTTTTTTAAAAAATTCTGGGTCGAAAAAGAATTGTTTGACCTGCGGCTTATACACCCGAAATTACGGTAGTTAAATACTTCTATTCAATTTCCCCCTACCCACTTTAGTTCCATAATCAGTATGACTTATACCTATTTATACCAAGACCCGTTAAAACGGCGGCTTTGGCAATTATCAAACTCATCCCGAGGTAGTACGGATTTCCCCATTTTCGACATGGGCTAGATCTTTTCGCCCATGAGCAGTCCGCTCCAAGCTTCATATCAAACGCGGTATACCAGTAACTGGTAAATGTAATTAGGAATCGTATTTAGGAGTTGTAATTCTAACGTGATAAATTTCTTAGTGAAAAATGCTATCTGTGAAAAGTCTAATCTATGAATATATTTTTATAACATATATGCAATATATATATATATATATATATAAATCAAAAATGAAACAATTTCCGGAAAAAAAAAATTATTCGGAAAATTCAAAGAATTCCCTTGTATAAATGAAGACTGTTCAGACACTAGTTCAAGTAATAATAATGACTCTGAAAATTCTGAAGATGAAATTGAAATAGGATTGAAGAAAGTAAAGAAGATGAATATGAAAATGAAGATTCAGGGAGTAAAGGTGAAATTCCACAAAAGAGCCATAAACGCAGAAAGTGATTGCGAATAAGTTCTGATACTGAATCGGACAGCCAAACAGTAACTTAAAAAAAAAACAGAAAAAAGACATTGCTCTCGACGGTACTGAATGTTAAGAAATAGGGAATGGTCGTGTTGGTAGACTCCCATCACATATCATATTTACTATATAAATTACTATTGAAGAACTGTATGCATTTGTAGCTACTTTGTATGCTCTAGGAGCCTACGAAACGAGAAATTTGAAATTATCCTATTTGTGGTCGAAAGAATGGGGACCTTCCTTCTTTCACGAAACTATGTGCAGAAATAAATTTTTAGAAATTATGAGATTTTTTTCGTTTCGACAAAAAAGTGAGAGAAATTTTCGCTTACGAAATGACAAATTTGGATTAGTTTTCGAAATTTGGAAGTCCTTTATTGATAACAGCCAAGCTTTTTACAAATTAGATCGAATATAAGTGTCGATGAATAACTGTTTCCTACAAACGCAAGATGCAGATTTTTGCAATATAGACCCAATAAACCAAACAATTTGGAATTAAATTTTGGTTAGCTGTAGAAGTTCGAAGTAAATATTTTATAAATAGTTTTGGCAAAGACGAACTTGGACCATCGGGAGTACCTTTGAATGAATTTGTTTGAATCTTGTAAAAAATATGCAAATTGTGGGAGAAATATAACAACGGATAATTTTTTTATGCGACTCGCAAAGAAGCTACTGGTAAAAAACAGGTCTTGTTGGAACTATGTGAGCAAATAAAAGAAAATTGCCGAAAATAGTTAAAGCTAGAAAGGACAACATGGTTCTTTTTGTCACAAAACTCTACAAATCAAATAATATATTGTTCTAACACTTACAAAAGTAAGCCTCGTAAAAAAGTTCTACTTCTTAGCTCAAAACATAAATCCGTAAAAATTAGTTCTAATCGAAAACAAATTAATGAAACTGTGTCTTTTACAAAGTTTAGAGTAGATCTAGTTGATCAAATGGCTCTCAAATATAGCGCAAAAGCAGGGTTATGTAGATGGTCTTTGCAGGTATTTTATAATTTGTTGGACTTGGCAGCAATCAATGTGTGGATTTTAGATGAAGAGACTTGTGATGAGAATATAACTAGAAACCAGTTTTTATTGCAATTATTTGAAAAACTCTCCAGTGAATTTAGGCACTGTAGAAAAGTAGCCTCCTTCAAACGAAAATCAAACCAAAAACGAAAATCAATGGGTTGTACTCTAGAAAACCCCAAAAAGTCCTTATGATAGCAAATCTTTCCAAATTCGATTATGCAACGCAAAAAGAGCTATTTATACCTGCAATACATTGAAGAAATATATTTGTGGTAAGTGTTCTTCTAAGATATCATGTACTTGTAAATATGTGCCTCATAGTTATTTCATTCTATGAAATGTGCTATACTATAAATGTAAATAGAAACTGTTTTTGTTTGGTTCTTTTTTATTAATAATTAATGTATTATTATATTAAATATTGTTTTTGTTGAATTATACCCTTTTATACATTAACTAACTTAAATATTGTTTTTTATAAGTGTTGATCTCAGATAGCATATTTTTGTAAAATATGAGCTACATAGTTATTTTATGCATAGCAAATGTGCTATGTTATAAATGCAAATAAAAACAGTTTTTTGATTGAATTTTTATTAATACTTAATGAATTATTATATTAAATTGTATTTTCGTTAAATTATATATTTTTATTTACATTAACTATGTCAAAATATACAATAAAAACCATTATCAAAAATCCGTCAATTTGACGGATGCGGTAAAACTAGGTATACACTATATTGCCATTGATTATGGGACACTTGCGATTTTAGACATTTTACTAAATATCTAGAAAAATACATGAGGAATCATCTTGAAACTCTTAGTGTATTACGTCATACATCTCCGTAAAGATTTTTTACCGAAACGCCATAGGGGACCGTCAACAAATTAAAAAAGATAAAATATCTTTTGAATAATCCTGTCAAAACTAATGTAGCAAAAGTGCTCAAACTCTAGATTATGATTGAATGCCTTATTGTAATACACTGTGATCATTTTTATGCAAATAGCATGCACACTCGCAGAGTAATTAAGGTTTTTATAAAAACGGTCCCAAATTTTTCCAAGTTTTTCCATTATAATTTTCAGAGATCTTAATATAAAATAATATTTTTTTTTTTTTAGAAAATATGACAAACAACATTGGACACAGTATCCTGTAATCAGAATTAAAAAATAATAATAAAAAAAATATTGCCCAGTTAAACTGATGGCATTGAGCTCACAGGCTACGCATACTAATTGTACATTACAGCCTTGTATTTTCGTTAATTCCGTTCGAAAAAAAATTAAGAAGGGGAAACAGCTCTCCCCTTTCTCCTTTTTTATACTTAATCATTGAACTTCCTAAACTATCAAGTACATGCTTTATCATATTAAAAAACCTATATCCAAAATTCAGAGCAAATCGGATAATTCTTAATAAAAACCCATTTAGCAGTTATATAATTCAAGAGGAGTTATTTCCCTCTTTTATACTTAACCATTAAACTTCCAAAACTATTCAGAGATTTGAACGAAATCTGACAATTCTGTTTGAAAAATCCATTTATGCAAGTTAAGGGGAAGGGCATTAGAACCCCCGTTCCCCCTGTTTATACTTATTCAATGAACACCTAATAACAGCCACGGCAGTGGCGGATCCAAGGGGGGGGTCATGGGGGTCATGACCCCCCCCTGGAGCTCTTCAACGAGTGATGTACAGTGTAAGTAAAAGGTGCTAAAACAGGAACACAAACTAACGTCTAATCGAAAGAATTTGCGCATTTTTCGAAACTGATCGAGAAAATTCGCGAATTTTCTGCGCCTGATCGACATAATTCACAATTTTTTCGCACCCGATCGGTGAAATTCGCGATTTTTGCGAAGCCGATCCACGAAATTCATAATTTTTCCTTGCCTAATCGACGAAATTCACGGTTTTTTGGGGTGTGATCGACAAAATTTGAGATTTTTCCACGAATGGTCTACGAAATTTGCGATTTTTCTTCACTTGGCTGAGAAATTTCACGACTTTTCCGTGTCCAATCCACGAAATAAGTACATTTTTCCGTTCTTGTTCGAAGAAATAAGACTTTTTCCGCACACGAATCATGAAATACGCGTTTCCTTAATTGACTGACGAAATCTCCATTTTTTTCCCGCCGTAAATTGATGAAATCCATGATTTTTTTCTCGCGATAAACTCTTGAAACTCACGATTGTTCTGCAGCCGCTCAAAGATTTAAAAAAATTTCCCCACATCATCGACAAAATTTGCGGTTTTTCCGCGCCCTATCAACAAAATTAGCGATTTTTCGTTCCGAATTGACAAAATTAGCAATTTTTTCGTGCCGAATCGACAAAATTCGCGAGTTTTTTGTACTCGATTGCTCGAATTCGTGCTTTTTACGAAGCCGATCGACCATATTCGCGATAATTTCTTTCCCGATTGATGGAATTGTCAATTTTTGTTCGCCATATCAGCGTAATTCGCGATTTTTTTCATTCCCGATCGACTGTATTTGCGCTTTTTACGAAACTGATCGACCAAAATTGGGACTTTTTCGTTCCTGACCGACAAAATTCGCAATTTTTCCGTGACCTACCAAAAGCGATTTTTTTCGTTCCCGATCGACTAAATTCGCGCTTTTTACAAAAGCGATCGACCATATTCGGGATTTTTCCGTGCCCAATCGACGAGATTCGCGCCTTTTTCCGTTCTTGTCCATGAAATACGTATTTTTCCGCACCGAACAATAAAATTCGCGATCCTTAACTGACTGATGAAATCTGCATTTTTTTCCCACCGTAAATTGATGAAATCTGCGGCATTTTCTTGCGATAAATTGATAAAACTCGCTATTGTTCTGTAGCCGCTCAAAAAAATTTTCGATTTTTCCGCGCATCATCGATAAAATCTTCGATTTTTTCTTGCCTATCAACGAAATTAGCGATTTTTTCCGTTCCGAATCGACAAAATTCGCGAGTTTTTCGTATCCAATTGCCCGAATCGCTCTTTTTACGAAGACAATTGACCACATTCGCGATAATTTCTTTCCCGATTCACGAAATTGGCAATTTTTACGTTCCATATCAACTCGAAATTCGCGATTTTCCGTTCCCGATCGTAAAAATTCGCGCTTTTTACGAAGCGATCGACAAAATTGGGTTTTTCTGTTCCATATTAACGAAATTCGCGATTTTTTGTGCTTGATTGACAAAATTTGCGATTCTTCTGAGACATACAGACAAAATTCGAGATTTTTCGTAGGCCGATAGGCAAAATTCGGGATTTTCCAATGTCCAGTTGACAAAATTTTCGATTTTTCCGGGCCCGGTCAACGAAATTCGCGTTTTTTTCGCGCGATAAACAGAAAAAAAATTTTCGACTTTTCCGCAACCTATGAACAAAATTTACAATTTTTTTAAATATTATATAAAAAAATCTAGATTTTTTTTCCTTGCAAGATAAACTATACCTGAGATTTTTCGCGTCCGATTGACAAAATTCGTGATTTTTCCGTGCCTAATCGACAAAATTCGCGATTATTTTCATTTTCGAAAATACGATCGACGAAATTTGCTATTTTTTATCGTAATTCCGTTTTCACAAGATTAACTGTATTTTAAAATTGTTTCATAAAATCATCTGTCAAAAGTAGTGACCCCCCCCCCCCTGGAGGTTGGGCTGGATCCGCCCTTGAGCCACGGACTCGCCTCATCAGAATGATCCTATATCTAAATTTTGAACGAAAACTGTTAATTCTGCATGAAAATCCCGTTTATATCAATTAAGGGAAGGGGCATGAGCCCCCCGTTCCCCCCGTTTATACTTATTCAATGAACACCTAATAACAGCCACGGTATCGCCTCATCCGAATGATCCTATATCTAAATTTTGAACGAAAACTGTTAATTCTGCATGAAAATCCCGTTTATATCAATTAAGGAGGGGCATGAGCCCCCCGTTCCCTCTGTTTATACTTATTCAATGAACACATAATAACAGTCATGGAATCGCCTCATTAGAATGATCCTATATCTAAATTTTGGACAAAAACTATTAATTTTGCATGAAAAACCAGTTTATATCAATTAAGGGGAGGGGCATGAGCCCCCCGTTCCCCCCGTTTATACTTATTCAATGAACACCTAATAACAGCCACGGTATCGCCTCATCCGAATGATCCTATATCTAAATTTTGAACGAAAACTGTTAATTCTGCATGAAAATCCCGTTTATATCAATTAAGGGGGGGGGGCATGAGCCCCCCGTTCCCCCTGTTTATACTTATTCAATGAACACATAATAACAGTCACGGAATCACCTCATCAGAATGATCCTATATCTAAATTTTGGACAAAAACTTAATTCTGCATGAAAAACCCATTTATATCCATTAAGGGGAGGGGCATGAGCCCCCCGTTCCCCCTCTTATACATATCGAATGAACTCCAAAAACTAATCAGGGAAGCGCCTTATCAGGATATACCTATATACAAAATTTCAAGTGGATCCGATATTTTTATCATGAGTTATCGCGTTACGCACGAACATACGAACGTACATACAGAATGGACGGGCACATAAGCTCTCAGGCTATGATAGCCTGTGAGCTAAAAAAAATATTGCCCAGTTAAACTGATGGCATTGAGCTCACAGGCTACGCATACTAATTGTACATTACAGCCTTGTATTTTCGTTAATTCCGTTCGAAAAAAAATTAAGAAGGGGAAACAGCTCTCCCCTTTCTCCTTTTTTATACTTAATCATTGAACTTCCTAAACTATCAAGTACATGCTTTATCATATTAAAAAACCTATATCCAAAATTCAGAGCAAATCGGATAATTCTTAATAAAAACCCATTTAGCAGTTATATAATTTAAGAGGAGTTATTTCCCTCTTTTATACTTAACCATTAAACTTCCAAAACTATTCAGAGATTTGAACGAAATCTGTCAATTCTGTTTGAAAAATCCATTTATGCAAGTTAAGGGGAAGGGCATTAGAATCCCCGTTCCCCCTGTTTATACTTATTCAATGAACACCTAATAACAGCCACGGACTCGCCTCATCAGAATGATCCTATATCTAAATTTTGAACGAAAACTGTTAATTCTGCATGAAAATCCCGTTTATATCAATTAAGGGAAGGGGCATGAGCCCCCCGTTCCCCCTGTTTATACTTATTCAATGAACACCTAATAACAGCCACGGTATCGCCTCATCCGAATGATCCCATATCTAAATTTTGAACGAAAACTGTTAATTCTGCATGAAAATCCCGTTTATATCAATTAAGGAGGGGCATGAGCCCCCCGTTCCCTCTGTTTATACTTATTCAATGAACACATAATAACAGTCATGGAATCGCCTCATTAGAATGTTCCTATATCTAAATTTTGGACAAAAACTATTAATTTTGCATGAAAAACCAGTTTATATCAATTAAGGGGAGGGGCATGAGCCCCCCGTTCCCCCTGTTTATACTTATTCAATGAACACCTAATAACAGCCACGGTATCGCCTCATCCGAATGATCCTATATCTAAATTTTGAACGAAAACTGTTAATTCTGCATGAAAATCCCGTTTATATCAATTAAGGGGGGGGGGCATGATCCCCCCGTTCCCCCTGTTTATACTTATTCAATGAACACATAATAACAGTCACGGAATCACCTCATCAGAATGATCCTATACCTAAATTTTGGACAAAAATTTAATTCTGCATGAAAAACCCATTTATATCAATTAAGGGGAGGGGCATGAGCCCCCCGTTCCCCCTCTTATACGTATCGAATGAACTCCAAAGACTAATCAGGGAAGCGCCTTATCAGGATATACCTATATACAAAATTTCAAGTGGATCCGATATTTTTATCATGAGTTATCGCGTTACGCACGAACATACGAACGTACATAGAGAACGGACGGGCACATAAGCTCTCAGGCTATGATAGCCTGTGAGCTAAAAATTGTATGAAAAATGAGTAGGTTTACTATATAATTTTTTACTGCGCTTGCGTCAAAGATATCAAAATTTCATTTGCATATTATGTTAGCTAAATGTATAGAGCAACTTTTGTAAAAGTCTCAAAATCATAGCTTGAAACTTCTGAAAGTAATCGTCTATAGAAAAAGGACAAAATCCGTTGTTTCCAAAATGAAGCAAAAAAATGAGGGATTTTATCCAAATGCAGTAGTATATCCCATATTGTGTATTCTATAATGACACTAATCAATGAATATATGGATACAACCCCTCTTGTTTTTGCTTCATTTTGAGAATAACGGATTTTCGACTTATTCAATTGACGATTATTGTCAGAATTTTCAAGTTATGATTTTGTGACTTTCACAAAAGTTGCTCTATACATTTAGCTAACATAACATGCAAATGAAATTTTGATATCGTTGACGCATGCGCAGTAAAAAATTATTTAGTAAACCAACTCATTTTTTATACAATTTTCATTATAATTTAATTCTGATTACAGGGTACTGTGTGCAATGTTGTTTGTCATATTTTCTGAAAAAAATAATATTTTATATTAAGAACTCTGAAAATTATAAGGAGAAAACTTGGAAAAATTTGGGATCATTTTTATAAAAACCTTAATTACTCTTCGAGTATGGATGCTATTTGCATAAAAATGAACAAGGCTTATTACAATAAGGCATTCAATCACAATCTAGAGTTTGAGCGCTTTTGCTACATTAGTTTTGACAGGGTTATTCAAAAGATATTCATTCTTTTTTAATTTGTTGACGGTCCCCTTTGGAGTTTCGGGAAAAAATCTTCACGGAGATGTATGACTTATACTATTATATTTATACACTAAGAGTTTCGAGATGATTCCTCATGTATTTTTCTAGATATTTAATAAAATGTCTAAAATCGCAAGTGCACCATAATCAATGGCAATATAGTGTATATTAAACATCGGTAGTTCTAGTGTTAAAGAAATTACACTTATACACTCTGTTTCAAAACATATTTTCACATAAAAAGAATTGAATCAGAGCTACGAAACATAGCGTACTGGTGTGACTTGATGAGTTATGTAAATGATTATTATTTCAACATCACTATCTTATGAAGGCTTGTTCAATGCGCAGTTAAATTGTACAGCGGGCAGCATTGCAGAGCTGATACTCGAATACATGGAGTAAGTAGAACTTGGTTAACATTGTTACTACATGGGATTTGAAACAAATTATACCTTTAACCACTTAACTGATCAATATTTTTTTTTTAAACTTTCAAATAATGCCTATTTTTTTCATGTCTTGTACAGAATTTTTAATCTTTAATTTAGTTTTTTCAAAACGGAAATTTTAGCTTAATTGAATCAGAAAAATGCTCAGATTAAATAATCTAAAATTTACAATAAAAATTTACTGAATGAGTGAGAATAATAAATCATGATTGACAAAAACACATTGCCCATATGACGTACGGGCAAATCAGGGAAGCGGTTGGTACGGGCTAGACGGTACTACAAACAGTGGTTCGACTTCGAAGGGGGTCGAACCATACACCTCAGGAACGCGGGTTGGTCCAGCCAGAATTTCGGTCGAAGCGATAATGTAATTCAGCAGTGGCATCAATGGGTTAGAGAATGCCACAAATGCATGAGAAGAACGAACAATCAGAAGGTCAACCACATCTACACAAATAATGTCACTATCATCTATTCGACGCCATTTGCCAGTTCATATGGATGCAATGGTATCAAGGCATACCATTCTTATGTGACCGGCCAACTCTGGGTTCAGCTCTCGACGTTTACGCAGTTGCTTCTAACTCTTCAACATAGGCGGAGTTGTCTGGTTTGGTGTCAATCTCGAGCAAGCTGGACAGTGTCTGATTGGAGAAATGTGATATTCAGTAACGAATCTTCCACGCTTTTCTCTCAGTGCTGGTGACTACCAGTTAGTGCTGATGTGTGTAGGCAGATAGGTAAACGGTCCAATCCTGCAATTGTTTCTCAGCAGCACACTGCAAAAATATTTGGAGTGGTATCCTGAGGAGCGATCTGCTGGAATAGCTGATCACTTTTACTCATTCTTTAAGGTACTCTAATGGGTCTCAGGTACGTAAACGACATTCTGCAGCCGACTATTTTGATACTGCTTGTGCTATTAAGTCGCCTAAGGGTCACTTATAAACAAGATAATACTCAGCCACATACTGCATAAATCCAGCGACAATGTCTACAATGATATAATGTCCCTCCATGGCCTACCAATTCACCTGATCTTGCTACAATATATATTGTTTGAAACATGACGGAAAGTTGTTTTCTGCCGCCTCGGAATACCACCAAACTTATTTATCAGTTGTTACATTTATGGTAGAATCTATTGCACAGGGAAATCGGTAACGTAACAGACTCCATATGCAATAAAGTATCGGCTTTTATGGCTGCCGAATGTGGCTTTACAACCTACTAAATTTTATATTCTTTTTTTTTTCTACTAGTAAATAATTTTTTTTTGTTCTAAATTTATAATAATTTTTTCATCAAAGTAAACACTATTTACCTACCATGTTTCATGATCGTGGCTCAAGTTTTTCTGGGTGCATAAATGTTTTGCAACAGAGTATATTTTACATTTATGTCGAGTTTTAAATCTTTAAAAAAATGGAAGGTTATACATGGGTTTTTTTTTTTCTCTATTTCAATGAAATTCCATGCATATTTTTTAATTTATTTATAGAAGAACTTTGGAAAAGTATGTGGCTAATATGCCATAAAGTTTTATGATGTTTTAACTTATTATATGCAAATTAATTGGATGTCATTCAAATTTGTATCATTTTAAAGTTATCTAGAGAAATTAATTCAGCTATTTTCTGTTGTGTATTTTTCTTTTTTTTATGTAATTTTATTATTAATTGCACGCATTTTTTTTTTCTTTTTTGCTGTTGTTGTTAATTTTAATTGATAACTGTGTGTGAATTTTATAATATGCATTTATCGAATAGTGTAAAAGTTACACTACGTTTTGCACTCATCTCCCTTATGCCCGCTACAGTCATGTGATTCTCTTTTCGATCATTGGCATTTGTGCTTTTCTAACACGTGTTGTGAAAGGAGAATCAAGTGACTCAAACTGCTGCAAAATCGGTAACACCGTACGGTAGCGTATGGTTTTCTTTAGCATCAGTGATTCCGTCTTTGATCTCACATGAATATTGTCCATAAGTGCAGTAAGGTAAAAAAAAATGTTTTGAAGCCGAATTTATTTTCTCCTAAAAATTACTTGCAATAACTAGCCCACGTAAGAAAAAATCGTATATATATTTTTTTTTTCAATTCAATATTTCATATTTTATTATTTAATTACATACGCACCTAATAGTCATTTATTGTTTTTGCTAATCAAATAAACTGAATGAGTGTACGTTAAAAAAAATCATCTGCAATTACAATAGGGTTCGTAAGCATCAACTGATTCAGGAGCTTTTAGCTGTTTTAGTACTATCATAAATTTCGTAATGCACTGGTCGCTATATTTGAAGATATAATTTTTCTCTTTTTATCATTAAATAAAGCAAATATTCCTTTTCAAAAATTCTGGTAAAAGATGCTTAAAGGATACGAACCCTGTAACAAGCCAATGTCAAATATATATGTATAATTAACCCTTTCAAGGTTGGTGGTCACGTGGCGTGACCCCTTAATTTAAATTCGTAAACTCATGAAGGCTCCAACTATATTTTAGTAAGACTTTGCTCTTCTAATGAAACTGTAAAAGAGCATAGATTTAATTCTAATTATCACTGTACAAAGTATTTTTTTTTAATGTGTGGCATGCATAAGTTATATAATACCATTAATACTGTTAAAAAAATCAGCGAATTCACGGAAAAAATTAATGGCAGCAAAGTTTCCAGACATTTGCCGTTCCGTTAATAGATTTTCCGTTTAGGGAAATAAAAGAAAGGAAAACTCCTTTTTAAAAAGCCGTAATTTTCCGTTACAAGGTTTGGTTTATAATGATCATAATTTATTTTAATTTTTAAAATTAACGAATCGATCAGCCGTCGAAGAATTCGAACTTTCTAAGTGATTTTGAGCTGCTATATTACTTAATACAGGATAATTTTTGTTTTCTATAATTTACTTCAAGCCGTCCTGAGGCTCGAACTCGAGACGTTTTAACAGCGAAATAAGTCCTTACTGACTCACAAGGAAGGTCTCCATTGGGGGCATACTCAGAATTTTTTGAAAAAAATACGAATTAAACTACTCATGTAGGTAATAAAGGATCAGTGAAAATTAGCGGCGGAATTACATTATTACATATGTAAAAAAAATAAAATAGTTTGGAATAATTGGCGTGAAAAGCTGAAAGCGACGCGGGATTTGGCGAGCAGTGCATTTCCTCGCCAAAAGCAGACGATTTTAACGAATCTGAAAATTGATTTTAATTGACTTCACTGTTAAAAATCTGCAGCATTTACTGCAACGTCACTCCACTACTTTTATAGAATATCTCTCTTCTGACCAATGAGAATGCTCCATAGCACTGTGAATTGACCGTGTCATACACTGTTAAAAATCTGCTGCATTTTTTGCAACGCACTCCACCGCTTGTATATAATATCTCTATTCCAACCAATGAGAAAGCTCCATTTCACGGCCAAGTAACCGTTTTCTATACTAGCAAGGGAGTGCGTTGCAACAAAATGCAGCAGATTTTTAACAGTGTATTTTTCAATTTGGAGCAATTTTAATCAATTTAAATTGTGTTTTAAATGATAAAATATATTAATTTCATTTTGTTATAAGTACATATAAACGTATATGACAAAATTACACTTAAAGTAAAGTAAAAATGCAAAACTAAAATTACTTAAACTAAACTTATTTAAATAAATTGAACATAGAAAGTTTTTTCTTTAAAAAGTATTCGAAGCGTAAAAGCGTATTTTTCAAAATTTCGTTTTTTCGCCAACCGGAGATAAATCGCCAAATAAACGAAATTTTTATTATTTTTTTACGGACGTTATAAGGAGGTTCCGCCGAATTTTTTTTATAAACATATATAACTATATGAGAAGAATATTCTGTAATTTTTTCAGATTTTTCTGAGTATGTCCGTATGGAGACCTTCCTTGTCAGCCAAAGCTGCTGATGCGAGTTTGCACAAAGTACAGGGTTGTTATAATTAAATTTCGCCTATTCAGAAAGCTCTAGAGCCAGTTCTATGGCTCTAGACGAAACGAAATTTCATTAGTACGTAGTTGAAAAGATGCGCTCTACGAAAATCGAAAAAAAAATTAGTTAAAATTTTTGTCAATAGGTGGTGCTGCGGCAATATTTAAGGCGATGTTTACAGATTCATTATATCAATTTCAGTCAATCCAGACAAACTGCACAAATTTAAAAGTTTCAACGAACTGCGAATTGTTATAATTAAAGTTCACCTAATCAGACAGCTATAGAACCTGACCTATGATTCCAAACAATACAAAAAAATGAATATCATTTCATGTGATCTTATCTTCATCAACGAAAGCAAAACATGTCACTCGGCCTCGAGGAAATAACGAAGAATAACATTACGCATGCTCAATGAATCCTCCACCATTTTGAATAACTCATTCCATTCTCAGATTTGAGTTTTCTGTAGCATTGCGTAAACTGTCCTGTGAGATTGAGAAAATGCGAAGTCTAATACTGTCTTTCAGATCAGAGATTGTCTGAAATCTGTCTTTAGATGCAGAATCTGCCAAAAATCCCCACAAACAAAAATCGCATGGTATTGGCGCTTAAATATTGTCGCAACGCCACCTATTCACAAAAATTTTAACTAATTTTTTTTTTTCGATTTTCGCAGAGCGCATCCCTTCAACTACGCACTAGTGAAATTCTGCTTGGTTTGGAGCCATAGAACCGGATCTAGAGTCTTCTGAATAGGCGAACTTTAATTATAACAACCCTGTATGTATTTTATTAGTTAGTGGGAAAATCTGTTTGTGCTTTTCAAAGATTTTCTTTTAACTATATTCTTTAGAATAGAAAACGGTTTATTTTATTTTATTTTAGATGGATGCATAATACCTACTATTTTTTAATTAATTTTAATTTTAAAACAAGTTTAAAATTTAAAAAATTACTGTTTTTTTTTTTTTTTTTTTTTTTTTTTGAAGTAATGAATGAAATTTTTTACAAAAATAATGTTATAGAGAATTATTTTAAATCGAAGCACACTATTTTTTTGGGGGGGGGGAGGGGGGGTAATTAGTTAAAAGATTTTTTTTTATTAAGAAGTAAGAGAAAGATAAACAGAAAAATGTAATTTAAAAGTGATTTTTTTATGTTTTCATTATTTTATACATTTTGTGTCATATGTTTTTATAAATTAATATATTTTTATAACGCATTTACCAATGAAATAATAATAATAGCATTGTAATAATTATAACTCCTTTGAAGTAACGCTGCACAATTTATTTTTAACACTACCAAGCTTCTGGCATCAGGTGAAGGAATCAATTGCAAAACGATTGTCGATGACAATCCCCACTAACTCTGAGATGATTTGTTCCTTTCTAAATTATTCTAAATTTTAAAAAAATTAATTTTCTTCTTTATTATTTTTAATAAAATTGCAAAAAAAAAAGTGTGTATTTGAATTACAAGTTTTAACAAAGATAAAAATATCTTTAAATAAAGACATGGAAATGAATACAGGGAATTTGAGATTAGATAAGAGAAATGTCTGAAAAATGATGACCAAGAAAGTTATAGAATGCATTTAACCAAGAACTAATGTAAATTTATAGAGAGTTTTGCTTTTTTTCTATGTTTTAACAGAAATTTTTATCCCTGTATAAAGTTGCTAGAAAGTTGGCAAGAAATATAATGATTTTAATCTCGATGACAAAAAACAGTACAGTTGCAATTCAGCAGAACTATAAAAGTCTCACGAAAGAGCCAGGATTCTTTCGTTGAGTTTTTTTCCATTTCTGTGAAACAGCATGCTAGTTTTGTAAACATTCAAAATAAATTTCTTCAGATAACGGATTTTTATTTTAATTAATTTAATTTAATATTGATTTGAGGCCTAGCAGCTATGGCTTTCACTTCAAATGATCCATAACACACAGAAACAACGACAATTCAGAACTATGTTTATTTCGCATTTCCATAACATATTTATTACACTACAAAAGGACAACACACCATCCATGTCTTACCCGGATTCGAACCAGGACCCCTCAACGTGGCATCAGCTGCCACAACTGATCACGCCACTGAGGCGACGAGTTTTATTTTTACTGAATACATACATCTGAGTTGTTTGCTCGACATGAAAGCCTACTTATAAGTAATCGTCAATATACAAGGACCGGATAGCCCAAGGAAACTTTACAACATGAAGGAAATACAATCAGTTGTTTGTTGTTTGATTTTTGTCGTCCGATTATCTACGCTAATGGGATATAGGACCAGGGGGAGTGCCCTCCGTGGGGGTCTTTCTAAGGGAACCTAACGCGTATTTACGCAAGTTTCGAAGAAGACCCGGGAAAACTCCGAACGGTTAGGCCGACAGCCGCGATTGGGTTCGAACCCAGCACCTGCCGTCTACCAGTTGGAAATACAATCAGAAGCTCCACACAAGGGGTGCGTGCAATGGCGCCAGTGGGATTCGAACCCACAATCTACGCTCGCAGGCGACTAGTGGCGTGGTACCTTAAGCACTCGGCCAGGGAGAAAATGAACGCCTCCATAGACTACACATTATCATCCGGGTCTTTTTCAGTAACTCGTGTAGGCTTTTAAGGGTATTTTTTAAGTATGTTATGCATTTTCCAGCTGAACTGTAGTATATGAAGAGTTACTAGAACATAAATAAATTCATGTTCTACAAACAGCAGGACCGTAGCTAGAAGTGATCTATAGGGGGGGCTCATAATTTTTTTTCTCTCTCTGACGCAGAAAGATAAATAAGGGCATATTCACATTATAGGTACTCTGTTTCTTATTACACTGTTGTAATAACTTCATTTTATACTAAGGAAAGTATGGGATGATGAAAATTTTTAGTGTATAACTGGTGCAAAATTAAACATCATGTTAGCTTATTGTGTATAAATAGGATGAGGGAGTGTTGAAGCACTTATTATAGATGCAATTTAGTAATTCTGCAAAACTGTGAAAGGATCTCAAACTAAATTAGATTTTTGAGCAGAATTTCATTTGAATTTTCAAAGCAGAAATTCATTTAGTGACCTTGGAATCTTTTCCAGCGGGGGCTCAAAATATTTCAGGGGGGGGGGGGGCTGAGTCGCCCACAGCGCCCGCTTAGCTACGGCCCTGACAAACAGAATACAAATTAATACAGTGTTTAAAAAAAAGAAGAACTGGCTACGCTGCAGGCTACGGCTAATTGTTACTAATTGCTAGAAGTGCGTATTTAATTATGCTATGCGTTTTTACCTGAATTAAATTTTAACTTAATATATGGTGTTCATAAAAATCTGCAAAATAATATACAGGTATATACAAAAGAATTCGAGTACATTTAGTGCAAATTTCTGAAGCTGAATTTTCAGCTCTATTATGTATTTTCTAATTGAACTAACTTTTAGTATATATATATGCATATACATACACATATATATATACGACAAATTTGTAGCTCGTTTACAGGGCTGCAATAAAAGTTCAAGTATCTTCCCCGTTATGAACGGTAATTGCTGAAATTGGTTGTCCAAATGCGTTTCCTAAGTTTTTTACTTAAATAGCTTCGATTAACCTTGTTAAACAATGAAATTTTATTAATCTGTAAAAAAGAAACTGTAAATCTACAGAAGTAAAGTTTCGGAAATCTGTATACCTACTAAACATTTATCTGTACACTGTACAAAAAAAAGATGTAAAAATATTTATAAATAATGTTTTTTTTTTTTTTTTTTTTTTTTTTTTTTTTTAAGTGAAAGAATTATGTAAATTGGGTAAACTGTACATTATGCAAAGTGGTTAAATTTTTAAAGTAAAATTTCAAACTATTGAGAATCTTTTCATGTTCAGAGTAATATTAAGCTAAGCAAACAATACAGCAAAAATTCAAATGTAACTAAAAATAAAATTTCGAGGACACAGAATCTCTTAAAAAACATATTTCCCCAATCGATCACGGTTTCAACGTAGTCTGACAATTTGAATTTTTCCAACGAACTCTGAAACTGTTTTAATATTCATACTTTTTATTCCCTGTTCAGTGCATGCATATACACCTAATGCTTGCTTCATTTGAAAGCATCGAATTGCGCATAAATTTCACTTCAATCAACTATTTATATGATTATTTGAAAATCAAACTACAATAATCTTTTGTTTCGAAACTATTACATTTGAAGAAGTAACTTTACTTGTAAGTGAAACATACCATCATACAAATATAAAAAGTAATTTTTTAACTAGCGAATAACAATAAATATTCAGTGATCAAATTTGCTTATCCAAATTAAACATTTTCTACTATTATTTTAAATTTTCTAGTACAAAAACATATTAAAATGAAATATTTTTCATTTCAAATACATAAAAAATAATTTTCAAAATATGCAAGAAAAGAAAACAGATTCTATTACCGCGTACTAAAAATTATTTACCAAATTTAATATTATCTGAAATTATTTTTGGCACTAAAGTGTTTATTTATATAATTTTCCATTAGCTACATGTTATATGTATAACTTTGATTTCTATAAATTAAGGAACAAATATAAAATTCGAATTTAATCAATACACGAAACAATACAATAAAGAAAATGATATAAAAGTTAGATTTGACAAATAGGTACTGCCATAAAAGCACTACCAGTCGATGTGACATAAGTGCGAAGTCACAAATGGTCACAAGTAATAGTCACACTGTAAAAAAAAATCATAAAGTTACTAAAAATTTTTTAGTAAATTTGTATTCCACAGAATTTTTTAGTAACCATTCCAAATTTCCTTTTTTTTCAAGTGAAAGAAACCTTTCTTTTGTAAACTGAACAAAAGAATTTTTTGTATAACTAACTTAAAACTTTTTAGTATAAGCCAGCCAGCAAATTTTAGTAACAGCTCCAAAATTATTTTTAGTAACCATTACTCACGGATTCTTAGTAGCTAGTCCAAACGCAATTTTTGCAGAGGTAGATTTCCGGCAACACTTCAATAGATGGCGCCATCAAACATTGCTACATGCGCAATTTTGATTTCATAACCCCTTTCCTTAACGAAAACTTATACTGCATACACTCGGTATCTCTTTGGTGGTGTCGAGTTTCGAACCCGAGGCCTTTCCGTCTGGAGCTCTGTGCTATGACCACTAGACTATCACGGCCACACCGAGCGAGTTTTAGTAATAGCTATTAAAAATATAAAACTATTAACTCTATTCATTGCTAGCTTTTTTCTAGTAACTCTTACAGATTTTCTTGTAACTGAGTAAGATTACTAAAATTTTTTTAGTAATTACAAGGATCACTAAATTTTTTTAGTAGATCGACACTTTTTTTTTTTACAATGCAGTACGGTGAAGAGGCTACTTCAGTCCCGGTCTCTAATGCTAATTCTATGGAAGAAAATTATAAAGGTATATCGGTTGCATTTAAATTTTTTTGAAAGATTTCAGTTGTCCAGTGCAAAATAATCATTTAAAAATGTTCAAATGCAATCGAGATATCTTTATAAATTTCTTCTATAGGATTAGCATTAGGAGAGGGTCTTTTCAAGTTATAAAAGTGTCCCTAAATCAAAATGGTATAGATTTTATTCACCTCTTTATTACTTTCAAGTGCCGTTATTTGGTGACACCAATCTGTCATCACCTTGAGTGTTGCTTTGTCAGTCACCCCACTGTAAAAAAAAGGGTCGATCTACTAAAAAAAATTAGTGATCCTTGTAATTACTAAAAAAATTTTAGTAATCTTACTCAGTTACAAGAAAATCTGTAAGAGTTACTAGAAAAAAGCTAGCAATGAATAGAGTTAATAGTTTTATGTAATAGCTATTACTAAAACACGCTTGGTGTGGCCGTGATAGCCTAGTGGTCATAGCACAGAGCTCCAGACTGAAAGGTCTCGGGTTCGAAGCTTGACACCACCAAAGACGTACCGAGTGTATGCAGTGTAAGTTTTCGTTAAGTAAAGGAGTTATGAAATCAAAATTGCGCATGTAGCAATGTTTGATGCTGCCATCTATTGAAGCGTTGCCGGAAATCTACCGCTACAAAAATTGCGTTTGGACTAGCTACTAAGAATCCGTGAGTAATGGTTACTAAAAATAATTTTGGAGCTGTTACTAAAATTTGCTGGCTGGCTCATACTAAAAAGTTTTAAGTTAGTTATACAAGAAATTCTTTTGTTCAGTTTACAAAAGAAAGGTTTGTTTCACTTGCAAAAAAAAGTTTGGAATGGTTACTAAAAAATTCTGGGGAATACAAATTTACTAAAAAAATTTTAGTAACCTCATGTTTTTTTTTTTACAGTGTAGGCTAACAGCATGCTTATAACTACAATAACTTATTATAATCGAATAAAGCGTGCTTTGCTTTGGCTGTTTCTTTTGAAAATATGCGGAATGTTCCCCGTTATAGATGAGAAATAGCTAAATGCTAAATCAATAAATTTAGTGATATACGCCCAACAACACTGTAAAAAAAAAAAAAAAAAAAAAAAAAAAAAAAAAAAAAAAAATCTGCAAAGGTACTAAACCTTTTCTAGGAAACTGGGATTCCAAGAACTTTTCCTATAACGGTAATAGCAAAAATTCAAGTTTCAGAATCGATTACATGGGTTTTTCCTGTTACAGTTACATGAAAAGTTCTTGGAATCCCAGTTTCCTAGAAAATGTTTAGTAACTTCACATATTTTTTTACAGTGTACATTTTTTTAAATATTGTTCATATCTTAGAAATAGTTTCTATCAAAGTAGTAGTTAGTTTTATAAATGTAATTTTTTTTTAATTTTCATAAGATCCCCGTGTCCTATAATTTATATTTAGAAAATCATTTTCCATGACTTAACAAATTATAAAATATTGTGTGGTCTAAAACTTGATGGATCATGATACTTTGTATTTTACGAATTTCCAACGATGTCTGATCTGCTTTTTGTTCCACACTGTAAAAAAATTCTGTGAAGGTACTAAACATTTTCTAGGAAACTGGGATTCCAAGAACTTTTCCTGTAACGGTAACAGCAAAAATTCAAGTTTTAGAATCGATTACATGGGTTTTTCCTGTTACAGTTACATGAAAAGTTCTTGGAATCCCAGTTTCCTAGAAAATGTTTAGTACCTTTACAGAATTTTTTTTTACAGTGCAGGAAATGTTAAAATTTCCGGCAGTTTTCTAAATATCATTACTCGAAAAGTCGTGTAAAAAAAAAAGTTGTCTCACTTTTTATGAGCAATGTTTTCTAAATACGTTATAAAACTCAAAGGACCGCATTCACTGTAAAAAAAAAAAAAAAAAAAAAAAAAAAAAACTGTAAAGGTACTAAGCATTTTCTAGGAAACTGGGATTCCAAGAACTTTTCCTGTAACGGTAACAACAAAAACTCAAGTTTTAGAATCGGTACATGGATTTTTCCTGTTATCGTTACATGAGAAGTTCTTGGAACCCCAGTTTCCTAGAAAATGCTTAGTACCTTTACAGATTTTTTTTTTTTTTTTTTTTTTTTTTTTTTTTTTTTTTTTTTTTTTTTTACAGTGTTGAAATTTATATTTTGTAACTCGACGAGCTTGCACATGACTGGCTTGCTTAAAGACAGGACTAAATAGTATTTTTAAGTTGGTAGACGTTCCTATCACTTATTTCTGATTGCATGCCAAAAACTCCCAAGTCGCTGCATTTACTCATGTATTTACAAATGTATTTGATCGATTTAACGGAATCAATATATTACACGTTTATGTGAGCTTTATATGTTTTTGATAGCAAAGGCGAATATGGAACAGCCCACCAGTTATCAACTTCGATGTCACCTTTTCGCATTTGTGTGGTTGCTATTACATCTCCATCTTCTGCTGATCTTCATCTGTAAAAAGGATATCCGTCATTTCCAGTAACTTCGTTGGATACTAATGCACGATGATATCGCTTAGAGCATTTTCCGTCTATCAATCATGGTGAATTTGGCTTTGTTACACATCAAGGTTCATGTATCGTATTTTTCGACACAACTTCATACAAAATCCTTATCGATGTAGGCATCGGGTAATTCTGCGCATATTTCATAGTCGAGTTTATTTGAAGGGATTTCTTTATACAGCAAGATTAATATATGTGCGTGCGGCAACTTCTCTTTTATCATTCCACTGAGTACTTCTAGCAGCGCACATACCCAAGCACTTCTTGTTTTATAATGAAATCCAGCAGCGATTTAAGCTTTTGAAGGCAGGAGACATGTATAATGTGAAATAGTTATCAAAGGGCTTTCTAATTATATATCACATGATGGATTCCCCACTCCAATTCGGGACAGAGGAATTGGGAGGGAGGGAAATAGCAGGCATATAAGAAAACGCGCGTATTCGAATGCAACGCAATCGGTGAATTTCAAAACAATTGGTGAAGAACTTTCGGAGATTTAAGATTTTTTACAAACGAACATTTACATTTTTACTTATATCGATTAATTGTATGAAATAATATACAGTATAACATCTTTAATCTGGACATCTATAATCCGCAAACTTCTGTAATCCGGACACTTCGGTATAAGATTTATTCGTTTTTATTTTGAATAAGAGATAACAGATGGCGCCATAGATCATATATAAATGATTTCAGAAAATGATTAAGAAAATGAAAAGATTACATAATAACACAACTTTTTTTTTTCAATTTTAAACTTTAAGAACTCTCTAAATTATATTTGTAATTAATGTGTCTTTTTAGATATTAAGTTATAAAAATTCATGATTAATAGTAATTTCACTTCTTTTTCTTTTTCCAAAGATAATAAGATGTCGCGAAATTGGAATTTAATAGTCAACTCTATGGAGCAACTCATAAAAAAATCCAGTCAAATATCGTGAAAATTCAGAAAGATGTCAGTGATAGGAGTGAGCTGAATTTTAGTTATCTCCAAAAGCAGCTGAATGATAAGAGATTTTCCAGAAATTGTCAATTTTATTTTATTTTTTTTTTTTTTTTCATTTATTATTGATGCTTTAGTTCTTGAAAAACTACCAGAACGAACCTACTGCATGGTAAAAAGAAGCATCAAAATCGAAGCATTTGTTCCAACTCTTCTCATTGATATTCATTAAATACGGACTTTTTCGATGCATTCAGTTAATAAAAATTGACAATTTGCGGAAAATCCCTTATCATTAAGCTGCTTTTAGAAATAATTAAAAATCAGCTTACTCCTATTGTCAGTATCTTTCTGAATTTGCACGATATTTGACTGCATTTTTAAATGAGTTTCTCTACAGAGGTTCACTATTAAATTATGTAAAAAGATCGTTGATATCATTCGCGCATGCGCAGATAAAAATTAATTCATAACAATTACTTATCTTTCATAAAATATTTTATATATTTATGTTCCAATCGAACTATATTGTTTCTATTATGTTTTGAAAAAATTTCTGAAACTGGAGGTTAAACTTCGTTGAAAATCCTGCATGATATAAGCTAAAAACATGCCAAATTTTTTTAACTTAAAAAATTCGCTATATTTTTATGAACATAAGCACTAGTCTTACAAAAATCAGTGAACATATTATACAGTATCCACATGTTTGTATTCTGCAGCAATATATCATTTCGTGCATGTTAATGTACAGGGTGATCCTAAATATTATTAGTTTACTTTAATTTTTTTTTTTTTTTTTTTTTTTTTTTTTTTTTTTTTTGGTTTTTTAACTGTCCTCCTTATTAAATGGACGCTGATAAATACGAGGTCAAGCATAATATTTATAATCCTTAAGTTCCAGGACAATCCGAAAAGTGTATTGTTAAATATTCGACAAAGTGTCTAAAACTGAAAGTGTCCGGTCATTAATGGCCATATAATGAATATTTATATCTGTCTATGTATCTATGGTGTAGTATTATATAATGGTTATATATGCAGGGTGGTCATAAAAGAAAACTTTGCCGATATATGATGCTCTAGCGTCCTGTCCGTTCAACCGATCGAGGTGAGATTTCAGATATACGAGGGCTGCTAATTAAGTAATGGCAACATAGGTATAAATCAATTTTTAATGAACTTACAAGTACAACTGCATTACATTCCTTCTATGTAATCACCAGCAAAGCTTATAACCTTTTGCCAAATGCCAGGAAGCCGTTGTAAACCAGTGGCAAGGTGTTGATTGTAGAGTTGCAAAAAGTCGGTTTATTCCCGGGTTTATTTCCAATAGACCAGGTTTATTCCCAGGTTTATTCCCAAAAAACCGAATTATTCCGAAAAATCCCGGGTTTTTTCCAGGTTTATTCCTAAAAACCCGGTTTATTCCCGGGTTTAAACCGGGTTTTTTCTAACTTTTGCAACGCTAGTTGATTGTTGATGTGAGCGACCGAGCGCCCTACTGCGTGGAATACAGATGAAACGTCATGAAATCGGTGACCTCGGAGGGGTTCCTTCAACTTCGGAAACAGATCGAAGTTACAAGGACTCATGTCGGGTGAGTAGGGAGGGTGTTGAGGGATGGAGGGCCGACCTGTGCGTTGCAAATCCACAGTCTCATTCCGACCCGAACAAAATGCTTGAACCCATCATGCTACTGTCCTATACGGTAAAGCATTTATGACACAGACTTCCTCTAATCCTCGATAGCATTCTGTTGCATTTTTGCCACGGGAAACTTCAATTTTAAGCCACGACCGCAGATCACCTTTTGAAAACATGCTTTAGAGCGATGGAAATGAAACTCCTCACTTTAACACCACACAACAACTACCCTTCCAAGCAGATCGACTGTTTTTTGCACTCTACACATCGACAATAGCGCTACCTCACTGCTCCCATATCCTATTTGCGCATGCCCGCTCTTCTGCGACTTTCAAGGTTAAATTTCGAGTATTTAATTTACAACCCTCGTAGTTATTCAGGAGTATGAGCTCGAGATTCTGTGGAAGGCAACGAAGTGGTGATCACGGTTACGGTTATAGGTACAGAAACTCGAAATTTTCCAACAACAACGCCCTTTTTTTTTTTTTTTTTTTTTTTTTTTTTTTTTTGTCGCAAAATGCTCAGCGCATGCGAAGCTCTAAAGAGCGTTGGAACCGTACGTGTAACGCGAGAAATTGACTCGTTATGCATGCACAAAAACAGTTCTGCAAACGGGAAAAAAACCACGGGGGAATTTGCATCTGACGCAGAGTCAGTACACCAATCACTGATTATAACACTGATCGAAGAAAATAAAACTTTGATTTACATGGGTGTGTTCACAGACAATTACACAATGCATGCGGGCGACTGTGAACAATACAGACGAACGTAACATCGCATGAGGAATGCTTGCATTCTCACGTTTGGTAGAATCTTTCAAATGCGGCAAAGTTTGCGGATTGCACATGTACATTCTAGATTTGAGATATCCCCAGAACGAGAAATCCATAGAAGTGAGGTCGAGGGATCGCGCAGACCACTGAAATGGAAAATGGCGTGAGATGATACGGTCACCAAAATGCTGTTATGGTGTCCTGCGATCAAACTTCGCTATATGTAGAGATACACCATCTTACATCCAAACAAAGTCATTCAGTGCATTTTGCTGCAGCAATTCTGGTATGACATAATTTTGCAGCATTGCCGTATAGGGGGAACCTTTTATAGAGCAAGTTACAAATCCCGTTGGTGTCGTTTCCTTAAAATGTACGGCCCGAGAATAATTTTGCCTGCAATGCCGCACCACACAGTAACTTTGACGTCGTGTAAAGGTACTGGTGCCACAGTGTGCGGTTTCATGTCTGCCTGTACACACAATTTTTGGTGTTGACATTTGCCAGTTAAGGAGAAATGTGTCTCGTCCGTCCATAATATGCGAAGAGGCCATTCGTTATCTCCATCATATCGGATAAGAAATTCATTAGCAAAGTGTATACGTTGTTGATGGTTCCCCACTTCCAACATCTGGAAGCGCTGGGAGGGGTAAGAAAACATGCGGATTACAGAGCGCAGTAGCTTTAGAACCATTGTTTTCGGTATATCCAACACACGAGATGCACCTCTTACTAGGGCCTGATTATCAACGGGGTACTCTCCCACCAGGAAAAAGAAATAAAAAAATTTCCTTATTCATGATAGTAATCTCGGATGAAAAGGGCGTTTAAACAAGGCGAAATTTTCTATAAAATTCTACTGGTGGGAATGTGCCCCGTTAGTAATCAGGTCCTGCATCTTACAGTTTGTATGTATCCTGTAGTCACTATGTGATGCACTTCCATAACAATATCCTCAGGAATAGTTGGTCATCCGGATCGCGGTAACACAGTTGCAGCCAGTTTCTTCGAATTTCTTTACTAAATCACGAAAAACTTGCGGGCTACATGGGCCACGTATTTGGTGATGGTTTTGACGGTAAACACGCAAGGTTTCCGCAGCATAATAGAGTTCCTTTTTCATAATAGAGTTTTACCAATTCACCACGAACTTTCGTTGGAAGAGTCATTTCGTCGGCCATGCATGAGCTCTCCAACTGAAGAACTAACATTCCCACCCCACATTTTATCCGTTTTCTACACTGTAAAAAATATACCCTTTTGTTGCATCGTCACTCCCCCGCTTTTATAGACTATCTCTCTTTTGACCCATGATAATGCATCATAATAGGCTGAAGTAATCGTTTTCTATAAAAGCGGTAGAATGACGATGCAGCAAAAGGGTCAAATTTTTAACAACGTACGCTATCTGGCGAACGGTGTTCCGTGATTGGTGTTTTGTCTATCTCATATCCAAATTTCCTTCGTGCGCACTGATCGTTTTTTTTTTTTTTTTTTTTTTTTTAACCAATTGCAAAGCTGTTTTGTGTGAGCATAACGAGTCCGTTTATTGCGATATACGCACCATTCCAACGCTCTTTAGGGTTTTCGCATCCACTGAGCATTTTGCGATAAAAAAAATGACGTTGGCCATTTGAAAATTTCGAGTTTCTGAAGCTATAACCGTAACAGTGAGCACCCATTTGTTGTCGTTCACAGAATATCGAACTCATACCTGTGAATAACTATATCTGAAATCTCATCTTGATCGGTTGAACGGACTGGTCGCTAGAGTTAAAAAATATCGGCAAAGTTTTTTTTCATGACCACCCTGTTTTTTAATATGGATATCGATGCAATGATGCCATCCAGCAAAGTATCCTCTGCATATCGAATCTGTATACCTCTGTATATCGAAAAGATACTTCTTCTGGGCAATATTTGAATTTCAGATCAGAATGTTCCATTTCCGAGAAAATCGCAGTAATTAAAACTTTGATAATTAGACTCTTTGCTACTGCAATAATGAAGAACTATTCGAGATTGAAAAGTAAAAGATTTTTAATGATTTGAAAAATAATGGATATCCTTCAAGATGGTATAACACAATATTTTTCTGAAATTATGCATGCCTATACAGTGACGCCCCCATCTTTTCAACGGAGTAATAACAAACAATCATATCCATAACTTATTATAGAATCTTGTCAGAAAAAATCTCGCTTTTTTTTAAACCTTTTAATATCTTTACATATTTTATCCCACAAAAATCGTTGCAAAACTTCCTTAGTAATTTTAAACGTAAGTACCCCAGTTTTCTATGAAAAGGAGTAATATATGCAATTCCACGCAAGCAACGCGACGCAATATATATTCGAGAGACAAGCCGTACCTTGGAGATACGATTAAAAGAACACAAGACTGCCTTTAAATCAAGAAATTCAAATTCTAAAATTGTTGCCCACACCATAGAAACTAATCATTTTCTAAATTTTGAATCGACCAAAGTCATGAAATCAAACTGCAATGTATAAAAAAGCCGTGTTTTTCTTGGAGGCATGGTATACCAGAATAGCTTAGTTCCCACTGAATGAATCTAGCTCCCTTTAACCATAATATACTATCTTAATCTATCTCAATTACCTATCTCGTATTTAATTATTTCTGGCACATTGCTTCAACTAGGTTAAATTATGTTGCATCTCGTGATTTTGTGTTATTTATATTTCTGATGAGGAACTTTTAATAAATTCGGAATGTTTAATGCTTTATTTTTAAAATAATTTTTATGTGTTTTCTAACTATTAAATTAAATTGTCTGTACTTTTTGTAATTGTTTTCAAGAATTGTGTTATTTCAATTTATACAATGTTATTTTTAAAGGGACTTATTTCGAAGGGTATATTTTTGTGTGAAACATTTCAAACTATTAGTCATATTCCTTGAAATCTTAATATTCAGATAGTATTATTCAATCAAAATTGAACATATTTAAACTGATAGATTATTTAAAAATATATATTGCTATCGAATAATTTTGCCGAAAAGAGAAAAAAAATTACAGCGACAGCAAAAACAAAGAGCTTTCAAACAATGAACTTTAAAAAATATAAATGTTTAACTACACTTTTATCAGTCTTTTAAAATTGATTTTTGAGAGCTATCATCTAAAAAAAGGCCATTAATTATGCATTAAAAGCAAGTATTTTTATCATTTAAAATAAATAATGTTGCATTTTATCCACAAACGATAAGTGAATAATTAAGGCATTTAGAATTTTTTTATATGATTAAAAAATCAATTTTTAATTGCGATCCTTTCAACATTGTCTTTTTGTATATTTCTTAAAAAGTTCATGCCCTTAAAAACAACATTTTTTAATCAAAATTAATCAAATTTTCACTATACGAGGAATTGTTATTTAATATTTAATATTTTTTCTCGAAATAAGAAATTTATACTAATCATTATCAGTTATGTACATATACAGCATTGTATATTAATGATTAACGATGCAATTTCAGATGATGAAAAAACAGACGAGAGCAGTTTTTATAATTTGTTGAGATATAAAACATAAACTCGAGAAATATTTATAACTATGTTTATGAAAATTTCTTCGTATTTAAATTAATGTATCTCAGAAACAGAGGTATCGTTTAGATAGAGCCCTTTAAAAAATTTTAAAAAATTTTAATTTTGAAAGACATTTACATATAGCATATTAAATTATGATGGTAAGGATAAAGAGTTTTTATATAAGGTGTTCTGTTGAAATAACGCCATTATGGGTAATAAAGCCAAGTGCTAATACTGCACGTAATTATAAAGGAATCTGACAGATAGCACCTACGGGTTCTGCGCAGAAGGATTCGGAGTTATCTGAATCACAAACAATCTCTAAAACTCAATTTGTTTCATTTGCAAAACTTATCGCTTTAAGAAGCACTTAAGAATCAATATCCAATCTAAAATTCGTGAAGTAAATTCTGTGATCCATAGACTAAATATTTATTAGAAAATACTTTGTTTATTACATAAATTTGTAGCGTATTTACTGTTACATTCAAAATTTTGTGGAATATTTTAAATGTGTTCTCGAGGTAATTTGTAGAATATACTGCGCAATAAGTATACCAGGGTAATAACGGCATCCACTGGCGTTATTACTCTGGGAATTTTTTTCAGTTCTGGAACTACATCCAAAAAGGATTTGTTTTTTTATTTTATACACGAGAGAGCATTATTGAAAACCAAAAAGGATAACGAGAAATTTGTATGTCCTAAGTGCTGGTTATTGTTTTCATGTCAGAAGAATAAAATATCAAATGATTATTACTGCAACCTAATATCACAATTAATAGTAATTAAAAGAAATTTGTCAATTTTTAGAGCTGTAGAGTTTGTATTAAAAATTTGACAATTTACGTGCTATTATCCCAGCTTATTTTATAGTTTCCTTTGCGTGGCGTTGTTACCCTGATAGGTGGGTAATAACGCTGAATAGCATTGGTCAAGAAATCATGAAATCACATTTTATGAATAAATATCTGCTAAAATATTCTTTCTTATGTACATAGTAAATAAAGTGCTGTGTCAAATCCTATATTTGTTTGAAAAAAAAAAGTCTAAAACTAAGCCGTGACAATTGGTAGAACCTTAACATGACGTTATTATTCCAAGACACCTTACTCCCAAGACCGGGATTTAAATTCTACTAATAATTTTGTTATTGGATTAATATTTTTTGTAAACGAAAGCATCAATTATATCTACGTAATCATTATACGTCTTAATATGTCCCTTGACCATTATAAAAAAATAAAAAAAATAGGACTCTAATTGGAAAACTTCTGACAAATATGAAACTGTTTTGTATAAATAATCACCTTATTATTTTTTTTTTCGTGCATGCCACATGCTCCAGCCCCCTCCCAAAAAGTAAATAAATAAATAAAACCCCATTCTTTTATACACATTCAATATTTATTTTGAAAATCACGCCTAGCTGCATGACTACAATTTGTGATAATTCTGATAGGCTATTTCTGCAGGATATATTAGTCCAAGAGCCGACCGCACAAAACTCTAAGACATCGAGCACAAGAAAAAAATCCTTTATTTTATAAAATAGTAGTAATAGAGGAATCTAATGATCCATGTCTGTCGGAAGCGAAGTGGTGCATAAGCCAAAAATTAATACCTCTATTGACTGACTCGTAGGCTTAGCATTGTGTTTTCCTGCACCCAGTTTTCCATGCTTTCATACCTTTGATTGTATGGCAAACACAATGTGCGACCGGCTCATGGACTAGCGTAATTTTTTTTCCAACCACCTTCGTCGTTCCAAGGCCAAGCTCGCACTCTGATTGGTTGTTGCTCTCGGCACTGTTTTCACGTAACTTGGCGATAATCATACTTGGCGTAGCGATAGACGCTTCCGTCGAGTTTGATTTCCTTCTGAACCGAGTACAAAGTAAAAAGTTGTGTGTAAAAACTTTTAAAGAGTACAGCTTTCAGTAAGACACGTCCCATCCAATCCAGTGCTGCAAGAGAAAAGTTACTTTGTACGCGGTTCGGAAGGAAGCATCTATCACTACGCCAAGTATGATTATCGCAGAATTACATGAAAACAGTGCCGAGAGCAACAACCAATCAGAGTGCGAGTTTGGGCTTGGAACGACGAAGGTGGTTGAAAAAAAAATTACGCCTTGGACTATATGACATACGCAATATAATAGGAAATTCACAGCTTTGATATATTCTTGATGAAAAAAAGCGAGCTTCTGTAGTTATTTTTTCAAAAATGTGAATTTTGCTATTTCTTTTTTTATGATTGGCAGGAAAAAAAAAAGCAAACAAAAATAACAAAATTGTAATTTAACAAATTACAACGGCTATTTGGAAAATAATATTTTCAAAGACTAAAATTTTAAAGGCTTATAAATAAACTCTAAATTAATAATAATAACACTAGTTTACAGTACATCTGTTGCCGAGAAAATTTTAGCTGTTGCTGACAACATATGATATGCTATTTTCAAAAATATAATTAGAATATTTTAATCAGCTCTGATTTTTGAGTTTCAGCTATGTAGGTATTAAGCAGGAAAAAACATGCATTTACTAAGAAAAAACTTTACTAAAAAAATAATTAATCATTGAGTTCTAAAAAACTTCATTTTAAAGATCTTCTTCAATGTGTAGACTTTGGAAAATGACGTATCAGAGACCAACAACAGTCATACATCATATTCATATCCCAGAAATCCTGATAGTGCGCATGACGCGTAAGTTCTGATGCATACGCTTTCCTTGTTCTTCGCTCATATCTCCTAAATTTACCGGAAACCTGTCCAGGTGATTATGGAGAAAGTGGAGTTTTATGCTCATATTGCACCCCATATTTTTTAATTGTAGCAGAAGGTCTTCTAAAACTTCAATATAATTTTCAGATATTCTGTATCTCTTTCGCGATAAAAACTTATTTTAACTTAAACTTTACTAAAAAAATAATTAATCATTGAGTTCTAAAAAACTTCATTTTAAAGATCTTCTTCAATGTGTAGACTTTGGAAAATGACGTATCAGAGACCAACAACAGTCATACATCATATTCATATCCCAGAAATCCTGATAGTGCGCATGACGCGTAAGTTCTGATGCATACGCTTTCCTTGTTCTTCGCTCATATCTCCTAAATTTACCGGAAACCTGTCCAGGTGATTATGGAGAAAGTGGAGTTTTATGCTCATATTGCACCCCATATTTTTTAATTGTAGCAGAAGGTCTTCTAAAACTTCAATATAATTTTCAGATATTCTGTATCTCTTTCGCGATAAAAACTTATTTTAGTATCTGAGGAAAGCAATTTTTTTTCTTTTAGTCTTGATGCTAACAATTCTGAAGATTGTTTTGAAAGATTTAAATCTCATACAAGATCATCTAACTCATTTTGAGAAAAACATTTTGGCTCATTTGACATACCTTCAAAATCAGTATCATTTTGTGATGAGCAACCAACGTCCTCCAACGTCTTTTTCAGGTATATTTTTAGGCTCTCAAGAGTCAGGTGAACACTTCAGTGAGCGTTGACCACAACTTGTACTTGGGTACTGCCATTTAGCTCAATTTTTAGTGTTTAAACCTTTACGTTCACGCTACAAAAATAACAGTCTTCAAGATGATTTCGTGGTTGTCGCCAAATAGTCGATGTTCTAAATTTAAAGGCACTTCTTTTACCACATCTCCATAATATTAAATATTCCACACACGATTCACAAACACAATTGGGAGCCCAAGACTTCTCATTTTTATCCAAGAGCATCCCAAAATACTCAAAATAGGTATTTTTCACCAACTCTGATTTAACTTGTCTACAATTTTTAAGCACACATTCTCTGCATACATAGAAAAAAGGATCTGGATGGTTTAAACAACGTCTTCTTGAACTACTCATGATGGAAAAACTTGAGAAACTAATCTTAACACAGTAAAATACGCCTGTTATCGATTAATATATATGCTTAAATGATAAAAATCAAACACAAAGTAACTCCAGCTGCTCAAAAATATTTACGGTTAGATTTGACAAAAACAAGTCATAAGTGAACATTATCAACCACAGAATTCGCGGCAACAGACAAAAAGTTTAATTTTGTAAACTAGTGTAATAAACATTGCCAGGTTCTGAGTAAACATCTGCTACAGATTGGAATTTCCGTTATTTCTCTATCTTAATATTTTATGTATTATACCGGCTGTGTACTGGAATTTTCAAGGTGACATTCTTTCTTTTTTTAAGGGAGAATTGACAGGTAATCATGTACAGGTGGTGAGTGAGAAAGAGAATATTGCCGAGAGGCGTGTTCATCCGTCAGCGATGAACGTGAATGATGAGCAAACAAGGAACATGTCACGGATCAAGAAACTAATGTGGAATGCGTCCAATGAAGAAGCTCCACAGGGGGGTGTACATTGGGGAAGGCAGTGATTTGAGAAGGTCAAGTCTTGTCTGAGTTTTGAGCAGTTCGTATCTGAGCTGGTACCTAGAGAGGAGTGTAGGACAGAAATCCTAGTGTGAAGTTCGTATCTGGAGAGCAAGGGACACAGACGTCCTGGTGTGTAGTGCTCTGGGCCGGAGAGCGTAAGCCGAGCATCCATGTGTTGGAAGATTCGAAATTGATCTCCGGTAAAGTGAATCTAACGTGCATTGAGTGTGAGGGAAAAGGTGTAATTTGAACAGTACACAGCCAACCTTTACTGTATTTAATTTAATGTTGAACCGGATCACCTATATCCGAGTTGTAATTGTATATAATTGTAAATAGCGTATTTAATGTGTACATATATTCTAAACAAACTGTTAATTCAGTTAATTGACAGCGTCAGTGTTCATTTACACAATCCTCACAGTGGGTGACCGATATCACCTAATAATATCGGTGGTGGCAGCCATAACTACCACGGACTTTCCTCAAAGTTGTGCGGGCTGAGAGGAACGTCCGACAAACATCATTTTTATGATGATCATAACGAGTCATATTTTACGTACGTCATGCATTAAACTTTAATATTCCTAAGACCAATGATAAAAAAAAAAAACAGTAGCTTATATATATGCAACTTTAACTATTTAAAATGTGCTCTTTAGTTGATGGAGTTAATCAGACCGACTTCTAAACGCCTCATATTTCGCACGACATGGGTTAAACATTAATATTCCTAGACCCATCATAAACAAATTTTAAATGAAATTTTAGTTTTACAGTTTTTGGAACTGCAAATTTTTAAGCTTCTAAACATCGCACATTTTAAATTTTCACACCGTTGCGTAGGAAAGAATGCACTTTTAAATGAAATTTGTTTGAAATCTTTATCACAGTTTGTTTTCAATTTATTATTATTTTTTTTTAAGTTTTTATTACATTTTTGTTCATCGTGGAAACAGAAGTATTCCATTTTTGGACATTAAACATAGACCAATCAGAAAACGAATAAAATAAAATAAGTTGGAGAATTCAACCAATGAAAAGATTCAGATATACTTCAGATTCCCAATTTCTCCACCGAGGACAACAATTATTTTGCAAATAGTTAATAATAAAAATCGAAGTGTGTGAACGAAATTGATATAAACGGCACGCATAACAAAAATGTGCAACCCTATAGTTACAGTCTATCAAATGACGTCAAAAATGTCACATTTATTGCGATAAATTAAAATACATTTTTATCCGCCTTATTATTACACACAAGTGACCAAAGCTATCAAAATTACATTTTGGCAACTTCACCGTGGAATCACAGTGATTGTGAAAGGTGGATGCCCAGAAAGCCTATAGGTGACTTACTTATGACGGCACTTTTGACTAGTCACAATTAACAGGTTACTTCATTTAAATGAAAAGACCTGTTCGCTAATACTAATCCTATAGAGAAAAAAAAATTATAAAGATATCTCGGTTGCATTTTAATATTTTTTAAATGACTTTTTTTTTTTTTTTTTTTTTTTTTTTGCATATGATAGTTGATATTGGTCTGTAAGCAGGCCGTTCTTTACTTTTTTGTTTTGTTTACAGATATTTTTTTTAACCTTCCTACCCTGAATGGGTCTAATCGACCCATACCTATAATTTATTTTATACGATTCGAACCACAACTTTTTTCATAAAGAATGTTAAATAATAGATTCAAAGAAATAAGTCAATCAAACATATTAAAATGCTCTAAATAACAATTCTGGTGTGAAATGTTTTTATTAGAGCTCCCGATTACACGTTTATACGAGTATACGTATAATACGTATTATACGAAATACGTATTTGCTATACGTATAATTCGGCATCGGCAGTTATACGTATTACACGAAACGCCATATACGGTACATCGTATATACGGATTTTACCCAAGCGGTTAAACGTATAAACGTTTTTCATTCAATGTATGAAATTTGATGTTTCAATATTTTTTTGTAGATTAGACACATTGAGAAATATCCGGTAGAGTATCCCCATCGCGATTCTTTGTTCAAAGAACTACGTTGTGTTTACTTAACTACTACTTGTTATGGAGGTACCTAAAAAAATCTGAATACTTCCTCAGTTTAATTTTTTTTTTTTTTTCCAAAAAACTAAGTTATTTATTATAAAATGTCTTACATTAGTTGTGGGTAGAATCAAACTAATCTTTGGAAAATCTGCGACGCAGTTCTTAGTTTTTTATATTTTTTGTATCTTTAGAAGAAGAAAGTATTGGATTCGGGAATACTTTTGACGGGCTTACACGTTTTAAGGGTAAGAGAGTCCGAAAAACATGTTTTTACAAAATATCTGTCTGTCAGTTTATGAGTCTGTGACTTTGTCTGTATGTGACATGGATTTTGTGGGTTTTCTATCTCAAGAACTAATACACAGAATTAAGTAACATATTTGGGGGAGACTAGGGCACATGTGAAAATGGGGCATATGAGAACATTGCCATTTTTCACTAGTTATTATATGGGGTTTTTTTTATTTCAAAAAATTATCAAAGATGGGCGCACCTATAGACATACGGAAAAAGTTTTGAAACTCTTCGAAATTTTGTTTGTCCCCAGGAGCCAAAATACTGCTTACTGTACTTAAAAGTAAAATCTCCAGCTTGATAAAAGAATAATTTTATTTATTTATTCTTTTTTTCTTTATTTAAAATATACTATGGATACTAATAAATATTTATGATGTTTTTTATTTTTAAAATTGAGAAATGCTAATGATTTGTCATTTTAACACTTGTGGGAATGTGGGACACTTATGAAGAGTCTAGTTGGGGCAGATCTGAATATGTCATTAAATTGCCCAATAATCATTCAGTGATTCTATTCCTTTTAGTTAACTTCGTGAAAATAATGCCAGCTCCATTATCTATATTTTTATAGAAATAGAAGACATTTCTATCATATAAAGTTTATTTTGTGTAATAGAAACTTCTAAAAACACAACTGTCAGCAAATACATAAAAAGCAACAAGCTCTTTACGTTCAATTGCAATTTAAATAAATTTCATGTTTTCTAAATTGCAATAAATGCTATACATTATTTTATTTAACAGTTTTCAATACTATTTTTTATGCATTATTAATGCAAAAATATTACGTTTAACAACTTTGCAAATTTTTCTGTTTCATTTGCTACAAACTTGTAGTATTATTTTACTTCCATTTCTAAAACAGCTATTTTATTTGGTGTTTTGAAAATATATATATATATATATTAAAAAAATAAAATTTTTAGACTTATAACTACCGTGAAATCTCCATTATTGACTCCCTCCTTTCTTTTAAAATCAAAAGAAATTAAATTTGGAGGAAGCTTATAAATGTAAAACAATTTTTTATCCTTAATTTACAGGCAAATAAGGTAAATATAGGAATGAGCATCTTTCGCCTTTTGGTAGTTTTCCTATAAATATTATCCAAATGCCCCCTCCCTAAAATCTCCCTCAAACAAAAAGCCCTAAGCAAAATTTAAATTCTTTAATTATTTTCTCAAGTTTACTTCTTTATTTTTTCTGTGATATTGCAACAATATTTTATCAATTATCTAAGCCCCCCCCCCCCCCAAATCTACTTATTTTTATTTTATAATATTCTTCTTAAACATATAACTCAGAAACTAAATAAATATACATATATTTTTCTTTATGGTGAATTTAATAAATAATACAACTAATGATTAAGGTAACATATGAAAAAGATAATAAAAGCATGTCATTTTTTTTTCCTTGTGTTCACATGTTTTCCTTATGTGTTTACAACTTCTCTTTCGTTGGGGCACATATGAACATTTTTTTTAATTCAATAAACTGTTAAGAAAAGTAAGAAGAACTGTAAAGTTAATTTTTAAAAATTGCCATGCGTAAAAAAAAGTTCTGTTTACTATATAGAGTAGTTTTGCTTATAGAAATTAACCCAGTTATGACAAAAAGCTATGTTTATGTGAACTGTTCACATGCATCCCAGTCTCCCCTATATATTCAAGTAGTCCCTGGTAGAAATTGTTGCTGACTAGTTTTGTATGTAAATCATTCAACAGGTGGCTCTACTTTGCTGTATTTTATTTACGATTT
The DNA here is from genome assembly GCA_964019185.1 of Maratus speculifer. Classification (NCBI taxonomy): domain Eukaryota; kingdom Metazoa; phylum Arthropoda; class Arachnida; order Araneae; family Salticidae; genus Maratus; species Maratus speculifer. The sequence goes on along the minus strand of OZ025299.1, from coordinate 59,264,232 downwards.
CTGCAATAGCTCTATCTCTAGAATTAATGCACGGATTTTCTTCAAACTACAGATTCAGTTAATACTTGATATGAAGTGATTCTATGTACGTTTCGGTGAGAATGTCAAGATAAAAAAATGAAATTTCATTATACATTAACAGAGTTAGAAAATATTAGCTCCATGAAAAGAATAGTATTTACGCTCGGGTGCAATCTTGAGGGTAAAACAATAAGTGAAAAGAATTTTTAAATAATTAAAAAGAAAAAATTAAATTTAATAAGAATTCACAATAAATCTGAAACATCTATGCTCTCATTCTTTCCTCAAAAAGTCTTTAATTTTGCTAGTTATTTACAATGGATACAATTTGTATACATTACCTACACAAAATGTAAAATAACGGGGTATCTGAGCTCATTACCTTGAGATGAACAAAAAAATCTAGGGTAAGTGTACCAGTAGTGGGCCACGTACCAATAGTGGGCCACCAGTTTTCAAAGTTGAAAAACAAGTTTTCTAGTCACCCCTGTCAGATAACAAACTAACTGCTCAATGGCTGGAACCCTTATCTGTTATCAGACAAAGGGACAACTTCAGTATTCTGATAGTCTTTGAGTTGGAAGGGTGTTTTTCTTCCAGTCTTAAAATACAAGAATTTTGAGGCTCATTCTTACTGCTTTCCATAAGAGGCAAGTTTTCATCCAATATTTTTTTCTTTAAAAGTATATTATATTTTATATTAAAATGTCACATTTCTAATATACTGTATAATTGAATATTTTATTCCATATGCTTCAAAGGTATAAAACTAACATAATATTAAGTTTGGGGGGTGGTCCACTTCTGGGTCATTGAATTCCAAGTTGTTCCAGTAGTGGGCCACTACTTTATCTTAGAAGAATATTAAGTGAAAAAGGGACGATTTATACGTGTCTCAATAATCGGAGGAAAAAGAAATACAGAAAAAGATGTATATTTGTGTGTAGTTCAAGAAATTAAAGAAATAATATTTTTTCAAGGATTGAAGTCAACTGGAAATAAAAAAGAATTTGTCATTAAGGAAAATGATGTCTCTAGCATAAATTTTTCCGATATAGTTGGAGTGATACCGCAACCAGAACTCAGACAAACAGATATTCAACTTTTGTATTCTTTTTGTAAAAAATGGCTGTAAAAGAAAAATAAATGCAGTTAAATTTAAATCCCACTCACATTGTTATTTTTTCTTTTTTCTTTTCTTTTTCTTTTCTTTTTTTTTCATAAATGTAATATAGTTTTGCAATCACTTCAACATTTAATTACCCTTTTTATTATGTATATCTTATTATTTATCACTACTGCAAAGTAACAAATAGGGCAGATTTTTTTAAGTTATAAAATATCACAGACTGTTCGAAAAAATTAAAGAGAAGCTGAAATTATTTTACGTAATCATCAAAACTTCTAAATATGATTTCATTATTGTGTATATTTCAGTGGCGTAGCTAAGGGGGGGAAAGGGGGGCGTCCGCCCCGGGCGCCAAATTGAGAGAAATTGTTATATATCTATATTGGGGTGGGGATGCAAAATTTCTTGCTGGCCCCGGGCGCCAAAAAACATAGCTACGCTACTGGTATATTTAAGTGTAGAAATGTAAAAAAAATATATCCTCGTACAGTACACATTATATACAAGAATGGAGTTGCCCACTTCTGGGGGGCCCACTACTAGAGCATCAGAATTTTAGTATGCCCACTACTGGAGCATAGAGGAAGGTAACATTTTTTATTTTTTCTACAGAATATATTTAAAAAATTTGAATGTTTATTCTAATACATGAAGGTAAGGACTAGGCTATATATATATATATGTTTTTTGGAATTCAGTAACATATTAATAATAATTAGACAAATGTCCTTAACCCTTTCCGACACACTGTGCCCGGTCTGAGATACCTAATTTTAATTCGAAATTTGCAAACGACACCAATAATATTTTAGTAAAATTTTGTTTTTACAATAAGAGCTAAAATTAAGGAATTCAAAATATCTAAAAAAACCGTTTGTGAATTCCGGTGTCAGTCGATAATTTCTCATTTTACTAACAGATTTTGCCCGTGCTGGAAAGGGTTACGTGGCCTACTACTGGTGCATTTACCTTAAATAAATTCAAGGTACAATGTTGCAAAATACTTTTGCAATTCACGGTAATAACCTGATATTTTGTGAAATTTTTGCAAACTGTGTTAAAAAATATACCCTTTTCATTGCTTGATCTTGTATATATAAGACATACTATACGGATTCCTGTCGTAACGCCACCGATTTCCAAATTATTCTTCATTCAGTGACATAAGACTGATGAAGTCCAATATTTAAATTAGATACGATACGTGGAATATACGTATACATTAAATATACGTATTCTAAAATATACGTTTAACTGTTACGCCTTATACGTATCCGGATACGTTTAAACGTATATATTAAAATATTCGTATAGCAGGAAAACGTATTATACGGATATATGTATATCGTTTAAGCGTATAGCTGCTATACGTATCCTATCGCGAGCACTAGTTTTTATGAAGATTGAGCAAAATTTGAACAGGGTAGGAAGGTTAAGAAGATGCTTTCATTTTCAGAACCGGTTTGGAAGTCCTCATAAAAAAATATCTGCAACGAAAATCGAAAAATTAAAAAACGCCTTGCATTCAGATCAATCTCAGGTATCCAATGAAAAAAAATATATATACATATTGAAATGTAACCGAGATATCGTTATAAGTTTCTTCCATAGGATTAGAATTAGCAAAAGCATTAGCATTAGTGAAAATTCTTAACTGCAGTAGTTCCTTAAGACTCCTATAAATATAGCTGACGTACACAATATGGCCATTAACACTTTGAGTACCACAGTGACTGACACTAAACTTTCCGTTTAGGCCGCGTCAGTCAGCGGTGACTGATAGTGTAAAATTTGATATAAAACTTTAAAAAAATATATTGTTTTAAGTGATGATTAAAAAAGTATAATGCTGTAATAAATATCAGTTAAATAAATTTTCAGTAATTATTTTAAACAATATATATTTTTTAGTTTTATATCATACTTTAGATTGTCAATCACCGGTGACTGACGCGGCCTAAATTGAAAGTTCAGTGTAAGTCACCGGTGACTAACGTTGCACTCATCGTGTTAATGACCAGACACTTTCAATTTTTGACATTTTGTCGAATATTTAAAAATTCGTCGGGTTAATTTTAATATTCTTCGGATTCAGCTGGAATTTCAGGATTACGTTCGACTCCTATTTATCTACGTTCATTTGGTACTCTCTTAAAAAGTCAGCCACAAAATAGCTCAAGTTGAGCTGAAATCCACTCATCTCAATGTTGAAAGGCAGCTTCTCAAAAAGAGTTGAAATAACTCGAGTTTTAACCAATTTAAATGAAGTTGAGCTATTTAAATAACCAATTTAGATCAAGATTTAATCGTTTGAAAAACAACTATTTTATGATCGAAACAATTACAGCTCTTTCATGAGAAGCCAAATCAGCTCTTTCGTTTTAAGAGTGAAGGAAAACAATTAGGGGGCCGACAAAAAAATCAAAGAAAAATAATATTTGGGATCACTCTGTACATTAAAACGCACGAAATGATCTATCGCTGCAGATTACAAATATGTGGATATTGTACAACACATCCACTGATTTTTGTAAGAATAGCACGTATATTGATGGAAACACAGCGATTTCTTTGAAAACGTTTAAAAAAATTCTGGCATGTTTTTAGCTTTTATCATGCAGGGTTTTCAACCAAATTTAACGCCAATTTTAGAAAAATGAGCAAAGTGTGGTAGAAATATTGCAGTGTAATTGGAATGTATTTCATATTTTATTAAATATGAGTAGTTGTGTGAAATATTTTTTATCGGCGCATGCATTAACGATAAGAATGATTTTTTACATGAAATAAACTCTATGGAGCAACTCATTAAAAAAAATCGAATCAAATATCGCGAAAATTCAAAAAGATATCAGTGATAAAAGTGAGTTGATTTTTAATTCTCTCTAAAACAGCTGAATGATTAGGAATTTCGACAAAATGTCAATTTTAATTATTATTATCTTTTTATTTTGATTTTTTTTTTTATTGATGATTTAGGTATTTTTGGATCTGGAACAAATCTATTCCATGATAAAAAGAAATATCAAAATCGAAGCATTTGTTCCAAATCTTCTCATTGATATTCATTAAAATTTTTAATTTTTCGTAAATTCAATTGATAATAAACGGTCAAGTGTGATTAGTACTCGCGCTCAGAGGATTCCGTGCAATAAACATATCAATAATTAACCCCTTGGGAACGAGCGTCTTGTATATGTGTCCATTAAAATTTTCAGAATCCTTCATCATTCCTACCAGTTATTTTTTATTGTAAAGTTTATCTTATTTAATTGGAGCATTTTCCCGATTCAACTACAGAAATTTTTCAGTTTTGAAAAACCAGTAGTTAAAGATTAAAAACTAAGCAAAGTGCTGTCATCACGAAGTAAATGGCATTATTAAAATAAAAGGCATATCATAAAAGTTGAACGCAATATGAAGCCTAAATAACAACAAATATTACTATACTGTGTAACTCTTTTTTTTATCTTTATCTATTTATAAGGAACTTAACTCAGCACTGAGAATAAAAGTTAGTGCATATTTAAACATCATTTGGCATTTCATGACACTAAATTCAGCGTAGTACCATTTTTTTTTTTTTTTTTCAAGTGTAGCTAACAGAAAACCCTTGTTCAAAGTATAAACTTGGTATGTGTCGTAATGTATGTTTCGTAATGGGTATGTTTTGTTTAAAATTTCCTTCAAAACAACTTTTTTTCTAATTAATAAATCCACACTGTTAATTTATAATTATTGAATTCTTACACAGATGGTAGCACCAATAAATTTAATTAAAAAATAATTATAAAAGGAAGTTATTTGAATATTTTTAATTTGATTGAAATAAATCAAATTATTTAAATAAGATTCTAAATTTTTTGAAAATTCGAAATTTAAAAAAAATAGCAGAGATATAAATAAAATTTTAAATTTCTAAAAGTGAAAAAAATTGTTTAGAATTAAATTTAAAGTGCTGAATCATTAAGAAATTGCAAAAGTTTAAAAATAGAATGAAAATTGAATTTGAAAAAATGTTGTGAATGTCAGATGAATGAAATCTCATAATATAAGCCCTTAAACAGGCCAAAAATATGAAATTTTTTCTTATTATACCTTAGGATGAAATTTTAAGTTCCAGCATAGGGGATTGAACTAAGGAACTCCTGTTTGCTAGCGAGATGCTTTAGCTCCAACCGATGATGTCTATACATAAAGCACTGAAATTAAGTTTCTCTTTTGAAATTTAAATCACAAAAATGAATGGATAACACTGAAAAAATTTACTGAATTCAAATAATATACTTTTTCAAAATTTTATTATTTGTCATGTGACATGTAATATTCAGCTGAGTAAGTACAGAAAATTTGAAGTCTTGTGAGTGGATAGACACACAAAACGGTGATGGATAGTGACTTTGGTGATGGATAGACAGACAGAGAACAGAGACAAATAGGGTTTCATCAGATGAACAAAAGCTTAATTATTCAGATACAAAAAACAACAAAATGTAAGAAAAAACCAAAACTCTATTTTTAGTCTATGACTTTCTATGTCATTTATCATGTAAATATTATATTAAACAAAAAAAACATATCTTTAAGTATACAAAGACAATGAACAATTGTCAGAATAACTTTTTTTGTGTGTGTGTATATGATGGGCAAAAAGTAGCTCTTACCAACCCACTCCTTTGTGTCGCGTACAGTCAGACAGCCAGAGCCACAGAGATTGACATTTCATAAAAATGTTTTTTGGGATCTTTGATCCTTAAAACGGGTAAAACCAGAAGTCTAAAATTTTCAGGAATCCAATACTTTCTTCTTGTAAAGACAGAAAAAAGTAATAACAATCCATGGATAACAGTTTCCAATGGAATGCATCAGCACAATATACATGGTCATTTAACAGAATTGAAACAAGTAAGAAAAAAGGAGGAAAAAATAAATCAAAATATTCTAAATATAATACACTGCAAATAACTTTGTGATGTTGAAATTAATAATAAAATGTTAAATAAATAATAAACATTCAAAAGTTATTTTTTTATTTCATGTAGCATGTAGTTAATAATAAATAGAACAATAAAGAAGGTAAAAAAAGTAGGTTATATTATAGAAAACAATTTTAAATTATTAATTAACTTGTGTCATTCAAGATACTGCCATTAATTTCTTAATTCTAGTACCACAGCCGTAAATTTTAGCCTTTAAAAAAAACTTCAGCAGATAATCTGCACTGGCATATAATCCACAGGTTATACGATGATTGCTCATTGTTTTCAACATTCTAAAATACTAATAAATAAAGTTTCTATTGCTTTAGTTGTCCTATTTAAATGATAATTGTAAATAAAAAAAATAATTATAGGATAACTGCAAGTTAAAATAATAATCGATAGTATCAATAATATTTGGCGATAATTTAATAATTTTTTCCATGTTCTTCTGCTGTAATCGAACATTTGGTTATGGTGATCGATTATAATCGATCTATTACCAATAATATTTGACGATTTTAATAATTTGCAAGGGTAATTGATTATTTGTTGATTTAATTGATTGAATGAATTGATATTAATTGATTATAATAATAACATGGAGTAAGAGACTCTTACTATGTGAATAATATTTGATGATGGCAATCGATTATATTCGATCTATTACAACTTCTGACTTTTCTATACATCCAGCTTAAATTCAGCTGTGTAACTTATGCATTTTCTTTTAGACATGATTCTTTAACATATGTTTTCTACGTGACAAATAAAAGAAGATTCAGCTAACAAATGATTAGGTTTCAATTTTTGAGAAACTCTGTATTCTTCATAAAAGCATGTTGAAAAGGATTAGACAAATATTTTTTAAAAATCAGAGGCCACTCCCAATAGAACGTACACGTCATATATGAATCAATCCAAGCAGCTTCGTGAGCAGTCTCACAAACAGACAAACATTTGATATGTTTACATTTTATAATTGCCTTTAGAAATGGGAAATTAGTTCTGTTTGAAAAGAATTTCATCAGATCATCTGCACAGGCAGATAATCTGCACTTGAAATTTTCGAGGTTTTTTAACAGATAATCCGTGGATTATAGCAGGAAAATGCGGTATATGCTTATCTTTGAAAAACAACTTTTTCATTCCCAATGAATTTGCAGAAATTATTTTGACAATATTTTTAGTTTTTTGAATGCTTACAAAAATTTTACACTTCTTTTAAAAAATGAAAAAAAAAAATCAAAAATTTTTAATAATCATTAATATTAATTCAAAGTGTCCTTAAATATTAATGAAAGTTCTTTAATTTCTTTCAATGGAATACCACTTTTCCAGTTTTCTAATAATATAGTAGGAAGAAAACTAATTCATTCTGATATTCAAGTTGACTAAAAAATTAAGTTCTAAATATTCAAAATTAAATAGCTTCTCTCCTTTTTAAAAAAAAAAAATTTGTTACATTGTTCTTAATACTTTTCCAATAAAATTATGACCTTGATATTTTTGCAAGTTTCTGAACAAATCAAACACCTGCAATCCTAATGCTCTCTTTCTTTTGAAGCATTTCCAATGTTTGAAAAAAATTATAAATTTTCATCCTGAATGATGCTTATATTTTTTGCTCATGTCACATGAATATTCCCCACTACTCTTGAATAGCCGTGGGGAATATTCCTGTGATGTCACTAAAGATAAAATGGCAATTTTTAAATCCTTGAATAGAAATGAACAATAGGTTTCATTTCTTTATTAACAGTTGGAAACTAATGTTAAATTATTTATATTCTTTTAATTGAAAATAAAATTTTCTGTAATCATCTGCATGTGATAAGTGCAATGAATAGTACTCTGTGATGTCACAAAAGGTAAAATGACAATTTTTATAGCCTCAAATCAAAAGAAAAAATAAGGTCCATTGTTATTCGCTGCTTGAGTTCTTCTACATCAGGGTAGTAGTCTTATAGACAATATCATTGATGTAGCCCCACATGAAAAAAATCAAAGGGTGGTTAAATTTGACGAACTGTACTGCAGAAGGCAATGCAACATGAACAGGAATTGCAATATGACAAATGCATTCTTCTAAATATTCTGCAGAGGACTTTGTGACACATCTAATGCCATCTATCAGATAATTTTGGTATAAAATTATGTAGAATGCAGATTTAGATATTCTTACAGGGATCGGTACAAGCAAAATTTGGACCTATATCAGGGTTCATACTAATTTTCCAAGAAAAAGTCCCCTGAGAATCCCCTGCTGCATTTATTTTCTGGGATGTAGAATTTTTCCATATCAACAATTAATGACATTTTTTAAACCGGTATCATGACACTCCCATCTCTTCAAAATACAATAAAAACAAGGTAATCTCAAAAATAAAGTGTATACATATTTTAAATAAGCAATATGAAAAGAACTTTAAAAGAAAAATAGTAATTTATATAAAACAGATGAAGCCTGCATGCCTTGTGGGACTGTCCTTAAAAACTTGATAGTTTATGAAAGAATTTCATTTCTAATTAATGCTTTAAAAAGATAAAGTAAAATTATAATGAATGATATGAAGGCTAGAACTGTCAATATCAATTAAAAATGTTCACTATTTTTTTTTAAAGTTTTTCTTAAATTATTGACATAGCTCATGATGTTAGCAGGAGTGTCTCATAACTGAATGGATATTGACAGATGCAATATTATAAAGCACATGAACAGCAACTGCCCTCAATTTCCCAGAGTAGACATACATTTTGGAAGGTTTTCCCAGGTTTGGGGAATTTTTTGTATTATCTCCCGAGATTCCCCTGATTTTTGCAACCAAAAATTTATCCCCTGATTTTCCCAGGAATCCCATATTCCCATGATGAGTATGAACCCTGTATATAGGGTTCCTTTACAAAAATCTATGCAATAAAACAGGCCCCTTCACAAAAATGTATTTAACAAAATGGACACCTTCATAAAAATAAATTTAATAAAATGAGACACTTCACAAAATTCCCTTTAATAAAATAACATACCTTTTACAAAATTTCTCTAATAAAAATAACTAGTAGCACATTTTTATATATTTTGTTAGGTTCTAAAACGTGCAATTTGAAAATAAAGCCAGTTAAACAAAAATGAAAACTTTAGAAAAAGTGTTTAAAAAGTTTTTTGTTAATTAAGGCTTAGTTCAAATTTGAGTAATTGTTTTAAACTTTCATTACAAAATGTTATCTTTCACAAAAAATATAAAATGCATAAACACAAATTAACTTTTCACAAAATAAGCCCCAAGAAAAAAAAAAAATCTGCATCAACCTCTGTCTTAGTAAGACGCAAGTCAAATACCATGTTACTGTTTATTATTAATTTTGCAGTGTCCAATACTTCTTGAATATCCTATATAAGAATTGCTCCCCCCTCCTCCAAGTGCTTTTTTTCTACTTACTGTTGTGTGTATCCGATTTAATTCATTAATGTTAACATTCTAAAGACAAAAAAGAATGCCTAGTGTTGAAAAACCATGGAAGAACGAATTTATGTCTTCCTTTTTCAATATGAAAAATAGTTTTATCCACAACTTCTAGCCCTCTTATGATGCGTTTAATACCCTGTTTGCACTGAGAAAGTTAAGTCACTTAACTCTAAGTTTTTTTAAACAGTCGTACCCGGAATCAACATTTTCACTTGAGCAAGTTTCTGTAACCTTAGATCAGGTATGACTAGATAACGGATTTCTTTGTTCTCTTCGGGGATTCTTGAGGCATGGACCTCCAAGATTTGGCGAGATTTTCCTTTCAAAAAGGGTGTATTTTTTTGGCGATGATCCCATCATGGCAATTTTCTGCTTTCATTCTCATAAAAGAATGTAATGCAGCCAAAAATGGTCTTGGAGGCTGGTAGGATCGGCGGGAGAAACCAGTTTGGTGCCCATTCTCCCCACTATCATGTGATGGTGGGGAGGAGGCCCACACTTCAGAAAAGATTGCTATTTCCGAGTCCAGTTACATGGGAAGTAAATGTCCAAAACTCACTTAAACCTTTGATACTCTCTTAACTATGAGTTGAGTGAGAATCTGCCGTCTGAATATTTAATTATTATTTCTGAATTTTAGAATATTTAATTCCAATTATTAAATTACTGGAGTTGAATCCTACAAATAATTATAAACTATTTCAAGTTGTTATTTGTTTACTGCAGTTGCTTAACACGTGTTTGTGGGTGTTTTTGTAATCAAAGGCCGAAAATGGAAAATGCTGAATCTGTTATTTCCTCCCACATAAGAAATTGGAAGTATGACGAAATTAATTTTTTAATTGAAATATGGCAGGATAATTGCTGTGTAAACAAAAAAGAAGTTAGAAGTTGCAGTTAAAAATTTCAGAACTTATGTGTGTGCCCAGATGTCAGTTTGGCCAAGTTAAGTCACTTACAATACTTAGTTAATGCAAACAGGTGGAGCTTAATTCGCTTTAAAAAATTTAAGTGACTGAACTAACTTAGTGCAAACAGGATATTAGTTTAATGATATCTGCACATGTCAAGTTTGACGTCACATCTCCAAGGAACGATCACTTCAATAGGTCTTGGTAGCTGGAAAGCTTGGTCCAAAAGCAACCAATCACTGTAAACGAGAATGCAGATTTCACAACGTGAGAAGAGAGCTGATTGATTACTTGCAAGATGAGCTTCCAAACTTTTAAGCTCTAGTGTTGATGCTTGTCGAACTGGTCAGTGAACATTAGAGAGAAGAAAGAGTAATCTCTTTCCCCGACTGTAGGGTGATTCATAACAGGCTAAAAATAGAACTCTGAGCGCAGAAGGGGGAACATGTGTTTTTAGAGCAGAATTAGTGTTTCTAATGCATTTTTAAAACGATCTTTTTTTTATTTTTTTTTTTTAAATAAAGAAAATGTATCCATCTTTTCCATCCCGATAATTTTACCAAGAAGGAAATCTGCCCTGAGATGGAAAATCTTGCACCCATGATGCCTGCCTTCCCTCTTTTAAAGGAGATAAGAATTTCAAAAATCTTGTTAAATGTAAATTTTGAAGTCATTTCGAAAAATCATTTTCAAAGCTCTTGAGGGGGAAAGAGAGGGACGCATGGACCTGCATTATTTACCACATATTTTCTCAGAATTGTACATCAAAGCTTCCCTAGTTTGTGAGAAGTGTTATTTAAAAAAGAAAAAAAAATGTTTTAAAAGTAAAATTTTCAAAAAATTAAAACAATATTAAATAAGTTTGACTTTTGACTTAAACTTACAGAATTTCTTTATGCTAATTTAATTCATATTTGTTTTACAAAAAATGAATCTAACAAATCAAAAAGAAGAATGAGTTTTCTCCAGCACAATCCTGCTTCATGCATATTTTTTGAACTCTGAAAAAGAATTTCATTCAAAGTAAAATTTTAAGAATTCTAATTTGTAAAACAATTTTGTCACTTAATTTTTCAAAGAACGATCTAGTTTTATTTATTTTTCATCCAGGTTTAATACAATAGACTTCCTCAAATCTCTGGATTTATTTCTCTGGATGGTAATGTGTTATTAAATAACGTTCAACACTATTCTACAAACCACAGTAACAAGAAGTGTTGAATTTGAAGATGAAATAGCCAGACACTTCATTAATATGTTTAATATATATATATTTAATAATCAATTGTAACATTAATATAAAACCATACAAAAGCAAATATATTGCATTAAAAATTCATATACATAACAAGCAGATCTTAATACTGATTTAACAATATGTACATACATAAAACTAATAACAAAATATATGATGCATCGTATCAGCTTAGGTAAATCAGACTAGGAATACATCCATTCAAACAAGTCAAAGTTTACACAAATCTGTACTTATATTGCAATAATATACAATAAAACAATTTCTGTGTACAATTCAAAATCGCACTGAATACTCAATATTATAGAAGACATTGGAATAATTCATTTCTAATTTATTCCATAGGAATTAAGTAAATAACAAGTGATTTGCATTAAATGAGAAAAGAAAACAGCTAAAACAGAGTAACAAACTGTGGACGGATTTTCAGAAAATCTAAACTAGATAGTTTGTAATATGTAACAAATGTAAACAGATGTAGTTACTTAAAGCAGATTTATATAACTTAAAAGTTCCTGAAAGAACATAAAATTCTGCTTGAAGCAAATTTCTATGAATCTTCTTGACATTCTGTAGAATTATCCGAAACGAAGATAGCAGCAAGTGTTTCACCTATTAAAATATAATGAATAATTAAACAGAAATAACAAATGTAAATGTAAAATGACAAAAAAAATTAAAATAATTAAATTAAAATATTAATGGAGATTATAAATGAGGACCTCAGAAGCCAAGGAGTACAAGTGACAAAAATTCGATTTGGAGTAAATTGAGTTAAAAAGATAATTGACAATAAATTTGAGCATCAATAATAATTGACTGGATTGAAGTAGGAAACTGCAGCTTGTTTCATTGTGGTCTTTGAACTCTTATTTCAATAACTGAAAACAATAGAATACAATTTTAGTTAAATTTATAATTAATCGGTATTTATTATTAATTGGCAAAAGCCATTCATCTCCAGAATGCAGCACACAGCTATAAAATCACTTACATTACTTTACCTGAATAGAAAAAGCATATTTCCAGGTCATCTGAACCCTTTTTTTTTACTTTTGTCACTTATACCCCTTGCTTCTAGGGTCCTCAAATATAAATCAGTTTATTACTATTTTAGTATTTGCAAAACTTCTGTAATTTTAAAGTCAATAAAACTTTAACACCATGAGTTACATGTCTGTATACAGCAAAATGTAAAATCAAAAATTTTATTTTTCACACTGTGGCTAACAATTATATTTGGTAAGATGGGTTAAAAGAAAACTTAAATCTGATTTTTTCCTCTTCTTTAAGAAACATTTTTTCTTAAGTCACATAACTTGTCCTATTTCAATAAGAAAAATTAAGAAATAGGTTTGCATATCAAATGTTCATAACTGTTATTAGGTTAATCATTATATGAATGAGAATAGATCTTCTTCATAGTTATTTTACCGAACTTTTTTTATATCTATCCTATCCTAATGCAATGGTTTTATGAAAGACCTATGAAATATTTTCCTGAAATGCTAAAATATGGATTTGTAGAATACTGATAGTAATATAATTTTAGACTGCTGCAATAGTCACTTCAGCTAGGCCACCTGTCTGTAACTGTCAAAAACATTTCAAAATTCCCCCAGTGATTACCGAATTTGACAACATTTATCAAAATATTTCCAAGTTTGATGCTAAAAATTAAATGAACTCTACCCCCATTAAATGTACAGGCAAGAATGAATGTCATTCTCTAATGAAAAATGTAAAGTTAGTCTATATGCATATCATTGAAAATAATTTGTAATAAACATCTTCATATAACCTACAGGATTTAGATAATTAAAGAAACATTTTCAACAATGAAATTTTTAGGACATACCATGAGTTATTTTATTGCATCTTTCTTTGTCTTCAACAACAAAAAATGAGCTTATGAAGAAAAATAAGGCTCCAAATACTAACAGAAACATTGGAAGGAAAAGTGCATATTGTTGGCTAATATATTTCATCTTTGCATCAGAACCATCAGTATTTATTGCATCAGATATCTGCAAATAATTTACGTTAACTTATCAAAGGAAAAAAACAAAGTCCAAATTGAAAAATGAAAAACAAAATTTTACTCACAGCACCAATAACATAAGGGCTAATTGCATCTCCAAGAGCATGTGACAGTAATATCTGAATTGCTTCAGCCATGGACCTTCTTTTAGGTATAACAACATACTATAAAATTAAACATTTTTGTAATGTACACAGAAAATACAGTAAAACACCAATCCATATAAAAATTAAAATCATAAATCAAAATAGTAGAACATCATGTGATAGAAAATTTAACACTGCTTGGTTTCAGAAAAGATTTTCAAATTCTACCATATTCAATTTAACATGTTTGCAAGCAAAATTTTACAGGAAAATCAACAGCACTAGTCTAAATACTTTAGAGTTTATCTATAAATCATTTTTTAATTATTTATTTTATTTATTATTATTTTGTAGGATGTATTTATAATATCTAAACAAAAAGCATAAGAAATTTTACAAAATGCTATATGAAAGGCTTACAACTGAATTAGACTAACTCCATTTTTTAAAAAATTGGATAGTTCATCCAGAAGGTACAGTAAGTTGTGTTTTATCTACTGTAAGTATGTATACTTAAGGTCTGTAGTTCACAGACTTTTTTCAATTTGCACTTGTATGCCAAGTTGGTGAAGTAATACAAGAAACCCTCACAACCATACTGAGTCAAGTCCACTCAACAGTGTACTACTATGTGATCTGTAGTCCATTCTTGTCTAACCTTGCCTCATTACTATTGAAAAATGTTGTAGTTTAAATTAGTGGTTTGAAAACTTCTGATACATCTGTGAATCATCAGATGAACATACTATGATTGGAAAGTAATGTTTTTAAATGCCCTCATCCCTTAACATATATCAACAGTGTTAAAAAAAATCATTAAAAAGGGATAAATCTCCAATTGCATAGTTTGATCTTTGGCCTACAGAATGATGAAAATGAACAGAAAAGTATGAGAACATTAGAAAAAGGTTTGAAATGGAACAAGAGCTCAGTTTGCAAAAAGCTAAACTGGCTAACGAGAAAATGAAAACAGATAAATTTAAGCCTCTGATTAAATTTACATTTAAAATACATTTAACTTGCAAACAGCACTTCCCTTTCCTAAGATTTCAATTCAATATCCATAGGTTATTTATTATAAATGCAATCTGTTTATAATTTTGGAGTACATTCTTTTAATAATAATGTGGGATACATGTATGTCTGAGATGAAATAGAGGGAGGAAGAGGTTCTCGAGATCTTTCTGACATTGATGCAAAACACTAAAGAGAGAAAGTCTCCAAACATAAGAAACTTATTCTATATTCTAATGCCTGTATCCAAAATGGGAACATCAAAATGCCTCTTACACTGTTGAAACTAGTTAACAGTACTAGAGAGGAGTAAACTGATTTCAAATTCATGGTGTTCGGCCGCTCTTTTCTTATGAATGATGCAGAATTCGATCTTATTGAAGCATCAAGTCACAAGAAACATCACATCTAAGTTCCTAGAGAATTATTATGAGTGCAAAGAAAAAATGTTCTAAATTTCATGTCATTTAAGTTACAAATTCCGACTTAGTTTCTACTACAGCTATGGAACAAAGTATTATAAACAGAATGAAGGATAACAAAGGAGCTTGTATTACCATATTTACTCATGTATACCGCACACACGTGTATAACGTACTCCCCCTACTTTACAAGAAATAACGGGGATTTTTTAAAATCTTGTATATAACTTGCACCATACATTTGATATGCAAATGAATGAATGACCAAATGAATTTCAACAAAGAAAGTCAAAACAAACATTACATCAGGCCCAAAACAAGATGAAAATACATTTTTAGACTTCGAGTAGAGAGTGAATGACGAGGGTTAGGAGTAACTGACGGTAGTGAGAATTGCTAATTAGCGTTTATACAATGTTAATGCATAAAAAAAGTGCAAGGAGTGAAATAAAGATGCAGTAATAATTCAATTAAATAAGATTTTCTGAGTAATTATGTCTCCTTTGAATACATTTTTTGATTCATATGTATATTGTGTGATTACATTCAGCAATAAAAAAAATTATTTCATGTATAACGTGCACTTAGAAGTTTTGCCTTATTTTTCGAAAAAAAAGTGTGTTATACATGAGTAAATATGGTAGTTGGATGGATATTAGATGTCTGTGAGTTGTGAGAGGTTCTCCCTTCATGTTACTTTTCAAAGAAACCCTTAATGAGAATAAACCTTTTTGTAAAATAAATTAGGATAAACAGGTTCATGGTTGTAAGTTATTTTCTTTACCAAATGTCAGTCAAGATGCATTGTAGACAGGCCATAGAAAAATCACTTTAGCCCCCCCAAAAAAAGATATGAGGGATTTTCTGCCATATATTCCACCAAATCACCATGTATACTTCAAGAATTTTCTAGCAAAGGTCAATACCAGATTCCAAGCTACTTCCTCTAGAGTTCATCAGGATGATGATGATAGTATTTTGTATAGTGAATGATTTACAATAACTGATGTTTCACTGCTTGTGTTTAATTTAGCGTACAAAATAGAATAAGTAAATATAAATCAAAACCAAGAATTTTTGTGATCATAATAAACAAGTTTTTATTTACACATGGAAATTTCACAACCATACAGGACAAAGTCCGTAATTTTTTTTTAAAACAAATTTACAATAAAAATATTAATTTATTGTTTGTAAAAGTTGGGCACTATGAAAATGATACTTTAAATTGAATATTTACATATATAATCCTTATAAATCACTTGATCCAAACTAAATTTTTATTAAAAACTTTAAAGTGTTACTATTCAGAATAAAGAAAAATGAACTTGGTCTACTATGGTTTTGAGCCCTGCATATATAGTCGAGCCTGCATATAATAAAGCAAATGAGGCTTTGAAAAACATACTATAATGACATGTAAAATAACTGATACATTAATAATAACAGAAAAAAAAATGAAAAAAATAATAGAAAGAGATTTACATATGTTCTTTAAAAATATCATCCATTCGTTTTTAAATTTTTTAATTTCAGAGAAAAAAAAAGGTTTATTTTCCTTAACAGCTGAATTTTAAAATGGTTTATATAATCATTTTTATATCACATATAAATTATGTCTGTAGTCAATATTAAGTCCTTTGAAATACATTTGTATATTTTTTAGACTCTCCAGTCACTTGCAATATTAGATGTTTTGTTAAATATCTGGAAATATACTTAAGGAATTATCTTGAAACTTTAGATGCATAAACAGACTAGTACAGGTTATATTTCCATGAAGATTTTTTTCAATCTGTTGAATGTCCCTATGGGATTTCAAGATAAACTTCTGCAGAAACATATGACCTATACTATTCTGCTTACACACTTGGAGTTTCAGGATAATTTCTTAAGTATTTTTTTAAATGTTTAACAAAACCTCTAAAATCATGACTGGTCATCATTGGTAATAGAGTGTATCCATTACTGGCAACAAAATCTTTTTTCCCCCTTAACCTCTTGGTAAATTGCATAACTTTCTCTTTAAATTTTTGTATTGTATATATTTCGTTTGGTTAGTTGATTAAAAAATCTTTACTGGTAAGATTTTCTGAAATTTTTCCAGTTATGTATACCAAAAAATAATTTACATAAAAACTATTCTGTTCATCTTAAAGAAAAACTTATAAAAAATGCAATATATATTCATTTATATTGGTTAAAATTAAACTGAGAACCATTTTAATTTCATCTTATTAAAATACTGTCAAAAGAAAAACTATGCAAAATACCCATGTTCCTCTTTACGATAGACTGTAACATGCATTCCTAGTATGTGAGGTGTAATTTTTACTATTTTGTCTAATGTTAATTATTATTATTTTTTTAAATTATTTTTCAATTTCTGTAGTTCTGACATTTCATTCCTTAATTGTTATTTTTGGCATGATTTTTGTTAATTGCTATTAAGTACCTATTTAATGTTATAGCATTTTAAACTGCACAGTTATTTTTTAAATTTTCATATTTTCTAAAACTAAAACTGAAATAAAAATATTTTTTTTATTGATGCACTGTTATGTACAGGGCTTGAAATTCAATTTTTCGAAGGAGGGGAGTCTCCCTACCAACATTTATAAATGGAGGGGAGTTTGGCTGCTTGGGAGGGAGAAAAAATGTTTAAAACCCGCCATTATTTTATGTGCTATGTAAAGAATTACCAGAATACAGACATAAAAAAATATCACTGAAGCAATTTTTATCAACAATTCAGAATAATTATGCGAAATGTGTAAAAAAAACTTTTACATTGTCTAGTTTTTACTGGCGGTAAATTCCCTCCCGGTGCTAATTATTTTTATCACAGCTCTAATTCTTGTTTTAATAATAATTAATAAAACTTCTAATTAATTTAATAAATTTATATTTATAATTTATAATTAATTGTTATAACCAATATTATTTTTCTGTATATTAAATGTGCAAGATACAAATTTAATCATAAAGTAATACTTATTTGAGTGTAGAAAATAAGAAGTATCACTATTGTTTGCATTTCTTTAAAAAAGGGGCAAGTCAAATTCATCGAAAGAGACTTTCTTAAAAAATGAATACTCTGTTGAGTAAAGGGATACCTTTTGTTTAATGAATGGCTGCTTTCAGGAACTGCACTCATTCAGAAAGATTTGGAGCTGTCAGAAACTGATTTTAGAGCAGCAAAGAAAAAAATATATATTGAAGCAGGAAAATTATTTTGTTGAACAGAAAAATGAATTCCCCGTAATATTATTTTGGGGGGGAAGAAGGGAAGAGAGGATCCCTTTGACGAAAGTTGCATTTTTTCGCTATCCTTTGATGAAATCTGTCTTTTTTTACGATCTTTTCACGAAATTTGCCGTTTTTTTCGGGATTTTTTGACGAAATTTGCCATTTTTTCGTGAATTTTATGAGGAAATTTGCCGTTTTTTCGCAATCTTTTGATGAAATCATGTTTTATCGCGATTTTTTTTTACGAAAATTGCCGTTTTTCGCGATATTTTCGGGAAATTTGTTGTTTATAGTGAATCTTTTGTCGAAATTTGTCGTTTTTTTCGTAAATGTTCTGAGGAAATTAGCCGTTTTTTCGCGATCTTTTAATGAAACCTGCTGTTTTATCGCGATTTTTTATGAAAATTGCCGTTTTTCGTGATATTTCGGGAAAATTTGTCCTTTATAGCGAATCTTTTGTCGAAATTTGTCGTTTTTCGCGACTTTTGGACGAAATTTGACGTTTTTTCGTGAATTTTTTGAGGAAATTTGCCGTTTTTTCGCGATTATTTGATGAAATCTGATGTTTTATCGCGATTTTTTTTAACGAAAATTGTCGTTTGTCGCGATTTTTTGACTAAATTTGACGTTTTTTTCGCGACCTTTTTGACGAAAACTGCCGTTTTACAGAATTCTGTCACGAAATTAGGCATTCTTTCGAGAATCTTTTGACGAAATTTGCCGGAAATTAGTCGTCTTTTCGCGATCTTTTAACAATATTTGCCGTTTTTTAGCAAACATTAACGAAATCACGCGTCTTGTGAAACGTGTAATAGCTGTTTCTTTTGTGTGTCATCTCCGATCTTTTGCGTAATTTACGCGCAATAGCGCATCCGTGGCATCACTGTTTCATATTTTTGGAATTGAATGCGTTATTTTTTTTGTGGGGGAGGAGGGGGAATTCCGAACAGAATCACCTCTATTTCGCCGCGGAAAATAGAACGAAACTCGTCCATCGATTGCAGGAAAAAAATTGCGAAATTTGTCAATCAGTCGCGGAAAAAATTGTGATTTTCAATGATTTTTCGCTGTAAAAAAACTCGCAAAATGTGTCGATTACTAGCGCGAAAATATCATAAAATTCGCAAAACGGTTGTGGGAGTTGGTCAAAGTTTCAAAATGCAAAATTTTTTCGGCGGGAGCCTCCCGTCCACGTTATTCTTTTGGGCGGGATTTCAAAATTTTGGGCGCGAATCCCGCCATCCCGCCCTGAAATTCAAGCCCTGATGTATATTTTAATTATTTTAATATGTATTAATAAATTTATTTTACTTGAAATATAGGAAAAGCCAGTTATTCATTCTGAAAGGTTTTTCCTTAACTTTAGAATCAATGTGCATATATTTAAAAAAAATTATGTAGGAATAAAATTTAAAATGCACAAAATATTTACGTACATGGAAAAGAAAGCTTTTATTCAGTTAATGAGTATTTGAAAAATTTGTGTACTTTCAATGTACTTTATTCAAGTTTTTTTAAATTAACAACTTACAATACTTAGCTTTTAAACACCTCATTTTCTGATATTTTATTCAATCAGCTTTAAGCAATGGTTAGGGATATAGCTTTTTTGATGCAAATGACTCATACAATTCTGTATGCACATTAATCTTGATTATATTTTTTTAGTCATTAAAATAACAACTGATACTTTAACTTGATTTAAAAATGAAGGACATATTTGCTTTGATTTGCAATCACAGAAAGAAAAACAAGCAGAAGAATATGTGAAAGTTAATAAAGAAGGCCAAAAACAGAAAATAAAACCTAAAAAACAAATAGTGAATTTTTAACTTAATGAACAATTTCATTTACTTTCCTTGATTACAGATTTTTTACTTCATTTTTATTATTTCTATCTTCAGATGAATGAAAACCCTGATTTAATAAAAATCATTTACATATTCTCTAAATTTCTCAAATTGCTGTCTATTTCTATAGCTATTAGTAAAAAGTTTATATTCCAAGAAAATTTAGAAGTTTTTATACTTCAAAACTTATTTATTTCACAATAAGCAACCTTATTCAATATTTACTGAAAAATTATAAACATACATACTTATTTGCTTTTTCAATGAAAATAAGTTACATTAGCTTTCATAAAATTTAGGCAGTTTAAATTTCTAACATGTTTCATAAAACAGGTATTTTCTTTTCAATAAGAAATTATTCAAGCACATGAAAATAATTTTAAGGCAAATTTGATATTTTCAAAACCAGATCTATCTTCAAATTTTACTAATATCTAAAAACTCACACTTTTGAAACAAAATAGTAATGAATTATAAATAGTGGGATAAAATATACTACATACCAAAACTATGTCAGCCACAAGGACCCAGTTCATACACAGTGCAGTAATTCCAAAGAATATAAGAGCCTATTATTAAAAGAAAAATGTCAATTAATATAATATTTTGCCAATAGTAAAGTCTTTAAAACGATAAGGATGTCACAACACTGTTATAAGAACTATTAGATAGATATTTTTTAACAAAATATTTTTTCAAACCACTTTAACATTTGCCCAAAGAAAAAACGGGAGTTAAAAGCAACATTTCCTTACACCTGCTGCCAGTGAAGTGATTAAAATAAAACTTTAGATAACAACTACATTATACCAAGGTTTTAATTAAAAAACATTCATTGTGAATAAAAATAAATTTAATAAACAATTGCATTTTACATTATTGATACTTTAAAAATAAATATTTAACCAATAAAAGTAATTCAAATTTTTTTTTTCAAGAATAATACTTTAAATAGTAGAAATTTAGATAAAGTATTTATGCTACAACATAACTACCTCACCCTGAAAAAAATTAAATTACAAAAATCAAAAAACCCGACTGCGTAAAAAGCTAACTAAAAAGAGAGAAACAAGACGGCAAAGCAAAATAGTAGAATGTGCAATGGAAATCCTTTTTCTTGAGTAATTGCTGTCGGAGACATCAAATTAATGTTTAGGTATGTACTGCGGCTCCTGCTACCTACATGCATGCATGCCCATGACTGCAATTACTCAAAAAGGATTTCCATTATACACTCTACTATTTTCCTACATCATATTCATTGGTTCCCTCTTTTTACTTTGCGTTTTATGCAGTCAGGTTTTATGATTTTTGTAAATTAATTTTTTATTGATGAATTTTAAGTTGTGTTTAATTAATACACATATTGTTACAGTTGAATGAGGCCATGACCAAAACTTAAAGAAATTAACCAATTTAATTTTTTATAGATTTTGTAGACATTCTAATTCTTTGAGTGAATTTTGATTGTGTGGTAAGTTTAATAGTTTTTTAAAATTGATAAGAGGTAATAGCTAGAACTGAGAGAGATCTTACCCTGCTAAGGGCTATGTATGGCTGACCTTTAGTAAACAGGTGACATCTTAAATCTATTATAACCTGATCTAAAGTTGTTCCCTGTTTGTGGACTGTTACTACCCAGCATAAGATTATGAGCAGCATACGGCACTCAATTTTTCCTTGTCCACATAAAGAATCAAACTCTGTTATGGTTGGTTTGATGCGAGCATTCAACGTGAGGATGATTATGTGTTATTTTGGTATCATCAAACTGAAGGTATAAAGCCTGAAGAAGTTCTCTGTGCTAGTATTTGACTCCTGATGGGTGTTCAGAATTCCTAAAATTTAACTAGTTTACACTTGACTTCCACTCATGTAGTGATACTGTATCTTTTATTACTTACCCCCATCATACATAGTATAGGGTAAGTCTTATAATCATTTTAAAAATTGAAAAAACAGATGGATTTACACATTTCAGATACTAGAGATATTCCAAAAAACATAAGTATAGAAAAAGAAAAGGCCATGCATCTGTCTCTCTGTGTGTCTGTAAACATTCTATCTCCCAAACAAACAGAGATTTGAAATTTAGTATATAATTGAAAGAAGACTATTGAATATCAGTACCGTATTTTCCTGTGTATTATCCGCACCGGCGTATAATCCGCAGCCGTAAATTTTGGCCTTTGAAAAAAAATTTCAGCAGATAATCCACACCGGCGTATAATCCGCGGATTATACGCCGCAAAAATACTAATAAATAGAGTTTCTATTGATTTAGTTGTACTATTTAAATGATAATTGTAAATAAAATAAATAATGATAGGATAACTGCAAGTTAAAATAATAATCGTTAGTATCAATAATATTTGACAATAGTTTAATAATTTTTTCCTTGTTCTTCTGCTATAACAAAAATTCGATTACCGTGATCGATTTTATTCGATCTATTTCCAATAATATTTTACAATTGTTTAATAATAGCAGGTAAAATATTATTTACTAATAATAATTTTTAGTATTTAATAATAAAATAAGTAAGATACTCTTATTCTGTGAATAATATATATTTTTTCTTTTGCCATAATCGAACATTCGATTATGGCATTCGATCTATTACAACTTCTGCCTTTTCTATTACATCCAACTAAATTCAGCTGTGTAATTTAAGCAAAATTCTTTTTCCACGTGACAAATAAAAGAAGATTCAGCTAACAAATGATTAGATTGCATTTTTGATCAAGATGAGCTGAGAAACTCTGTATTCTTCATAAAAGCATGTTGCAAAAAGACTAGACAAATATTCTTTAAAAATCGGAGGCCACTCCCACTAGATAGTTTAAGTCATATGTGAACCAATCACAAGCAGCTCCGCGAGCGGTTTCCCAAACAGACAATCATTTGATATGTTTACATTTTATAATTGCTGGTAGAAATGGGAAATCAGTTCAACTTGAAAAAAATTTCATCAGATTATCCGCACTGGCAGATAATCCGCACTTGAAAATTTCGAGGTTTTTTAACAGATAATCCGCAGATTATACGCAGGAAAATACAGTAACCTCGATTATCCAGAATTATTTTTTCAGACTGTCGAAATATTCATTCTGACAAAGGTATATAAAAATGTACACAATTGTTTATTTAAGGAGTAAATATAAAAGACAAAAAAAAAAAAAAAAAAAAAAAAAAAATTTGCATAAAGAATGAAGTCAATTTTATAATTAGTTGCTGAGATGTTTATAATCATATTTTCCACACTCTTTGATTTTTCATGACCCTGTATTTCGTTCAAATTTCAATTCAAATATATATTTTGCCTTCATTTTGAAAAACCTATCCAATGATATGCCACTCAACTTGGTGCATATTTTATTTTATTATTATTATTTATTTTTTTATTTTTTTGTCTATACTTCCATTTTGTATTTTGTGGCCGCCAATTTTGAATTTATGAAAACAACACCTAGCCTATAAACATAAATGCCAACATCTATTAATTATTCTGGAGTCTGATCTAAGATGGAGATGCTTTCAGCAGGAAATTTTATTTAACCAAAAATTTCAAAGCTAAATTGAAAATGTACCTTATAGAAAGAAGGCACATTACCTTATAGATATATTTTTTTCTGTTTTGAGCATGCAAATCTTGGATTAGACTCCAGAATAATTAAGAGTTGTTGGCATTTATGCTATAACATCTGAGGGTTGAAATGAATCGACAGAGATCTCATTCATTAAAATCCATGAAGCTGTTAGGATGTTTTGAAAATATAAAGAAATCCACATACATATATACCAAAACATGCGTGAAACACATAACCCTTCTTTGTAGTTGGGCAAAAAGTAATTAAATAAGGGGGAAAACATTTAAAAATGAAAAATTGTGAAAACATTACTCATTGGTAAAAATTAGATTTATTTATTTCAATCAAATCTCTAACATAAAATTTGCATTAACCCTCCCTCACCCCCCCCCCACCCATAAAAAAAGTTCTCTCTATCATTATTTATTTATTTTGTAAACCTGCACCAGAAAAACACTTTAACCCTTTAACTGGTCAATTTTTTTACCTGAAATGTTCCCAAAAAAGTCATTTTTTTATTGCATATAATCAAACATCATACTTGACAGAATAAGAAAATAATAGATTTATTTTTATTATTACCATAATTAGTGATGTAAAACAATTTTTTATTTCAGAATTTAGAAGCACAAATATCCTAAATATTTCATTTTTGCAACCACCTCTGTATGCAATGAAGACTGTTTTACAGATTTTTAAAATTTTAATTTGAACAAACTTACCATAAATTAAAACATCTCAGTTTTGAATGATGTTTTTATAATTAAAGATTAATTACAATTAAAGATTATATCATTAAATGAATAATGCACTATTAATACATAATATTATACAATTATGAATAAATACTGATTATTATTGATAAATAAAATTAATATTAATTAAATATTATCAGTATTTTGATTAAATTCATTGATAAATGATTGATACAGTATTGATGTTTCCATAGAAAATATCGATTCCCAAATGCCATACAGGCAAACCAGTTTGGGCCAACTTTCATTAGCCCAAACAGCATTAGGACAAATCAGTTAAGGGGTTAATGTGGCCCCCTCTCCCCAAAAAAGTTTTATTCTATATTTCTGGTCATGTAAAGTTTTGGTTTGCAATAAAAACCAATTGATATAGAGGGGGTTTTTTTTTCAAAATTGGATTTTTGAAAGGTGAGTTTTGAAATTCACATCCTCATATAATTTGTTAACACTAAGGTTTGCCAATTTAGCCATATTTTTTATTTAAGAATTCCAAAAAATTAAATTTTACATTATGTAATAAAAACAATGTCATTAAATAAAGAAAAAATTACCATTTTGAATTTCTTTTATGAGTTCAGAATTCATAAATAAAACAGAATACCAGACAAGCAGACCTGTTATCACTTTACTTTCAACATATGTAATGCTATATATTTAAGTTTTAAAGCTCATGTACACAATTATTTCACCCTATATATTTAATATGACAAAAGTATGAAAGGGTCTGAATAGTTCGGTAAAATGGATATAGGGTGAACCAGAATTGCAAATTTTTCCAGAGGTTTTTTAGATAGATATAATTTTTTTAAGTCTGTTTAGATTAAAAACTAACTATTTAATTGATTTCTTAGAACATTCCTATCATCCTATGCATGAATCAATCCTAGCTAACTTTTAAAAGTATGATCAGATACCATTTATGAATGATAAAATTTATATATGAAATATGATGAAAAAATATTACAAATGATGGAGTTTATAATTGTCATTTAATTTTTAGAAAGTGAAAAATAAAATTAACATTAATCAATAATTATATCAATGGCATGCAATGATACTGTTTCAAGGTCAGGGAAAACAAGTAACTAATTTATTTCATACATTCAACACCTTTGGGTTAAGGGAACTCTTCACACACTTAAAAACATCTGATGCATAATGTTAATCTTATGAGCAAGTTGTTTTCAAATTTGCTTAAATTTGAATATTTTTTACTTTTTGCATTTTAATGGCTTTTTTTTTTTTTTTTTTTTTTTTTTTTTTTTTTTTTTAAATAAAGGTATTTTTATTTCCAGAACTGGTAAGAACTTTATTTTAAAAAATCTGTAACCGAAATCGAAAAAGTAAAAAATAGTCACAATTAAAATTGACTTTATCTAACATATGCAAAAAAATTGCTTAAAAATATTCAAATTCAAATGAGAAATTTGATAGCAACCTATCCATAGGATTCACATTACAGAGCAGTTGTTTTCAAGTGAGTGAAGAGTCCAATTAATTGTAGACATGTTAAACAATACTAGGGAAAGGAGGAATATTCTATACAATATTACAACAATCTGATAAATAGATTTCATGCACAAAATGGGGTAAATGACTTTAATGCACCAAGACATTCTACTTTTTAAAAAAATAATATTTGATGAAGAAATACCCAGATATTATCAAACCATTTTCTACTACAAAAAACATTCCTCAAACTGGAGCAAATTTCTTTGTTACAATAATTAAGACAAGGCCACATACCCAATTTTGTCATTCTTATGGCTTGCGAAGCAGGGTAATCTTCCACAAAAAGTTTAAAAGTGATCCAACTATCTGAACAAATACAACCAATGCTAACAAAAAAGGAAATGAGCAAGCAGTAAAGTAACAAGCAAATGGGATTTCATCTGTCTACAGTCTAATGAAATGCAACTGATTTTACTGACTTGGGATAGAGGAAAGTGATTACTTTGTGAGCTGCACTTTGGAAGAAAAATTTAAGTGATCCAGATCATGAAACATATGATCATGTGATACGATTAATCATATCTAAAAATGTTTTTTACAAGATGGCCGAATATTAATTCCATTTAAAAATGAAAGTGTGCACAAAATATGTAAGGAATAATGCCTCATTTAATTTTATTTATGTTGCTCATGAGGGCATTATATCTACATGGATGTTCAGTGAGATAAACAGATCAGACTTTATATGATTTAAGGAGTTATTAAAAGGAAAATCAAAAACTTTGAATCAACAAATTAGGAATTTTCTGAGAGACATGCCTTATATGTTCTAACTGAAATCACTTGAAGATATTTCAACACTACTGTATAAATTGATGGAGAACAAATTTGGCTAGGTAGAATTTTATACTTGTGTCGTTGTAAGTTTTAACATTCCAAATTAAACTGGTATAACTATATTACTTTTTTTTTTTTTTTTTTTACATAAAAATTAATTATTTAAAGATATAAATACTCCTAATAGGAAATTATTTTACCCACCCTGTACAACTTTAAAATATTTTAGAGCAACTTTTGTTATTGTTTTACAGTTTTTTCCCCCTTTTTGCTTAGCACTCAATATTCAATAGTATCTAAATTAAATTTCATAAAACAAATACATAGCAAAATAGATATCTACATAATAATAAATTTACAGATATTAAATAATTGCAACTGAAAGTGTGATTTTTACTTGTGCTTTTAAAATTTCAAGCAATTTACATGACAAAAAGAATTAAAAGTTAAATGGCAAAGCACAGATTTTAAAGACAATAGTGGTCAAAAGTAATTAACAACATGAAAGAATTTTTATGTAATTGTTTTAAAATAAAGAATGTTCAAATCTTTACAAATAACAGCAGAAATAATATGAATATGAAACAACAGCAATACTGTGTTTCAAATGGATTAAGTGGTATAATTTTATGCAAAATTTTCTTACTAGTAATCATTGTTTTAAAGTCAAAATACATGAGAAAAATACGGCTAGGATCTGAATAAAATTGATTTTTAGCATTAATAGCCTGGGATAAATGATATTGAAATCTAAGGCTACAGATGTCATTGCATCTATATGGAATCTGAAACATATGAAAAATGGATAAAGAATCATTTAAGCTACAAAATAATCTATCTTGTTTGCCTAAATCAAGCAGGAATTTTATATTTATAGAAAGGCTGGTATCTAAAACAAAAAAATTACATTAATAGGAATATTTTAACAATTCAAAAATAGTTTTTATAAATAAAATAAAACAAACCAAGAAATATTTAATATTTTGTAGATTCAATTATAGACACAATATTTAAAATTTAAAACAAACCTTACATTTCAAAGATTGATATTCTTAAAATATAACTATTTGCTATGTATTAATAAAATATCAGAATTTCATAAATATCTAACATTTCAATCTACATTATCTATTTTAAAATGTGTGCTCCATATTAGTACTGAGGGGAATTGGTGCTGGTTGGTTTTGATCCGAGGACCTCGTGATCAGGAAGCGAGTGCATTAACCGTTGAGCAAAAGGCCAAACCAGTTACTCGCAGGTAGTAACTCACTTTATACTGATCGAGATCGTTACAGAGTATGCCCCCAGTGAGAAAGACTTATTACTGACATCTGATGAGTGATATGCACTTGTGAATGAATGCTGTTGTACGCATAGTGTGATGCAAGGACAGGCTTTGGGTTAAGAGATTTTGTTTGGTGCTGCCATCTGTTGATAATGAGGTGAGTTGATTGTTGTGCGCTGGAAATTGATGATGAGAGAGAGAGAGTTGCGTGCATGTCCAGGGTCACCAATGAGGGGAATTGGCACTGGTTGGTTTTGATCTGAGGACCTCGTGATCAGGAAGCGAGTGTGTTAATCGTTGAGCAAAAGGCCAAGCCAGTTACTCGCAAGTAGTAACTCGCTTTATACTGATAGAGATCATTACAGTACCAATTTCATAGCACCTGGAGATACAGCATCATTTTACTTCAAGTATTATTATATACTAAATTTAGCTTTGTTTAACCAAATACTATTCAAATATTGCACAATGATAATTTTAGTACATAATAATACTGGTAATGAAATATTGCAGTATCTGTGATGTTATGCCACTAATTAGAATCAAGAAAGAATATCTTGAAAAACCTGTGAAATTCTTTATAAAATTAGGACTCTGAAAATTATATATTTAAGTGGTTAAAACTCTTGTTGCAAGCCCAAGGAGAATTAAAATATTACAGAAACTTCTAATCAGCAGCATCAATGCAAATGTCATATTATTAGCCCTCTGATTGTACAGCTAAAGAGCAATTTATGTTTTTATTGTAAATAATGCTGTAAAAAATAACTATTCTAACATGATAAATATAAACTTATATACAGGAAGATAAAGCTTGTGATTATTAACCATTACTTACTGTGTTAAAATAATGTTAAATCTGTAAATGTCTACAAATTTAAATAGGCATGTATTGAAGTGAAATCTCCAGTTCAGTGAATGTTTATCTAGGCTTTACAGTCAAAAGATTGATAAATTGTATGCTACTTGTTGTATAACATAATAAAATGCATTTCAATTATACTACAGTTTCTATGACAAGTAAATATGTTCCAAATAAATCATATTTCAATATATTGTGATCAAATTGCAGTACTAATTATTACTTATATAATTAAATAATTTTTTCTTCAAGGAATAGAAAGATTTGGCCTGTCATTTTTAGGTAGATTTCGTATGAAATACTACCTATTGCATTCTCTCCCATGTTGGAATTTCTGAAAAATTTTTGCAGATCTACACCGATCATGACTCCTAGACCCCAAAACTACCATCAGTAAAAAAGTTTATCTATCTATCTATCAATCGAATGTATATCACTTTCATCTGGACACGATAACTTCTATAATTATGCTCAGATCTTCTTCAAACTTTTACATAAAATCAAGGAGCATAAAATCTTGATTGAGTTTGTTAATGGGCAAAATCGGACCAAGGGGGAGGAAATTGGGAAGGGTTTTGTGAAAACCGAAAAAACACGATAACTTCTTAAATAAAATAGATACCGAATCAGTTTAAAGTTTACATTACTTCTCAAAAATAGGCTAAAAATTTATGCATGACAGATTTTTGGTAAAGTTAAAAATGGGCTCAAGGGGTGAAAAAAACAGGATTTTTGGGAGTAAAAACCCATAACTTCGTCAATTCTCAAGATATCAAATCTAACTAAATTTTTTTTTACGTACTCAACATTATCCAAAACTTTTGTATTTACAAGTTTTTGATAGGACCAACTTTTACCGATGAAAAAAATTAAAAATTAAAACAAAAAGGGGGGTGGAAAAAGGAAGAAAATCCATAACTTACTCAATTCTTAAGCAATCAAATA
This sequence comes from Maratus speculifer, assembly GCA_964019185.1. Taxonomy (NCBI): domain Eukaryota; kingdom Metazoa; phylum Arthropoda; class Arachnida; order Araneae; family Salticidae; genus Maratus; species Maratus speculifer. Next base: position 59,234,082 of record OZ025299.1, on the reverse strand, counting down.
TAATTAAATTTATTTTACATCTTCTCAATCATATCTACAACTTTTATACTAACAAGTTTTTCATAGGACCAATTCTTCTAGCAAAAATAAATTAAACAAAAATAGGAGTTGGAGAAAAAAACCTCAAATCCAAACTGCTTATATTCTGACTCATTTTTAAATTCATTTTTAATTTTAAACACATCCAAATGGCAGATCCTCTTATTTAGGAACTATATAATGTGAAGTATAAGCCAGTGTTTCGATAAAGGTAGAATATATTTCAAAAAAGGCTGCCAAAAAGAGTATTTTGAACAGAATTTCCCGAAGTAATAGTGATTGAAAAAATGAGGAAGTATAACAAATTGAGTTTTTTCTGAATCATTTTTAAATTCATTTTTGTTCTCAAACACATCCAATTTACAGGTCCTTTTTTTTTAGGAACTATATAGTGGGACGGATTGTCCAGTTTTTTGATAAAGACAGAATATATTTAAAAAAAAAGCTACCAAAATGGGCACTTTGCATAAAATTTCCCAAAGCGATCATGATTAAGAAATGAGGATGTATTTAAATAACAAATTGGTTATTTTATGACTCCTTTTTAAATCCAATTTTGCTCTCAAACACATTTAATTGACAGTTTTTTATTATTTAGAAACTATATAATGTGCATATTCATCATTATTTTGATAAAGGCTAAATATATTTTTTTAAAAAGCTGGCAAAGTGGGTACTTCGCAAAAAAACATATCCCAAAGTGATCATGATAAAAGAATTGAGGATGTATTCAAATAACAAATTGGTTATTTTATGACTCATTTTTAAATTCAATTTTGCTCTCAAACGCATTTAATTGACATTTTTTTGTTATTTAGGAATTATATAACATGCATATTGGTCGATTTTTTAATACAGTCAGACTATATTTCAAAATATGTTTTCAAAAGGGGCATTTGAGCCAAATTTCATTTAAGATGATTTTGATAAAATCAGTTCGTACAGAAAATTGAAATAATTTTTTTTTCAAAAGCAGCCAAATAAAATACTTAAACTGGGTTTATCACTAATAATGTTTTATTTTTTGTTGTTCAAATGAACACTCTTTGAAATCTACCTCCGCCTATAGGCCAAGCCGACAGGGTTTTTTAATGATAAAAAGTCATATTTAAAACTATTTACTTCATTTATTGATAGTAAATTAAAGCAAGATTCCCCTTCACTCAGAGCTAATAATGTCATTTTTACTAAAAAAGAAATCAAAATTTATAGATTGATACACCTCCCATCCTCCTTTACAGAGCTTTGAATAAACATTTAAAACAATAATTTTAAGATTATACATGAAATAATATAGTGAAATAGTCACACAAAACAATTCTAAAGCTATACAATAACATGCATAAAAATCATGCAAAAGGGTACACAACAAATAAAACTTTGAAAATAAAATGTGAATTCATTTGACAAAAATACATATTTATTTCTCTCATAACAATATTTGCTATACTTACATAAGAAAGACCAACATTTGATGAGGCATACAAACATGCAAAGTAAACAAGAGGGACAGCAGCAATCATGCTATATGCACAAATTAGAGGATCAGCCCTAGCATCAATACGTCTATAATACTGAGAACTCAATGAGCCTAATACAACACCACATATTCCACCAAAACATGTAATTACTCCAAATACTAAGGTGACTCTAAAATGAAAAAAGATGAAAAGGGGGAAAATGTGCATTGTGGTACTTAATAACATCAAGCATTGTGTTTAAAAAATGATTATTATTAGTTTTTCTCTGAAAATATTGTATTAAAAAGACTTATTTAGAAAACTATTACACAGCCCTAAAAAATATCAAAATATTTAAATTGGTATTTTAAAACAAATGGCATAAATTCAATGCCATATAACAATTCAAATTAATATAAAAATGTACAGTGAGCAGTGGATTTTCAAAATGGCAATTTTCTGAACAATTAGAAAGGAAAAATGCTTTGATATCTTTCAAAGATATAAAAAAGCAAACCAGAAAGGAATAAATGCAGTTGTATAAGTGACTCTGAAGATTATTGAAAGATTAGTTAAAATTATTGAGCAAAAAAAATTATTTTGTATGCATACATTATTTCAATTTTGTAACAGTAAAATATTAAATTCTTTCATGGAAAAATTAGATATATATAAATTCTACATTTAATATTAAAATATTATTACTTTATAAGCAAATTAATTGACACCATACAATAATTTTATTATCCTTTATTTTGGTAGTCTTATAAAGATAATTATTCTCAAAATATTGTGAAAATAAAAACTAAAAGAGATTTCAAGTTCTTTGAAATTGTTGTATTGCAAACAAAGAAAAAATAAATAAATCTTACTCTGTTTTATCAGCAGCTTTGCCTTCTGCTAAAAGTGCATTTGTCATGAAGTCTGGAACCCACCATGCCAATGCACCAACAGCGAATGTTACACAAGTAAAGCCAACAGTTACCCAAACAAATGATGGTCTAAAAAAATATAAGCAAAATATTAAACAGATTTATTGTGACTGGAGATTGTCTTTTAGCAGTTTGACAAAAAAAAATTAAAAGTAATTATCTTCCACCCCTACCCCTATCAATGATCAAGAGTAGTAGTCTTAGAAATTTTATAAGGACAAAATCTCATTTTGAAATCCTTATCTCATAATCCACCTTAAATTCCTTGAGTATGTGAAGCATGTTAATTAAAAAAAATTAATATCAAAAATAAATATATACACATGATTTAACTTGTCATATTAAGTAAACTTTGTGATCCAATCCATTAGTGGTCATGGCTGCACTGTCCAATCCTATTTGCTAGGCCATGGGCCCTGAGGTGTCATACAACATATATTCTGGTCAGAAATTCAACCAAATACAACACCCTCAACGATTAGTAAACAAACAAGCTTGGTTCTCATTTTATGGACCTGAAGGGATGAAAGGCACAATGAGGTTTGCCCATGTCCAAAGTCAAACTCCAGATCTGTACCTGTAGCATGGGAGCGTAATACAACAACTCATCTACTGGGTTTCTAACTTGTCATACAAATCTTATATCATGGACATAAGTTTAAAAATGATTATCAATGACTGAATCATTAAATAAAAAAAATAATTAATACCCATTGAATCTGATATATATTTAAAATCTATTAATCCTATGTCTAATATGATGCCATTCTACTTTTAGTGTGACTTGGATCAGGCCAAAAGTCTACATCTGTCCATAATATTAAGAATTTTTTTTAATTGTTATATCATGTGATATTTTACTTGCACTTAAAAAAATAGATGATACAGCGTAACCAACTATAAGTCAACGCAAGAGATTTCCACACATAAAGCAATTTTTAAATGAATAAGGACAAATTTCCTATTATTTCCTAGGATTAAGCCAAATTTTCTATTTTTATTTCAAAGCACCACCAAATTTTCAGTGCACTACATTTCCACTACATTTTCAGTGCACTACATTTCCACTACATTTTCAGTGCACTATTTACAAGGGCAGGCATTTCTTATAGAATGTTCAGAATCAGAGCTGAAAACAATAAAAAATAATCATCTGAAATCTGCCAAAGTATAATCCATACACACAGAGTATCACATGTAGTATATCACAGAGTTAGGTAGAAAATCGAGAAGAAATGTGTTGTTTTGGCTTCAAGAAAAAAAAATCAACCTTAAAAACAATTACAGATTGTCTTTGGGCCAAATGAGGCCATTTTAATTTGAGCAACAATCACATTTATATTGCAAACAGTTTGGATAGTATACTACAGTATAACATCTTTAATCCGGAAACTTCTGTAATCCAGACACTTTGATATAAGATTTATTCGTTTTTATTTTGAATAAGGGATAACAGATGGTGCCATAGATCATATATAAATGAATTTCAGAAAATGGTTAAGAAAATGGAAAGATTACATAATAACACAACTTTTTTTTTTTTTTTTTTTTTTTTCAATTTTAAAACTTTAAGAATTCTCTAAATTATATTTATAATTAATGTAAGTGTCTTTTTAGATATCAAGTTGTAAAAATTCATGATTAATAGTAATTTCCCTTATTTTTCTTTTCCGAAGATAATAAGATGTCGCGAAAATATCACAAAATTCAACTTTTTTTTATTGTTATTTCTTTAAAGCATTTAACTTATGACTTACTTTGATATTTATGGTTGCTATATTTTTAATTTTCCATATTATTAGTGTTATGTATCACAGTTTTAAATACCTTACTGTAATTGTAAAGTTGATATTTAAATTATAATTGTAAATCTTAAATTTATTACTGAAATTGTTTTGGATTTAGAATTTAGTTTTTCAATATTTTTCATGACAAGTCTATTATTCTTGTGATATGCATTATTTATTAAGTACTCATAAATCAGAAATCACAATTTTTAAAAAAATCCCAAGTTTGTTGTTTTTAAAATGTACAACAGATGGCAACACTGCATAAAATATACATAATTTTTTTTTAAAAAAAGCATTCGTATTTGAGCATTTTGAATTGATTTTTCTCAATGTTTTCAATTATCCAGTTTCTTACTTTTTTGTATTGCCATATTAATAAGAGATATTAGTATTATCATTAATCTTCATGCATGTTAGCCTCAAAACTTCTGTAATCCGGAATTTTCTATAATTCAGACTCACTGTAATCGTGACGATTCAGGATTAAAGAAGTTATACTGTATATCTCTTTTGAACTTAGAATTATTTAAGGTGTATCTTTAAACATAAATAACTGGGACTTTATTATTGCTTGCAATTGCCTGCATTATAATGGAGAAACCTCATTTGAATGTGGCATTGCTGCTTTATTATTTCTGCAGTACAGAAAGACTAGTTAATTTTTAAATTTGGTATTAAAAAAAATATTTATTTTATTCCAGCATTCAAAGTAATGTAACACAATGTTTATAGGAAGTTTAAAATATTTTATAACAATCATCAGCCTAATGGTAAATATAATTTTCAAAGGTTAAAAAAAAAAATAGAAAACATGGTAATAAAAAAAAAATAATGTAAAAAAAAATATGACAATCAACAAATAATGCTTTTTCTTCTTATTCTCATTCAAAATATCATCTAAATTTTCTGAATTTTAGAGAAAAATCTTACAATTGCAAGCATAATACATTTTCCCATGAGATGCCTAAAATACCAGATAGTTTTACAGTATTTAAAAATTTACCAATAAAATTAATGACAAGTAACATGCTATACATTGAAAATAACTTAAAAAAAAAACTGACATATCTTGACAATTTCAGAAATATTTTTCGATTAAAAAAAGGAAAAGAAATTACATTTTACAAACTTCAATGATATCCTGAAAAACACTAGTTGGTTTTAAAGCTACTCCACCATCAGCTTCACCCCTAGGAGGTTCTATCAAAACAGTCAAACATAGTATTACTGATATAATCCCAAGAACTGGAGTAACCTAAAAGTAGGAATTATTTTTTATAAAATTTAGGAATTCACATTAAATTTATATGGCGATAAGATAAGTATATACATTATTTCATGTATAAGCATCTATTAGCCCACAATATGTTATTTTTTTCTCCCAGCAATGAAAGTGTTGCCTCTCAAAAATAGTGATCCATTAACCCTTTTGAGTCCAAATTTTTTATCAGTTTTTAGAAAAAATTACTTTTATGTTGATAACATTAATGCTAGCTAGCCAAATAGATTAATTAGTGTTTAATGAATATTTCATTGTCTGGTAAGTGTAGAATTTTTCAGTTGATGCAAATTACTTAATTTTACAGGTTATAAAACTGTGTTTTAAGTCTTAAAACTAAAATATGTATTGTACTACCTATATTTATATAATTTTTTTTTTTTTTTTCATCGGGGGCAAGACTAAATTCTGAAAAAGCAGAATTCCTGTGTTCTAGAGTTTAATGATATTTGATGCAAAATATTTAATTTATTAATTTTTCACCATAGACAGCAGTTTAAAATAAGTACCTTTATCAGGGCTGTAGACTGCAGAGTCGGAATCATTCTTGAGCAAAAGAGTTATAATCACTGAAAACAAGCTGACTCTACCCAGATTTTTTGTTAGACAGTTTGAAGTGAAATTAAATGTAATTTAAGTTTTTTTCCTATGGCCCTTTATTTAGATATAATATACAGTCGAAGATCTATAATCCGCACACCCATAATTCACTTTTTCCTCATTGTTTTCTCATTTTTTTAAAATTTCTCTAAAAAAAGTTTTTGGATCACTAATTTGTAAATTTTTTAACTGTTTATTTCAATGTTTACATTCGTAAAATAACGTGAATTATAGAAAACAGTGGATTATGGGTGTGCGGATTATAGATCTTTGACTGTAAATCTAAGAGTGTAAGTGATCATTGATGTTGTTTGAAAAATCATAATTTAAAATATACACTAAAATTTTCTCAACTATATATGAAGTATTCTTTAAAAGAATATATATTAAGAAAAAATTAATTATATATTAATTACATATTAAGAAAAATAAACTTTTTTTGTAGAAATTGAGTTGGGCTGGCCCTGATTTCATAGATTTTTACATGGACAGAGGGTGTGAACTGCAAAATTATAAACAAACAAGCTGAACTTTTAGGTGACCAGGCTTGGAGTTTTTGGCCCATGCACATTTCTAACTAGAAGTAATATGAAAACAGTAAATTTTGGCTCTTTTTTAGATGCCACAGAGCACAAATAGCATTGTATCAGAAACCTCCCCCCCCCCCTATCAGATTTTTTGGTCTGGAGGACTTAGAGTAACATAAATTCTAATCTTCCCCTTTATTTTCATGTGCTAAGGGCTCAAAATAGTGTGAAATAGTAATTATTTTTTCCACAAGTCTACAGTATCCAAAATATCAATGAAATAGTAAAATTCCGTTATCTTCTTTCTTTTGATTTTCAGATCTGCAAAACCTGAAATTGTAAAATGAATGCAAACAATATAAAACTTCCCCTTTTTCTTTTGAATCTACAGAATCTAAATTATTCCCCAAATAATAAAATTTTCATTTTCTTCTTTTCTTTTCTATTGAAATTTTTCAGGTTTGGAAGGCACGGAATAGTAACTACAAAAGTATAACAATTTCCCCTTTGCTTCCTTAGTTTTTGATAGTTGAAATTTTTCCAGGTTAGCGGGAACTGAAATTCTAAAATTAATAAAACAGATTATATAAATTTCTTTTTCTTTTCAAATCCCTAAGAATATAATTAATGTGAAATAGCAAAAATTTCACTTTATTTTTCATACATTCCCTTATAAGTTTTTTGAATAATGCTTAAATTATAAAATAGTTTTCAGAATGATGCTTAAACTGTAGAATAGTAATAATACTGTAAAATTTGCATCTTCTATTTTTCAGGTCTGCAGATTCCAATACAAAGCCCTCTGTCACCCCCTACTCTTCACCTAGAGGCAAATTGTCATTTCATTCTTTGCCAGGAGAGAACATTCAATGAATTGAGTAATAAAATAACAATAAGTAAAGATTTATATGAAATGGAATAACATAGTACTAGGGTAACACCCCCAGTAATTGGCATGCACCAGTGATTGGCACATTTTACAAACATGTCCTAAAAAAAGATTTATATCCAGTCTTTTAAAAATTCAAGACCATATATCAGTTATATGCTCATTTACGTTAAAGATTATAACTTTGATTTATTTTACAGGATGACAATAGAGCCTAGGAAAGAGAAACAAGTATGGCTTGTATCAAATTAGCCATTTTGTTGCAAATTCTTGTTCTTTGGCTTAAGGAAGGCATGCTTTTCAATTCATTATTATCTGATTTATAATATATTTTAAATTTTAATTGACAACATTTTTGTTTAGTTAAAAAGGGTTACTTTAATTGTGTAAAAGTATTTTCGACACAAATATTTGGATTTCTAAATTAATGGTAGTTGCCAATTAATGGTGCTTCAATTTTGCTAGTTCCTAGTAATTGGCACCTATTTCAATTACAAGGAATTCGCAAGGAATTTGAGATTAAACCATTTATTTTGGAAGTACTTTTAAAATTATAGACTAATTTTGTTTATCATTTGTTTTTATTTGAAAATATAAATTTTATCAGTAATTGGAATCCATTAAATCTTCATATGACAATTACTGGGGACAGCATGACAATTACTGGGTATTAATGTAAATATATTGCATTGTTTTAAAGTGTTCACATTTCAGACTAATATGCTGATTTCTTGCTCTCAAAAACCTGAAATATGGCATCTTCATCTACAGTAAATTAATTTAAAGCGATTAAACCCAATGCAAAATGTAAAGTTTTTTTTTATATAAACATATGCCAATTACTGGATCATACATTGGTGCTCTAGGTGCCAATTACTGGTGATTTCAGCAACTTTTTATAAATATATTTTTATAAAAATACTTTTTAATTTTATTTTGCTTTTAGTGGGCAAAATAGATGCATAGATATGCATTTTTTGATTTAAAAATATTTCCAAGTAAATATCTTATTTCTTTGTAATGAAAATTGAAGTAAGTTTAAAGACAAATTCTTAAAGTGCCAATTACTGGGGATGTCACCCTATCTGGTGGTTATTGCAAACAAAAACATTTTTTCTATTTTAAATGTAGGAGAAAACAACTATTCTGAAATACATTCTGATGTTGAACAGGCAAAGCATAAAATCTCAGTCAGAAAAAGATAAATTGGGGCAAAAAATATTTGAGATTTCTCAAGACATAAAACTAACAGATCAAAAAACATTGACTGTTCTTCAAACTTTGAGAAATATCAAAATTGATAAATTGTTTAAGAAACAATTTAAAATATAATTGCCTATGCACTTATTCCTAATTTATTTGAATGTTGCTAATTTATGTGAAGAATAAATGTCATTAAATTGTATATTTTCATAATCTAAAGCCAGCTGTATTTTAAAAGTTATTCTTAAATGTTAATATAATAATTTCATCCATATACATATTTGGGTCATGCTTAGATTATAGGATAAATTTAACATTGCATCAAATTATCTACATTATGCAAAAAATGATATGAACATCTTCTAGTTCCAGGTAATGCATTATGAAGATCTACTGCATGTAATTCACTGCTTTGTTTCTAACTTTCAACATCATTTTAGCTTGAGCATTAACCTATAAACAGTGTAGCTTTATAAAAATAATAGCATTCATTTTTTGGGGAGGATCTACAGGGAATACTATAAGAAAACAATGGCTGGATTCCCCAGGTTTCATAGAATTTACCACATTTCAGATTCCTCAATACATTTACAGTTCATGTCATACAGTCCAAAGTATATATTAATTATATTTTATCATTAAAAAACAGTTTTTTGAAGTAAAGTTAGAATTAAAGGATATTTAGAAACTTTTATTAATTAAAAAAAATTGTAAATCCAAATATCATGCAAACAACAAAGTAATTATTCATTGAAAATAATCTTTTCAGTACCTGTGTCCACATATGTAGACCTCTAATCTTTTTGCCGTTTGATTTTTTAACTAACAGTTTGACTTCACTTTTAACTAACTGAATGTATTTTCTTTAAAAATAAAAAAATAAATGTTAAAAAATTTGCTGACTGCCTCAAAAAAAAAAAGTTTTCATCTGAGTATGCAAAATGCCTTCAAAGCAACATGGCCAAGTAAGTAAAAAAAAAGTTCATAAGTATTTTATTTAAATTATTTATATTTATTTTTTTTTTTTTCAGGATTTGCACATTATTCACCAATTAAAAATCTGACTTTGTGATTGTGCGAGTTTAGACTAGTGATAATTAAATCTATATTTTAAGAGGATTTGTAATTTTAGATCCATATTTGTAAACCAAAAAAGGTCTAAAGAATCAATTGCAGAAAATTTTTTTTTGCTTTTTTTTCTATCATTTACAATGTGAATTTGTTTGAGAAAAACCAATGAACGAGTATTTGTAGCATTACTTTAGCTCCAATAGCAACGAGGACAAACAGGTTTGATAAATTTAAAATAATGTCTGATATAATATCTTGTGGTTTCAGGGCTAACATTTGCTTCATTTATCTAAATATGTTGAAATAGCCATTTTTTACAAAAAAAAGTTACATTTTCGAATTAGGGATTTATTGAATAGTGCATTCATTTATCTAGACAAAATTGATTTTATTATGTACCTATCTATGTCAATCAGACAAATCAGCAAAATATCTTCATAAACCAAAAGTGATCATCAAAGTAGCTTTAAAAAATCCTGTTAAGCTTTCAAAAAAAAAAAAAAAAAAAAAAAAAAAAAATGCCATATTTTTTTACAAAATATAATTATGTAGGCCATTCTTAATATTAAATGTATTCAATACTTTGTTCATTTGGCAATATCATGTCTACATGGAATTTAATTTTAATCTGGTGCCATTTCTTTATAACATTCAACTTCTGAGGAATTTAAAATTCTAAATCACCATGGGCACTTAATTTTAATGTTGTTAATAAATGTCTCATTTATATATATATTTAGTATTCTAATTCAATATTAAACATAAAACTATACTACAAGTGGAAATGTTATAAAGTATAATGCAATGGATTGTTTAAAAAACTTACTCTCAGAGCCCAATACCAGTGACCAATTAAATTAGCAACATTTGGCCCAACAATGTAACCAAGTCCACTAAAAAATGAAAACAGACAACATTACAGAATAAAAATTATAACCAATTATTTATATTAAAAGAGTGTCTAACTGAGAGAATATTTATAATTTAATTAATGGAATTTTATTTTTAAATTATTGCTCATATTGATAAATAAATGCTTGACAGCAGAGCTCGACTAAGGCTATGGAGGGCCTCAGGGCAAGCATCATTCTGGCAAACCCCCCTCCACCCGCTCCTATTTATCTATAGAAATATTTTGTGAATAATGTGGAAGTGACTAGCATTAAATTCCATACATATTATATGTATGCATAAATTTTGTACTTAGTACTGTTCACATCTGTATACAAGATATTCCAAGAAAAATGGCCACAACTTTAATTTAAAAAAGTATACTAGTTTGTTAATAGTAGAAAATATGATAGATTGGTTGACTAACATTTCTCTGCAAACTCTTTGCTTATCTACATACATTATGAGATGTCTAAAATAGAAGGCTCAAAATTTATCATAATTAATTATTTTAATTTGTCATGCTACCAGGAAACTTTAATAAAGAATTCCTTTGGAAAACAATAGAATACTAAGTTCCTGTGATAAAATTTTAATAATTAGTCTTTTAATGATATGGTTTGTTTTTTCCCATGGGTGGAGGGAGTATTGCAAACAATGGGGAAAGGAGGACCACACTCCCTTCCTAGGTGTTTTGAAAATGTATGAATTTTGGTCACTTTTGGCTAATTTTAAGCATTTGACACCCTTTAATGAAAATCCTGATCACTGTCATGGAGGGGGAGGGCTAAAAGGGGAGCCAGGGACAATTGTCCCACATGCTCCTGCATAAGAAAATATCTATTGCTCCTGGATACAAAGCTGACATTCTTGACAGGTCGTCTAAATTCTGATAAAATCAAAATTAAATTGATGCCAATAATAATATCAAATAAGGGATTTAGGCTGGGGTTACGGTGCCTCGCTATCTTAAGTCTTATGCTCAATCATAGGATGGGTGTTCCTGTGATTGATCGTAACTTGGTATTACGGTGCATCACCTTAAGTCCTCTCATTTTGGCTTAAGTCCTCTTGCTCTCAGTCAATAAGAGGCCGTAGTTACATTTGATGTGGTTGTATGCGTATCCATTTGTGTTTAATCTTAAGACTGCTTTCAAGCTATCATAAGATCATACATCATAAGTCTTTACTTCAATCTTAGTGAAGCACCGTAATCTCAGCCTTAATACTGTATAATGAACCAGTATTTCTTTTTAATCCTTAAAATTATTTTCAATAATTTATATCATTCTAAATATGCTCTCATCTAGTCAAATCATTTAAATTTTAAATTCAGAAAAATAGTAATTTTTTTAAATTTACAAACAATTAAAATTTAATTTTTAATATCTTACAGCAAAGTTAAAAATATATTTTTAAAATGGCTAGTAATTTAAACTTCATTTTATAATACTTTTATTTTCTGGAAATAAAAACTTAAAATTTGACTGTTTTTGCCCCATAATAAGCGAGATATTTAATAAAGAATAAATAAGATTTTTAAAGTATTGGAAAATAAACATATTTTGAATTTAGAAAAACCGTTTTTAGCTCACAGGCCTGAGAGCTTATGTGCCCGTCAGTTCTGTATGTATGTTCGTGTGTAACGCGATAACTCATGATAAAAATATCCGATCCACTTGAAATTTTGTATGTAGGTATATCCTGACAAGGCGCTTCCCTGATTAGTTTTTGGAGTTCATTCGATATGTATAAGAGGGGGAATGGGGGGCTCATGCCCCTCCCCTTAGTTGATATAAATGGGATTTTCATGCAGAATTAAGTTTTCGTTCAAAATTTAGATTAGTATCATTCTGATGAGGCGATTCCGTGACTGTTATTAGGTGTTCATTGAATAAGTATAAATAGGGGGAACAGGGGTTCTAATGCCCCCCCCCCCTTAATTTATATTAATGGGTTTTTCAAGCAGAATTTTCAGATTTCGTTCAAATCTCTGAATAGTTTTGGAAGTTTAACGGTTAAGTATAAAAGAGGGGGATAACTCCTTTTAAATTATATAAATGCTAAATGGGTTTTTATTAAGAATTATCTCATTTGCTCTGAATTTTGGATATAGATTTTTTATATGATAAAGCATGTCTTTGATAGTATAGGAGGTTCAATGATTAAGTATAAAAAAAATAGGAAAGGGGAGAGCTGTTTCCCCTTCTTAATTTTTTTTCGAACGGAATTAACCTTTGAAAATATAAGGCTGTGTGCTCATGCTGTGTATAAGGCTGTGTGTGTGATGGCCTGTGAGCTCAATGCCATCAGTTTAACTGGGCAGTATTCTTTATTAAATATTTTCTTCAGAACAATCTTCAGATTCAGTTTATAAAATGAATTCATAGTAAAATCTATTTAAATAGTAGTTCATAAAATTTATCCAAAATTAAGTTTAGAATGCGTTTAATTTTTTAAAACAGCACTTTTACATAAATATAAGGGGGAAAAAAGTAGGTGCACACTAGGTACAATAGGGCTCATATTAGGGTTATACAATAAGAGTAGCATCCATTATAATTATGATGGTTATGGAGAAAATCCAATAAGTTTAGATAGCACTGTGTAATAAACCATTAAAGCTTCCTTCAAATTGTAAATGTAGGCAATATCAAAATAAATGTAATCATTTACTCTCCACCTAGTTTTATTTTACCTTGCATATCAAATATTGATCATAAGATACAGATGTTACCTGCCAACAGGAATTGCAAAATAGAACAGGGTAAGCATGCGGGTTCTAGCAGCATCAGTAAATAAATCAGCAATTACAGTGGGAGCTATAGTTGAGTAACTTGCTTCTCCTGTACCAACTAATGCTCTTAGGAATATGAACAGCTTAAAATACTGCAAAATAAACAACATACTTTTGAGAATAACAATATTAGCATAAAATTAATAACAACTCTGATCTTAACTGATAAATTTGACATACAAAAAGTCCTAGGAAACAGATCTGAATAATTCTAATTGATTTTGCATAGCTTAGTAGTTAGAAATATCACCTTTATATTAATTAAAAATATTTAATATGGAATTAATTAATATTATTATTAATTTAACATAAATTGATTAAAATTAATGTTGATTTTAACAATTACCAACTATTACTCAACCTGAAATTGTTAGGAATGTAGGTAATGGCAATAGAGTAGAGCTTTATTAACATACTTTGAGGTGAAAGTTGGTGCATATTGTAGTTTATTATGTTAATAGATAGTTTCACACATTATTAAACATATTCTGTGATAATGTTGATTTCAGGGAGTCATTTAATATCCTCCTCAGAAAATTTTAAAAAGTGTGTTTTCGATGGTCAAAAAAAGTTCAATTTCTCCCCAGAACTCCATAAACTCCCTGGAACTCTATAACATCCCCTTGGAACTTGATGATATTTACATCTTAAATATAATTCAAAATTACACAATTCCTTGTGAAGCAATGCGACAATGACTAATTATGTAAGATATTCCTGCAATCGACTTTGAGAACTTTTTTCTTTTGCCTGTATAGTAAACTCCCTCAAATCCACAACTCTCTAAAATATGCACATAATTTACAGATGTAAACATTGAAAAATTCAGTTGAGATATAAACATAAAATTGTACTTTTTTAGTTTTATATCAATTCCATATATATTTTAATTTGTAATTTTTGTTAATATTACTGAATTTATGTTTTTTCAGGAAGGAAAAATAAATTTATTTCTGAAAAAACTCAAGATGTTGCTGATGTAATTAGTAATCACAATCTTCTTACCAAATATATTTATGCCAATATATTATACCAAATTATATTTATATATTTATTACATTTCATCTTTTTTGGTTATTAAGTTTGGCTGAACCTGAAATAATACTTCCTTATTTTATAATTTTGATGTAAATAAGTAATGTACCTTTATGGGGCAAGTTTCATTGAATAATTTAGGAAAAATTACATTCCATGTTTATAATGAATATTTAATCACAGATTATTGATTACTAACTTGAGCTTTGAGTTAATATTTTAATCATTTTAAAAATTATCTAAATTTTAATTATTTTAGTTTATTATTTATTTTAATATTTTATTACATTATAAGCATTCATTATAGTTTCAATTTCATTATTAATTACATTTAAATTACTGTTTAAAAGATGTAAACAAAACAATGACCAAAAATCCACAAAAGCTCTCTGTCCCAAGCTGTGCAGATTTGATGAAGTCTACTGTAATTGATTCTTGAAACTCTTACATTCATTCTGCACCAGATTTTATATTTATGGGCCCTTTTGTATAAAATGATTTGCACTTACTTGGAAGAGAGAATTCTACATATTTTTAAGTGTTAAACGAAACCTTGTCATCTGGTGGCAAAAAAGGCTTTAAATAGGTGATGTTCTATTCTTTTAAAATCATCTGTTTTGTTATAGTGGCATATTGCACCAGTACTAAGTTCAAACTGGAGCATGATGGAATTGTTTTATTAGCATGTGAATGATAAATAAAATTGTTTACAAAGATATCATCTCTGCCTTTCCACTGTTTGCGACTCCAAAATGTAAATTAAAATTTTAGGATTGGTTGCTATTGCTACAATGGTATATCAAGTGTTTGACATCTGAAATAGTTTTGAAATTTATATAAGCCCAATTTTTAATATTATCTCTGTAAATAAAATGTCTAGCAATGAGCTTATAAAAATATTCTTTTTATGATTTGCCTTATAATGGTTTCAGGACTCATATTTGTTAATAAGTAACTAAATAAATTCCAATGGATTGTTTTCAATTCTCTAAAATTTTCTGCAAAAAATCATTCACTTGTTCAGTTATACTCTTTAATTTCTGCTCTATATAATTGGTTTTCAATGTTAATTATTTATTCATATTTACCTCTGGCGGTACCAGTGAGCCTAAGAATGTTGTAATACTCCAAAACAGAATTCCACAAGCCATTATAATACATCGATTATATCTATCACCAAGGTATCCAAATATTGGAGCCATTACAAGATAGCTACAAATAAACGATGTCTGCAGTAATCCTGCTTGAGTATCATCCAGGTTGTAGTAAGATTTTACATCAGTCAAGACTCCTAAAAGATAATTAAATCAAATTTGAAAATATACCCATGGGACAACTAGAAGTGTAATGGAGGATATACGACATCTACCATTTGGATTTTTTTTAAAAAGAAGCTCTGTATACACCAGAGGCATGAAAGGGAGAAAATGCTTTTCATTGATACGATAATGCCAAATCAGTGTATAATTTAGATATTTTAACAATTATTTATACAGCAAAATGACACATAACAGCATGTATTATTATTAGAGTCTTTTTATAACTGAGAAAGTACGAAAAAAAAATTTAATCTTTTCAATAAATATATTAATTCATTGAATCGAAGAAGAAAACTGAAGACAGTTTGTTAAACTTGTGAATCTAAATATATCCAATGAACTTATGAGAATTATAGCGATTAATTTGTCAAAACAAGTACACTACATGGCAAAGATGACCAGCCACTTGTGATTTTAGACATTTTGTTAAATATCTAGAAAAATACATGAGGAATTATCCTGAAACTAAGTATGTGAATATAATAGTCATATTAGTCCATATCAGTCCATACAATGGTCATATGTTTCCATGAAGATTTTTTCCTGAAACTCTATAGAGGCCTGTAAACAAATTGAAAAAGAAGGAAAAACTTTTGGATAACCCTGTCAAAACTAATGTAGCAAAAGCGCTATAACTGCAGATTAAGATTAAGTAGCTTATTGTTATATACTGTGTTCATTTTTATGTTGATAGCATGTATACCATAAAATACCATTAATCCGCCCCCAGACGTGACAAAAAAACGTAAAATAATCAGAGGGGGTGCCAACACAGGATTTTCCAGTGATGTTTTCACAAAATTTGCATTTTTTGCAAGATATTTGCAGGATATTTTTTCATGATATTTGACAAAATTTGCAGTTTCTCTGCGATACTTCCCAAAATTTGCGGGTTTTTTAATACAATTCTGTGTGGAGATGTGCAGTTCTTTCATGATTCGTTGATGAAATGTGTGTTTTTTTGAGATTTTTAAATGGAATTTGCACTTTTGGCTTTTTTTTTTACAATTTTCGCATTTTTTCTGCGATTTTTTTACTTTTTATTTATAGATATGACATATTTGCGTTTTTTCTTACAATTTTTTGACAAAATGTGCATTTTTGGGGGGATCCTTGGTCTTTTCCGCGATCTTTTGGTGTAATTTGGGTTTTTTTAAAGAAATTTTTTGACGTAATTCGCGTTTTTTAAATGATCCTTTGATTGCATTTTTTAAGATCTGACATAATTCGTGTTTTTACTGCAATCTTCCGACAAAATGTGGTTTTTTGGCGATCCTTTGGCAAAATTAATGATTTTTTCATGATACGTTGAAGAAATTTGCGGTTATTTTTCGCAATTCTTTGACAAAATTAGCATTTTTTTAGTGATCTTGATAAAAAATTTCATTCTTTTCATGAATTTTAGACAAAATTTCCATTTTTTTTGGGGGGGGGGAGCGCTTTTTTGGGATTTTTTGAAATTTTTAAATTTTTTATAAAGTGGGGAGGGGGGTTTGATTGGGAAGGGCAGATCAATGGGATTTTACGGTACTCATAGAGAAATTAAAATATAAAAACATGAAAATTCTGAAAGCGTTTGTCTATAGAATCAGCTCAAAATCAGTTATTCCCAAACTGAGGCAAAAAGATAAGGGGTTGTATCCATATATCCGTTAAGTAATGGCAATATAGAATACTCAATATAGCACATAACTACTATATATATTTTTTAAAAAAATACCGATTTTTTTTTTTTCTTCATTTTGGGTATAATGAATTTTGAGTTGATTCTATAGACGATCGCTTTCAGAATTTTCAAGCTATGTTTTGAAACTTTTACAGAATTTGCTCCACACATTTAGCTAACACAATATGCAAATGAAATTTTAATACTGTTGACGCATGCACAATGAAAAACTATTTACTAAACTTGCTGATTTTTCATAAAATTTTTATTATTTTTTAATACTGATGACAGAGTATTGTGTACAATGTCGTTTGTCATATTTTTGGAAAAGAACATTATTTTATATTAAGAACTCTGCAAATTATAAGAAAAAAAACTTCGAAAATTTTGGGACTGTTTTTATAAAAACCTAAATTTCTCCACGAGTATACATGCTATCCACATAAAAATTCACACAGTATATTACAATAAGCCACTTAATCATCATCTATAGTTTGAGCGCTTTTGCTACATTAGTTTTGACAGGGTTATCCAAAAGATATTTGGGTTTTTTCAATTTGTTGATGATTCCCTATAGAGATTCGGGAAAAAATCTTCACGGAAACGTATGACCTGTACTATTATATTTACATGCTTAGAGTTTCAGGATAATTCCTCATGTATTTTTATAGATATCGGCTTAGATGCAACAGAAATGATTATTTAATGATTGAATCATGCATTTCAAAAAATGATATGAAATTAAACAAGACAATTAATTTACTTTGGAAATTCAAAGATTGAAAGATCAAATTTTTAATAGTAAAAATCGTTTGATTTACTTATTCATTTATTATGTAAAACATTCAAGTAAAGTGAAATTAATTTTTTATTATGCATAAGCTTTAAAAAAATTTATTTTATGTTTCCTTAAAAAAATAATTGCAAAATAATGATAATAATAGCAATTTGTGAGAAATAATAGGGAAACAAAATGGCGGCTCGCGGGAAGATACTGCATCTGTTCCGAAACTTCAAATACTTACAATACCTTTGACTTCATGTTTTTTTTTTCTTTTTTTTGGATAGCAATCCAGAAATAAACTCCAAAAAATTATGTAGACAAAATGTCTGATCATTTAATTTTTAACCCCCCCCCCCCCCTTGTCACTCCATATGAATATTTTGACTTACATAAATATTTTCAATTTTAAATTTCTTAAGTTCTATCAAAGATAGAAAATTTTATGACCACTTATTTTAAAGTAGATTTTATAAGGTTTAATTTGATATGCAAGGTGACTATGTATACTTAAAGAAAATAAAATTTAATTTTTTTTAAGTTTAAAATTTTTTAGATAGTCATTTTTAAAAATTTTGAAAAAATTGCATGTTTGTTGTAATATTATAAGCTTAAAATTCTGATATTTTTAGAGTGGGATCTCAATGGGATCAGGAGTTATAAAATAAAAGCTGAAAATTATCATACAAATTACAAATAAATAACAAAATAGATAGTAATAAATTGTTATTTTAATGGTATTTTTTAGTTTTTATTTCATTATTCCTAATCCCATTACCCAATTGAGATCCAACTCTAAAAATGTCAGAATCTAAAAAGCCACTCTAAAGATCCACTTCGTCAAAGAATAGCGAAAAAATGGCAAATTTCGTCAAGATTCATAAAAAAAAAAAGGCTAATTTTGTTACAAAATCCCCCAAAAAATCAGATTTCCTAAAAAAAACCACAAAAAAACGATAATATTTGTCCAAAAAACACAACAAACAGCAAATTGTGTCAAAAGATTTGTGAAAAGACGCAACTTTCGCCAAAAAATCTTAAAAAACAGCAACTTTCATAAAAAAATTGCGATTAAACAGCAAATTTAGTTAAAAAAATCGCAAAAAACGTCAAATTTCATCAAAATAATGTGCGAAAAAAAGGCAAATTTCGTGAAAAAACAAAATTTATCAAAAAAAAAAAAAAAAAACCCTGAAGAAATGAGATTTCCGTCAAACGATTGCGAAAAAAACTTAACTTTCGTCAAAAGATCGTGAAAAAGCACAAGTTTCATCAAAGGGCCATGGGAAAAAAAAAAAAAAAGCTAATGACAGAATAGAATTTTTTTTGTTCCAAAAAATTTTTTCTGCTTTTTTTTTTTATTATTTATTTATTTATTTTTTGAGATCCAAATACAGATTTTCCTACTTCACAATATGTTTTTGACTGCTCCAAATCTTTCTGAGTGAATGTGACTTCTGAAAACACCCATTCATTAAACAAAAAATACCCCTTTACTCAACAAAAATATTTTTTTTTTCAGAAAAATTGTCTTTTTCTATAAATCAGTCTTGCCCCTTTTTAAAAGAAATGCAAACAATAGTGATAGTTGTCATCTTCCACACTCAAATAAGCATTATTTTATAATTTAATTAGTATCTTGAACATTGGTTTTTAAAAAGTAAAGAAAATTTCTCTTGATAGTTTTAAAAAATTAACATTGGTTTTAATTATTTATTATTGTTAAAACAATTATTGCTTTTCATTTTTCTTTTGCAAATAACAAGTTAAATTTTTGCATCTAATAATATGACTTATTATTATAGGGGTTCCGCTTTTGTAAAAAAGGGACCCAGAATTTTAGACAACCTTGGTCCCACGGGACCCATGATTTTTAAAGTCCAGCGGCATCACTATGCATATTTATCTACAAGATTTTAAATCTGTCAGACATTCAATTAATTTTATGCTCCTTTTAAATAAATGGAATTATTTTCAGAAGTATAAAATTATTAAAACAGATTTGTTTAAATGAATTTAGAATTAGGTATGAATTACCAGCAAGTGTATATCTGTCCATATAATTAATAAGGTTGATAAAACATAATATTGCAACAGATATACGAGCTCTCCTTGAAGTATAATGGACAACCATATTTCTGCTGTCAGGCGAAACTGTAGAAACAACAGCGTTATTTTCAGACTCTGGCGCAGTGCAGCACGGCCCAGAGTTACTTTCATTCACTTGATTTCGATGATTGACGTTACTGACAGCTGGTTGGTCAGTGTCAGTTAAAATGTTTGTTCTGGATTCGGATTTTTCCATTGTAAAGGGATTAACGACGGTTACGATATGATGTCAAATCGTGGCTCATTAATGAACTGAAATCACATTGTGCACAAAATCTACAAATGTAGACACTTATGGGGGAGTTTTCGTTGAAGCAAAGAATTTTGAAACATGAAGGCATCCAGATAGATATGGCTCTGTCAAGGGAATTTCTTTGTTGATCTTTCCAGTAGTCATATGCTGTCAGGCATAGTAATGCATAAATTATCTCTTTAATAGGAAAAGTATCAGCGACGAAATAAATTTAAAAAGATAAACTTTAAATATGGCATAATTTATATTATAAAGATATATCAAAAATAAATATAAAAGTTATTTTTGCCTAATGTATTTATGACAGAAATTTTAATCAGCTTATCATGACATATGCAACAAATCGTCATGTAAACATGAACAAGGTCGGAATGTTCTCTAACCATGGAGTTAAAACAATATTTTTATTTTAAAATGTAGTCAAGATTTTTTTTTTTTTTTTTTTTTTTTTTTTAAATCCCACACTCTTCAATATTTTAAACATTTGGGGATAAAAGGTCATTTTGTTTCAAAGATGATGAACGAGGAACAACCGTGGCTCTGTTCAAGATGGTAATCTATCGTCACAAAAGAACTCGATTCGTAAGGAATTTACGTCTTGCAAATTTGAATCCCATAGCTGCTTTAGAATGTTGAACGACTAATGTCGATCACAGCGACATATGCTAAGCCCTTCACTGCTTTTTCAATTCAATCATTATACACTGTAAAAAAATTTGACCCTTTTGCTGCATCATCACTCCATCGCTTTTATAGAAAACGATTACTTCAGCCTATCATGGAGCATTCTCATGGGTCAGAAGAGAGATATTCTATAAAAGAGCGGGAGTGACGATGCAGCCAAAGGGTCAAATTTTTTACAGTGTACACACTGTTAAAATTTTGACCCTTTTGCTGCATCATCACTCCGCCGCTTTTATAGAAAACGATTACTTCACACTGTTAAAAATCTGCAGCATTTGCTGCAACATCACTCCACCGCTTTTATAGAAAGCGGTTACTTGACTAAATGGACCTTATGCACGTGACGTCACACGCCAGAGTTGGCGGTATGCTAACCTGTTATTCTAGTCACTGCACCGCCAGAATGCCTGAATGCGCAGGCGCAAACATCGCTAGCAGACGTTTCAGTCTTTCTGGATACATTTTAACAGAAAATTTACAAATTTAGAGAATTTCCTTGCAAGCAGAACAACAATTTTGAATTTATATTACAATATATAAAGTATATGATGCTTCAACAAAGAATTTTTTCCGGTATTTCTAACAAAGAAGCATTAATAATTTACACTCCATAGACTGCTATGGTAAACACCGCCAGTAAATACCGCCAGCAGACGAATTTTAGCCTCGACCTCAGCTTGTGTGCATAAGGTCCATTTATGGAGCATTTTCATTGGTCAGAATAGAGATATTTTATAAAAGTAGTGGAGTGACATTGCAGCAAATGTTGCTGATTTTTAACAGTGCAGCCTATTATGGAGCATTCTCATGGGTCAAAAGAGAGATACTTTACACTGTAAAAAATTAGACCCTTTTGCTGCACCGTCACGCCACCGCTTTTATAAATAACGATTACTTCACCGTATTGGGAACTAAAACGGCCTATAGAGGCGCTGCTCGCAGCCTTCGATACAGGATAACTGTTCCTTTAATTTCCCTTTAACTTATGTTAAAGTCCCATTGAAACAGTTCTTTATTATAAATGTTTTTAAAACTTTTAGATATTCAAATTCGTATAATATTTACTTCGTCATATAAGACAGAACACAATTGTCACAGGAAATCTGAAATTGTGCAAAAGAATGATTATTCTGAACAAATTTAAAATGCATGTAATGCAATGAGCTTACACGGCGTTATCCTGAATGGAGAAATTACGTCTTTTTTCCACCAGATGGTGTAATTATGGAGCATTCTCATGGGTCAAAATAGAGATACACTGTTAAAAATTTGACCCATTTGGTGCAGCGTCACTCCATAGCTTTTATAGAATATGTCTTTTATGACCAATGAGAATGCGTCATAACACAGTAAAGTAACCGTTTTCTATAAAAGTGGTGGAGTGACGCTGCAGCAAATGGGTCAAACTTTTTACATTGATTCTATAAAAGCGGGGAGTGACGATGCAGCAAAAGGATCAAATTTTTTACAGTGGAATGTTTCTGTTTGAACTACCGTATATCGTTGCAATCTTATTTATCATTCAACATCGTTCAAGATTTATAGAATTCATTTTTTAGCACTTTTTGGTTGTTTGATTGCCATACTATATCTTCTAGGCGCTATAAAGAAAAAATAACCGACGTCACCGTAAGTTGAAAAATTGTGGGTCGACATGAAACGTCCATCGGATATCCTACTGGCGATTCAAGCGCTCGAATACGCCATCTAGTGTACAAAAGATGTAACTTCTCGCTTCAGGACAGTACCGTGAATGTCCATTGCATTACATGTATTTTAAACTCGTTCAGAATGATTATTTTAAGTGCAATTTCAGGTTTCGTGCGGCATTTGCACTCTGTCTTATATGACAAAGTAAAAGTTATCAGAATTTTAACGCCTAAAACTTCAAAATTCATTTACAATAAAGAATTTTTTCAATGACACTTCAGTATTAGTTAACACGTTCGCTGCCGCGGACGCGCCAGCGTGTGATAATGCGCCAACGGTAACGGGCCACTCACGCGCCAGCGCGTGATGTGGGGTGATGTCCAATAGCCAGTCACGCGCTGGCTCAGGAAAATCTTTCATTGATTCTTTGTTACAAAAAGTAAATCGGCTTCTGGGAAAAACCCACTTCTACAGTGCGGCATTAACTATCATCACATCTTCAAGTAAGCGGCAGCGAACGTGTTAAAGGGAAATTAAAGGAACGATTTTCCTGTACCGATGGCTGCGAGCAGCGCCTCTGTAGGCCGCTTTAATTCCCAATAATATCTGAGTGTTATACGGCGAACGTCCGGCGACACCAAATCACGTCCTCCGAACGTCATTTTCGGTCGTTCTACCGGACACGATAAAATGAATAGAATTGTGCATCCTCTGCTTTTTCGGCATACGGCGTTCATTCGGATCAGTAGCGGATGTTTTATATAAAAATAAAATAGTGCAAAGCATTGAAAAAACTAGTATTTTTCTAGCATTCATTTTTTAATGCTTACTTTTAAATGACTATTTTTATTGTAATTTATTCATTAAATTATTGTTACGTTTGCGAAAAAAAGCAAATTTAATTATATAAAAAGGAATCCAATAAAAATATTAATAGAAACAAAATTAAATAAGGTTAATCCTTATATAATTAAATTAAATTAAATTATAAAAAAACTCCTGAAAATGAGGAAGATGCAATTTTCCCCACGTGTCTTTTCTATATGATGTCCTGATTTTTATTAATTTTATTTTGAACAGGAGGGTACGCTGCAACATTTCTATTAAAAAATGCTGGTAGTCTGGACAAGAAATATACAGACTATGGCTATCTTTTAATCGAAATGTTGCAGTGTACACCACTGTGAAAGATAAAATTAATAAAAATGAGAGCATCATTTAGAAAGGAGAGGTGAGACAACAGCACTCCCACTCATTTTCTGTTATTATTATTATTATTATTATTATTATTATTATTATTATTATTATTATTACACTAGCCTCCAAGTTAAGGTATAACCGGTTTTTTTTCGTCTAATTTGCAAATGAATGAATAAAGAAACAACAAATTTGGAGGAAATGTGCGCTAAACTGTTATTTAATAAATACGATGTAGAAATTTACTTAAGTTAAACGTATAAATGAAATTACAACATAAAGCACTCATGGTGGAAAATTCCATTCTTGGAGAAATCAGTACATCGCGGTAGTATGCAGTAAAATGTGTCAGAAAAAAATAAAAAACTGGTTCTAATACGGAATATGGCCAACTCGAACTTGAATGCATTGGCGGCATCGACTTTCATTGCTCCCAATTAAATTGTTGGACACCGAAATAGGTAGCGCTTACCAGACATGGAGTAAGCCTTGCTTCAGCTCATTTAATGACTTTGGAAGAGTACATAAAGCTGCAACCTGCCTTCCAAGATACTCTAAAAGTTGTTCTATTGGATTGAAGTCTGGAGAGTGAGCTGGTCATTCCATTCTCTCCAAACCGTGATCCTCAAGATAATCCTCAACAACCACAGCTCGATGTGGTCTCGCATTATCATCCTTTAGAATGAAAGCATTGTCAATAGCACCGGCATATGGGCGCACATTTGAGTCAAGGATACCCATACCCATACCCATATCTCGCATCAGTCAGAGTTCCTCCATGAAACACATGCAGGTTAGTGTGGCCTCCGAGTGAGATCCTTGCCCAAACCATGATTCTACCGTTTCTGTACCTGTGTGTTTCGACAGTGTTTGATTGATGGTATCGAGTGCATTGTTCTCTCCAGATTAAAATACGTCCTGAATCGCTTTCCAGTCTGAATCTGGACTCGTCTGTGAAGAGTAGAGAAGCCTACTGTTGTCTGTTCCAGGAAACATGTTCTCTTGCCCAACATAAGCGGGTTCTTCTCTGTCGTCTGTTGAGGGACACACACACAAGCCTTGAATAGAAGCATGCATTGTGAAGACGTCTTCGCACCGTCGTAGTGGAGATTCTTCTCCCTGATGCTGCAAAGTGGCTTACAATGAGTTGCGGCACAGTAGTGTGTAATCTCCTTCGGACCGAAAGAGCTAGAAACCGGTCTTCTGCAGGTGTTGTAACACGTGGGCGGCCTGGAACATGTCTTCTGGACTCAGAATCTTCGGATTCATACTGATTCCAAAGTCGTTGTACTACACTGTGAGACACATTAAGCCGTCTAGCAGTATCGGTCTGTGACAACCCCGTTTCCATCCATCCTACCGCCCGCCACCTTAACGAATCGGGCAAACGACTTCTTCTAGACATTTAACTCCATTAGCTGTTGTGAACAAAACTGACTTTTCGCAAATATATAATAATTCTTATCAATAAATTACAGTTAAAATATTAATTAAAAAATTGGCGATTCAAGCGCTAGAATAGAAAATCTGTTGGAGAAAAGGTGTAACTTCTTGCTTCAGGATAGTGCCGTGCAAACCCATTGCAATACATGTATTTTAAACTCGTTTAGAATGATTATTTTTAAGCGCAATTTCAGATTTCCTGCGACATTTGTGTTCTGTCTTATATGACAAAATAAAAATTATCCGAATTTGAATACCTAAAACTTTCAAATTCATTTAAAATAAAGAATTATTTCAATGGCATTTTAGCATTTGTTAAAAGATAAATTAAAAGGACAATTTTACTGTATCGAAGGCTGCGAGCAATGTTTCTATAAGCCGTTTTAATTCCCAATAAGCATTAAAAATGAATGCTAGAAAAAAATTATTTCAAGTGAAAAATCAGATATTATTCATGTTGTCAACATCCTTTTTTAGGTGCGTTCGTAATCATGTGAATACGTAGCACCTATAGTTGTCGTTCAGTCCGCCCGCATCTAACAACACAAAAACTACCCAACCGAATCGTTTGAAATTTAAACTAGTAAATCTGCAGATCAAGAGCCTCAACGTCAGCTTTTCACATTTTTTTTTTTTTTTTTAAATACACTTAGCGTAATATTCAACTTCCTGGAAACTGTAATTTAAAATTTTCGAATTACGTAATTATTTATAAGAATAAAATAAGAATAAGAAATTTGAAGCCATCAAAAGCCGTTAAATTAAAAATTCAGTTATGTTAGGATATTCTGAAAAATTCATGATCTATTATTTTGGTTTTTTTTTTATTATACCACAGTAGATTTCTTCAGGGCGGCTCTGCCCCCCTGAACCCCCCGTAGCCTCATTAAATTTAAATTTCTAACTTTCTATCAATCTGCTAATGGTTATCGAATATCTTGTATTTCTTTCTACATTTTGATTTATAAGGATAAGTGGCAGTTTTAAGTGCATTTTTCATTATCCTCATACTTCTAGATACCTGCCCACCGAAAAAACCTAAATCTGATGTATCAGGAACTTTGGAAAGTGTAAACTCAGTAATCTAGGGTTTTACAATTTTGTTTACGAAAAAAAGAAGTTTTGATTACATTTTGTGGCAGTTATCGGGGACTGAAAGATAGACAGAAGAACAGACTGAGAGATGGAAAACAATAAATTTTGCATCGCCAAAATAAGTCTTCACTGAAGTTTCGACAATGACGTCATTATTCATGAGTTATTGCTGTCCATGTTTCTTGTATTTTTAACGAGAACTATAAAATACCTGTTTTATTTCAATTATGACGTCAAATTTTATCAACTGAAATATTTGTTAAAAATATAATTATTTTTTATTTCTTTTACTTCTAATTATGCCCCCATTTTTGTCAGAAAAATTCTTATTAACGAAACAAATTTCCGTGTTTAGTATTTAACAAAATACTATTTTTATTTTTATTTTAATTCTGACGTCATATTTATTTTTTCTTAGTTTAATTTTTCGAATGGAAATTGCTCAATTGAAACTTATTGCCGTTGAAAAATTATTCGATTTTTTTTTCTTTGGCAACGATAAAGGAAATTGGTTAAATTTTATCTAAAAAATCGCTCTTGATTCTGTATGAAAAAGAAGAAAATTTTGAATTATTAAGGAAAATATTTGAATAAAATTAATAAAACATAGCCTATATTCTTTTCTGGGGTATGTTATATTTATCCGCAAAGATACAAAGACATTAATTAATTCATCAGTTTTTAAATTTTCGTACACGCTTTCAAATTTATAGCATTAAAATATAATAAGGATCAGGATGAATGGTTGCTTAGCAACCATTAAGAGAAAATAAAGAAAATGAAATAAATACATTTTAAATAAGTAAATCTCTAAAACAAATTAGTTTATATTATTGGAACACATTTATAAAAAATCTCCAAAATTTACAGTAATAACTTTAAAAATCTGACAAATGCATAGACAAAATTTCAAAACAAAACGAATAATTTAACTGGTAAATTTCAGTGTCCATTTATCATTGAATACCATTAATAAAATGTGTCATTTTCTCTCAAGGAAAAAAGAAATCGAAAATCATTGGATTTGCCATAGAAAAGCATTATTGCACAAAATAAAATATTCTATATTTTACGAACGAATGAATCAAATCTAACAAAAAACTATACAGCTTAATCCCAGTGCCTCACTAACATACCCACTTAATTTCAAGCCAATCGGTTGCTTTTTGCGTTAGTTATCGCGGAACAGACAGACTGACAGACTGACTGACAGACAGACACCAAAAAATTTCGTGTCTCCAAAGTAAGCCTTCACTGACGTTTCGGCAAATATATAATTATTACATAATTTTGTCGAGTCAGTTCAAATTTTATGAAAATAGGATGCATAGATCAATTACAGGGACAATAAAAAATATTCCGTTTCATTACGGTCAATGGGGGAAAAAAGTTTCAAATGCATTTTAATCGTTTGAAATTTAAAATATATAATTATTACATAATTTTGTCGAGTCATTTCAAATGTTATGAAAATTGGATGCATAGATCAATTACAGGGACAATCAAAAGTATTCCGTTACATTACGGTCAATGGGGGAAATGTTTCAAATGTATTTTAATGGTGTTACACTCATTCGAATATAATAGAATACATGAACCTATGAAGTACATATATATTAAAATGTACATTCTGTACAATCTGTGATGCAAAGAATATTTATTATTAAATTACAGGGCCACACAAAAGTATACCACTTCATAATGCTATACGGGAAAACATTGTTTGGGGTATGTGTTAATTTTATTAAACTATTTCACATTTTATGAATATGATATACGTTGCTGTAATACCCATTTCTTCCTGTATATTTACAGGAACACAAACAAGATTTCGACCACTATAGTATATCTGAAGTACTGTCTACTATAACAGCAAGATCTGAATAACTTCGTTATCGTACGAACGCACCTCATTTGTTACACTTCACGTCCAATTTCCAACTTGTTTTTTTTTTTTTTTTTTTTTTTTTTTTCAACTAATAAGTAGCATACAATGAATGAGGTGTAATTGGATAGGATTCTTTGTTCATATCTGATAAAACATATTGAATTTCCTTTATAACTTTTGGTTAATATCATACGCATTTCGGATTTCAACATCCCTTTTTCTTTGTAAATACAAAACGCACAATGATGAATAGGTTTTTACATGAAAGACTTTAGGCATAGTATATTTCTATTTAGTTAAAATAAGTTTCGATTAATAAAGAATTGCAGTTAATTATAAATTTAGAAAAAATGTATCAGAAAACAGAGTAAGATTACAGTGCGAAAGCCTTGAAGGGTCAAATGAATAAATTTCACTCTTTCCAAGCCCTCTGTATTAAAAATTGCGAAGAAAAAGGAATATGTTTCAATTTTATTTTTGAAGAACAAATAAATTTGATCAGTAATAGCTGAATACATAAAGAAATCATGATTTTTAGAATGGTTTAACCCTTTCCGGCACGGGCAAAATCTGTTACTAAAATGAGAAATTATTGACTAACACCGGAATTCACAAACGAAATTTTTAGATACTTTGAAATCCTTAATTTAAGCTTTTATTGTAAAAGCAAAATTTTAGTAAAATGTTATTGGTGCCATTTCCAAGTTTTAAATAAAAATTAGGTATCCCAGACCGGGCACAGTGCGCCGGAAAGGGTTAAAAAATGAATATTGTTATCAGCGCTGAATTCCCAAGTTTTTCTCCAGGATGAATTTTTTGGCTCCCAGGGGGAGGGGGGAGAGATATTTTAGAGACTCGATGGGGAGACATAAAATCTCAAACATCCTGAGGGGAGGGCCACCTGGGCCACCTTCTGCTTTTTCTCCTGGACCACCTTCTGAATTGAACACTCATTGTTATATATGTATTAAATTAAATTTCATTCTTTTCATATTCATCAATGGTTCTTTTCTAAAGTTATTTTTGAATTAATAAATGCATCAAATTTGAAGTTTTTAAAATTTAATATCGATAAAAATAAAGTCAAATCGCACTTTCTATATTTCAAAAGAAAAAATAAATAAACAAAAGGTTTTTTTTTTTTTTTTTTTTTTTTTTGTTAAATAACGCAGCCAAAGTTTTTATTTTAATCAGATTTTTATGATACCACACACCACAGTCTTTGGGAAAGGTCATCATTGAAAAAGTTAGTTACAGTTCAATACTGGTCAAACATAATAAAAAAAACTACAAAAACTTTTGGTATTCAAAAAATGTCTATAAATTTCATATATGAATGCATTAGAATTCACATGTATATCATTTAGAAAACTATAATTTAAGACACGTTTTATTTGAGATTTGAAACATGTAGTAAAACTGAATGCATTTAAACAAGGTAGAACCCGTCGAATTTGACGAAAGAAAATATTTAAGAAGAAACTGTTTCATTGATTTATAATAAACCTACAAAATTAGTTAAAAAAAAAAATGCACCTTATATTGGTAAGTCTAACTCTAAAATAAATTATATTTCGCCTAAAGTTAATAATTTAGTTATTTTGCATTTTATATTTTAGTTATTTTGCATTTTATATTTTAGTTATTTTATATTTTATTTTTTACTTTATTAAAAGTTAATAAAGTTGATAATGATATTTAACCTAAAGTTAACAAAATACTATTTCTATAAAACTCAGTTGTAGATACAGTTAAAATTAAATTTTAATCATACATGTAAGCAGTAAAACATAATAAAGGTCTGTTATTATGAAAAAGTTACCAATTAAAGCTTTTATGCTAGTATTTAAAAATGAGAAAAAGCACAATTTATTCCACTTTGACTCAATCATAGAATTTTCCCCCCGAAAAATCTAAACCCGACACTATTTTCACTGTATCAAAATTTAAATATGCACCTTTCATATATGTATTCTGTATTCACATTAAAAAAATCGGTAGTTTAATTTAAACATTTTAAAATAAATTTAATTCAAAACTTGATGTCTCGATGCTCTCAGCTGAAACAGATACTAAACTATTTATATTCTTCTAAATATGAATGACATTTTGTAAATGAAACCAAAATTCACCGAATTTATAATAGAGGATATTCTTGACACAGCACGTATTTTAATTTATTTTCACTTGCAATAAGAAAATGGCAATATGAAGATACAGTAATCTGCTTTTTTCGGCCTTTTTTTCCTTTGCTTTTTATAGTCATCGGGTACTTCTGTTGCCACAATTAGAAAAACAGTACTAAAAAATACAATAATAATAATAATATTTCAAAAGATACAGTTTTCAAATAAATTAGATTTAATAGCACATTTCCCCCCCTCCCCCTATATGAAGGTTTAAAAATTGAAAATGTTCGATATTTAGAAGTTTAAAACTTTTCAGTAGCAAAAATTTCAAAACCGAAATTGCATTTCAAATTTCAAAGTTGCCACTCGCAAAATGACGTGTGCGAAATTTAAACGTATTTTAAATTTTAAACGTATATGCGCTACGCACATGTACGTTTGGCCTTTATAATATAAATAGTGAAGTCTCTATATAACGAAATCCATCGTTCAGTCAAAAAATTCGTTATATAGAGAATTTGTTGAAAAATTCGTTAAATAGAGAACGGCAAAAATATTTCCTTTAATGTTTAAATTTTGAAATAAATTGTTTTTGAGATGTTTAATTAAGTTTTTGAAATATTTAATTGAATTTTTCCAGAATCTCAAACATTTTCGCCACTTCCTTTTTTTTCCAGTGTCTTATTATTTATTTTCAAAATTATTTACTTTATCAGAAAGAGTTATGCTTATCCTAAAATTGATTTTGTGCAGATGCAGTAGAAGATAACACGAGCAGAGATGGCATTTACTAACAATCCTCCGTTCAAATGATCTCCCACAAAAAAAAAAAAAAAAAAAAAAAAAAATGCTCCGAGTTGCTACAGACAACAAACATCCACTCTAAACTTTAAAAGTAATGAGAGTTAGTTTACGTAGATGAAAACTTTTGAAAAAAAAAATGACCTTTTTCTGCAATTGCCCTCTTATCCCTTCCTTATACATGGGGACCTGATGCCTTACTATCCAAACCAAGAAACAAACAACATTTTCAAGACGACAATGGAATAGTTTTACTTTTTGGATGCTTTGAGGTTATTGCAAATCGCTCCAGTAGCAACCAAATGTTTCAATCTTTTCCAAGAACGCATGCTCATTTTGGCTAAAACAAAGTTAAGTGTAACCATGCAAAAAAGCATGTTTGATTTTTTTTTTTTTTTGGGGGGGGGGGGGTAAATGGAATGTTTTTTTGGGGGGAGGGAAAATTGGAATGTTTTTTTTTTTTTTTTTTTTTTTTTTTTTTGACATAAGGAATAAGATAGAGGAATGTAGTTATAAAATATAAACCAGAAATCAACGAAAAAAATTTATTTTACAAATAATTTGAAGAGTTTTCTGATCATATGAAAGAACATTTTTGAAAAAACTTGTTAAAAGGAGATACAGTGAAACCTCCAAATAAGGGACACCTCTATTTAAGGGACAAAAGTTACGGTCCCAAAGATGTCCCTTATTTGGAGGTTTCACTATGTAAGGAACTCCGAATAAGGGACACCTCTATTTAAGGGACGAAAGTTGCGGTCCCATGGGTGCCCCTTATTTGGAGGTTTCACTGTATATATTTCGCTATATGGAGATCATTTTAACTGTAATCATGAAAAAAAAATTGACCGTTCCTACAAAAAAAATTTAAATAGAAAAATTCGCTGGATAGAGTTTCGTTATAGAGAGACTTGACTGTAATTATATTTGAAATTTTCATGCATTAAATTTCAAAAATGAAATTGCGAATGTGCTAGAAGTTTTTACTTAAAATGAAAAAATTGAGTATGTCCTAAACCAAATATTAACAAAATAATTCTAAAATTATTTATTGGATTTTTTTGCAGTTATTTTCCCTATTATTATTATTATTTATTAAACGTTTTATAAAAGTGAAAAGAATAAGAAAGGTTGAAGTAATTACCTACTACATAGCAAAGAAATACCGAAAACTCACAAAGAAAATATTTTATTCTCAAATAACAAATATGCTTTGTATTTCTTTTTGTTTTTCTGAACTAATTGTTTCAAAAAATTTAAATTCACGGGTAATACATTTTTTAAAAGTATGTAAGCATTTAGCTCAATAACTACTGTTAGTATTATATTAACAATTTCTGTTAATTATCAATTATCTATATTATTTACCTTAAATCATAATCTTTAGCTTAATTCTTTAAGAGTAAAATACGAAAACTCAATTAATAGAGGTTCTACTATAACAACAATAAATATATTTAATATTAAATGCACTTTAATTTACATTTTTGGACTTTTTTACATAACATTTACACTCAGGCTCTTATTACTGCATGGGCAAATCGGGATTTTGCCCATGGGCCCAGCACCTTAAGGGGCCTCCAAATCCATACATTAAATTATAATACATTTACTTTCTTTTTCCAATTCCAATTCTTCCATATGTTGAAATTATTAAATTCATCTTAAAGTGATATAATAGATTGATAAAGTTATATTAAAGAAGCTTTGTTCTATACTACACTGTAAAAAAAGTGTCGATCTACTAAAAAAACTTTAGTGATCCTTGTAATTACTAAAAAATTTTTAGTAATCTTAGTCGGTTACAAGAAAATCTGTAAGAATTACTAGAAAAAAGTTAGCAACGAATAGAGTTAATAATTTTATATTTTTAACAGCTATTACTAAAACTCACTTGGTGTGGCCTTAATAGCATAGTGATTATAGTAACGGACTCCAGGCTCAAAGGTCCCGGGTTCGATACTGGTCACTGCCAAATACGCCCCGAATATATGTAGTGTAAGTACTCATTAATAAAGGGATTATGAATATACTGTCTGAGCAGTAGCAATGTTTGGTGCTGCCATCTTTTGCGGTTTTGCCGAAAATCTCCCGCTTCAGAAGTCTAGATGCAGCTTGAAGGGAACTCCTGCCCTTCGGGCCCACGTAATGGTTATTAAAAATAATTTTGGAGCTATTACTAAAATTTACTTGGTGGCTCATACTAAAAATTTTTAAGTTAGTTACACAAAAAATTCTTTTGTTTAATTTACAAAAGAAATGCTTGTTTCGCTTGCAAAAAAAAAAAGTTTGTAATGGTTACTAAAAAATTCTGTGGAATACAAATTTACTAAAAATTTTTTAGTAACCTCTTGAATTTTTTTTTTACAGTGTAAGGAGGAAAAAAGGTGTACTTTTATTAATTAAGATATTTAATTTAGAATTGACATAGCTAAGAATTTTCTTCTATTTATTTCCAAGGTGTGAAAATAGGTTTATGCATTATACAATACACATAGAGTGACCACCAGTTCTTTTTGAATAACGTTGCAATGATGCGGAAAGGACCCCCTAATTTATTTTTGTCCAGGGCCCCAATTAGTCATAATCGGGGCCTGTTTACACTCTTTTACATGCCACAACCATGTCTTCAATTCTTCTTAAATATGCTTCCTTGATATATATATATATATGTATATTTTTTTCTTCACAGCATCTGAAAAAAGAACAAAAATAAATAAATAAATAAACCTAATTAAAATTCAGAGTAAAATATCACAGTGGCTGCAGGAGTTAAACAAAATTTTGTAAAGAAGAAAATAAGAAACTTTAATTTTTATGTAAAAGAAAATAAAAAACTTTTCAATTTTTTTTTATCAATCTTTGATAGTTTAATGGTAGCCAGGTACAGATAATAAATGGGAAAACATTCTTATAACCATCACGAATTTTGTTTATTTTAAATATAGATATTCACTTGTATGATTTAAAATACACAACACTTACATTCTTTTACATAAATGACAATATGCGATAAATAAAAAGAGTTATAGGCAAGAAAAAATGCTTCGAACAGGATACGCACTTGGCTAGCATAAAAGTAATTAATCTTATTAAATAAATCAAGATAAATGTATGCAAAAATATTTGAAAGTTATTCAAAATTGTATATGCTATTTATGTAAATGGTTTTTTGCGTCAAATTATCCAAAATAAATGAAACACATAAAAATAAATAATTTGACTCAAAAAAAAAAAAAAAAAAAAAAAAAAAAAAAACATAAATATTATATACAATAGCATGACGCAAAAGATAAATCAATTTTTTGAAATAAATATCTTTCAATGCATAGTATAGATTCAATTAAAATTATATATTTAACAACGACTTGGAAAATTAAAAGTATTTTTTATATGTGTAAATACATTTTACCAGATAAAAATAATAATAATTTGAATTTTAAAACAAACCTTTTAAAGCGACATAAAGGCGTCACTTAAACATCATACATTTACATACATTACAACATTATCATACATTTTAAAACTCATATTTTGAATTTGTGAGAGATGTGTGTGAAAAAGAATCAGTGAATAAAGTTTTATACATCTTTCAAGTTAAAGATAACTTTTGCACATGCTATTATAAATAGTACAAAAATTAAGTAATGAAATAAATAATACAAAAATGCATTTTTTAATTAATAGTGACGCCAGTCACTCAAAGTTTGATATCATTATTTTTGAAATTCATATTTAAAATTCTTAGAGCCATAAGATTAACAGATGCGTCAAAACTTTTAACCCGTTAATGTTTTTTTGCATTGATAGGATATACCGATGTTTGAACCGAGCTCGTTGACCTGTTTCATCCGCCATCTTGTTTTAAAATGGCGGCCATTTAAATTTAAAACAAATTAAAATTTAAAATTAAGTACAAAAAATTTAGAAATTGAAAAAATATTTTTCGTATATGTGTTTGATCTTAATACAAAGATTTCAAAGCATTTTTTGTTTTGTCTTTATCTTAAAAATTGGCTGAGTTATAGCACTTTGAATTTCTAGTGTGACTGACATTTTGATACAGTCTGATTTTTGTAATGTGATAACAGGCGTATTAATGAATCGATTTGGAAGTAAGTTGGTGTGTACATTGCATATACCAATGTTGAACCAAGTTCGTTGGCCAGTTTCATCCGCCATATTTTTTTAAAATGTTGGCCATTTAAATTTTTTTAGAAAGTTTTAAAATTGAAAATTAGAAACACAAAAATTAGAAGTTAAAAAAGATTTTTTCTTTATGTGTTTTACCTTGATACAATGATTCCAGAGCATTTTTTGTTTTGCTAATATCTTAAAAAAAGGGCTGAGTTATAGCACTTTGAATTTCTCAAAGTTTCTCTCTCTCTGAGTTTTGCTGACATTTTGAAATGATCTATTAATTTTTGTCACGTGATAATACGCGTATTAATGAACCTATTTGGATGTAACTTGGTTTGTAGATAGTGCATACAGATATCTCGACCGAGTTCGTTGGCCAACTTCTTCCCCCAACTTGTTTCAAAATGGAGGTTATTTAATTTTTTTTATTTAATTTTAAAATGAGATACCAAAAAATTAGAAATTGAAAACTATTTTTTCCTTGTGTGTTTGACCTTGATACAATAAATTCGGAGCATTTTTTGTTTTGTCTACATCTTAAACAATGTCTGAATTGCAGCACTTTGAATGTCTAGTGTGGCTGTGATTTTGAAATGATCTGATTTTTGTCACGCGATAATATACATCTTTATGAACCGCTTTGGATATAACTTGGTGTTTACATAGATTAAACCAAAGTCTATACCAAGTTTCTATGTCAATTTTATCGGCCATCTTCTTTCAAGATGGTGGCCATTTAAAATTGTCAAAAAACTTTTAAATTCACAAATTTGTACAAAAAATAAATAAAATAAACAAACAAATAAATAAAAACAAATTTTAAATTAAATTTCAGTTTCACAATGTTTGGAACTGCAAATTTTTAAACCTTTGAACATCGCACATTTTAAATTTTTACACCGTTGCGTAGAGAAAAAAATGCACTTTTAAATGAAATTTGTTTGAAATCTTTATCACAATTTGTTTTCAAATTACTATTACTATTTTAAGTTTTCATTATTTTTTTGTCATCGTGGCAACAAAAGTATTCCATTTTTGGGCATTAAACACGGACCAATCAGAAAACGAATAAAATAAAAAACAGAAGCATTCATTTTTGGACATTAAACATTGACCAATCAGAAAACGAATAAAATAAAATAAGTTTTGTAATTCAAACAATAAAAAGATTCAGATATACTTCAGATTTCCCAGTTCACTACCGAGGACAACAACTATTTACCAAATAGTTAAAAATAGAAATAGAAAAAAAAAGTTTTCTTGAAAGTTGTTGATCTTAATATACAAGGATTACTGAGCATTTTTTGTTTTGTTTTTATTAAAAAAAAATGGCTTATATATAACAGTTTGTGACATTTTGTAAAATCTATTTATGTGCGATAGCACTCGCATATATCAACCGATTTCGATGTGAGTGACCATGTGCACAGAACTTACTAAGATCTCGATCAAACTCATTGGTTAATTTCACACATCATGTTGTTTTAAAATGGCAGGCACATCATTATATCGCCAAATTTAGCGATGAAATGCAAATCGCTTTAAATAAAACCAGCTTGCATAAAATTGATTAATTTATGAAAAATCCCATTCATACTTGATTTAAAAGAAAAAAAGTCAAGCATATGAAAGCTACCTCTTCCTCCCGGTATGGCCGGAAGGACTTTTCACCATTTCTTTCCCTTTCTGAAAATAAATTTCGTATTTGGTAACTAGTGTTATCTGTTAAGCGTGTTTTTTTTTAAATTCAGATTGCTTGGTTAATACCACTTTTCTTAGATAAGGAAGTATCACATTTTTTTAAAATGATAAATTGAATAAAGTGAATATTACTACATCTAAAAAGTGGTAGTCAGGAACACACAAAGAGACCGTGGGGGCCTGGTATTAATTTTATTACGGGCACCCCTAATCATAAGTATGATACAATAAAATCTACTTTAAATTGAAACGCAAAGGACAGGTGAAGAACTTAAATATGTTTATAGTACTTGTTTACAATTTTATTATACTTCTGCTACAGTACTACAGTTTAGGATGCATTTGTACCATTTTTTCATTTAAAGATTTTAAATAAAACTTTAAAATGTTGAAAACGTATTTAAATTTGAATTGAATTAATCAGTTAATTTTCAGTAAAATATACTTAAAGTATGAAAGAAATAAAATTCGAAACTTTAAACAGCGACTTTAACTTTCCACCTGACCCAACTTTCCATCTGATTCCTGGATGCCTCCGTGGCCGAGTGGTCAAGACACCACGTCGCTAATCGCCCGCGAGCGTAGGAGGCTGTGGGTTCGAATTCCGCTGCCACCATGGCATACACTCTTTGTGTGGAGCTCTCGGCTGTATTTCCCGAGTGTTGTAAAATTTCCTTGCGCTATCCCGTCCCTGTATATTGACAATGACTTATAAATAGGCTTTTATGTCAAGCACATAAGTCAGATGTATGTGTTCAATGTGTGTGTGTTGTTTTGGTTCCTGTTTACGTGACTGAAATCAGCCACATCATTAAAACAGCCGATCCAGTGGCGTGGTCGGTAGCGTGAGCTCCTCCCACACCGCTGGACCCTGGTTCGAGTCCAGCTAGCGGCATGGGTGTGCGGGTGTTGTCCCTGTGATGTGTATTAAAATGTATGTACTGGATTTCTTGTAATAATAAAGTGTTCTGTACTTGTTTCTGTGGTATATGGATCATTCGAGGTAACAGCCATTTGTAGCTATAGACCTCAAAGCATTGTTCACTCAAAACTCAAACTCATCATTAAAACAGGAGCATTATTCTAAATTCTTCGTGATATCAAATGAACTTTTCAATATTTGATACACACCCAGGAGTACGGGCCCTATGCTCGACCCGTAAAGAAATTCTAGCAAATTCTGACTTTTGAACTTTATTATTAACCGAGTTCAAGGAGGAGGTTATGATTTCGACCTGTATGTATTTCTTGTTCACTCATAACTTCTCTAAATATGAACCGATTTTGATAATTCTTATTTTTGTTTGAAAGTATAAGATACCCCTGTGGTCCCATTTTAATTTCATTAAATTCTGATGATTAAAACTTTTTTAAATAAAAAAATGTGGATTTAATAAAAAGAATTATAATGATTTGTCGCAAATCATCGTTCATTGTTGCAACCGTTTTCAAATCATAAGTATATCATCATTAAAACTATGCATTCATATGCGTTAGCGCCAAGTTGTTGCCAAGCTTGATTCTTTTTTTTTTTTTTTTTTTTTTTTAAATCGGTTAGTATTTTTTTTAAAAGCATATATTTTATTCGTTAGTTAATTTATTTTAAAATTTTGACGTAAAAAGATTTCTGGTGTTATTTAAAAAAAAAAAAAACAGGATCGAAGCTGGGCAACCTATAAGAGCCGGGCTCTGGTAATTTGTACAGGCTTTATCACTCGCCTGCCTCTGTACGGGCCTGGTGGTAGCAATCAACCAATTTATAAAACTGCGAAATCCACCCTGTCCTCACTCGAGGAAACGCTCGCGAGCTAATGCTACCCATGGGGAAGCATTTTTCTAATAACTCTTTCGCATTTTGACATTTTTGAATAATGTTTTTTGCATTGGATATAGCTGAGGTGCATGCCAACAGCGCACCTTTTTTACTTTTTCGATTTTGGTTGCAGATATTTTTTACAAAGTTAGTTTCACTTTCAAAACCGGTTTCGAAACTGAAAGTGCTTTCTAAAAAAATATCCGCAACCAAAATCGAAAAAGTAAAAAAGGTGCGCTGTAGACATGCACCTCAGCTATCCAATGCAAATATACATATATATATATATATATATATATATATATATATATATATATATATTCAAAAATGTCAAAATGCGAAAGAGTTATTAGAAAAATGCTTCCCCATAGGAATAGCTCATAGGAATGAAGGCCCCCCATCAGAGCCCGATCAAGCTGAAGTTGGGCCCAGGGCCTGTTAAAAAGTTGGGCCCCCCTATCTACTCATTTTCAGCGACACTTTCACAAAAAAAAGAATGTTTATTTGACGGGTTGACAAAGCTGTTTGGGTGAAAAGGGCCTAGGTTAAAAACTTCTAAAATTTTTATTGAGTCATTCAAAATATTTAAATTTTACAATTCATATTTTATAAAACAATATTATTTGAAAAGTATTTGATTAAGGGGGGAAAATCAGTCGCATAATTTGTGGGCCCCTAAAATTGTTGGGCCCAGGGCCAAGGCCCCGGAGGCCCGTGCATTAATCAGGCCCTGCCCCCCATAGGAATGAGGGGCCTTTCCCATTGGAATAAAGGCCCCTGTCCTCGCTCGTGAGCGTTTCCTCGAGCGAGAACAGGGGCCTTCATTCATTCCTTCCTGTATGACTTTATAAGCTGCTCATGCCTGACAGTAGTGCTGCCATCTGCACTTGAAATGTAAAACAGATAAATTATTCCTTTTTGCTATTTACTGTATCTCAACAATAAATTATAGGCTATAAAATTATTATTACTTACATTTGGGATTAGTCGATTATTTTTAACAGATTCATTATTCGATTGAATTTTTTATCATGATAATATTAATCTAAAATTATTTAATTGTGACTAAAAAAGAAACAGTAATTACAAATTTAGAGTATTTTCATGATTAATCTGACTATGTTAATATCACTTATGATTAGTTTAATCATTAATGTAATTAATTAGAAGAAAATTAAGCATGGTCGCCTTCTAATTTTTAAAAAATTGTTTTCAGTGCAACATAATTAGTTACTATAGCATTTCTGCGTTGAAAATAATATGTACAGCAATTACAGGCCCCACCAGTGGCCGAGAGGCTCTTCCCTCGAAACTGGTTGACGGGAGATGCTGAGTTCGAACCCCATCGCGCCCGTTGGCCTAATCGTTCGGAGTTTTCCGTGGTTTTCTTCTAACCTTGGATTCCTTGCGTAAATATGGGTTAGGTTTCTTAAGGAAGACCCCCCCCCACGGAAGGCACCCCTCTAGGGCCCATATCCCTCGTGCAGATCGTCATAACCAACCAACCAACTATATCAGTTATAGTCTTTTACAATATCACTCAAGAGCATATAGGCATATCATGATCTAAAGAAGAAACTTATTTAATATACGTTTACTTTTCTGTGGAAGGCAGTTAAAAGAAAATGACTATGTCATGTTTCATTTTTAATATAATTTACAGTCATTTTTTTTTTTGGAAGTGCTCAGAATATGAACTTTTTCAAAATAAATATGAATTTCCCTTTAAAGATGTTAAGAAATACCACATTAACGCAAAAATTAAACGCCTTTTCAGTATTTTTATATTTTTAAAATTTTAACCTACTTAAAAATGACTATTGGGGTGCCTAAAAAGGCCTACAATGGTGCCTAAAATGCCCAATTTGTATGTCGTATAATTAATTAATGGCTCGAACTTATTAACACTGATTTCTGATAGCAGATTGTAAAACTTATGAGAATGCAAGATCGCCCACTGCAGTTTTGTTTAGATATTTTTCTTGCAATTGGGGGTGAGGTAAAAAAATGCAAGCGAGAGGGTAAGATTTTTTGCGTTGTATTTATGTAAAGTGTTTTATACCTTATAATATTAAAAAAAATTACTTTCAATAGCAATAGCATTTTATTCTTTTAGTATACAATTATTTAAAAAATTACCTACAAATATTGTTCAATTAAAAAATAATTAAACAGTTTAGAGCAATAGTTTCCAATATGGAATTTCTCAGTTTTTTTTTTTTTTTTTTTGGTCATATCTATATTATAAAGGCCAAATGTATCTGTGCGTAACGCATACGTCATTTTGCGAATGGCAACACTTTGAAATTTGAAGTACAATTTCGGTTTTGCAATTTTTGCTATTACAAATTTTTAAACTTTTCAACATCGCATATTTCAGTTTTCTATGCAATTTATTCGAAAACTGGAGCTTAATTTATTTTTGAAATATTACTATTACTAATATTATTTTTGAAATATATACTCTAACTTTCAAAGCCGGTTTAAACCAGTTCTGAATTTAAAACTATCTTAATATAAAAAATATATAAGCAAAATCGAAAAAGTAAAAACTAGGCCGGTCGTATATCGTCCTCAACTATCCTATGCAAAAAAATGATGTAAAAATATTAAAATTTGAGCGAGATATTTGAAAAGAACGCTCCCATAGACTTTATATTATCATCCTAGTCTTTTTCTGTGCCTAGAGTGGGGCCTTAATTGAAATTGAAAATATCAACTTGCAAGTTCTTGTCTTTTTGGCCAGCATATTAGCCATTAAGTTTCATGGAGGAGGAAAAAATAATATATTGAATTATTTATTATTACTGCCTGCTTATGCTTTTAATGACTATTTAATAGTAGAAAAAATTCGCAATTTATATCTTACATGCATATTAGTAGAATTCAATGTCAAATAACAGCCGCAAAGAAAAAGAATTTTAGGATTCAAAACGCCCCTAAAAAATATATGTTTCTACATATATTAATTAATGTATAATTTGTTTCTTTTATTTATTTATTTAATTTAATTTAATTT
Organism: Maratus speculifer; assembly: GCA_964019185.1. Classification (NCBI taxonomy): domain Eukaryota; kingdom Metazoa; phylum Arthropoda; class Arachnida; order Araneae; family Salticidae; genus Maratus; species Maratus speculifer. Next base: position 59,191,881 of record OZ025299.1, on the reverse strand, counting down.
ATTTTATACTTTTATACTATTGGGACGAGAGCCACGTATATGTAGTATGTTGAATGTGTACGGTCCTTCTAAAAAAACAAACAAACATTATTTTCGAATAATAAACTTAGCCTTACTTAAGAGAAGAAATTCTTCGATTAAATGACATCAATCGGAATCGAGTAATTGCGAAAATCGTAAAAAACTCAGCATAGCAGTGCCACCTGTCGGGAGATTTGTATCATAAAATAATCAGCATCAATTTATATCAGGGACTTTCTGAATATACATTTTTATCAAATTCTGTGCATTAGTTCTTGAGATAGAGCGAACACAAAATTTATGTCACATATATATTATATACATACATCTTGTAAAACATGTTTGTTAAGAACCTCTCACCCCTGAAACGTGTAAATCTGTCAGAAACCAGAATTTGAAAATTTTCACTTATCCAATACTTTCTTATAAAGATAGAAGAAAGTAATAATGAAGTTTTTTAGTCGAATTCTTAAATGTGTTGTTAGACTTTGGGTCCCATAACATATTTTCTCAGTGTAGCTCAACAACTTAATGAGAGCAACCCTAAATCCAAACTGAAAACATCAGCTTGAAACTTCTTGCATTTTTGGTCAGCATATTCGCCATTATGTTTGATGGATGAGAGAAAATTAATATATTGAATTATTTATTATTACTGCCTGCTTATGCTATTTAATAACGATTTAATTGTAGAAAAAATTCGTAATTTATATCTTACATGCACATTAGTAGAATTCAATGTCAAATAACAGCCGCAAAGAAAAATAATTTTAGGGACTCAAAACACCTTTAATAAAAATATGTTTTTACAGATATTAAATAATGTATAATTTGTTTGTTCTATTTATTTATTTAATTTTTTTTGTACTTTTACACTATTGGAACGAGTGCCACGTATATGTAGCATGTTGTATGCGTACGGATGATAAACTTAGCCTGACTTAAGAGAAGAAATTCTTCGATTAAATGACATCAATCGGAATCGAGTAATTGCGAAAATCGTAAAAATCTCAGCATAGCAGCGCCACCTGTTGGGAGATTTGTATAAAAATAATCATCATCAATTTATATCAGGGACTACCTGAATATAAATTTTTATCAAATTCCGTGCATTAGTTTTTGAGATAGAGCGAACACAAAATTTATGTCGCATATTTACTATATACAAACAGACAGACATAGTAAATTATGTTTGTTTGGAACCTCTCACCCCTAAAACGTGTAAATCTGTCGGAAACCAGAATTCGAAAATTTTCACTTATTCAATACTTTTTTGAAAAGTTTTTTAATCGAATTCTTCAATCTCTTGTTAGAGACTTTGGGACCCATAACATATTTTCTCAGTGTAGCTCAACAACTTAATGAGAACAACCCTAAATCGAAACTGAAAACATCAGCTTGAAACTTCTTGCATTTTTGGTCAGCATATTCGCCATTATGTTTGATGGGGGAGAGAAAATTAATATATTGAATTATTTATTATTACTGCCTGCTTATGCTATTTATTGATAATTTAATTGCAGAAAAAATTCGTAATTTATATCTTACATGCACATTAGTAGAATTCAATGTCAAATAACAGCTGCAAAGAAAAAGAATTTTAGAGACTCAAAACCCTTTAATAAAAATATGTTTTTACATATATTAAATAATGTATAATTTTTTTGTTTTACTTATTTATTTTATTTTATTTTATTTTATTTTATTTTATTTTTTTGTAATTTTACGCTTTTGAGACGAGTGTCGCGTATATGTAGCCTGTTGGATGCGTACGGTCCTTGTAAAAGAAAAAACACTTATTCCGAATAATAAACTTAGGCTTACTTAATAGAAAAAATTCTTCGATTAAATGACACGAAGATTAATTTTCAGCAGTAGTGGTATTCACAAAACAATATCGTATAAGGGGCGTTTACCACGAAGATAGAAATAAGAAATAATAAACAAACAAATAAATAAATAAATAAATAAAGCATTTTGATGCTTTAAACGTTGTTTTTTATTTATTTATATTTATATATTTCAGATATATCATCCAATTTAAAATAAAGTCTAAAATGATTTTAAAGGTTTGTTTAATGTCATTTACATCCGGAATCTCACGTGAAGATAAAGTAAAGGAGATCATTAAAAAAACTGTTTTCGCAAATGTAAATTACACGGAATCTATCATGTTTTTGCACTTTTAATGTGGTATCGAATTTCAAACTCTCAAGTCAAGATCCCGAGTTAAAAATAAAATAAAATATACAATAGCGCAGGTAACTCCACATTCAAATAATGATTTAAATTACTTGTTTTCAGTCGGTTTCTAACCGCGAATGCTTTTAGTTTGTTTTTGTTGTTTCCAAGAAAACGCCCACTTTACTAATAGTGTGAAATATCTCATTGCTATTATTTTAAAGCTACAAGCCAAATAACTGAAAACAGAATCTTTTTCTTTTCCATTGTTTATCCCCGGGATGTTGTAAATTGGTTGGAATTGCATTCTATTCTCAATATCTATAGTATGGGAACTTTTTGATATTGCAGTTCTCATCCATATAATAAACGCGCAATATATAATAAGTGAACTGGTGATTTTTTTGGAAATGTAGAAGTAAACAAAGGCTCTAGACAACTATCGAAGCCCTTTTAAGAAGTTCAGAAATATCCAGTTATGTGACTCAAAAATTCAGTTTAAAATGATTTTTTTCCCTCATTATGTTCAATATGCAGGGTTCGAAGGCCTACTGGAATTTGTCGACCAGGATATTCTTCGATACCAGTATTACCTTAGAGAAAATTCCCAATTAAATAAGGTGAAATTTCGCACGTTTAAGTTTGATTTTTTTTTTTTTATATAAAAAAGTACTGATATTCCTCATTTAAAATTCCCTGGAGCGTACGAGCCCTTCAGGGCTCATACACTTTGGAGAAATTTAATTTTTAAATACATGCTAAATTCATACGGCATGAAAATAAACTTATGTTCAAATTATATATATACAGGATGTCAGCAAATAAGACCTTGATTTGAAAATTCAATTTCTCAAAAACAAAGATCGATAGAATTATGCGGTAAAAGGTTTTTTTATTAATTGTTTATTAATTGTTTGTTTATTGTTTGTTTATTTGTTTTTGTTTATTTGGGTTTGGTGGGCCTCCGTGGCTGGGTGGTTAAGACATCACGCCGCTGATCGTGAGGTTGTGGGTTCGAATCCCACTGGCTCCATTGCACGCACTCTTTGTGTGGAGCTTCTGGTTGTACTTCTCGTGTGTTGTAATATTTCCTTGTGTGCTATCTCGTCCCTGTATATTGACGATGGCTTATAAGCAGGCTTCATGTCGAGCACACAAGTCAGATGTATGTTGTCCAATAAACAAACAAAACAATTTGGGTTTGGTTTGTTTATTTGGGCTCGTACGTTATAGAGAAATTTAATTTTTAAACACATGCCATATTGATATAGCATGAAAATAAACTTATGTTCAAATTATATATATCTACAATATGTCAGCAAATAAGACCGTGATTTGAAAATTAAATTTCTCGAAAACAAAGATCGATAGAATTATGTGGTAAATGATTTGTTTATTAGGTAAGTGGCAAAAATCTTATGCAGAAGTTTCGATCGTTGAATATTTTGAAAATATTGTGTTCTGATTGCAAAGAAGGCTTGATTTGAAATTTTTCTTGTTTTAGATTGCTTGTAGAGAGCAAGTTTTTCGGCTTACAGTGCCCTATTTTAACGATTTTTCAAACTAACTTCGAATTTCGACATTTCAAAAATTTGATTCCAAAAATCATTCAAGCACTTTCAACTGTGTTTGAAAGTGTTAAAAGAGAAATTCCTAGTGGTTCTCCGTTCAGTTTGGGGTTTATTGTTCAAGGGCGCAGGAGAACACATATTTTGCCCATTTCCATTGGAAAGGTTCCATTACCATGCTTGAACGGATTTGCAAAACAGATATTCTTACTTAGGGGTTAGTATGTTAATTTTAATCACATGGTTATTTATATGATTTAACCACTTAATCGTCGAGACCGAGACATTCACGGGCTGCAAGCTTCACGTCTTTTATTCGGAATTGTTTGATTCCCACCAGTTTTATAAAATAGTGTAATTGGTTTTATTCTGGTATCATTTTACGTGTCCATTAAATAAGATGAATATTTTTTTTTTTCAAAAAAGTGGTGGCAATAATGGATTTGAATTTTTAAACCGTAATTTAATGCGACTATTAAGTGGTTAATTATCATGTTTGAAAAGATTTGTCTAATAGATATGTTTTATTAGAAGAGTTTGTCAGCATGTTTATTTACGAGAGTTACAGTATGGACAGACAGACAAGACGAATTCATAAACATTTTTAACTATGTTTGAAAGTGTCAGAAAAGAAATTCTGAGTGGTTCTCGGTTCTGTTTTGAATCTTTTAGTGTTCATGTGCAAAAACACATTTCGAAGGAACACATATTTTGCCCATTTCCAGTGGAAAAGTTCCATTACCATGGTTGAAGGGATTTACATGACAGATGTGCTTACTTAGGGGTTAGAATGTTTAGTCATATGTTTATTTATATAATTTAATTATCATGCGTGAAGAGCATTGCCTACTAGATATATTTTCTTAGAAGAGATTGTCAGTATGTTTATTTACATGGATGATAATATTATCATTAATATAGATTTTAATTTAGTGATTGCTTTATATTTAAATTAAACGGCTAAATGATTTGGCTTCATTGCATTATTTGTGTTAGTTTTTGCCAACACATAAAGAAAAACATTTTTCTCCATTAAAATTTATTACTGAATATAAGTAGTATTTTGAGCCAGAGTATCGGAATCTATCCTATTCAAGTAAAAAACAAGTTGGAAATTGCACGTCAAACGTAGTAAATGAGGTGCGTTCGAGCTATAACAAAGTTTTAAAAATATTCAGGTCTTGGTATAATAATATAGAGTACATCGGATACAGTATAGTAACCGAAATCTTTTCCCTGTAAATAGTTCCTGTAAATACAATCTGCTTTCTATTATACAAAAAGTAACTTGTAGTAAACCTCAGCAACGTATATCAATTTCATAAAATTTGAAATATTTTATTAGTATTAAAACGCGCTCCAAAGAGTATTTCCCGATATATAATTGTGTAATGGAATACTTTTGTGTGGCCCTATAAATTAATAACAAATATTCTTTGCTCCACAGATTTTGAGGAATGTATATTTTAGATATACTTCACAGATGCATACCAATTCTATTATGTTCGAAAGAGTATAACGTCATTAAAAAGCAATTGAAACTATTTATTACCATTCACTATAATGTAACCAAATGGTTTTGATTGTCCCTGTAATTACGCTATACATCCGATATTCTTAAAATTTGAAATGACTCGACAAAATTATGCAACAAATATATATTTTTTTAGTTGCAAACGATTCGGTTGGGTAGTGTTTGATCTGTTATATGAAGACAGACGGACGGACTGAACGACGACTATAAGTGCTACGTATTTATATAATTAGGAACGCACCTGATAAATAAATATTAAAAAGCGTTGTAATGAATTGATCAGATAGTAGTAAATGAAATGAATGTGAAACACTTGCCCAAATAGATAAATTGATTTACACCTTTATGGTAATGAGAATTTTCTTTAATGGGTTTCGCACTAAAATAATTATAGCTATACTTTCCTATGATAATGCAATTTTAGGTTCGATAAAAATTTTAGTGAGTAGCTTCTATTGTGGGTGATGATATTGTGGCAATAACTGACTTTCATAAAAAATGTCAAAAGATTCAATCTATGGCTATAGATTAAATATATAATAATGGCAAAACGAATGTGGATTAGAGACTTGCTTCCAGCTGGTTAATTAGGCTAAAAGGATTTTATCCGACCCGACCCTAACTTCAGGTCGGTTCAGATCGGGTATGAACCACGCTGGGCTCTAATGCAGATACCATGAAAACACGACGGTAACAGAAACAGATCCTTGAAGTCTTTTTATTTGATTTTTAAAAATTACTTGTTTAACGACTAGTATGTAAAAAATATGAAATTCGTGAGGATCCTGTTTTGTAGAGGAAACGGTACTTAAGTTATTATAGACCGTCACTAAATCTGTCCCTGATTTTTGAAAAAAATGTCATTTAACAAATTACAACGATAATTAGGAAAATGATTTTCAAAAGACTAAAATTTAAGACTTATAAATAAATTCTAAAAAAATATGAAATTAGTGAGGATCTGTTTTGTAGAGCAACCGGTACTTAAGCTCTTGACTGCCACTAAATCTGTCCCTGATTTAAAAAATGTCATTTAACAAATTACAACGATAATTAGTTAAATGATTTTCAAAAGACTAAAATTTAAGTATAAATAAATTCTAAAAAAAATATGAAATTAGTGAGGATCCTGTTTTGTAGAGGAACTGGTACTTAAGCTCTTATTGACCGCCACTAAATCTGTCCCTGATTTTTAAAAAAATGTCATTTAACAAATTACAACGATAATTAGGAAAATGATTTTTTAAAAGACTAGAATTTAAGACTTATAAATAAATTCTAAAAAAAAAAAAAAAAAAAAAATGAATAAGTATAAATTCTAAAAAAAAATATGAAATAAGTGAGGATCCTATTTTGTAGAGGAACTAGTACTTAAGCTCTTATTGACCACCACTAAATCTATTAAGGAAAATGATTTTCAAAAGACTAAAATTTAAGACTTATAAATAAATTCTAAAAAAATATGAAATAAGTGAGGATCCTGTTTTGTAGAGGAACTGTTACTTAAGCTCTTATTGACCGCCACTAAATCTGTCCCTGATTAAAAAAAATGTCATTTAACAAATTACAACAATAATTAGGAAAATGATTTTTTTTAAAACTAGAATTTAAGAATTATAAATAAATTCTAAAAAAATATGAAATAAGTGAGGATCCTGTTTTGTAGAGCAACTGGTATTTAAGCTCTTATTGACCGCCACTAAATCTGTCCCTGATTTTTTAAAAAATGTCATTTAACAAATTACAACGATAATTTGGAAAATGATTTTTTAAAAGACTAAAATGTAAGACTTATAATTAAATTCTAAAAAAACAGTACTGCTGTATAGTATGTATACAGTATCGGATACAGTACAATATCAGAAATCTTCCGTGTGTCCTTGTAAATACTATCCGTTTTCTATTATACAGGAAGTAAGTTGTAGTAAATCCAGCAACGTATATCAACTTCGCAAAATGTGAAATAGTTCAATATTATTAAAATACGCCCTAAACAAGGTTTCCCAAGATACCATTATGTAATGGAATACATTTGTGTGGCCCTGTAATTTAATAACAAATATGCTTTGCATCAAAGACTGTACAGAATTTTGGTATATACTTAGTAGATGTATATACTTTTTCTAATGTTCGAATGAGTGTAACATCATTAAAATCACTTGGAATTTTTTTTTTTTTTTTTGCCATTGGCCGTAATTTAACGGAATACTTTTGATTGCCCCTGTAATTAAACTACACATTCGATTTTCATAAAATTTGAAATAACTCGACAAAATTATGCAACAATTATAAATTTTAAATTTCAAATGATTCGGTTGGGGAATTTATGCTCTGATATACGGGGAAAGACGGACTGACAGATGGACAGACGGAAGGAATGAACGACGACTATAACTGCTACTTATTTACATAATTACGAACGCACCTAAAAAAGAATTTAATACTATTCAGCCCAATTTATTGTTTTTCAGCGCTGGAAAAAAATACGGTTAATGAGAAATAAAGTAAAAACAAAAATGTTTCCTCGTTTAGCTCACTGATTCATTTAGGAATTACAATAAAAAATTCCAAATGCCAAGGGGAAATCCCGAAACAGAAGAAGCCATAAAAATTTTAGTTATTATGACAAGTGACTATGTTCATAAAATTTAATGTAAGTGATAAGGCTTCATACTGAAGCTCTAAAACATTTCTTACATTATCATTGATAACGACATTTTTCTTGCATTTCCTTAATTCTCTCTTTTCTTTCTTTCATTTAATAATAGGTTCGATAAGTTATTGGGTTTATTTGAATTTTAATAAATGTATTTTTTCCATAAACATTCGTTATACAGGGTGTTCACTCTCAACGGCGGCCATTGGCTAATAACTAAAACTGTTAGTCATAGACAGATAGTTCCAATTACAAAAATGTTTAAATGAGGTAAAGAAATATTTTAAAAGCAATTTGGGTCTATAAATTCATTTAATAGAAAATTACAAAATTAAAATTTTTTTAAGGTCTTCTGGTCATTTAAGATACATTTAGATCTTTTCCTATTAAGCTAACAAGCAAGACAAAAAAAAAAAAAAAAAAAAAAAAAAAAAAAAAAAAGTCTCGTTCATATAACACTAAAATTGACCGAGTTATGAAACTTTAAAAATGCATGACTTATACCACTTTCCTGCATTGAAAACAAATGAACTCAAAAAAGATGTGAGGGATCATATATCAAGTTCTTACAATGTTCGAAGAATTTATTTCATGTGTATCTGAGCTTTGAAAAAATTCGTACAAAAATTACAATTGAATTTCAGTAAGTTTCATATTGCCGAAAATAATTGTATTTTAACATATGTTTTATTTTTTAAGGATATGAGACTGAAACTTTTCATGATTTCTTTTAACAAAAAATATGATTATTTTATGAGTTTTTATTTAATTTCAATGATCTTAAATGTATGTATTTCAGTTCAAAATATGTACCCAAACTTTAACTTACTTTTAAATATCCGATTGAGAATAAATTTTACATAATGACATGATGACAATCTAATGTTATTATGATTTTCGGTGGTTAACATTTATACTTACTGTACAAGATAATAGTGGCGCAGCCAAGGGGGGGGGGGGGTTAAAACCCCTCCCTGAGCTAAGAAAGATCGCTATAATTGCCGCTTATATGAATCAAAACCAAACTTAATATTTAAACGTTTTGGCGTATTTCAGAATCCACCGCTTTGTTGAATCAGATTTCATAAAGTGATTCAATCAAATGGCAAAAATTCTGCTTAAAATTGTGAAAGTGCAGATTACATAAATTAGTTAAATAAAAATTTGTTATTTGAACTAAATCCCTTTTCTGAGACGTATTATGCTAAAAGAATGATGATTTCCTGCCACACAGATGCTCTCCGAGTTTAAGTATTATGCAGTGAATATTCTAAATAGTACTGATTCCATTAACCGACGATTCAAACAACCGGAAAACACCTGTATCAGAAACTCCCCCCCCCCTTCCCCCGCCGAATTCTGGCTGAGCCACTGCAAGATAACACAAAAAATTTCGGATAGATTACCTCTATGAAATTTTACATTCTATAACAAAATCAAACATGTTTGTGTTTTTTAACTTTTATGTATTTTTTAATCGCTGAAACCGAAAATTACTTCAAATTTTAACCATCATGTCAAGATTTTTCGTAAATCATAAACTCTCAAAGTTAAAAAAAAATAACAAAAATCGGATGCTATAAAATAGAGGAGATAGTTGCGTTTTTAAACTTTTTATATTTGATTTTTGTATATTTTTTAACACTGAATCTGGAAATGAACTTTCAGGTCATCACGTCAGAATTTTTCTTGTAACTCGTAAATGTCAAAGTTAAAATGTAACGAAAATTTAATGCTATAAAAAAGATGTAAAACTTTTTTTATTTAGTTAAATTTTATTTAATTTAATAATTTATTATCTTTTTGGCCTATATTAAGATTCTTACAGCTAAACAGCTGAGGGTCCCAATGAAGTATGTTTTTTTTTTTTTTTTTTTTTGGGGGGGGGGGGGGGGGAGAGGTTCAATTTTAACTTTGAAATTTACAATTTCCCAAAAATTCTAACTCGATGATTAAAAATGAAGGTAATTTTCGGTTTCAGCGGTAAAAAATATATAAAAAGTAATTATTAAAAATTAAAAATCCTTCTTTTTTATAATATCAAAATTTCGCTATTTTCACTTTTTTCAATCTTTAAAATTTATGATTTGCAAAAAATCTTTAAGTGGTGGTAAAAAATAAAGTTTAATCTCGGATTAAGCGGTACAGAATACATAATAGTGAATTATAAAAAGCCGAAAAACATGTCGTATTCCAACTTTTGCAGGTTATTGTTATCTAATAACATTTTAAAATTAATGTGTAATTTTGTAGGCAGTTTATTTTCATCATTTTATTTGACAAAAATTCTGTTTATTTTTCTTACATATATATATTACAAATTGTATATTTTGCATTCATATGTTAGAATGATTAAAGATTTCAAATTTACATAGCAATGTTAATTTTACTCTCAACCATTCTTTTATATATCTAATAAAATTATATTTCTACTAAATTTGTGAATGACTTCTAATTAGCAGCAGAATATATGCTCCAACTTTAAACAGCTATTATTCAGTCAATTTTAATCGTAGAAAAACGGGACATTTTTTGCCTTACTTGTCAGTGTAACAAGAAAGTTTTACTAAATATAACTTATAGGACCGGGGGACCGTTAAAAAATTTAAATGTCGTATTTTTTAAAGATATGTTTTTATTGACCCAAATCACATTTAAAATATTTCTTCACCTCATTTAAAACATTTTTGTAACGGAAACTGTATGTCTATAATTTTGGGATTATCACATTCAAATACTTTATCTTCGGCATTTGAAGGAAAATGAAAATGATATTACCATCAGAGGAATCGATTAAAAATTTTAAAGTATCGATTAAATCGAATTGGCTATAGTATCGATTAAATCGATTTAAAAAATCGAAATCGCCCATCACTAGTCTATAGCTAAGGGTTTAGGAATTAGCTATCTGAAACTAAAATACAGAACAGTGATAAAGATATTCCTGAATTCACATTTTAATGACCTACAAGAATGCTATGAGCTTTTATTTGTTATTGAAGTTTTAAAACACTAAGTGCAATTTACGACATTCTGTATGTGCATGAGTTAAATCCAATAATAAAAAAAAATTGTACGATTCACATGCAAAGTAAATACACGATTTTTGTTGATAATGATTATTCTACAAGAACTCAATGTTTAAACTGGTTTATAAAAACAAGATATTTCAAGTGTGCGAAAATTTATTTTGATAAAATGATTCGTCCCACTAAAACAAAGATAGTCAACCTGCTCTGTTTGTGACATTGGTACGCATAAGCTAAATCCCGTCTAAAAAAAAAAAAAAAAAAAAAAAAAAAAAAAAAAAAAAAAAAGTCTTAAATAATACGTAATTTAACATTTTCGGTTAGGAGGCTTCTGGAAACCAGTGTATGTTTATTTCTAATCTAAAAAAGCTGTGAAGCTCAAGTGGATTATTGTTTAGCTTAAATAATAGACTGCATCATGTAATTGTTTATTTTGTGTCACGGATCATGAAACAGTTATTTAAATTTTAAAAAAGTATAAAAAAAAGTTACTTCATGAAAATAAATAATTTATCTGTCTGGGGCTTCTCGGTTCTCAGAACAAAGGTGACCCCCCCCCCCTAATCGAAAACGCGAATGGGTTTTTAGCTCACAGGCTATCAAAGCCTGAGAGCTTATGTGCTCATTCGTTCTGTATGTGCGTAACGCGATGACTCACGATAATTAGCTCACAGGCTATCAAAGCCTGAGAGCTTATGTGCCCATTCGTTCTGTATGTGCATAACGCGATAACTCATGATAAAAATATGCGATTCACTTGAAATTTTGGATATATGTGTATTCTGATAAGGTGCTTCCCTGATTAGTTTTTGGAGTTCATTCGATATGTATAAGAGGAGGTACTGGGGTTAATGCCCCTCCCCTTAATTTATATAAATGGGTTTTTCATGCAGATTTATCAATTTTCGTATAAAATTTAGCTATAGCCTGTGAGCTCAATGCCATCAGTTTAACTGAGCAATATTCTTTTTATCTACATTTAATATTAGAAATTGTAAATTAATCGAAATTCACCTCATTGTAGTTAGCCAAGGATTACCATTACCTTCATTATGTTCTTGAAAGAGCTACTGTTTCAATACATGAAAATGTCAAGTAATTTTTTCTCCAATTTATTTTTTAAAACTACATCTTACAGATTGGAAAGATACTTTAAATGCTAAATTATTAGTCTGATAATTTAATTGGTAAAAAATACTTAAATCATAATAACACATTGAAGAAGCTTTGAATTGATGCTCATTATTGCTTGAAATGTGGTTCAACCTTGAATTACTGTTGTACAGTCGTAGTTAAATAAAGTGTAAATACTCCCTACTAACTCTGTAACTAATTATAATAGAAGTTACTGGTATCAAACTATTGGATATAAAATATACTTTTAAATGATGTATGTAAAATTTCCTTAAGGGGCCAGCTACAAATCAAAACCAGATCAAACTTTGTTTCTTTTACATGGCAGCACTCAATTTTGACAGTAAAATCTATTCAAACTATACCTAAAAACGAAATTTCAGGTCTTTTGGGTGCTAACTTTTTCAATTACAGATATTCAAAATTTACAGATTCTAACGTTAAAATACATTTTCGTATTTTTATAAATATCTCCTGAATTTACAGTTTACAAACAAAATACAGTTTTTGTCTGCCCACAACAATACCAAAAAGCATTTTTATGCGAACGACATCAATCATGTATCCAAATAAAATTTGGAATTTATTAAATGGGATTTCTTATACATACACTATACGCAGTGTTCTCGCTGACATTTGACCAACGTTAGTCATTTGGCTAATTAATAATGAAAAACATTCGCCAACTGAAAAAATTATTAGCAAAACAGATTCGCCCGGTTGCATTAAAAAAGTATCTTTAATCATTTAATGTACCCCCTCTTTTTCAATATATTCTAAAATAACCTAACTTTTTATAACAGCGGCAACGATTGTTATTAAGCTAATTTCAACGATCCGCTACCAATATCTTAAAAATGTGTATATATGCATATGTATGGAAAACGAAAAAGAAAAGAAAGAAAAAGCCAAAATTGAGCACTAGTAATTTGGCGAATCTAATCTCTTGTTTACTCGCCAAATGAAGAATTTATTCTCAATTTGGCGCAAAGGCGAGCGGCAGCGAGAACCCTGACTATACGGCAAAAGGCGTCCGGTCATTGGCGATTTTAGACGTTTTATTAACCAATTCCCTGATTTGCTTGTACGTCATACGGGTAACGTGTTTTTGCCAATCATGATTTGCCCGTACCATATTCCAATCATAATATATTATTCACACCAGTAAATTTTCATTGTAAATTTTTGGATTAATTAATCCGAGCATTTTACCGATTCTATTAGGCAAAAAATTCTGCTATAAAAAGCCGGTGATAAAAGATTAAAAATGCTGTAAAAGACATGAAAATACAGGCAGTATTTGAAAGTTTTCTTCAAAATTATTGATCAGTTAAGTAGTTAAATATCTAGAAAAATATCTGATGAATTATCCTTAAACTCCAGTTTTGTAAACAGAGTAGTACAGGTCATGTATTTCCGGAAGAGTTTTTTCCCAAACCCCATAGTGGACCTCCAATAATTGAAAATGAATGAATATCTTTTGAAGAACCCTGTCAAAAATAATATAGAAAAAACATTCAAGCTGTAGATTATAATTAAGTGGCTCATTGTAATAAATCGTGTTCATTTTTATGAGGATAGCATGTGCACTCTTCATAAAAACAGTCCCAAATTTTGGAAAAAAGTTGAGGGCTGTATCCATATGTACATTGATTAGTGTCAATATAACATATACAATATTGCACGTACTACTATATTTGGATACAGACTCTCATCTTTTTGCTTCATTTTAGGAATTACGGATTTTGAGCTTATTCTATCAACAATCAGTTTCAGAATTCTCAAGCTGTATTTTAGAGATAATCACAAAAGTTGCTCTGTACGTTTAGCTAATATGATATGCACATTATGTTTTGATTCCATTCGCACATACGCAGTGAAATGTTATGCAGTAAACCTGCTCATTTTTCATTCTATTTTCATTTCAAACTATGTTTATGAGACCACAAAAGTTGCTCCATACATTTGGTAAACACATTATACATACTATTTTTTATTGTATTCATGCATGCGCAGTGAAATGTTATTTAATAAACTCGCTCTTTTTTCAAACAATTTTTATTATTTTTTTAAAGTCTGATTACAGAGTATTGTGAACAATGTTGTTTGTCATATTTTCTAAAAAGAACATTTTTTTATATTAAGAATTCTGCAAATGATAAGTAAAACAATCGGCAAAATTTGGGACTTTTTTATGAAATCCTTATTTTTTTGCGAGTATACATGCTATCCTTATAAAACTGAACACCGTCTAATACAATAAACCATTTAATCATAATTAATATTTGAAAGCTTTTGTTATATTAATTTTAATAGGGTTATCTAAAAGATATTCGTTCTTTTTGAATTTATTGTTGGTCCCCTGTGAGGTTTCGGGAAAAAATCTTTCCGGAAATATATCACCTGCACTATTTTGTTTACACTCCTGGAGTTTCAGGATAATTCCTCATGTAGTTTTCCAGATATTTAAGAAAACGTCTAAAATCGCAACTGACCAATCACTTTTGGACATTGTATATACAGGGTGTTTCATGGAAAGGCTACAAAACTTTAATAGGTGATAGTACACATGAAAACAAACAAATTTCATCAAAGAATGCATAATCGAAATTAAAACGCAAAAATATTAGAGAGGGACGAATGTAATGTTATTATACGAGGCAAAATAACACAAAGAACTATTAAGAGCAAAATCAAGTTTACCCTTTATCTGCCGATGGTACTTATAAGTACCATTAAAGTTACTTCTTATAATATTATTTTAATGCATCAATTAGTTGTAATACTGTTTAGAATGAGTTACAGATACATTACTTTTCTTGTTCCAAGAGCATTATTGGTTATAGAAAACAAAAATATCCTTAAAAGAATAATTTCTTTTGCCTTTGTATCTTTTCAGCTTTTTTGGCGCTGACGGAGGGGGATGAGAATTTTTCAATTCGGAAATATTACTATATTTATATTCTAAGAACATCATATTTGTACATTTTTTAATTCTACAAAATAAGATCAATCTAAAACAAAAGATTTGAGTGAGGCTATAAATATTGCACAAAATCCCTGTAAATTCAAATATAATTAACCCTTCTAAATCCTTCAATTCTTCTAAAATCCTTCAAAAAATTATTAAATGATTATGTAAATCTTTAAATTTAGTTTAAACAATTTTCGTAAAATTTTCATGAATTCATAATGCGGTAGATAAAGGATTAATGACACGTCTCCATACAATTATTGAGCTCCTGAGCCATTTCTATTTGCAATTTAATAGGTAAAAATTTATATAAGCTTTTCGGTATGTTCGTAATTATGTAAATGGGTAGCAACTACAGTCGTCGTTCAGTCCGTCCATCTGTCCGCATACAACAGAGCAAAAACTACTCAACCGAATCGTTTGAAATTTAAAATATATAATTGCTGCATAATTTTGTAGAGTCATTTCAAACTTTATTAAAATCGGGTGAATAGTTTAATTACAGGGACAATCAAAATTATTCCGTTGCATGTCCGTTGCATTCCGTTACGGGCAAAGGGAAAAATAGTTTCAAGTGCATTTTAATAGTGTTACACTCTTTCGAACGTAATAAAATTGATATGCATCTATGAAGTATGTACTAAAATATGCTTTCTGTACAATGTGCGGTGCAAAGAATATGTCTTATTAATTTACAGGGCCACACAATAGTATTCCATTAGATAATGGTATAGGGGGAAACATTATTTGGTGCGCGTTTTAATAATAACAAACTTTTTCACATTTTATGAAACTGATATACGTTGCTGAGGTCTACTACAAGTTGCTTCCTGTATAATAGAAAGCAAATAGTATTTACAGGGACGCACAAAAGATTTCGGATACTTATACAGTATCCGAAGTACTGTACACTGTTACACCAAGATCTGAATATTCTGGAATCTTCGTTACAGTACATACACACCACATTTGCTACGCTTGACATGCTATTTCAACTTGTTCTCTATGAAGGGCAAAATCTTCCTATATACGTTCCTACCGCGATTGGCAGTTGCAAATTCATATCAGCAGCTTTTATGCATTAATTGAGGCAAAATAAAAGCATACGCGTTCATCTTTTTCCGCATATTACATATGTTTGTCGCTCTTCTCTCGATAACTAGCAGCAGAAATGGACTTTTAATACTTGCATTAAGGGTATATTCAAAAAAACGCTTTTCCACCTTCACCAGCTCGAAATTTTCTGATACAATTTCAGACACATTTTTAAAAGTAGAAACATGACACTTGCTGGGGGGATTTTTGAAGAGACATATACAAGGTGCCGTGTGATGTCATTTTACGGGCAATTCATTAGAATTTGATTTATAAACAATTATCTTCTCAGTATGAACTTTTTTTCGATCACAGATCTCCCGCTTCGGAAAAAATCGGTTAAAAATGCCGTTTTTGATTGTTTTATTTTTTGGCAATATTTTCTGCATCTATCAAAGAATCAACAATCACGGCACCTTGTGTACTTTCTAAATAAGACAATTTATCAGTTTGAGCATATCAGAGCAAAAGTGTGTTTAAAAATAAATCGGAAAATAAGCTGTTTGAATCGAAATACACCTTCGCCAACACCTTTGCGTTTTATTTCCGACCATTCATTCTCTGATGAAAGTTGTTTTTATTTGGATGTGTACAATCATCTTTTAAAGTTTTGCCCATCCTTTAGGAAACACCTTGTATCTATTGAGGTGAAATCTAAAGGGTGTTTCCAAAACGTTGTCTCGCGCTTTAATTTTTTTATTTTATTTTTATTTTTTTTTAAAGATAAGTCGTCAATTTAAATTGCAAATGTATTCAAAATACGGTATGAAATATATTTGTGAAATATTTTTGCGTTAATTTTCAAAAAGGATATACTATACAACGCTTTTAGACAATTTTGGTCAGTAATTTTTTTTTCTTTTGCTGGCAACAAGATCGTTTGAAAATTTTCATGTCTGTATTTTCAAAACTGAAAGAGGATGCTTATTTAAAAGTTGATCATTTGGAATGGGTACCATGTATATAATGCGAAATGTGAAACTTCGAGATACTGCAAGAAAAAGAAAACACATATACAGTTGATCTTAAATAAAAGATAATCCATGATACAACAATATTTGTGGCGAAGGATTCCAGAATATTCTAAAAAGCAATAATAGAAGGATTCAGTTATACATCGCGGGCCAAATGTCCTTCACGCATTTTAAAATTCAATTACAAATCATGTAAATGACTATACGATAGTACGAGTCCGACGATAATACTTCTTCTGATCTTAAAATTTTATTTTACGCAAAAATTTGTTTTAATAACTGTACATAGATGGCGCTACATTTGCAAAGCTTCTCGAAAATGCAACAAATTGCTCATTATATGGCCAAGGATGGCCATTCACTTGCAATTTTAGACGTTTTGTTAAATGTCCACACACACACACACACACACACACACACACACACAAAAAAAAAAAAAAAAAAAAAAAAAAAAAAACATGAGGGATTATCCGGAAAAATCAGGTGAGTAAACAGCATGTAGACTTCATATATTCTCGTGAAGATTTTTTCCTGAATTTCCACAGGGGACCGTAAAGAAATTGAAGGAAAACGAATACCTTTTGGATTACCATGTAAAGACTAATATTGCAAAAGCGTTGAAACTGTAGAACATGATTTGAAGACTTCTTGTAATAAACTGTGTTCCTTTTTATGAAGATAGCACGCATACTCGCGGAAAAATTAAGGTTTTTATAAAAACAATCCCAATTTTTCCTAAGTTTTTTTACTCATAATTTACAGATTTCTTAATATAAAAGAACTTTCTTTTCGGGAACCACGGCAAATAACATTTTACACAATACTCTGCAATCAGAAATAAAAAATAATATAAATTGGATAAAAAATGAGGAGGTTTACTTAATAATGTTTCACTACGTATGCGCGAAGGCTATCAAAATATAATGGGCATATCATATTAGCTAAATGCACAGAGAAACTTTTGTCACAATCTCTAAAATACAACTTGAGAATTCTGAAAGTGATTGTCAATAGAATAAGCTCGAAATCCGCTGTTTCCAAAATGAAGCAAAAAGATGAGAAAATTTGTAAGGAGCTGTCACTCTTAAATATTGACAAATTAAGTAAGATGAAGGATTAGCGTAAAAATTTGATTATTGCCAACCTTTTAGAACAAATGCGCTACCAGAAGATCTTGATCGATTTAAATAATATTTCAGCATAATGTTTTGTTATTATAACACATAAGAATTTCATCTATTACATTTGTGAAAAGGCCAATTAAAAAAAAAAAAATGTAATAATGTTAATTTTTCAACATCTTAGAAACCTTTACTGTGCATTTGTGACCGGAAGATATAAACCAAATTTTTTTAAATCCAATTTTTAATCTTTCGAATTCGCAACTTTTTCTCGGTATTGTAAATTGAAAATCAATTTTTGTATTTTTCGCCTTACTTTATTATACAGTTTTTGTATACAGACTCTCTGACGGACGGACAGACGAAGACAGAGGGCTTCGTCCGATGAACAAAACCCTAAAAAAACGAATATTCGGTCTTCTATAAATATACATTAAATAAGAAAGAAAAATCATTCGTCTAGTTAGATCATGAAACTCTTTCTAACCCATTCAGAATACCGTAAAAAAAAATTTACCGTTTAATAAAGTGAAAAATGACGCCTAATTAAAGAATTTGGAAAACGAATAACACATTTGAAAATCTGTTTTCAGCATTTACAATCTATAATCAGAAAAATATCCGGACTCTTTTATGCAGTCCTGTATATAATATACAGACTTGTATATATATTACATAGTATGCTAAAATTTAACTAAGGAAAAGCATAGCATTGTTGAAATTTCCCTTTTAGAAATTTCCGTTAATCGGCCGAAAGGTACTCGATTCCTATTTCTGCACGCCTATGCGTGGTCTGTGGAATTTTACATACCTTATAAGTGGTAAAAAAAATATTAAATTTAAAAATGCATAGCACAACTGAAAACCCATTTCCATCAATGCAGCTTATATCAGACAGCAGTACCAAAGCTCATTGAGCTCGATTTAGTTAACAGATAAAATTGACTTTTGTAAAGTGCCATATTTGCTTCTTCATTATAAAACACACACACACACACACACACACACAAATGATAATAAAAAAAATAACATTAATACTTACTATTGAAGTTTAATTTTAACAAAATGAGAAATAAAAATAAAATTGTAAAATATTATTAAAGTTACTTATGATAACAGGGGTACTGGCTTTATCGGAATACGTTGCGTTGGCACTTAAGCACCGTGATGTCATGTCATGTCGGAAGAAATCCTTCCTCATTAACCGGAATCTTCTGTATGCGCTACATGGAATATTTCTGAATGTTCCGTCTGAGCTGGCTTCAGCTCTGAACCCGATACTATAGCATCTTTTGTCTACACCTCTTACATACTTTTGAACTTAAAGTTAGGAATTTGTAAGATTACTCTAAATTTTCTTTACGATTTTTAAATTATAGTAATACAAAATTATGTATATTTTTATGCTTATACATTTTATATAACTCGAATGTCTGTGGAATGCGGCAACCTCGGTCAAATATTGAAATACTATTAACCATTATCTTGATTTCGACTGCGACCACCTCCATGAAAAATATTATAAGTGATAAATAATAGTTTTAGAGTATGATCTTATTAATAACTAGCAGCCTTCCCCCGTTACGCTGATCGGTTTCTCTAAAGGAATCTTGAATCAAACGAAATTCATCCAGTAAGGATTAAAATATACATATAAATCAACTAATCAAACATCCATAATTGTTTTTTTATTCATACAATTTTACATTATTCCGTGCAAAGTCAATGTTGTCGACATAATAGACAGAGTAGCTCTAAAATGATTGAAGCATCTATGTATTTAGCAAGTGTGTTATCTTGAATTTCTCGTTTCTACCTAAACCTGCGGCGGAGATATGGAGAAATATACTAAAAGTACGATTACACCATTAAACCAGCTTGGTGGGAATTTCTAAAATAGATAAAATTCATCTTTAAGTTTGTTTTAGCAGATTAAATAATTTCAAATTCATGCCTCGATCTAAAATTGCTGCTGAGGTATAACGGAATGACCTAAGTTTTTGTACCTGCTGTTAATTCTTCGGGACAGGAGGGGGGGGGATTTCTAAAATCGCTGAAATAAAATTTTAATAATTTTTTAATAGGCTTCTTATGTTGAATTTCACACTCTTACCTAAAACTTCTGCTAGAAAAATGCTACTGATGGGCGATTCTTGAAAATTTGTCAATCGAAAGATATCGTCATCATAAAAAACCCAATCGATGTAATCATCGATTACTTCCGAGAATCTACAATCAAGATGTTCTACAGTCGATTATTAAAATAATAGCGTTCACGTGCTTATAAAGGATTTTAGTAAATACATGACAACTAAACACGAATGCAATAAAATAACATATCGAATAAAAGCTAGGCTAAAAGAAAATCTCAATAGTGGAAAAGTCATGTGAAAGCTTCCCCTGGTTTCAAAAAGTTGAAAAGGCTCGAGTAAGTATAAAAGGACAAGGGTATTTAACTATCAACATTTACAATTTTTAAGCAGCAAAATGGCCAAAGGAAAATAATTAAAGGTACTCTTGGTGGCAAAAACAGGAGATAAATGGTATAGGGGGAACTGGGGTACATTGATACAGTTTTTTTCTAAGATTTTTTTTGGTGTCAAGAAAGTAGAAAATTCAAGTTTTTTTTCCATGAGGTGACAGCAAAACTTGTGTAGTATGTTATAAAAATGTACAATCATTGTTTTATATAGTATTTTTGCATGTAATTTAAAAAAAATAAAAAAAAGTCATTTGTATCAATGTGCCCCATCCCCGGGGCAGATTGATACGTTTAAGAAAAATGACGACAAAATAATACCAATGCATATTTTTCATAAAAAATGAGTTAGAAAACCATTTTATATTTATTTATAAAAATTCAAATCCCCCACAATTTATTTTTAAGCAATATTAAAGCAATCAAAATTAAATATATTATGACCTGATGTTCTGGCTGTTTCTTGTCTGATTGTTGGCTGTGGTAACTTTGTCATATCTAGCACTTCAACCCCAGCATTATCTTCTTTCTTATGAAAGATGAAAAAATTACCAGTTTTTCTGTTTATGAATAGGTTCATAAACAGAAAATAAAGGATAATTATATTAAAAATTCTGTTTATAATGTATGTTTCATTTTCGTTTCTGCAGTTTGTTTCTCTTACTTAACATTTCTCATGTCGAAAATGCTTTTTTCTCTGGAGAATCGATATAAATTCGAGATTTGCCAGAATGCTGTCCTTTTCTTTTATTAGTTCTACTAGCACAGATGCTGTTTAAGTTCCTACGTCTTCTGTTTTCAAAACTACTATAAAATGTTCTAATATAAAGAAATTAGAGCTATTTCACTTCAATAAAAACTAATATTAGAAATTTTTCGTGAAAAAAAAGGTTGGATTAAGGAGTGTATGGTAAAAAAAATAATAAAAGATAATGAAAATATGAACTATTAAAGGATTTAGGCTGTATCAATGTGCCCCGTCATAAACTGTATCAATGTGCCCCATACAGCGATTTTGAATAAAATGAGTCTCAAATCCAACACTTCACAATATAGCTAACAATAAATAATGAGGAACTGATAAAGAGTAGCTGTACTTACCAGGGAGAGTATACATTTTGGTTGAAAATACTGGAACAGTTGTATAATAGCATTTCAATTGTACAACTCAAATTTACTTTTGAACAACAAAAACAATAAATCACCCGTCCCATTTCACCAAACTGCTGAATCATTCCAAGATTTTCTGTATGTAGTTGAATACACTAGCATCACCTTTTGGACCTGTTGTGAAACTTCCTGTAATGACCCTGTGAGCGGTAGAGGGGGTGTATCAATGTGCCCCATGTATCAATGTACCCCAGTTCCCCCTAAACATTTTTTATTGCATTTTTACGTCATTGAGTTTTTCATTATTAGAAGATCTTTAATGGAATACGGTTACTGTACCTTCCAAGAGGAGCAAAGTGGGGGAAGGGCACGAGAAATATATAATATTAGTAAATGGCCACATGACTTTTCAATGGTATACTACATGAGGTTGTGTCGACAAATTTTAGAAAGGTGCTCCCGAGGCGAAAAACTGGGGGAGAGGCTCAGGACATGTATAACATGAAATAGTGGTCAGAGAGCTTTCCAATGATATATCACATGAGGATGCAGGCTCATTCAAAAAATTGCCCCCCCCCCCAAAGTTCCAACGATCAGATATCCCGGAATACTCTTTCCCTCTTCTTGACAATATCGTGTACTATAAATAATATGTATCGTAGGGCCCAGTAAAAAAAAAAAAAAAAAAAAAAAAAAAAAAAAAAAAAAAAAAACAGATCTAAAACGATATAAATCTATGATTCAAAAAAAGTTCAAAAACTGCCCCTGGGGGGAAAATTGGGGGCTGAGATTAAAGGTTAATAATATGAAAAACTGGCTTGAGGGCTTTATGACGATCACCTGACGGGTCCAAAAAAGTTTGGAATTTCCCCCTCCCACTTTAACTCCCCTCGGGAGTGGAGATTTAAAATCTCTGAAACACATGTTTCATTATTTTTTTTTTAGATTTATTTTCTGCCGTTTCACATTCCTACTTAAAACGACTTCTCAGATATACCAAATGTTATAAACATTTCGACCCCCTTTTAACCCTCTTAGGGGGAGAAATTTCTAAAATCACTGAAATATGTGTTTAATTATTTTTTAGTAGATTTATTTTCTGGAATCTCACGCTCCTACCTTAAATGACTCTTGAGATATAGCAAGATGTTCCAGAATTTTTGATCCCCTGTTTTCCCTCCTTAATTTTCAAAAATCCCGTCTTAGGGCATACTTACGTCATAAGAAATATTTTCTCCGCAATTTTCATGCTTTTAATTTCAGTAGTTTGTTCTGTGCGTTGATTATCAGTCAGTCAGGACAAAATGTTTTATATACCGTAATTTCGGGTGTATAAGCCGCGGATCAAACAATTCTTTTTGGACCCAGAAATCTTATTTAGTGATTAAAGACAAATATTTACGGCGATCTAACTAGCTATATTTGTTTCTTAAAAAATTCTGGGTCGAAAAAGAATTGTTTGATCTGCGGCTTATACACCCGAAATTATGGTATATATAGATTTTCATAATTAAAATATGTACTTGAATTGAAAAAGTGCATGGATTATGTTTGAGTTCTTTCATTATATCTCCTTAAAACAGGAAAAGTTCAATAGGGTTTTTAGGCAAGACATAAAATAAAGTTTGTGAAGTTGATTTAACCCATTCGTGCCCACCAACTCTTGCGCAAATTTTATTCGGTTGGCACCACTATTTTTAAAAGAATTAAGTTTAGTTCATGAATTACGAAAATGTTTCAATTAAATAAAATAAAGTTTGCTGTTCTTTTTTACCGGTGTCAAAAACAGTGCTACATGCACCTTTTGAAGCGTCCCTAAAAAGGGACGCTAGGCACTAATGGGTTAATATTAGCACTCTGAAAGTTCGAAATAATCTTTATCTATGAAGATGTAAGAAAAATGAATAAACTATGTACTTTCCACTTGATTTAATCCAAGGAATCCTAAGAGCAAAATTTCATCGTACCATTAGAAAAATTAAAATTGATGCAATTTTTAATATGAAGAAAGCCCCTGAAGGATTAGTCATCCACAGCATTAAAAGCAGTCATCGTTCCCATTCGATTAGCACTTACATCTTTTTCATAAGATTATTTGGGGTAGAAATAGTAAACGTGATTAATCCCCCCTCAAAACTGTACCTACATTCCTATATAAAAATGCTAGCTGTTGTGGTGTTCCACTACCACTACCAATAATTCTGAAAAGAAATTTCAACCTAATTTAATCGCAGAAATCTGCGTTTAAACACTTCGAAGATTTTTGGACGTAATTACTGGAAACGAAAAATCGTTGTTCTTGGTAACAATGGAAATTTCATGGACATCAGGAAAACGTAAAACCTTGTTCAGGGAATCGTTTATGTAAACGCCAAAATAACCGTTTTGAATAAAATGGACTTTAAAAACGAAGATTTCTTTTATCGCATACGGCGATAACTCAAGCTCTACCGGAACTTTTGGTCTAACAAAAAAATTTTGAATGCGATTTTGTTAAAAACATAGGAGGCGAGGATAAAAAAAAAAAAAAAAAATCAATTTTCTGATCAATTTCAAAGATACCTGACCACTTAAGTAGATAGTATTTTAAACAGAAAAAATTACATAATGTGAAGTATTTTATTCCACTTACTACTTTAAGAAACGAATATAATAGTGACGAAGAGAAAAGAATCGAAGTTTTGTAATTAAAAAATTCTTATTCTAGATGATGGATGTCAAAATCACGGAAATTGTGACTACGTGACTAGAGAATTGAACATTTAACTTTCATCAGAAAAGAGGTCGATAATATATTAATTGAGCCGTTTAAAGTCATGATGGTGTAAGTCTGTGATTTTGAAATTTGGTATTAAATACGTTAAGGGAACATGACACCAAACAATTTATTTTATAACTATAGCCTATATTATACTTTTAGGTTTCATGTTTGAATAAGGCATAGCCATAATAGATCATAAAAAGTGTTCAATTATCGATATAGCGATAACTTAAAAAGAATTTTTTTTTTTTTAAATTCATGCTTCTTTTTTATTTTTCATGTTTAGAAACAGATTTTTTACATTATTCTGTCTTACAAGAAGAAAGTATTGGATTCGTGAAAATTTTCTAAATCCGGTTTTCGACAGATTTGCACGTTTTAAGGATAAAATTTTGAAAAACTTTTTTTTTTTACAAAATGTCTATCTGTGAGTCAGTATGTAACAAAAATTCTGTGGACGCTCTATCTCAAGAACTAATGCTCGGAATTTCAAAAAATTTTAGATTCCATTAGACCTTCAGATAAACTAGATATTAGTTTTTGGTGTCTATAGTGGCACTGCTCTACTGCATTATTCACAGTTTCCATAATAGCCATATCTTAAGAAAATTATGTTTAATAATCTTATAAAATTCATAAAACTTTAAATTTAGTTAGTACTTGATATAACATAGTGCTGATTACGTTTTGGTGCTAATTGTCCAATAGGTGGACCTGCCATGATGCATTATTCGTGATTATCGCAATAGCTCTATCTCAAGAACAAATGCACGAAATTTTCTAAAACTTCAGATTCAGTTACTCGTTGATATAGATTAGTGTTTTTGATGTAAATCGCCCTACAGATGACTCTGATATTCTGTATTTTTTACGATTTTGCAATAAATGTATCTCAAGAATAAATGCATGGATTTTCATCAAATTTCAAATTTAGTTAGTACCTGAGGAAAAATTGATCCTGATTAGTTTTTGGCGTACATCACCCAACATGTGGCGCTGTTATGCAGATTTTTTAAAGGATTGTGCAATAGCTCTACCTCAAAAACTAATGCACGGATTTTCATCAAACTTCATATTCAGTTATAAATTGACATAAGTTGTTGCTGACTAGATTTTGGTTTAAATCACCTAACCGGTGGTGCTGCTATGCTTCAGTTTTCATGAAGTATTAGCATACATAAGACAGAAGAAAGTTCTGGAATTGTCACATCTGATTAGTCTTATCCTTTATCCACAGTTCTTTTTACTATAAATCTATGTAACGGATTATTTTAGCTTATTAGATTATCGGGAAAAAAAATATTTAGAGGATGTATATATGGAAAAAAAATCCGTGCGCATCTTTTTTAAGTTCATATTATTATTTTTTTAAAGTTACATAGATACAAAAAATCCGACACCTATTATGACAAACAGGGTCTAAAGATACTTTTTTTTAAAATTTTCAACAATTTGCGTAACTATTGTTGAAGCCGTAATATTTCGATTAAAATGAAAATTTGAAAAATTGTGAATTGTTAAAAATGAGTATAAAATTTCCCTTACACGGATGTTGAATGGAAAGGTTTAGAGAAATTAAGCATATCTCTTTTATTATCTATGGAAACGTTCTGAAAGTTTAACAGAATATTCTAAGGCTCAAATAAAAATAAAAATCTGCAATTCGACATTTTTTTCATAAAAAAAAAAAATCAAAATGATAGGTACTGAGTCCCTTTAAGCCATTAACGGAAAGAAAAATATAAATCATAGTTTTAAAAAAATTGCCTAAAGATGGAGGAGACGGAAGGGATGGTTTCACTATGAGGTGTTCCATTTCATAGGCATTAATTGCAATGCTTTTCGTAAATCCTTATTTTATTTTTTTTATTTATAAGAAATTTTGTGTTTGCATCATTCTTTTCAACCGCTTCAGTTGAAACGCTTAAGGTGCAACATTAGGCACAGAAAAAGACCTGGATGTTAATGTAAAGTCTATGGGGGCGTTCTTTTCAAATATTTCGCCCAAATTTTAATATTTTTACATGATTTTTTTGCAAAAGATAGCTGAGAACGATCCACAACCGGCCTAGTTTTTACCTTTTCAGTTTTGGTTTCAGTTAAAAAAAAAAAAAAAACTTTAACTTTCGAAACCGGTTTAAACCGGCTCTGAAATTGAAACTATCGTGATATAAAAAATATGTCAGCAAAATCTAAAAAGCAAAAACTAGGCCGGTTGTGGATCGTCCTCAGCTATCTTGTGCAAAAGAATCATGTAAAAATATTAAAATTTGAGCGAGATATTTGAAAAGAACGCTCCCATAGATTTTACATTATCAACCGGGTCGTTTTCTGTGCTTAGTGTGGGGCCTTAATGCAGAACTTTGTCAAAACTATATATAATCAATATCTATCTAGCTATCTCTCTCTCTCTCTCTCTCTCTCTCTCTATATATATATATATATATATATATATATGGCTAATGCGAAGATGAAACCATACACTTTATTTGTAGTTCTATAGTATTTGGGGTCCGATGAGTCTACTATAGTTCTGAAAATTCCAAATATTCCTTCAAATTCATTTTTCCATTTTTTTTTTGTTATATATATACACTATATATATAAAATCTGCTTTCTAACAATACAACTGACTTTTTAGATCTTAAAATTATATTAAAACAAAACAAATTAATAACTGATACATACGACAAACGCAATGAATTTAAATTCAAAGTTAATATATATTTACTAAATTTAAATCCTGTATTCATAATTCTGTATATCATAATATGGCTCTTAATCGTTTATATAGAATAAAATGTTTATGTTCTTCTCATCTTACTAATGCAAATATTACAAAGCTAATTTATGATGGTTATGATTTATGATAATAATTTATGATAATAAATAATGGTTTTCCTAATAGATTCACATATTTCACGTATGCTTTAATATACAATTAGTAATTACATGAGCTTAAAAATAATTAACATATTGCGTAAAAAATGCATAAAAATTATTAAAACATAAAAATAATAATAAAAAAATTAAAAATGCAAAATAAATATAAGAAATATATAATAGGATGGATGTGTGGGTAGATGTTAGAGAACGAAGAAGGTTGGTGTTGCCTGGATAATACGCAATGGTGAATTAAAAAAAAAAAAAAAAAAAAAAAAAAAAAAGAACTGAGGGGGAGAAGCATCTGCTAAATTGCAATACATTTTATACTGGATGTTCAATTTACACATATGTATGAATAATAGTATAGTTATATTAATTAAAACTGTTAATTAAATTTAATAATTAATGTTAATGATTTACTTGAATCTAACATTTAGCAAAATTTGGACTATATCTAAAATATTTTATTATTAGTATGCATATATTAATTAAATTATATACTCTCCTACTATATTAATAAAGTTTAAGTTTGTCGGGGTCACATTAAATAAAATTAATTTCAATATTTAATTTTCTTTTAAATATCTCCCCATTATGATATTGGTTATTTAACTTATTCTCATTATATTATATATCCATTTAAGTAATTAGGGTGTCATGTAAGAGTGATTTAAATATTGATATTTTATAAATTGGTACATTTAATTATGTTAACCATTAATTAAGGATTCATCCATGTCACATTTTTACATATTATTAATATTTAATGAATCACCTACATATTATTTCTTATAATGTTCTTCATTTAATAAAGTACGTTAAATTTAACTTATATATATACAGTGAGAATATGCATTAAGGCATCATCCAATAAATATATAATTCATTTAATAAAAATTAAATATAAATTTTTATTTAATATTTAGCATTTTTTTCTCTGGCTTTGTTAATTTCTCAAAAGATGGCAACCGTGCAGTATTTTATTGAACAAGGTAGAATTTGGCTGTACTATAGGGAGCTCTGATCCCATATTTGGAAGTTTGTATTTTATATATAAGGACATACTCCTTGGTTCATTATTTTTTAAATAACCCATTAAAAAAAAAAAAAAAAAAAAAAAAAAAAAAAAAAACAGTTGCATATAATCATGTATTTTTTTATGCATCTTTTAAAGTGGATCTTTAGTGGTGGTATGATTTTTCTTTTTCTATCGAATTTAATCTTGAATTATGTTTTAATCTGAATGCTTTTTCCATTTTTTCTGGCCTTATGTGTGTTGGTAGCCCCAAAATCGCATTATTTTGCTTTTTCTTGTCTAATACGAAGATGAAACTACACACTTTATTTGTAGTTCCAAGGTATTTGTGTGCCTGAAGATTCTATTTTGGTTCTACAAATTTCGATTACATTCTTTTTAATTTATTTTTTCTATGTTTCAATGGGGTCATTTGTAGTACATTTAATGGTTATATATATGTATGTGTGTGTGTATGAAAAAGAAGTTCGTGGTTTTATTTTTATTAATGTATAATATTATTATATGCCATATTCATTTTGAATTTCTGTTTATACTGTTATATGAACTTGTAAGATAAAATGTTGATTCAAAGGTATTATATATACAGGGTTGTTATAATTAAAGTTCGCCTATTCAGAAGGCTCTAGAGCCGGTTCTATGGCTCCAAACAAATCAGAATTTCACTAGTACATAGTTGAAGACATGAGCTCTGCGAAAATCGAAAAAAAAATTAGTTAAAATTTTTGTCAGTAGGTGGCGCTGTGGCAATATTTAAGCCGATATTTGAGGATTCCTTTATTTTCTGAGGATTTTTGAAAGATTCTGTATCTAAAGACAGATGTCAGACAATCTCTGATCTGAAATACAGTATTAGACTTCATATTCGCTCAATCTTACAGGACAGTTTACGCAATGCTGTAGAAAGCACAATTCTAAGAATGGAATGCATTATTAAAAATGGCGGAGGATTCATTGAGCATGCGTCATGTTATTCTTCGTTATTTCCTTACTGCTGTGCGACATGTTTTATTTTTGTTGATGCAGATTATATCACATGAAATGATATTCATTTTTCTGTATTGTTTGGAGTCATAGGTTAGGTTCTAGAGCTGTCTGATTAGGTGAACTTAATTATAACAATTTGCAGTTCGTCGAAGTTTGTTGAAACTTTTAAATTTGTGTGTTTCGTCTGGATTGACTGATATTCATATAATGAATCTGCAAACATCGCCTTAAAAATTGGCGCAGCGCCACCTAGTGACAAAAAATTTTACGAATTTTGTTTTCGATTTTCGCAGAGCGCAGCTCTTCAACTATATACTAGTGAAATTTTGTTTCGTTTGGAGCAATAGAACCGGCTCCAGAGCCTTCTGAATAGGCGAACTTTAATTATAACAACCCTGTATATGTGTGTGTATATGTATATCATTCTATTGTATTCTGCTGCAATACACGAAATCTGATTGATCGAGTAAGTAGACTTTATTCCTTTTTGATTTTGAAAGCCTCACATTCCTGCATTAGTACTCTGTTTTTAAACTGAGTATGAGATCACTAATTGCAGTTATAAAAAAGTCCCCGAGCAAAGAAAATGCAGATGTTTATCGAAACAAGTCAAATTTATTTGCAAGAAATGGATATTATTCGATATAAGCAAAATCTCTAAAAACAGAAATTGTAATGTCAATGGGATTATGTGTATCTTTTCAATATTTTTACAGAATTTATTTATTTAGTGAAAACGAAAATTTAGACTTTTACTATTGGTTAAAGATATTCTGACATCCATATTCGCAACTTTCTTACGCATTAACGAAATCGTTTTTATGGAAAAATATTTAAAAAAAAATTAATAAAATACGGAAATTGCACTGCCAACGAATTGCGAAAACAGGTTTCTTATTTTTATAAAAAAATTCTTTTCATCCGAAGTACACAAAGGAACTGGTATGAAATACTAAATATGAAAGTATAAAGTATTATTTGATAGAATTTAATACTATAGAAAATTAACAGCTACTCACGTTTCGTGTGTTATTCCTGTCCTTCATCAGGATGAAAAAACACATGTCGTACCGACAAGTATTTTTCTGCCCGGAACGTAGGCAGTTGTTTATTTTCGATTGTACAATGCGCTCTCTAATTTATTATTTCTTATTTACTTCGTTTAGTTGCTTTGCTATCGGTGAAACCAGTAAACACCTTATAATTTGATTTATTGACACTCCCGTAATTATAACAGAATGTTTTCGTAATTTAAAAGGTGTTTTTCACACGTGTCTTAATCTATCATTGTTTTAGAGAGTTATCATTCTTTTTGTATGTATCTAACTGAAGGAACATTCCAGATCACAATCAAGAGGAATAACTTCAGGCAGCAGGAAGTAATAGTGATCTGCCTTTGGCAAATTCACTGTCGCCGCATTCGGAAAATCACCATCGAATGGCGTAAGCAAAATGAAACTGTCTTTGCTTTTGCTTTTACTTTAGCTGCAAGATTTATGAATTGCGTGGATGTCAGTAAATGAAATCGAGGAAGTCAGGCCTTCAGAACCTGCGGAAGATCACCATTGACCTCAAGCACAAAATAAAGCACTTCTATAGAAAAAAATGTAGCAGTAATATTATTCATTGAATAAAATACTAAAATTTAATTAAACATTGTTTGCAATATGATTAACCCGCGAGGACGCGCACCGGGCCTAAAAGACCCAGGGAGCGTATTTTTTTTTTTTTACAACTGTCACCACTATTTTTTTAAAGTAATCTACAACTTATCTTATCGCAGAATTTTTAAAAATTGACTTTGAAAAAATAAGGTGACGATTATTAAATGTTTTTATTGGTGACAAAGTCAAAACCATTCGAACCCTGATTACGAGCGCGTTCTCCCGGGTTAAAAGCATAAATAAGCTCATAACAATGCTGAGGTTTGTTTTCCAAACAGTTAACGTATGAACAATTAACGCGAGTTCATTTTTCGTAAGCTTAAATAGCCTTTATAACAAAATGAACCGGCTTAATATTTTATTAGCATGGTTTTGTAAAGAGTCAAGAAAGAGTTAAATTATTTAAAGTTATTAAAAATATGAAACTGGAAAAAATAATTATGTCAATATTGCTGTCAAGAATTAATTACTTCAGGGATGAGAGCGCTCCGACCAAAATGACTGTTTGATACCACTATTTTTATTGGTATTTCTCGCCTTATTTAATGGACAGAATTTCTTAGACTTAATAAAGTTAAGAATACTATTAGTATTTAGTGGTGAGAATCAATCATTTGGGTCAGAACGCTCTCATTCCTGTTACTTGCAGGGCTCCCAAATGGTCCGCGAACTGAGCATCAATATTTTCTTAGAAAGATTTTCGTTTTATATTTTTCTCGCAAATTGCGCAGAAAACGCCTTCGGAGGTTAGTTTTAGCACAATTGCTGTAGAAACCTACTATGAAACTTTCGGTTAAAAATTATTGGTATTCAGTTCGCGGACCATTTGGGAGTCCTCTACTTGTGAAACCCTGTGAGGCTTTGTTTATTTAATGGAGAAAATAGTGTCTACATTTTCTAATGGGTTCTATTGGATTATTAAGTATTTAACGAAATCCAGTCTAAATGTGAACAAAAAATTTTAGATCGTGAAATATTTTGGATCAATGCAGTTTTCTTAAAAATATCTAATTTACAGTGATTGGAATCAAAGGCGTCATTTTAAAAACGACTCAAAAAATTCATATAATATTTAGAAGATTAATTTACCTGGATTTCTGGGAAATATTCATATAAAAAAAATTGAAAACTTTGTAAAAATCAGAGATATAGATGGAAACTTTTAATATACTGAAATACAAAAAGTAATTGGCGTCTAGATCGAAAAAAATCTGCCAAATATCTAGCTAAGACTAATAGAACACTGAAAGTGAAGTCTGTTTCTTTCTTTCTAACCGATAACCAGGAACCTGCCTACCGGGGTATGTAGCATAGCCGCATCTGAGCGGGATCGATACCTGATATCGGGGCGCGTGACCACCTAATCCCCACGTAGTACCAGTATTCCTCATAAGCACCTGAATCCTCATAAGCTCCTATCGTCATTGCTATTAATGAGTTGCGAACTTTGTTATGCCGGTTATTTAACATTTTAATCATGTTGCTCGGCACCTGCACATTGCTACTTAAGTTGATATCATAATTTAGAAGCTAGCTCAGATGGCGAGACCTCCACCAGGGCTACACTAGATACCGGGCTTGCTCATTCCTTATCACGACGTCACAAAAGGTGGCTGGTTGCTATCTGTGATTGGTAAAAACAGGGCTCAAAGTGACGCACCCATCGTTTAGTACAAATCGCTGGACGTCATTCAGCCACCTTTTGTGACGTCATGAAAGGAATGAGCAAGCCCGGTATCTAGTGTATCATTGCCCCCACCTGCACTGTTAAAAATTTGAAACTTTTGCTGCATCGTCACTCCACCGCTTTTATAGAATATCGCTATTTTGACCAACGAGAATGCTCCGTAATACAGTGAAGTAATTGTTTTTTATAAAAGTGACTGAGTGACGATGCAGCAAAAGTTTCAAATTTTTAACTCTCCAACCAATTTTTAACTTTTTAACAACCTCTTTAACTCTTTCAAAGCTCCAGAGAATTTTTCTTATTATGACAGAAAAACCACGCATTCAAAAAATCCTTACACAGACATTAGGAATTGTTTCATATGCTGTAAATAAAATTAGCCATAAAATATTTCATGTACAAAAATTATTTAAGTCGAAAAGTACTATTTTACTTAAGAGAACATAACAACAACAAGAAAAAAAATTCTTTTAATCAATGGAAGATCAAAACCCATAAAATGGGTTCTTAGTGCAAAAGTTGTTATTAAAATGGTTCATGATTGATTCTGGATATTTTTAAAAGAAGGTAAGTTAAAGCTGAAAAAAATATCAACTAATGCTAACATAAATTCATTCTATTACCAACAAAATTTTTTTGAACTCATTTTTTAAAACGAACTTGGAGATTTATTTGAAAACGACATAAATTAATTAGGGGATCCTGTTATACATGTTTTAGTTCCAGCATTTCAGCCACTGCAAACTTTTTATCATTCCAGTCGCATGTTTGATCTCAGCCACGAGAGCAAAAAATTAAACTGATCTTATATTAAGTCGACAAGCTTTGGAGATACATAAAATTCGAAATAACATTTCAGAAATTGTGCTTAAATGTAATCAGGAATGTTTGCTTCCTAAAAGAATTAAACATAATACAGTGAAACCTCCAAATAAGGGACACAAGTTCCGGTACCATAGCTACGTTTCAGTGTAACAAAACCTCCGAAAAAGGGACACCTCTATTTAAGGGACAAAATTTCTGGTCCCATAGGTGTCCCTTATTCGGAGGTTTCACTGTACTTTAAAATGACAAAAAAAAAAAAAAGTTACTGAAAGAAGTATAAAAATTGAAAATAGTTTAAAAAAGGTAAAATATAAGATGTAAAGAGTAAAGATTGTTTTGTATGTTCAAACAGAAAAATTAAGGGCTGCTTATTGGAGACTGCTTTAAAAGATACCACACAATTGGGAACTATAAAATATAATTTTTTCATAAGATTAAAAATATTATTGCGTTACATATACTTCACGTTTAACAAAGATTTAATAAATTTGCTTTTCCTTCATAATCTTCCGGATTTTGCATATTATGTATTATTGCTTGTTTAACGAGAATTAATTCCAACCAGCATGATACCTATGTATAAACTTTATAGGACCGTAATGGATGTAACTCTTTCGGGTCTGGTGTACTATTAAAAGTACACGTCTTTTAATGGAGTGTAATTTTGTCATAAGAAATATTTTTGCTACTATTTACAAGTAGGAATGTTAGGATATGAATATGCATTTATTATATGACTTTGTTTATATTTAGGCATTTGGTAATAATAATAATTATTATTATTTACTTAATTCTCTTTGCGCCGTTCACGATTCTTTTATTTTAAACATATATTTTACAATTTAAATTTAAAATAAAAATTACTTTACTGAAAGAATCATATATAATAAAGCGCAAAAAGTATTAGAAAGTTTTAATACAAGATAAATCTACTTGTAATACAATATTATCTAAACATCTTCAAAAATTCTTCCTTAGCCTATTGTCATATGAATATGAATTGAATGATACTCAAAATAACACCATTCGTTATCTTTCAAACAATTCAATATTCATTAAACAGTAATTAATGTATTTGGATAGGTAGTGTTAATGTTATTAACGTAAAAGTAATTTTTTCTAAAAATTGAAAAAAAATTCGGACTCGAAAGACTCAACACATGTAACAGCAGATACGGTATTCCTGTTCTAATTCTGACATACACTTTAAGTTGAAAAAGAATACCATTTTCAAAACGTGCTGCTTCTTTTACGGTTTTTTTTAAAAATGTTTTTATGTCGATTATAGCTATTAAAAATTTCATGAGTGCGACTATTCGCAAGCCAAATTCTTTTCGAAAAATTTACTCCGAAACTCCTCTCCGAAATTTTCACTGAATATTTCTGTAACCAGTACCGTTTCAGCACATACTCAGCACTCTTTCTGCGCAAACAGGTTTTCAGAAAGCTGCAGACGCATATAATGTTTTTCGTGGATTTTAAGTAACTTATTTAATGATTTTTTTCTTTGTACGCAAAAACATTTGGACGAATTCCAAACAAATGCAAAAATATGTAAATTCAAATCATATCAAATTAAAAATCGTAAACTTTTTTACATCTGAATAATCTCATATGGAAAATCGCGGCTATAGTAAATTTTCTTTGTAAATCCACATTCTGATTAAAATTAATTAAATATTTGAATCATAAAATATAGTTTTAGTGATGCAGAAATAATTTATATAGAATCTAAAAGTGATGTTCATCTTTCTTTTCTTAGTAAAATTAATGCATTTTTATAGCAACCGAAATGAAGTCTTCCCAAAATATAATTATAATTATACAGGGTAAGTCATAAATATCGACACGATAGGCCATCTCCTTAAATATTGCCCCTAGACCCATATTTCCAATTGCAAAAATTCATAAAAAAAGGGAAAATTTTTGATAAGATAAATTTCATCTCCATGGGGGGGGGGGGGGGGGGATCTATCAGAAAAAATACGAAAATTAAATTTTATACGGCTCCCGTAACGCTAAATTCGCACTTAGGATATTATTCCTTATCCATTAGTAAATTGAATTAAAAAAATTTCCTCTCCATATCTAAAAACCTGACAGAGATATTAAAATTCAAAATTCTCCAAAATTTGTGACTTACCATGCCTGTAAACGAAGAGTTTTTGACTTGATTTGAGAGCAAATAAGGGATCGTCCACAAATTGTCCATTATTAAAAGTCGATTTAAGACAGTGCCTCTTATTTGGACATAATAAATCAGTGTATTGATTTGAATCTAAATTTGTTTTCCAAATATGTTGGTAGTCTGCACTGGAGGTCTGCATGGATCGAAATATCTAGGTCCGGTCCTGAAACCACTCATAGGGGGAAAATTTGGCCCGGCCTGGAAAAAAAGTTAAATCATAGCTCGACTCAGCCGTGAATTTCTACATAGTTTTTTACTTCGGTGTTTAAAAATTGTTTCGTATGTTGGAGCTCTGACCAAAAATACTTATTATAAATTTTCGTTTTTTATATTTACACTTTTTATTATTAAAGAAGCGCCAAAGACTGTGATACATTTATTTTATCAACGAATCTCTATATGTACACTCTAAATAAAAAGGAGTGACTATTCACTCCGGAAGAGTGAATACTCACTCTGTCACAGACTCAAAATATGCCCAACCGCTTTAGAGTGACTATTCACTTTGAGCAAAAATGGAATCGCTGACTCTTTGAAAGAGTGAATACTCACTCCTGGGAAGTGAATATTCACTCTAAACAGGGGTCAAAAATCATTTTTTCTGGGGAGTGACTATTCACTTTTGCTAAAGGAGTGCGTTTTTTCACTCCTCGTAGGAGTGAGTAGTCACTTTTTCATATGAGTGAATGTTTTTTTTTCCCTTTTTCATTTTTTCATTTTTTTTTTTTTTTTTTTTTTTTTTTTTTTTTGCTATTATGGCCATTTTAAAAGAATCGTATCTTTTAGAGCATACAATGAAAATAAATACAAGCGTGGTAAAGATTGGAATAAAATTCTTTATTAACAATATTTATTTAATTCATAGTATGTTACATTAATTGAACTTTTTAAGGGAAAACATAATTAATGTTACTATGAATTAAATTAGATTATTGACAGAAATAAAATATTTTATTCCAATCTTCCTCCTTGTCTTTGCTTTCATCGGTAGACCCATAAATATATGATACTTTTAAAATGCTCATAAGCGCAAATCATTAAACAGTTTTAAAATCTTAAACAATCAATATATTTTTTTCAGATACCCATTAAGTTTTACATATTATTTAAACAAATACATATGTACGTTATCTGTTTTTTTTTTTTTTTTTTTTGAATGTGTAATTAAAATCTGATTGCTGAAAAATATATATTAATGCAACCCTTATTTATAAAACTACATGGTAAGTCATATTTAATTTAAAATTTTATTTCTGTATATAGAGTAGATGTGCATGTAATGGACACCCTTAAGGCATCTATCCCTGCCGGCGAAGACATTCACGAGCTAATGCTAACCCTATGGGGAGGAATTTTTCTAATATCTCGTTTGCATTTCGACATTTTATTTATTTATTTTGAATTGAGTAGCTGAAGTTCGTCTCTATATCGCATCTTTTTTACTTTTTAGATTTCGGTCGCAGATATTTTTTAAATGTTTTTGTTTAAATGGTGAACGATTAAGCCCTATGCGCCCCTCTTTGACTGTGCCCTTAAACAATATTTTCGGCTTCATGAGTGGTTTGATTATAAAATAGACAAAACATAGGTTAGATTCATTTAAAAAAATAATAATAAAATGAAGATGATATTGAAATTTTATTAATCACATTAATATAACTTAAAAGCAACTATTTATAAAAATTTTGTCGTCATTACATTTTGGTAAGTGCAATTTAAAAATTAAAGTTGATTATTTAAGTTTTTAATTAAGTTAAAATATTTTTGTACTATAAACACAGTGTTGAATTCAGGGGTGGTCCGGGGGACATTCCCCCGGAGCATTGAAATGTCTCCCCCCCCGGAAATTTTGAGATTTTGCTTTTTCAATGGTCAAAATGGGCAATCCCCCCTCCACCACGGAACTATATAATGTCCCCCTAGGAGCCAGAAATATCCCACCCGGAGATAAGTGTCTGAATTCAACAATGCTACAAACATAACCGAAATTGCATTTTTAACAATGCCTATATGAGGTGTACATTACTGGAAAATGACTACTTAAGTATTCCAGTAATGGACACTCCTCTCAAAACCTTAAAAATTAATGAAGTTATAAAATTCGAAGTTTTTTTCAACTACAGAAACAAAAAATTGCAAATTTTGCAAGAAAATAAAGAATATATAAATTTACTAAATGAAGCCAGCTTATGGTATGTTTATCATGATTTTCAATGAAAAACAGTGGAATTTAAAAACATTATTTTCTGCTTCCTGATTGGTTTATCAGTGTCAACATTAGTGCTAAATTATAAAATATGCAAAGGCGAGTTACGAAAAAAATAATGATAAAAGCTAAATTTCTATTATTTTTATATTTTTTTATATAAACCAAAAACATTCAGGGGTACATTACTACTACATCTACCCTATAGTATTCTATGAATGTGAGTTA
Source organism: Maratus speculifer (assembly GCA_964019185.1). Taxonomy (NCBI): domain Eukaryota; kingdom Metazoa; phylum Arthropoda; class Arachnida; order Araneae; family Salticidae; genus Maratus; species Maratus speculifer. The sequence goes on along the minus strand of OZ025299.1, from coordinate 59,153,537 downwards.
AAGTTTTATAAAAATATACTCATGTAGGAAAAAGAAAAATGAAGAATATATAGCATAAAAGAAATAACTACATATATGTATTATTCTTACTGTTGGAAAAACATTTTTAATGAGTTATTTATCTCTAATAAACGAATTTCATCTAATATAAGTTGTACTGCAAACTTTTAAAATTACCAAAGCCGTTTTTTATCTGTAAACATTACGCATAAAATACCAATCTTTGCGTCAGCGATTTTTCTTTTCTTTTTTTTTTTTGTTCTTTTTTTTTCTTTTCTCCGATCACATAAAGATAGCAGACAGCTTCCTGTATAAAGTAAAACTTTTAACTCAACATTCTAGAACTTACTTTTGGAAAATAAAAAGTTGAAATTAAAATTGACTTACCGGTTTTTTTGTAAAATATTATCCCTTGTTTGATGAATAATAATCCTTTGTCTGATAAATAAAATATGTGCAGTGCACTGAGTATTAATGGAGTATTATTGCTTTTTACTGAATTATTTGTTCTCCATTTTGACTCCAGAACAAGAAATTTAATCTATGTGGATTATTTTGAATCATAAGATATCGGAGTATATCATTCCAAGATCGAAATTTAAACTGCGTTTCAGTATTAATAATACAAATTAAAGATCCACATATGTAAACCAAGGAAACGAAAGTCGGACGCATAACGGACACGATAAAATGGCGGATTACATTTTTATCATCACAACCGAGAAGACGGTTTCTGATTGGCTGATGCGTAATACATATTTAAGTCACTTTTTAAGCGAAGTGACCGTTCACTCTTTCGAAGGAGTGACACTCATTTTTGAAAAAGAGTGTGTTTTAATAGCAAATAAGCGTAATTTTATAGGTTATATTATTAAATGTAGTTTTTAAAAATTATGAATTGACATATTTTGGTACTTTTCATTGTTTTACTCCATATATTGGTTCAAAATTTAACGGGTATTTTTTTCAAATGTATAAATGCCGGGCTTTCACTCTGGTTAACAGAGTGAGATTTTTCACTCTCGACCATGGAGTGAGATATTTCACTCTCGACAACGGAGTCAGATATTTCACTCCTTTTTAGGGAGTCGGAAATTCCACTCTCTAAAGAGTGTATTTGTATAAAGTTCACTCTAAAAAGAGTGAAAATGCAAATCACTCTTACAAAAAGTGAGCTTTTCACTCCTCCCAGTTTTAGAGTGTAAATGTTTCACTATATTTTAATATCGTTAATCCATATTCCATGCGTTGGAGACTTTGAAAAATGTTATACCGTAAAACCTTTTAAGACGGAATAACATACGAAAGAAAAAATAAGTTATAGACAAGTGCCCTCCCTAGGAGGTATAAATTGAGCTTATTTTTTTCTCAGGTATTATTGTATTTATTTTGCATGGATAAACACATTTTCCGTTTAAGACAGAATGCCGTCATAGGCAGATTTTTTACTGGTTTTATTTATTTATTTATTTATTTATTTTTTAGTCTTTAAATATATTATTCTTAAAAAAAATGAATTTCAAAGCTTTTGTTTTGTAAAATAAAAGCGATTTCAAAATCTATGTGTTTCTCGTAAAAATTTTGACAGTGATTTCAATACGGATTGTTCGAGACCGGGATTGAAAATTTCATGTACTTAGGAAGAAGGAAGGTTTTTTTTTTTAATTTTGACACCTGCCACCATATTTGCCACATTCTGTTCAGTGCAATTGCAATAATGTTGAGTACATGGTGTTGTTTCGAAGGTCCTGATTTTCCACTTACTACTTAAGGTTGTTCTCAACTGCTCCGCTCAACAAGCGCAAAACGTTTTGACACATTTACAAATTCATTTTTTAACAGAAAGATATAAAATTAGAAGGCCTGACTATGGAAGCGATTTTGAATAGAACTTAGTTTTCCATTTTATGATCATTAAATTGCCTGTCCAGTTCTAAGCTATTTAGACCACGTGATCACCCGTTTTTCTCCCGTTTTTCGACCGATTTTTCTGTTTTCGTCGGGAAATGTGCTCAAAAATGTCAACTTTGAAGGCTTGTTATGCCGTTTTTAAAAAAACAGAAAATTGAGTGCAATTAGACAGTTTCTAAATAACAACACCTGCTATTTTCATGCATTTCCAAACAAAAATAAATTAAAGCATATGTCACAAAATTGCCCCTTTTGATTTAAGAACACCCTTAAGACGTCTAAGAAGAGCGAGATTTAATCTCAATAAAACGCATTAATAAATATCAATAACACAATAATTAATCCGTAAATTTATGAAGTGACGAAGTTACCCCGTGGTGTTAAAGTAGCCTCGGTTTGTGGTAATTATTGAATAGAAGTAAATTTCTGATTTATTATTCGGAACATAAAAGGTTTTGTCCATTGCCTGAAAATTTGAAGATACACCATATCTGTGGCTTCCAGTAATAACCAAGTAATGCACATTCTTAATATTTTGAGAAATTAACGTTTAAAGTTTTCAAAAATGTCTTTTTATCACTAATTTTATAAAATAGATTAGAACTTAATAATTTTCACTACATTTAATTAGAACATAAGAACCTTTTTTTTTTTTTGCCAAAATAGTTATATAAAAATTGTTTTTATTAATTGAGAACCAATTAAAAATGTAATTTTTATCTGGTTTTTACCGTTTGACATTCATTTTTAATAAATGTAAATAAAATTAAATATTTATTTACATTTTAAATATTAATTTCACACCAATTAAATACATTGTCAATTTTTTCCTTTTTTTCGGTTTGAATCTTTCGCGGCGTTATTATTAGCAATTTTGACAATAGATGGCGCTCGGCAACACATTTTGCATATTAATCCACTAGCTGGTTGAAGTTTCCTGCCACAGATATGTAATTTTTATAGTTTATTGACGTTAATTTAATTATTTAGAGAAATTTATAAGTTATACAAGCTATTTTTATGTTATCATTATAATTATATACGACTTAAAGAAATAAATAGAAATCTTATCTGGTTATTACCATTACTTTATGAACTTACCCGATTATTACTGTTTTTTCAATTTTTAAATGAAAATTTATAGTCGCCCTATGACGGGAAGCATTCGATTTTCATTTTTCAGTTCTATGGCAGATGAAAAGGCTCCTTTAAAACTACATTTTCCCAAATTATCTCAAATTTTTCAAAAATGTGCCTTACCTGGTTATTACTGGAAGCGACAGTAATAAACATCAAATATATATTAACATTTCACAAAATAAACAATAATAATCTGATAACGTATGATTAAAAAGTTTATTTATCCAAAAATATGTATATTTAAAGTTTCTATTTTTACAGCATTGTAAGTTAACAAGTCACAATTTAACATACCATTAACCATTGGTGACCATCCCCCCCCCCCCAAAAAAAAACCCAATGATAAAATCCCCCCCCCCCCCCCAAAAAAAAAAAAATCTTCATACTTTAACATTTACACCGCCTTTCTGAAACAGAATATCAATTGTAATCAATTGTAAATGTTAAAAAAAAGTGATATTGAAAAAAATCAAAAAATTTTTAATAAAAAAAGGGAAATATTAAGAATTTAAAAATCCCCCCCCCAAAAAATGTACTTTTTCTCGAATCCCCCCCCCCCAAAAAAAAAGTACATTTTCTCGAATTCCCCATCCAAAAAATAATTTGTATGGCGCATTTTGTGTCACCAAACCTATCTCTGGGCACCCCTGCCATTAACATGCACTATTTCAATTTCAAAAAATATCCAAAATCCACCGTCTAATCTCCATAGATGAAACGGAAACATTCAGTTTCATGAGTTATTCTACATTATTGCAATTTGAATAGTTTCTTCTAAATGCACCCCCATAAAATATTATTAAAATTTGAATGGCTTCTTATCAAAAGAAGTTGAAGGCACCAGCGTTCTAAACCTCCAACAAACATTTTTTATGCAATTTCTAAAGAATTTAAGTGTTTTATAAAGATTAAAGATAAAAAAATTAGATATTTATGATCATATATACTTTTTGCTAAGTTTATTTTTCAATTAATTTTCAACTGTTGAATGGAACATTAAGGCCCCACACTAGGCACAAAAAAGACCCGGGTGATAATGTAAAGTCTATGGGAACGTTCTTTTCAAATATCTCGCTCAAATTTTAATATTTTCACATGATTGTTTTGCACAAGGTAGCTAAGGACGATCCACAACCGGCCTAGTTTTTACTTTTTCGATTTTGCTTATATATTTTTTATATTACGATAGTTTCAATTTCAGAACCGGTTTAAACCGGTTTCGAAAGTTAAAGTAATTAAAAAAAAATCTGAAACCAAAATTGAAAAAGTAAAAACTAGCCCGGTTGTGGATAGTCCTCAGCTATCTTGTGCAAAAAAATCATGTAAAAATATTAAAATTTGGGCGAACGCCCCCTTACACTTTATATTATCATCCAGGTCTTTTTCTGTGCCTAGTGTTGCGCCTTAATTGAAATTTTAATAGGTGAAAATTAATTAAAAAATTAATATTAAAAAAGTATATATGTGATTACTAATGCTGGGTTTGTTTGTGTCTCATGTTACGCCGCAGAATTGTGTGCTCATGAAGACATGTGCTCACTCCCTCTTGTGCTGTAGTTGCAGCCTTACCAACATATGTGAGTGAGAGATGCTAAGCTGGATATCGTCCTCGTAGCTTAAATGGTAGAGCACTTGGAGCGCTATTCCAAGGGTTCTGGGTTCGATTCCAGGCTTTGACATTTTTTACTCTGTTAGTCTACGTTTAGTTAGAAATTTGATAATACAGTAAGAAATATTTATTTATAATCAGTTAAATGTTCTAATATTCTGGTACTAACATCTCACCAAAAAACAGCGAGTTGTAAATGCAGGGTTGAGATTTCTTAGGTTATGCATGCCAATATTTCGTTAAAGAAAATGTTACCTAATTTAACCCTTTGCGGCGCAGGACAAATTCGTTGCTTAAGTGTTGAAATAAATGACTGACGTCGGAATTTGAAAACAACTTTATTTGTAAATAAGAATACGCTATATTTCAAGCATTCAATAAATCGTAATTTTTTAAACAAAATTCCGGTACGAATGTGGTGTTTGAGAATAAAAATTAAGTGGTATATCTATGAAACCACCGCGCCGCAAAGGGTTAAATGGAACATTTTTGCGATTTAAAAGAGCAACATTTTCTCTAAGAAATTACTGGTATGCAAAAACGCGGAAATCCTATCCCTGTAAATGGTCTCGCAAAGCCATAAACTTAAAATGAGAGCCATAAAAATAAACAATATTTTATGCAAGTGCCACGCGTAAATCTGCCCCTATTTAGAATTGTTGCTAAAACGCTTCGGAATGCAGCACGGTAATGTGGTAGCATGTGTAGCATAAACGAGTCCATATTTTGACTGTATGTTTAGTCCCTTCTCCATTAAACTTATATGAAAGGTTGATGTCCATATATGCTTAAGAATACTTCTGGTGTGTTTATACAGTGCTTGTAAAAATGAAAACAAAATAATTAAAAATTAAGCTTTATTTAATGTTTTTTTTTTTTTCGCAGAATTAATTACAGCTCTTTTGAGTCCAATTTTGCTTTTCTTATTAAAAAAAAAATATTTTCAAATAAATAAAAACTATCCAAATAAAAAAAAGTGTAAAATTTCGTGAAATTAAAAAAAAAGTCATTTACGACTAACAAGTATAATTATCTAGTACTATTAACCCTTTCGAGTCTGATGTACTATTAATAGTACATGTCTTAAATGAGCATAATTTCGTTTTAACAAATACTTTTGTTACTATTTACATGTAGTAATATTAGTATGTGTCTATGCCTTTAATGTATGACTTCATTAACGGTTAGGCGTTTAGTAATAATTATAATAATAAACATTTGCTTAATTCTCTTTGCGCCGTTTGCGATTCTTTTATTTTAAACATGTTTTTCACCCTTTAATTTTAAAATAAAGGTTACTTTCCTGAAAGAATCCTATGTAATAAAGCGCAAAGAGTATGAGAAAATTGTATTTAAATTGCATCTTTGAAAATTGTATCTTTTTGTAAAGTAATATTTTCTAAAACTCTTCAAAAACTCTTCCTTAGTCTATAGTCACATAGATAAGAATTGAAAGCAAGAAAATGCGTTATGTTTCAAACAATAAAATAGTCGTTAAACTTTAATTAATCTATTTTGAGGGCCTCCGTGGCTGAGTGGTTAAGACACAACGCCGCTAATCGTGAGGTTGTGGGTTCGAATCCCACTGGCTCCATTGCACACACTCTTTATGTGGAGCTCCTGGTTGTACTTCTCTTGTATTGTAATATTTCCTAGTGTGCTATCTTGTCCCTGTATATTGACGATGGCTTATAAGCAGGCTTCATGTCGAGCACACAAGTCAGATGTATGTTATTCAATAAATAAATAAATAAAATAATCTATTTGGAAAGCTGGTATTAATGTTATTGACGTAAAAGTATTTTTTTCCAAAAAAAAAAAAAAAAAAAAAAAAAAAAAAAAAAAAACCCAAAAGGGTTAATATAACAATAGGTTATTGAAGAATTAGTTAACCCTTTCGAGGCCGAATTTTTTTTTTTTCAATTTTTAGAAAAAATTACTTTTACGTTAATAATATTAACACTTACTTATCCAAATAAATTAATTAGCGTTTAACGAATATTTCATAGCCTGAAAGATAACGAATGCTGTTATTTTGCGTACTATTCAACTAATATTCATGTCAAAATAGGCTGAGGAAGAATTTTTGGAGTTGTTTAGAAAGCATTGTATTACAACAAGATTTAATTTATCTTACAATTTTATAATACTTTTTACGCTTTGTTACACATAATTCTTTCAGGAAAGTAACTTCAATTTTAAATTTAATATTTCAAATGTATGTTTAAAATAAAAGAATCGCAAACGGCGCAAAGAGAATTAAGCAAATAATAATAATAATTATTATTACTAAATGCCTAAATATAAAAATCATATAGTAAATGCACAGACATATACTAATATTACTACATATAAATGAAAAAAAAAATACTTCTTAATACAAAATAATACTCTATTAGAAGACATGTGCTATTAATAGTACACCAGACCCGAAAGGGTTAAACTAATTTTCTTCGCCTTATCTAATAGCTGAATAATCTGTGATAAAAGATGGTGAAATACTTTGTAAGATATTAGTGGTGTCCCGATTTACGAGGGACACCTGATATCACTATTGGTGAGTGAGAGTCACCTTTGAGTGCAAAGGGTTAAAAAATAAGAACTTTTTAGAATTTAATTTTTTTTTAAATCGTAAATTAAATTTGGAAAAATAGCGCCTATTTTAAATTTAACGAGTGCTTTTAATGTATTTTACATATATATGAAGTAACACTGTTGAAGTGAATCACTAACCGTGCAAAGAAATTTAAGAGGTCTTCCAATTTTTTGTTCTTAAACTTATATTTGTATTAAATATTTTAATTAATTTAACCCTTTCCGGCGCGGGCTAATTTTGTTAGTAAAATGAGTAATTATAGACTGCTACCAGAATTTTCAAACAGCTTTCTTAGATTTCAAGAGCTCCTTAATTTTAGCTTTCATTCTAAAAGCAAAATTTTATTAAAATAGTGTTGGTGCCGTTTGCAAGTTTGGAATTAAAGTTATGTGCGCCCGGAAAGGGTTAATTACAGATCTCATATTAACCCTTTGAGCTCTGGTGGGCAAATTTCTTCCAAATTCCAAATGTCACTTTGGCACCAGTATTTAAAAAAAAAAAAAAAGGTTAGCGATATACGCGAAAAAATGCATTTGACCTTTTTCAAATAAATTTGGTTGGATTTTCTGGTGTCGTTGTGACTTTTCGGTATTAAAATTATGTGGTATAAAATTCTACCATCAGAGCTCAAGGGTTAATAAACAGCTCTGTTTCCTTTCTTTTCTTGTATAATTATATTTTCTATATTTCACCACACGAAATTTTGTTCAAATGAAATTCTAGCATTGTGAAGAAAAAGACAATGAGTTTTTTACATTGCGTACAGACAGATGCAAATATGATTAAAAAGACACTTTATTTAATTCATCTTCTAGAGGACAGCAGTATTGCTATTACATATTTTAAAATTCATGGTTCGCTAAATTTAGAGGAAGCTTAAGAATGGAAAACAAGGAAAAAGGTCATGATTCTTAACATTGTATTTCGGTAAGGTAGAACTATTAAGGAAAAATCTAATGTGGGTCAATTTTGGACCATCAGCTGCTGTTCGGGGGGAAATAGATTCTGAAATAAATAAAGAAAAATTTGGGATGACCCAGCCTTCCTTCAATGTCGAAATCTAGAAACATCTTTGACAGGAAAAATGATCTTATTTAAGCAAAAGATTTCGAAACTCTTTTGATAATATTTATAAAAATACTGGTTTTTATTGTTCTTCTCTTATTCTCTTATTGGGAATAAAACGAATTCAAATTAGGAAGATTTCCTTTTATATTTTCAAATTTTAGGACATATTCTAGAATATAAAATTAGCATTTTTATATAAAGAATGCGATTTCTAACGTATAAGCTTTTTTTCAAATAAATCTGTTAACCCTTTGAGTTCTGGTGGGTAAATTTCTTTAAAATTCCAAATGTCAAATTTGCACCAGTAATTGTCAAAGAAAGAATTCGGTTTGCGATATACCCGAAAAAATACATTAAACGTTTTTCAAACAAATTTGGTCGTATATTCCGGTGTCATTGTGACATTTCGGAATTAAAATTAAGTGGTAGAAAATTTAACCGTCAGAGCTCAAAGGGTTAACGACAAGAAATTTTATCTAATTAAAAGTTACTAATTTTTACTGAATACTATTTTGACATAATTTATTATAAATTTCTGGTATGAGATATACTTATTTTAACCGCTAATGCGCCGAAAATATTTCAATAAATAGAATTAGTCAAAGAATTCTCAACTAAACTAAAATTATGTTTGAAATTTGCTTTGTTTTAATTTATGGACTAAATATAAACAAGTTGGAAATTACACATCAAGCGTAGCAAATGAGGTGCGTTCGTACTAGAAGGAAGTTTAAAAAATATTTTAGAAATATTCAGATCTTGGCGTAATAGTATATTGTAAAGTATCCGAAATCTTATGTGTATTTTATCAAAAATCGACAAAAAAAGGAAAGAACAAATTCGAACTTTTGCTTTCGAGGTTATTTGTTTGTTAAGATTAGAAAATTAAACCTATACCAACATATGCGTAGCAGGAGGCACGATTTCATACTTTAAAGGTTAGTAATAAAAAATAACATAGCATAATGTATTTCAAGTGCATTTTTTTAAACCAAATTTTTCGTTATCGATACACATTTGAAATAGGTTCCATGCGTTTTAAGTTTTGGACAAAATTCTCAAAATATATATTACAGAATTTTTATATATAATACAAGAAGTTGGTGCATCCGTTTCAGAGTTGTGATTTAATAAGTTGTTTTATAAAGTCCTGAAAAATAATAAAATGAAACAAAGAATAGAAAAAACTTGAAAATTGAAATAGTTGAAGCAATTAAAAGCGAAAAATAAAATAAAATAAAATGAAAGCATTACAAATTTAAATTGTCTGTAATTTTGTTTTCAAACATTAAAGTATTACCGAACATTTTTTTTTTTTTTTTTGAAATTTTTTTTGCTGGAATAATATATATATATATGTATATATATATATATAAAAATGTAATTTAACAAAGTACAACGACTATTTGGAAAATGATATTTTCAAAGACTAAAATTTTAAAGACTTATAAATAAATTGATATGATTGAATTTAAATAAATCTATTTAAATTAATAATAATAAAAAACATCATTTTTATGACGATCATATAACGAGTCATATATTAAGTACGCCATGCATTAAACATTAATATTCCTAGACCAATCATAAAAAAACAGTAGTTTATGGATATACAACTTAACTGTTTAAAATGTGCATTTTCATTTGATGGAGTTAGACTGACTTTTGAACGCCTCACATTACGTACGACATGAATTAAACATTAATATTCCAGGACCCATCATAAACAAATTTTAAATGAAATTTCAGTTTTGCAATTTTCGAAAAAGCAAATTTTTAAACTTCTAAACATCGCACACTTAAAATTTTTACTCCGTTGAGTAGAGCAAAAAATGCACTTTTAAATTAAATTTGTTTGAAATCTTTATCACAATTTGTTTTCAAATTATTATTATTTTTTTAAAGTTTTTATGACTTTTTTTGTCATTGTAGCAACAGAAGTATACAATTTTTGGACATTAAACACGGACCAATCAGAAAAGGAATAAAATAAAAAAGTTGCGGAATTTAACCAATTAAAAGATTTAGATATACTTCAGATTTACCAGTTCCCTACCGAGGACAACGACTATTTTCCAAATAATTAATAAAATAAAATGAAAACATTACGAATTTACATTGTCTGTAATTTTGTTTTCAAATAGATTACCGAACATTTGTTTGAAGAATTTTTTGCTGGAATGATATAAATAATGAAAAATAATTTTTCAAGTTCACAAGCTCCTTAACCCCTTAGCCTTTTACAAAACTTTTTAATATTTTATAAACGGTTTTTAAAAATTGTAATTTTTGCCTAATTGAAATGCAGATTTGCTTTCAAGGGGTTAAATATATGAACGGAATATATAATGTGAAATTTTATGATTCCCGTCACGCCATTTTTGAATTGCATTTAAGACCCCACACTAGGCACAGAAAAAGACCTGGATGATAATGTAAAGTCTACGGGAGCGTTCTTTTCAAATAACTCGCTCAAATTTGAATATTTTTACATGATTTTTTTGCACAAGATAGCTGAGGACGATCCAAAAACGGCCTAGTGTTTACTTTTTCGATTTTGCTTGTAATTTTTTTATATTTTACGATAGTTTCAATTTCAGAACCGGTTTAAACTGGTTTCGAAAGTTAAAATAATTAAAAAAAATCGGAAACTAAAACTGAAAAAGTAAAAACTAGGCCGGTTGTGGATCGTCCTCAACTATCTTGTGCAAAAAAATCATGAAAAATTATTAAAATTTGGGCGAAATATTTGAAAAGAACGCCCCCATAGACTTTACATTACCATCCGGGTCTTTTTCTTTGCCTAGCGTTGCGCCTTAATTTTACAATATATATTATCTGCACCTCAGGATTACTGAAGACTCTATATTTGTACTTATTCCTGAGAGCATTATGTTGCAGCAAAAACTGAGAACTGCAAGGTTTTTTTTCTCTTTTACTAATGAGCTATTCGATCTCAAATCCTGAACGTTCACCCAAAACGTGAACGGTGTATCACGTGAGTTCTTTACACGTGAGCACACATACATTAGTCTATTGTGTAGTGTAAATGGTATTATATATCTCATTAAAGCGACATTCAAATTTCAGCGTTATTAAACAATATCTAGGTTAACAAATGAAAAGAGGTTTCTATAGTTTTCTTTTGTGCTGCATGTCAAAAGTTAGTTGGAGTGAAATGCAACCTAATTGTTTATACATGTACAATTCGGAAGAAAACTGTTAACTATTTACGCTTCCAGGCTATAGAAAATAAGAAATTGAAATTCGCGTAAAGCTAATTCACTGTAATTACATTTGACAATAATAATTATTAGTTGTAAAACTCATTCGAGAGGTAACAATATAATTACAAAGGTAAAGTTATACAGTGTTGCCAGTGGGTCACTTTTTTAAAATTCTGATTTCTTGATTGGCACCACTTTTTTAAAACGCCAAAATTCCGTTTGTTTTCGCCTTTATTAATATGTCATTAAATAAGTCGCATTTTCTATTTCAAAAAAGTGGTGCCAATGAAGAATCTGAATTTCAAATAAGTATCCCATCTGGCAACACTTAGCTTGTATTACATTTTCAGCGAATCAGAGGAGATTGGTAAAATTCCACTCTCTTTTTACTTTCTTCTATCTTTACAAGAAAAAATGTATTAGATACGTGAACATTTTCGGTTTACAGTTTTTGACGGATTTATACGTTTCAATGGTTAGAGATCACTAAAACCATGATTTTACAAAATATCTGTCTGTGAGTCTGTTTGTCTGTATGTGACATGAATTTTGTGGGCGCTTCATCTCAAAAACTAATGCACGGAATTTAATAAAAAATTATATTCTGTTAGTACTTGATATAAATTGGTGCGTATTAGTTTTTGGTGTAAATCGCTGAAAAGGTGGCGCTGCTATTCAGCCGTTTTCTTGATTTCTACAATAGCTCAATCGCCTGAAGTAATGCACGGATTTTCATCAAACTTCAGATTCAGTAGTCCTTGACATGGATTGAGGATTTTAACGTTTTGGTATAAATCACTCAACAGGTGGCGCTAATATGCTGCATTTTGTGCAATTTCCGCAAAAGTCCTACCTCCAGAATAAATGCACGGAATTTCAACAAACGTCAGAGTCACTGAGTAGTCAGTGAGTTGACATGAGTTGACGTTTTTTGAAGTTTTGGTGTAAATCGCTCAATAGGTTGCACTGCTATGATGCACTTTTATTTATTTACTTATTTATTTATTTTATTTTTATTTTTTTTGCTACAGCTCTATCTTAAGAACTAATATACAGATTTTCATCAAACTTCAGATTCGATTACTCCTTGACATGAATTGATGCTGTTTAAATTTTGATGTAAATATCTTCAGAGGTGGTGCTGCTATACTGCATTTGTTACGATTTTTTGCAAGAGGTCTAAATCAAGAACTAGTGCATGGATTTCCGTCAAACTTCAGATTCAGTTAATCCTTGACATGAATTGGTTTCGTTTACTTTTTGGTGCTAATCGCCCTACAGGTGACGCTGCTATGTTGAATTTTGTAGGATTTACACGATTTTAGCAATAATCATATCTGAACCAATGCCAGTAATTTCCTTCTTTTACAATCCTCATGATGGGCATAGATTGATGTTTAATTTTGGCACTGTGATAGCAAATTTCATAATTTTAATATGTATGAGAAGAAAGTTTTGGGATTGCTACATCCGACTAGTTTTGGCCTATCTTCGTAACTAAAGTTATAGGGGTTAAGAAAAAAATAATGTTTAATTCGTTTACAGTTGAATGCGCAATCTTTTTATTTACACTGTTAAAAATTTGAAATTTTTGCTGCATCGTCACTCCAGTGCTTTTATAGAAAACGATTACTTCACTGTATTATTGAACATTCTTATTGGTCAAAATAGAAATAGTATTCTATAAAAGCAGTGGAGTGACGATGTTGAAAAAGTTTCAAATTTTTAACAGTGTACATAGGATTTCGATAAAAACAGAAACATTGAATTTATACGTTTCGAAATAGAATGTGTTTTTTTTAACTTTTCGAGATTTTGTATAAGACCTTCCTACCATTATTTCAATTAAAAGCATGCCGCGATATATATGTATAAATATGATGCAACACACAGGGATCAACTTTAAGGCTCCACCAGTGACCGCGAGGTTCTGACCTCCAAACTGGTAGACGGTAGGTGCTGGGTTCAACCTCAATCGCGACCGGCAGCCTAATCGTTCGGAGTTTTCCGTGGTTTTCTTCGAACCTTGCGTAAATACGGGTTAGGTTCCCTTAGACAGACCCCCACGGAGGGCATCCCACCCCATAGGGCCTATATTTCATAGTGTAGATAATTGGCCGACATAAATACAAACAAACAAAATACATAATCAACTTTAAGGAGAGAAAATGGGCGATCAGGCATACTTAGTTTGATTAATTAAGACAAAAATGTTACTTTAAAATTGGTGGTTGAAGTTTGTTGAACAGTAAGTTTATTGGAACTGTATTATAATTTGAAGCAGTGCAGCGTCACCTATCAGGGATATTTCGAACTAAATCGAGGAATCACAAAAATATCAATCGCTGTCACCGTTGCTTGGAATTTAATTTTTGAAATGTCAAATGAATTTTTAGGCACCCTTTATAATCTTTGTTATGGAAAAGATAAGATGCCTTTATTTTAATTTTCTTAAGGCGCCACGCTAGTCACTGAAAAGGACCCGGATGATAATGTAAAGTCAATAAGGACGTTATTTTCAAATATATCGCTCAAATTTTAATACTTTTTCATGATTTTTTTTCCATAGGATAGCCGAGGACGATCTACAAGTTTTTAGCTTTTAGTTTTTCGATTTTGATTTCATATTTTTAAAAAAAAACTTTAACTTTTAGAACCGGTTTGAACCTGAAACTATCCTAATATAAAAAAGAATGTAACAAAATTGAAAAGTAAAAACTAGCCCGGTTGTGGATCGTTTTCAGCTGTTTTATGCAAAAGAAAAAAAAAATGTAAAATTATAAGTACCGAGATATTTGAAAATAACACCCCCATAGACTTAACATTATCATCCGGGTCTTTTTCAGTGATAGGTGTGGTGTCTTAAGAAATACTTATTTTCAAAATTTTTCCCCGTTAATTGGAGCACTCAAGCGAGAGTTGTTTTAATAGCTTTTCCACTGTAATGGAAGAGTGCAAACAAGCAGTTACAGTTAATCTGGGATAAAATTGGTCTGTACTTTACAAAATAGCAGCATTTAGTATGATTCTCACTGAAATTAAGCCTTTGGATTGAAACGGCATCAGCTTATGTTATTATAGTAATTTGAAACTATACCATATATTTTGGAGGATTATTTCTCTAAGTATTTGTGCTTAGAGTGTCACAATTTTTAATCTCAATTTAGAAACTTTAATGCATTTTCAAGGTTAAGGTTTCATTGACCTTGACATTAATTAATAGGGTTTGGATTTGCATCAGAGATAAATATTTTGACAACATTTTTCTTTCGAAATTTATTTTGACGCCATCTGTTAAACACAGTATGAATTTTCAGATTTGTGTGTATTTTCCTTTCATCTAATTATTTCAATGTTATATTAATATTTCAACTGCGAATTTGGAGTAAAAACTGAGATTTATTAACCTATATAGAATTTGTATTTAATGCTAGCATTTTGCAAATGGGAAAGTGTATATTATAAGTTTTACAATTAGCAAAGGGAGAGAAAAAGAATGGGTGATCTACCTTTACGTTAACCTTTTGATTACGGGCTAGAACGATGGCTATTTTTAAATTTATTCAAACCAAAATTTTTAGAAAAAATTCTTTGTCATAGATTTCTCTTAAAATTATTCTGGTATATGTCTATGAAATAGAATAGTTTTCAAAAAGTGGTGCTAATAGATTAAAGTAATATTATCTGGGACGACATATGTCCCAAGCCCGTAATCAAAGGGTTAAAAGTTACAGGAGAAAACTGTTTTATTAGTTCTTTTATAATTCTTTTACATGTACAGTAGAATTTTGTTGGCTTACCAGACAGTCTGCAAATTTATTTTTGTTTGAACTTTGAACAATACAAATGCCGTATTTTATAATCCTTTTATTGAATTTTTCATGCATTATTTATCTGAAATTCAAATTCTCATTACTTTGTCTTCAAACACAATATAAATTCCAAGGCCACACACACACGCTCATATATATATATATATATATATATATATATATATATATATATATAATTTATTTTTTCCATCCCTGTTTAATGTGGTATAAGTTATTAAATTCAATGGTTCATATATTGTAATACAATTAATGATTATATATATATACATTAAATGGTTAATAAAAACAAGATATAAGCTAAATTGTCCATTTTTTGGCAGATTCAAGGCAATTTTTAAACGTATCAAGCCCTTACGGCAGATAATATGATAACTAATAAAGTAATATGGTAAATTTAAATAAAATTGATTTATTATGCTTTTATTAGGGCAGCCATAAATAACTTAACAGTAGCTTGAATAGATTCTATAGATTTTTATTTATGTTTATAGCACCCCTTGTGGAGAATAACGCCAACTAAATTTCAATGAAATTGATTATATGCATATTTAATCTTCAAAATACGCTCCTGGCAAAGTCAAGTGGTGTTACCACAAATTTTTTCACATGCATTTCCTTACGCTGGTTACGCACCTAGTGTGAAATTGCATAAATAAAAGTTTAAAATTGATATTTCTTTATTTTTCTCATATGGCAGCTACATTTGAAATTTAACTCATTAACGGTCAGTGGCATATTTTTAGATAGCTAGATTTTGTGGCAAGATAGTGCTTTTCACACCAACAAATATGAAGATAAATATATACTTTCTGTCACGAGAGAATTTCCTTGATAAAATAAGGTTAAAAATTACTCTTCTTTTAAAAGCGGTGAAAATCCAAAATTTTAATTTTAATGAAGACAATAATTCCGGTGTGAATGGGATAATGATGAGATTAAGCCTAATTTTCTTTTGCGTTAAAAATTCATTGAGCAAGAAAGAGGACATCCAAACTTTAAAAATTATTTATTATTATTTTTCACATTTTTTCATATTTTTCATATCATTTTTTTAAATTTTATTTTATTTATATTATGATTATGGAGCTTATTTGACGGTTCCGAAACATGTCAATGTCTTTTATTTTTATTATAACACCTTTCTTAAGTAAAATTAAAATTTTATTAAAATGTTTATATAAAAGATGAATGTTTTAAAATCTGATGATTTAAAAAATCAGTTGGATTTAATTAACTTTTTATCATATTCTTTATGATGTCATATGCATCTTAGAAATAAATAGGACACATTAAGCACAATTTTATTTTTTAGCTCATTCTAGCGAAAGAAAGGGTAACTACAATAAAATAAAATAGATTTTTTTTTAAAACTAAATCCTCAAAATAAGCTTCAGCCGGGTATCAAATTTATTTTTCAAAAAAAAAAAAAAAAAAAAAAAAAAAAAAAAAAAGAAAAAAAGAAAATCACAAAATAGTTTTCTTTAATAATGTCAGCGCTTGAATTTAATTTGAACTTGCATATCGGCACATTTAAAAATGGCAAATTAAATCCCAGATGAGTCCAACATGCTTTAGACATGAACCCCATTTTTCGAAATTCCACAGATTCGTTAATTTTCAAAAATAACTGCAAATATTACCAATACAGACTTTTCATAGAAAGAAGGTGCACTGAGCTATAACTTAACCCTTTATCTACCGCATTATGAATTGATGAAAATTCTACATTCTAAAGCATTTTACGTAAATTGTTTAAACTAAATTAAAAGATTTACATAATCATTTAACAAATTTTTGAAGAATTTTAGAAGGATTGAAGGAATTAACTCATTAGTGCCTAGCGTCCCATTTTTGGGACAGTTTTAAAAAATTCAAGTAAGTGCATTTCACACCAGTAAAAAGGAGTATAAATAAACACTTTCTTTCTCGAGACAAAGTCCTCGATAAATTAAGATAAAAGTTATTCTTGCTTTGAAAGTGGTGGGAAAATGCAAAATTTGAATTTTAACGAAGAAAATAATTCAGGCACTAATGGGTTAAATTCCAATTTACAGGGATTTTGCCCAATATTCATTACCCCACTAAAATCTTTTATTTAAAATTGTTTTCTTAGTATTTTGTAAAATTATAAAATGTACAAATATGATGTTCTTACTATATAAATATGGAAATTGATTCCGATTTGAAAAATCCCTATCCGCCTTCCTCAGTGCCAAGAAAGCTGAAAAGATACAAAGGCAAAAGAAATCATCGTTTTAAAAATATTTTTGTTTTGTGTAACCAATAATACTTTTGGAGCAAAATAAAGACATGTATCTGTAACACATTCTAAACTATTCTGTAACACATTCACTATTACAAATAATTGACGCATTAAAAGAATTTTATAATAAGTAATATTTATGGTACTTATAAGTACCGTCGGTAGATAAAGGGTTAAAAGAATCAGATTCAATTTACTAATGAATAATTTTTGTTTCTTAAATTAAATAAAGACCTTTACTGAGTCCAGTGCGTGTTTGCTGTTTTGTTGTTGTGGTTGATGTTAATACTGATGAGTCTATGCGATGCTATAATGAAACATATATGTTGTAAGATTTTGATTTTAATCATTTTTTATGTATATATTTTAAATTTAATTGATTTTTAAGTTTTAAGTTTTATCTCTTCACACAATCTCTCCGCTTCTGTGGTCACGAATGGACATATAGCGTAATAAAGAGATTTTCCATATAACTACCATTATGAAACTTTTCCTGTAGCAAGACAAATTCATTAGTGGAATAAAATGCAAAATAAATTTTTGAACGTTGTGTTAATTTTCATGCGGCTGAGCGATATGTATTATTTTTATGCAGGTGAGCATGAAATCTGCACAAAATTCATATAGTTATGTTCTACATGTACAGATAATTTCGAGCATTTTAATTTACACAATTATCAAGAATATTATTCTGATTATTTTGATTGTTAATTGATCAGACTTCACAGAAAAAATAAAATAAAATAAAATAAAATAAAAACAGATTAACACGTTCTTTATATCCCCGAAGTTCCAGAAATATTCGCCGAGTATTTCTCTAGATATTCGCAAAACCTCTAAAATCGAAAATATCCTGTGAATCTGATCATATAACATCACATTTCACCATCACATCAGACAAATAGGTTAATGAGCTAAAGTATAATATCAAACACGTTTCCGTCGGTCACGTGCAAACCATCGGATCATTTAAATCATAAGTGTTTCTGAAGTCTATAATTTATTTGCTTCGAAATCTGCAAGTGTTATTAATTAAATACTACAAATTCCTAGTAATTTTCAAATAGATTTTTCTTTCTCTCTTTGACTCTCGCTATTTTAAAAGCAAGATTTACATTCAAAAAAATAATAGCAGTGATTTACTTTCGTTCATAAGAAAACAATCGTATTATGGTTGTTAATATATGAACTGTTAAAAATTTTCATCATTCTGTCCAGACATTTGACCGTTTTTTTCGGAAAACTATTACATGACCGTAATTTAATTATATTATGACCATTATATAGCCAATAATACGGTCAAAATAGCTTTAAATTATGATTATGTAACCGTTTTTTCAAAAAATGGTCAAATGACGGGACAGAATGCTGCAAATTTTTAACACTGTGGTTAAATATTTTCCGCTCAGTAACCAAAATAGTTTTAGCATTTTTTTTTCTTTGACCCTTTTAGTGCCAAGGAGCGCCGTCGCGCTGCTCTCGCTAGTTGTGAAAAATGCCAGCGTCGAGATAGCGCTCCTTTTGACAGTTTACTTTTGGCGCGCGCAGTGTTTGATAAAGTGCTATTTAAATTTATTTAATTTATTGTCGCCTAGCAACAGAAATACCAAAATGTAAGAAGTTTTCTAATCGCAAACGATAAACTGTGAATGAAAGTCTTTATCATTTTATTTCTGGATTTTTCTATGCTGTGAAAAATATCTTTGCTTTTATTGTTGTGATATAATTTCGAACATTGGATAAACATAGCGACGGCCGTGTTACAATGTTCCTATTTTTATTCATTATATTGCATTCTAACTATCTTCGATCGCATATTTTTTAAACATCGTGATTATTATTCTTTTAATATTTCTAATTTTTATTTCAAAATGTCGGGCACAAGTGAATTTTCAGATACAGCACGACGACAGAGCAGAGCGACGGCGCTCCTTGGCACTTTTCAGAGCAGCCCGACAGCACTCCTTGGCACTAAAAGGGTTAACCCTTTCGGAAACGATTTTTTTTAAAAATTACTTTTACGTTAATAACATTAACACTAGCTATCCAAAGAGATTAATTAGCGTTTCATGAATATATCATAGTCTGAGAGATAATAAATGATGTTGTTTTGCATACTGTTCAATTCATATTCATATATGACGATACTCTAAGGAAGAATTTTTGAAGACGCTTAGAAAAATATTGTATTACAATAAGATTTAACTGATAGTACAACTTTCAAATACTTTTCGCGCTTTATTACACATGATTCTTTCAAGAAAGTAACTTTTATTTTAAATTTAAACAGTGAAATATATGTCTAAAATAAAGGAATCACAAACGGCGCAAAGAGAATGACTCAAATGATAATAAGTATTATTATTTCGAATTGGCTAAACGTTGATGAAGTCATACAGTAAATGCATAGGCATATACTAACATTACTACTCGTAAATAGTAGCAAAAATATTTCTTAAAACAAAACAAAGCTTTGTTAAAAGACATATACTATTAATAATACACCAGACCCGAAAGGGTTAAATTTATGCATCATGAAAAAAGCACTTTGGAAGAATGATTGCACGTCAAGAAAAATGCTAATTTAACTCCCAGTAAAACATTATTGAATATAATGCTTGTAAATTTCCGAGTGGGTGGAAAAAGTCCATTCCAGGAGTCGAACCAGGGAAGTAAAGCCTGAAGCCACCAATGCTCTTCCAACTGTGAAATACTGGAGGACTAATTTACCCAATTAACTTTTAACGATCACATAATCTGGTCTGATCTCCAAATCAGTCCAACTGAATAAATCTAAGGTTATTATTATTTCTTTTATTTAGAGAACATATCTATAGTTTTGGAAGCAATTAACACTTGAGAGGAAGAATGAATCATTCTGAATCACTCCTAGCGCACACATACACTAGAAAGATTTAAGCTGATCTCTCAGTTAAGGACTGATTAATTGCTCCCGATACTGCAGTCGTGATTTGGAATATATTACAGTAGTTTAAAGAAGGATTTTAATGACTAGCGTTTCCGCATCGGACGACTGAAGCGGTTTTAAGTTTGTTCATATTAATTGAGCCGTTAACCCCTTGAGTACCAGCGACCCGTATACATGCCACATAAGGTGCTTAGAATCTTTGATTATTCTCACCAGTGAATTTGTATTGTAAATTTTGTCTTATTTAATTCGAGGATTTTTCCGTTTCAATTATTCAAAATTTCTCTTTTGAAAAACCGGTAAAAAAAAGATTTAAATTTCTGTAAAAGACTCTCATCCTAGAAAATGTTAAAAGAAATGTTCCCTTTCTCATTTTTGTAAATCTTTTTATAACAATTGTAAAATGCTAACACGTGACTGTAAATCTATGAACATGACCTGACTTTCACCTAGACAGAAGGACTTGGCTTTTCGGCCCCAGAATTTCAGATGTCCATGAATAATTCAGATCATTGAAAAAGAATCATAATAAAGTTATAATGTTTATTTGCAAACTATATGGCTTAATATACATTAAAATCATTTATAATGCAGGGTGTCCAGAACAGAAAGCCTGAGGTACAAACATGGAGCTATTAATAAAGAGGACTGACATAGCCTTAAAATAGAGCAGCATCAACTGTATCCGCATTCGCATGAGTTGATTACTGCTGAATCAAATTGCCACCAATAATTTTAAACAGAAAACTTTTTCTTGTTTAACCTTTTCTGGCGCACTCTGCCCGGTCTGGGATATCTAATTTTAATTCCAAACTTGGAAATGGCATTAATAACATTTTACTAGAATTTTGCTTTTACAATAAAAGCTTAAATTAAGGATTTCAAAATACCTAAATATTTCGCTTGTGAATCCCGGTGTCAGTCAATTATTTCTCATTTTATTAGTAGCAAATTTTGCCTGTGCCGGAAAGGGTTAAGCGTCTTTTTGATGCAAAATTTCAGTCTTAAATAATGGCTGAACCAGACATTAATTTTTACTGGTAAGAGTTTAATTGGGTAGTAGTCAAACCCCGCGTTTGCGCCATGTTGTGACAATCCAGACAACCTCGTGTCATTTTCAAAGAAAATGATTAAAATACCCGATTGAACCAATAAAAATAATAGAAATTTCAATAATATTTGTGAGTGAAATTTTTCATAAGAAAGGCTGTAAAAATGAGGTAACATATTCCATTCAAAATTTATTGTTGGAAGCTTGCTTCGGCAGTTTCAGAAACTGATATTTCGATGTAAAAAGATCAGCCGTCGCATTATATGACAACCTCCTCAGTTGCTGCACTCACAACTGGTAGACAATGAACTGCATGTCCCCTCCTATTTATTCATAAGTCCATTGGTATAAATTGGTTTAATAGACATTTTAATAAAATTTTTATTTTACTTAAGAAAGGTGATATTATAATTAAAAATAAATGACAATGACGTGTTTCGGATCCGTCTAATAAAAGGCGAATCTTGTAAAATCTGGTGATTTAAAAAATCTATTGGATTTAATAAACTTTTTATCATGGTTTAATAGACATTAAAATGATTTGTAATGCAGGGTGTTCATAACAGAAAGTCCAAGGTATAAATGGGTTTAATAGACATTAAAATCTTTTACATTGCAGGATGTCCATAACAGAAAATCCCAGGTATTAATTTTAATAGCGCCAACTGTAAACATTGTAGAATGTTAATTCAAGGACACAAATAAAGAGTAACTTAACACGTTTGCAGCCGCCTACGTGAAGATGTGATGATAGTTAATGCCGCACTGTAGAAGTGGGTTTTTCCCAGAAGCCCATTTACCTTTTATAACAAAAAATCAGTGAAAGATTTTCCCGCGCCAGCGCGTGACTGGCTATTGGACATCACCCCACATCACGTGCTGGCGCATGGGTGGCCCCTTAACGTTGGCGCGAATGTGCTAAACAGTTTGGGATAAGAGCAAGCGCGAGTACTGTTTTGTAATTCGCTCGCTTACAGTGCTATATACGCAAAATGGCAATTCCTGAGTTTGAAGCGTTTTGTATGTTTACAATTTGCTAAGAATGAATCTGTAATTGCAGTTCAAAGAGCGTTTTTTTTTTCTTTTTTTAAAGCTTAATTGTAATCACCCATGGGGCAAAAAAACCCCACAGAATGGAAGAGGCTGTTGCTTCCATTACTCCGGACTCTTTAACTTTTTGGAGGGCAAAGTACTTCTGTTACTAAAATGTTAAAATGATTGAATGGCACCAGCATTTATGAGAAAATTTTTATGAAAGTAAGTACAAGCTTTTCTTCGCGTACATTGTAAAAATCAAAATTTAATTGCAAAATTTTGGTGCAAATGTGACTGATGGAGAGATTTTTACATACCTAAAAATAATTTGTAATAATTATATTAATTCCTTATTACCTTTGATTTTTCTCCGAGATTTCTCTCCCCCAAAATTGTGTGCATCAATTTGATCAACCAATTTTTTTTATTTTATACTAATTATAATTAAATCCGTTAATGATCGTATTATGTTTCTAGGATCTGATCAGGGAAAAGAATATTTTCTGCGGCATAAGGAATAATAACAATAATACTAATAAAGATGATAACATTCCTCACAAAATACTCCCAATTAAAATTTCACACCAAAAAAAAAAAAATATTCTCATCCAAAAAATTTAGATTAATTTATGCGTTGTGTTATTTCGATGCTATCAGATCCTTATGAAACGTTGATCAGCATGCACCTATAGTAATTTCGACACATACTCCATAAATCATTACCATGCTTTGTCATTTATAAAACAAAAACATTTTATTGTACAACACAGAACACACATAATACACTAAATATATACATGCACATAAATAAATTACAAAAATACAAAATAATCAAATCAAAATCTATTATTTTTTTTATAGCTGTTGGCATTGCTGCATAATTACATTTTATGCTTTGTAGCACGATATTTTCAACATTGAAATTGATTTCATAAATTCATGAGTAATCATCACCAAAATGAATTAACCTTCGGGATCATTGGCGTGCAAGTGTTTCCCTATTATTGGATTGTTCTATCATACTCTATGTTTGTGGGCAAATATAAGGGGAAATAAGTCGGTAAATTGCATACCTCTTTTAAAGTTGCTGACACCATAGGCAAATGTATATCCGGACAGATGAGGAGAAGTCTTGCACACTTTCGTTACACATATTGGCACACCTCACTCGAGCACACTTGGTAGACTGGCTGACTGACTGACTCTTATTATCTCAAAAACTCAAGAAGCAAAATGTATAATAATAATTCTGTAGTCGAATATCCTTCGACCATTCACAGTTTTCTTTTTAACATATTTTTTTCCCCTTCCAGTTTCGTGTTATTTCATTTGTGCTTCTTTTAAGGCAGTCCACTGTTATTGGCTGTCCTTAAATTGAATATTAAATTGAACACCCCCTAATTTTAATCTTCTAGGGGCTTGTAAAGTCTTAGTCGTCGGAGTGTCTGTATGGTGGATAATTATTACCCCACACAGAGATTTCCCCTTTGCCCTGTCGTAAATACACTCTTAGTGAAAGTGTCTCTGTTTTGTCGTCTTATTTATGGCCGTCCGTCACAGTCTTATTGCCGCTATAAATTTCTTGTCTGAGCTGTAAATCGACTGACCTCTGTTCCTTTTTTTTTCTATAATTTATTTCCAATAGTTAGTTTTCTTTACGGAATTGTCTGGTTTGAGTGATGTGGGGGTTTTACACCCATCAGTGACATTTGGAAATTAAAATTAAGTGGTATACGTAAACCGATGCGTTTCAAGTGGTTAACTGAAGTGTGCCAAGAATTAGGCCTTAGGTTGGAGATGTGCCGTATAACTAAAGGTGCATATATTGGACATTTGTAAGAAAAGGTAGTTTAGTTTACTTCCAATATGATGTATGATTTGCTGTAACTATAGGACCACTAATTTTTTTTGAACCCATTTACAGGGCCACTGAAAAATTCCTTTACATTACGGTCTATAGGAAAATAGTCTAAATTAAACGCATATATTATGCTATTAAAACATTCTTTTATGGACGCACTGTATTTTGTAATATTTTAAACTGCTTACAAATGCGACAAATTGTGAATACTCAACTTAACTCTCCGCCTACTTTGTGGGTTAAATTGTCCCGACAGGTACATTCAAAAGGCGTTTTCTCAAGAAAACAAAAATGCTTAAAATTTTGTAAACATGCTACTCTTTCAAATGTGCGCCTTTTGTAAACGTGTTTTTTATTCTGTAAATATGTGAAAATGTCACACATTTAGAATATTTTCAGTTTTCTTTTCCACAAGAAAAATAATATTGAATGTATCTGTCGTGTCCATTGAAGTCGTCCGATTGGCGGCGGAGAGAAAAAATGCATGCAACCAAATCTAAACGGGAAAAGTAACTGAATATAGAAATTGCCGAAATTCTATGTATATAAAATATATTTTGTGAAACAAATTTTGTAAAATTTATAGAAAAGGATCTATTTTTATTCAAAGTGCCTTCTTCCTATTTTTAAGAATTTTACTTGCTTAAAATGATATTTTTCATATGTAAGTAGATCATTTACAAGGTCGCACAAATGTTCTCAAAAACATCTATTCATGGGCGGAAATTGCTCAGTGGAAATTTTCAACTGTGCGTTTAATTCAACTAATTTTTAGCATACTATGTCGGGTTCATATATATCATATACAGAGCTGTGAAAAAATCGTATATTTTAACTACTATTCATGGTAATAGTAGAAACGAATTTTTAACTGCGTTGTTTTATACGTAATTTTTAAAAACTGTCAAGTTTCCTTTTAGAATTCTGAAGGGTTGGAGGTGTTTTATAATTTATGCTGCACTATGGTAACTATGTAACTATTATAACTATGTATGGTATTGTGTAATCTATAGTTTTTAGTTCTTGTTTTAAAAGTTAACTGTTTAACTGCCTTAAATTTGAAAATTTTACACGTCAGTTTTGGAGACTTGTATTTTCAAATGTAACGACATAAAGATTTATGTCCTTTTTAAAACAAGATGATAAAAAAAATTACAGGCAATGATTATGTCAATAAATGTAAAGAAATTGTGCTTAATTCATCTTATTTCAAAGTGCATGTAACTAACCAAACTAACAAAGATTATCTTACTTCGGTAAAAATTAAGTACATTAGTTTTAAAAGAATTAGTATAGAATTAGAGAATAGTAGTAATAGAATTAGGTAAATTAGCTTTAAAAAATGCAGGAAGTAAAGAAGTCAAAAGGTATTACAAATAATAATTTTTAAACCTTTCTGATAATCTAGGAGAATAATGATAAATATTAATTTTCTTGACATTTGTGACCTTATTCAATAAGCATGTAATCATGCTGACGCTCTCAGCGTTTTCAAACCACTATCTGCGATAAAAAAAAATGGAATGCTGATTTAACAGACCATTATAATCTTGTTAGAGATTGTGTAATGACTTTTGAATATTCTATGATAGTGAATAAATGTACTTATTCGTTATTGTGAGATATTATAAATTACATTTCTATAAATTTGAACGAAAGGCAAAATTGCAGATTCGATTTTTTCTTCGTATATAAGGCAATGGATGTAGTAGAAATAACAATTATGCTTTTATGTCCTGAATTTCAAATAAAAAAATTGCTTCGCCGGAATAATTATGTACGTTAATATCAAAGATGTCCAGAAAAAAAGGGAAAATATATCTAATAATTTAAAATTATATGATAATTTAGGAAAATAATGGGAAATATTAATTTTCTCGACATTAGTGACCTTATTCAATAGCATATAATCATTCTGACGCTCTCAGAGTTTTCTAATGACTATCTGTGATAAAAAAAAATGGACTGCTGATTTAACAGACCAATATAATTTTGTTGGAGATAAAGTAATGTCTTCTGAATATTCTATAATAGTGAATGAATGTACTTATTCGTTATTGTAAGATATTAAGAATTACATTTCTATGAATTTGAACGAAAGTCAAAATTGACGATTCGATTTTTTTCTTCGTATGTGGCAGTGGATATATTATAAATAACAATTAACTCTTTATATCTTACATTTTGAATAAAAAAATTGCCTCACTTCAATAATTATTTAAGTAAATGTCTAAGATGTTCAGAAAAAAAGCGAAAATTATGTAATAATTTTAAACTTTTGTGATAATTTAGGAGAATAATGGGAAAAATTATTTTTCTCGACATTAGTGATCTTATTCAATAGCATATAATCATGCTGCTCTCAGAGTTTTCTAACGACTATCTGTGATAAAAAAATGTACTGCTGATTTAACAGACCATTATAATTTTGTTGGAGATAAAGTAATGCCTTCTGAATATTCTTTAATAGTGAATGAATGTACTTATTCGTTATTGTAAGATGTTAGGAATTACATTTCTATAAATTTGAACGAAAGTCAAAATTGACGATTCGGTTTTTTTCTTCATATGTGGCAGTGGATATATTATAAATAACAATTAACTCTTTATATCTTGCATTTTGAATAAAAAAAATGCCTCACTCGAATAATTATTTACGTTAATGTCTAAGATGTTCAGAAAAAAAGCGAAAATCATGTAATAATTTTAAACTTTTGTGATCATTTAGGAGAATAATTGGAAAAATTATTTTTCTCGACATTAGTGATCTTATTCAATAGCATATAATCATGCTGCTCTCAGAGTTTTCTAACGACTATCTGTGATAAAAAAAAAATGAACTGCTGATTTAACAGACCAATATAATTTTGTTGGAGATAAAGTAATGTCTTCTGAATATTCTATAATAGTGAATGAATGTACTTATTCGTTATTGTAAGATATTAGGAATTACATTTCTATAAATTTGAACGAAAGTAAAAATTGACGATTCGGTTTTTTTCTTCATATGTGGCAGTGGATATATTATAAATAACAATTAACTCTTTATATCTTGCATTTTGAATAAAAAAATTGCCTCACTTCAATAATTATTTAAGTAAATGTCTAAGATGTTCAGAAAAAAAAGCGAAAATCATGTAATAATTTTAAACTTTTGTGATCATTTAGGAGAATAATGGGAAAAATTATTTTTCTCAACATTAGTAATCTTATTCAATAGCATATAATCATGCTGCTCTCAGAGTTTTTTAACGACTATCTGTGATAAAAAAAAATGTACTGCTGATTTAACAGACCATTATAATTTTGTTGGAGATAAAGTAATGCCTTCTGAATATTCTTTAATAGTGAATGAATGTACTTATTCGTTATTGTAAGATATTAGGAATTACATTTCTATAAATTTGAACGAAAGTAAAAATTGACGATTCGGTTTTTTTCTTCATATGTGGCAGTGGATATATTATAAATAACAATTAACTCTTTATATCTTGCATTTTGAATAAAAAAATTGCCTCACTTCAATAATTATTTAAGTAAATGTCTAAGATGTTCAGAAAAAAAGCGAAAATCATGTAATAATTTTAAACTTTTGTGATCATTTAGGAGAATAATGGGAAAAATTATTTTTCTCAACATTAGTAATCTTTTGAAATGAAAAAAACTTCTTTAAACACCATAAAATAAGTTAACTGCGCAAGGCCTGCCGCTACATTCATTGTGGACGCACGTCTTTTTTGCGCCTGACGAAGAAAGACTAAGTTCTTTCGAAAGGCCTTGCGCAGTTAACTTATTTTATGGTGTTTAAAGAAGTTTTTTTCATTTCAATTGTGTATAACACCAGTTTCAATTTTATACATTAGTAATCTTATTCAATAGCATATAATCATGCTGCTCTCAGAGTTTTTTAACGACTATCTGTGATAAAAAAAAATGTACTGCTGATTTAACAGACCATTATAATTTTGTTGGAGATAAAGTAATGCCTTCTGAATATTCTTTAATAATGAATGAATGTACTTATTCGTTATTGTAAGATATTAGGAATTACATTTCTATGAATTTGAACGAAAGTCAAAATTGACGATTCGATTTTTTTCTTCGTATGTGGCAGTGGATATATTTGAAATAACAATTAACTCTTTATATCCTGCATTTTGAATAAAAACTTTGCCTCAGTTTAATAATTATTTACGCTAATGTCTAAGATGTCCAGAAAAAAAAAGCGAAAATCATGTAATAATTTTAAACTTTTGTGATAATTTAGGAGAATAATGGGAAATATTAATTTTCGCGACATTAGTGACCTTATTCGATAGCATATAATCATGCTGATGTTCTCAGAGTTTTTTAACGTCTATCTGTGATAAAAAAAAAATGGTCTGCTGATTTAACAAACCATTATAATCTTATTAGAGATTATGTAATGACTTTTGAATATTCTATGATAGTGAATGAATGTACTTATTCGTTATTGTGAGATATTATAAATTTAATTTCTATAAATGTGAACTAAAAGCAAAATTGCAGATTCGATTTTTTTTCTTCGTATATAAGGTAGTGGAAGTATTAGAAATACCAGTTACCCTTTTTACCACGCTTTTATTTACTTCACCTCTATGTTTGTGAGTTTGTAACTCTCCTTATTTTATGCATGTTCACCGATTACTCCGAAACCATGCAACCGATTAACTTGGTTTTGGTGTTAAATGAAAGACGATGCTCTCGAATTGGTACCACTTCAGTTTCATCGAAATTGGTTCAGTACTTTTTTAGTAATTAGGCAAAAACTAATAAAATTAGTGATTTTTCGCTAATTAAAAGTATTGAATACGTTCACTGAATGGAGTGTAGACAGCATGGCCCAGCGGTCTAAGGCGCCGGATTGAAGCTCTGTTTTTCGAAAGGGATTGTGGGTTCGAGCCCCACTCTTGACATTATTTACATGTATGTAAAATTAAAAAAAAATTTCAGTATTACAATTTTTATTTTTAAACGGCTTCAGAAAAGGAAGAGGAAGTTATCAATTCGACGCGTATGTATTTTCTTTCTATGTATGTTCACCAATTACTCTGAAACTATCCAACCGATTAATTTGGTTTTTGTATTAAATATAAATATAGTTTAAAAAAACTAAAACCACGCTTTTAAAGTAATCAATCTAAAAAGTAAAAAATAAATATAGTTAAAAAAAAAAAAACTAAAAAAAACCACGCTTTTTAAGTATATCAAACTAAAAAGTGAAAAATAATTCGTACTATAAGCTGAAAACGAAAATAGATGAAAAATACTGCATTACTATAAAATCATTGTTATTATAGAAATCAATTAATAAGCAATAAATAAAATTATCGTGGAAAAAAAGCGTGGGGTGCTTCTTAAGAACTGATAGATGCAGCATGGTAGATGGAGCACCCCACGCTTTTTTTCCACGATAATTTTATTTATTGCTTATTAATTGATTTCTATAATAACAATGATTTTATAGTAATATAGTATTTTTCATCTATTTTCGTTTTCAGCTTATAGTACGAATTATTTTTCACTTTTTAGTTTGATATACTTAAAAAGCGTGGGTTTTTTTAGTTTTTTAAAACTATATTTATATATCCTGAATTTCAAGTAAAAAAAATTGCTTGACTGGAATAGTTATTCACTAGAGATGTGTCATTTGTTGAGGAACGATTCCAAAGGAACGGTTCCGGCGGTGGAACTGAACGAACGGTTCCTGTCTGTAAAAAGGATTCGTTCCTTTTCGGAACGATTCCTCTGACTCGTTCCGAAAAGGAACGGTTCCTCGGACTAGTTCCGAAAAGGAACGGTTCCTCGGACTAGTTCCGAAATGAAACCATTCCGAAAAGGAACGATTCCTCGCACTCGTTCCGAAAAGGAACGATTTTTCGGACTAGTTCCGAAATGAAACCATTCCTAAAAGGAACGATTGATCGGACTCGTTCCGAAAAGGAACGATTCCTCGGATTAGTTCCGAAATGAAACCATTCCGAAAAGGAATGATTCCTCGGACTAGTTCCGAAATGAAACCATTCCGAAAAGGAATGATTTCTCGCACTCGTTCCGAAAAGGAACGATTCCTCGGACTAGTTCCGAAATGAAACCATTCCGAAAAGGAACAATTTTATTTTAAAATAAGATATATTTTGATTCATTAAAGCAAAGTGTATTGCCCAAATACCCTTCAAATGTGTATGAAAAAAAAGCGGGGGGGGGGAGGGGAGACGAAGAAAAACGAAAGAAAGAGAAAAGAAATTAAAGTTGTAGGAGGGGATAAACGTTTTATAAACTACAACTGCTCATTATATCCTCTTAAATTTAATGATTAGAAAAATAAAAGTATATTATTTTACTTCATTTAACATATTGTCTGTTACAAATTATTTACTGTCATCTGTGACTTAATTACAATATTATTTGACGTGTTCATGCAAAATTGATCAAAAAGAAATAATTTACGAAGTTGATTTTTTATATCTGAGTGAAAAATGCCCAGCTAGTATTCGAATAGCGAACCTAAGCGTGCTTTATCGATTGAGTACCAGGATCCGAAGGTAATGGAACACCATATGGACTTAGATACATGCACTAATACTTTTTCTAATTGGTAAATATATCATACGAAATTATATATATATATATATAATGAATTTTCAAGAAAAACAAGATTAAAAGAAAGAAAAAAACTGATTTGAAACGGTTTTGAATAATATAAGAAATACATCATCATGTCATAAAAATTATACTTTAATGGGATAATAACTGATTTTCGACTATTTTAATAGTTACGCATTTTTATGTATATTTCGGTTTTATGCTATTTTTCCTCAAGTATAATTTGAATTTGAGAATCTTCTTTGTCAAAAGAAAAATAAGACCAGCTAATAGCGCTCGCTCATGTATCACTTTATAAGTTTGGCGTCTTGTTTTTCTCTCCTGAAGAAGATGATTAAAAAACAATCTTGAAACTCTCAAAGATTGTTTTAATCAACTTATATTGAGATTTATTACATAGAGGAAAATCTGTTTGAACAATAGTCCAGGCAATAGAGACCGTATTGGGTCTCTGCCTAGGACACGATAATTCTGGAAAAAGGCTTTTTTTATGTTTTTTAATTCGCTAAATCCGAATTTTCAACTTCCCACCAAAATTTTCCTCGGCAACTCCCCTAAAATTTGATAAAATACTCCCCTCCTCCCCCCCTCCCCAAAAAGTTATTTAAGAAAAAAATCAATTATTTTATCGTGTTAGTTAAAAAGTATGCAGAAATTTTGAAAGTATACAAAATTTGCAACAAATACGATGCATGACTGAGACGTAAGATGAACGGGAAGAGGGAAGCCTGCCTCTCAACATGCGCCGCGGCGCTACATGCATTACGTTATGCAATTCCACTTAAATTCCTCAAATCTGAGTCAAATATTAAGAAGGACTACACAAACTAGTTTAAAATTACTGTAAAACATATTCAAAGATGTATCAGTATGTATGGATGCCTCTAATATGCACGCATTTAGTAAAAACCTCAAGAAGTAAGTAATTTTAACAATTTTAAATTAAATTAAAAGATTTATTAAATTAGATTGCATTAAATGAACTTAATGGATGTTCTTTTGTGTCACCTATAGGCGACATCAGGACTGAGGAGGTTAACCAATCGTATGATATGTCTTCGCTCTCCCGTTACTCCTCCGAATTTTTCCTGTAAGACTTACTTTATGTTTTGGGATCGCTGAATCCGAATTTTTAACTTTTCACTAAAATCCTCCCTCAAGAAAAGAGAGAGAAAAAAAAAAGTAAAGAAAAAGAAAAGGTAAAATGATACCCAAAATACGTTTAATTTTGGGTATTATAATAAAAAATATTAATTTTAATATATATATATATTTAATTAAAAATTTTTGGAAAAAAGGAAATTCAGAAAGCAGACAATATTTGCTACAAAAAAGATACGTGACATCATGACGTAGCATGAACTTGGAGGAGGGAGTCTGCCTCTCAACATGCGCTGTGGCACTGTATCGTCTGCAGCCCTATGTAAAAGGGGAGGGGTGCGACAGGGACGGTCACACCGATCGCGGAAACTTAGGGGGCGCCAAAATTATACTACCAACGTTATTTTTTGGCCTGTCGCAAGAAAAAGTTGGAAGGTCCCCCTCCCAGTTTACTAGAGGAGCGCTAGATTGACACTTTGCCGCGGGTACAGTTTTCTCTTTGGACGACCCTGGTCGCCTGAGTCAAGGCAATAGATATCATATAGGGGCTATACCTAGCAAAATTCATGGTAGCTCTAGAAAAGACTTATTTTATGTTTTGTGGATCGCTGAATGAAAATTTCTCCCGGCAACTCCTCCCCCTCAAACACATCCACACAAATTTTGGTAAAAGCGGAATTGCATAACTTAGTGCACGTAGCGCTGTGAGGCAGGCTTCCCCCCCGCACACACTCCATTCATCCTAAGTCATAATGTTATGCATCGTACTTTTTTGAAAATTCTGTCTACTTTCTGAATTTCTACATAAATTTTCCTCAAAAAATATAAAAAACCTATATTGGCGATTATTTTACTTTTTTCTGGGGGAGGGGGTGAGAAGTAAAAAATTCGGATTCAATGACCCAAATACATAAAATAAGAATTATTGAAAGTTCGGAGGAGAGAAAAAGCAAACGATGTTCACCCCTCCCCGTTCATCCTACGTCATAATGTTATGCATCGTATTTCTTGGAAATTTTGTCTGCATCTAAATTTATAGATATTTTTTCGCTAAAACAGTAAAAAATTGAATTTTTTAAATTTTCTTTTAGGGTGCATTTTATTAAAAATTGGGGGAGGTGAGTTGCCGGGAGAAATTTTGGCTGAGAAGATACTAATTTGGATTCCCTGACCCCCCAAAAAAAAACACAAGCGAAGGGGTCACGAAGGGGTTAAGGGTGTATTCCAATCCAAACCGCTTATTGTCTGATTTATTCTTAAATTCGTTTTTGCTCTCAAACGTTTAAAACTGGCAATTCTCTTTCTTAGAAAGTACACAATGCGCCGTGCTTGTCATTTTTTTTTTCAATTCCAAAAGTTATTGTAAAAAACTGTTGGCCTTTAGAACTGAATTTCCTGAAGAGGGAGATCTGCGAACGAAAAAAATGGTCATACTGAGAAAGTAATTGTTTATAAATCAAATTCTAACGAATTGAGCGAAAAAAAATAAATCACGCGGCCTCTTATACGTCTATTTAAAAATCATTTCAGCAAGTTTCACGTATCTACTTTTAACCCTTTCCGGCATGGGCAAAATCTGTTAGTAAAGTAAGAAAATATTGACTGACACAGGAATTCACAAACGATTTTTTTAGATATTTTGAATTTCTTAATTTAAGCCTTTGTTGCAAAAACAAAATTTTACTAAAATGTTATTGGTGCCGTTTGCAAGTTTGGAATTAAAATTAGGTATCCCAGTGTGCCTGAAAGGGTTAAAAATGTGTCTGAAACTGTATCGGAAGTTTTCTCGAAATGGGCAGACTCCGAAATTCCCAATTTCTGAGGAATCGTACTGAAATGGACCAACGTGGAAAACGGCCGGTTACGAGGACCGATGTATAAGTTAAAGATTACGTTAGGGTGAATTTTGAAGAAGAAACAAATCATAGACCCCGATATCAAATATTAGATCAATAAAGAAATTTCCTACGCAAAAATAATAAGATAAATCGAAGGTCATTTGACGACAGATTTTGGAGGGGAAAGTAATGATTATATTGAAAATCTAATAGACCGCCGCAACAGCCTGATGACCAAAACCAAAGCTACAGTAAAATTTCATGGATAAACTATAGCGATAAATGAAAGGTCAACCAAATGCCAATTTTCAAGAGCAATTATGCTTAATACAATAAATCATAAAGTCAGGGAATACTTATATTATGGGGAATAGAAATAACTATGCTAATTAATAGCGCACACAGCTGAATAAAATGAACTCTTAAAAACAAAATGATCTGTCCAAAATATTTAAAAATTAAAGCAAACGATAAGAAATAATATGAAAAAATGAATACGTAATAAAATAAATTAGTTATAAATAATAAATATTAGGGATTGCATGTCGCTCCGAGATCTGTTATCCCTGTTTCCGGATTCGTTCACTTTTTCGTAAAATAGTTTCGGACGCGTTTTTTTCCCTTGGAACCTTTTTTTTAAAAAAAATCCATCCTATTTTATCGGATTCCTTCCTTTTTATCTCGAAGTCGTTCCTTTTTTCTCGGATTCGTTCCATTTTTATCGAATTCATTCCTTTGATTACAGATTCGTTCCTTTTTTTCTTGAAATCGTCCTTTTTTCTCGAATTCGTTCCTTTTTCTCAAAATCGTTCCTTTTTCGGAATCGTTCCTTTTTTTACGGACTCGTTCCTTTTTTTTCTTGAAATCGTCCTTTTTTCTCGAATTCGTTCCTTTTTTTCTTGAAATCGTCCTTTTTTCTCGAATTCGTTCCTTTTTTCTTGAAATCGTCCTTCTTTCTCGAATTCGTTCCTTTTTCTCAAAATCGTTCCTTTATCGGAATTCGTTCCTTTTTTTCTTGAAATCGTCCTTTTTTCTCGAATTCGTTCCTTTTTCTCAAAATCGTTCCTTTGTCGGAATAGTTCCTTTTTTTCGGAACGGTTCCAAACAGGAACGAGTCCAAAGAAATCGTTCCTTTTGGTGAACGAATCCGGGTGGAACGGTTCCTTAAAAGGAACGATATTGCCCATCTCTATTATTCACGATAATGTCTAAGATGTCCAGAAAAAAAGTAAAAATGCATATAATAATTTTAAACTTTTGTGATAATTTGGAAGAATAATGTGTAATATTAATTATCTCGACATCAGTGACCTTATTCAAAAAGCATGTAATCCCACTGATGTTCTCAGCGTTTTCAAACCACTATCTGTGATAAAAAAAATCGACTGCTGATTTAACAAACCATTATAATCTTGTTAGAGATTATGTAATGCTTTCTGAATATTCTATGGTAGTGAATGAATGTACTTATTTGCTATTATAAGATTTAGAAGTTATATTCCTATAAGTTTGAACGAAGGTCAAAATTATGGATTTTTTTCTTCATATATGTGTCAGGGGATATATTAGAAATAACAATTAACTCTTTATGTCCCGAATTTCAAATATAAAATTTGCTTCACTGAATTCATTATTACGTTAATGTCTAAAATGTCCAGAAAAAAAATTGATAATAGTTTGTTTTTAGCTCATCTTTTTAATTAAAACTGATTCAAAAAATGGGTAGTAATAATTTTTGTCCAAAATATTTACAACAGGGATGCACAACCTTTTTACCAGAAAATCGGTTGACACCAGAATATTTAAAAAGTGTAGTTTCTTTTCTTTAATAGCAATGTTTCTGTCATTACTACAAGGGAAATTATTCCGCATAAAAATAGTGGTATAATTGTGGCCCGCGGGCCAAAGATTGTGCACCCCTGATTTACAAGAATAATTAGATGAATTTAAAAAATATAATACAGTTAATAATTTTAAATATTTATGATAATTTAGGAAAATAATGGAAATCTTGATTTTTTCTACATTAGTGATTTATTCAATAAACATATAATCATGCTGACGCTCTCAGCTCATTACTATATTTATAATAAAAAAATGGATTGCTGTTTTAACAGACCATTATAATCTTGTTAGAGGTAAAGTAATGCCTTCTAATGAATATTCTATGATAGTGAATGAATGTACTTATTCGGTATTATAAACTGCATTTTCTGTATATTTAAACAGAAGGCAAAATTGCGGATTCGATTTTTTACATTGTATGTGTCAGTGGATATTTTAGAAATAACAATTAACTCTGTCACGAGTTAATTTATGTCGCGAATTTCAAATAAAAAATTTGCTTCACCTGAATAATTATTACGTTAATGTCTAAAATGCCCGGAAAAAATAATGTAATAATAATTTGTTTTTAGATCATCTTTTAATTAAAACTGATTTAATAAACGGGTGGTAGGACTATTTTTTCCAAAATATTTACAAGAATAATTAGATAAATTTAAAAATATGTATTAGACGTAATAATTTTAAATATTTATGATAATTTCGGATAATAAAGGGAAATATTAATTTTCTCGTCACTAGTGACCTTAGTCAATAAATATATAATTAAGCTGACGCTCTCAGTATTTTTAAATTACTATTTATGACAAAAAAAATGGATTGCTGTTTTAGCAGGCCATTATAATCTTATAGGAGGTAAAGTAATGCCTTCTGAATATTCTATGATAGTGAATGAATGTACTTATTCGGTATTATAAGATATTTGAAACTGCATTTTCTGTATATTTAAACAGAAGACAAAATTGCGGATTCGATTTCTTACATTGTATGTATCAGTGGATATATTAGAAATAACAATTAACTCTTTATGTCCTGAATTTCAAATAAAAAATTTGCTTCACCTGAATATATATTACGTTATTTTCTAAAATGCCCCGAAAAAATAATGTAATAATAATTTGTTTTTAGATAATCTTTTAATTAAAACTGATTTTATAAATGGGTAGCATGAATATTTTTTTCAAAATGTTTACAAGAAAAAATAGATAAATTAAAAAAATGTATTAGACGTAATAATTTTAAATATTTATGAAATTTAGGAGAATGATGGGAAATATTAATTTTTTCGGCATTAGTGATCTTATTCTGTAAGCATACAATCACGCTGACGCTCTCGGTGTTTTCAAACCACTATGTGCTATAAAAAATGGAGTGTTTGTTGATTTAACACACCATTATAATCTTGTAAGAGATAAAGTAATGCCTTCTGAATATTTTATGATAGTGAATGAATGTACTTATTCGGTGTTACAAGGTATTAGAAATTGTATTCTGTAGAAGACAAAATTGCGGATACGATTGTTTTTTTTTCTTCAAATATGTGGCAGTGGATATATTCGAAATAAAGATTAACCCTTTATAGCCTGAATCTTGAATTAAAAAAATTTCTTCATTTGAATAATGCTTCATTTGAATTGCTTTATTTACGTTGATGTCCAAGATGTCCAGAAAAAAACATATATCATAATAATTTGATTGTTAGATTATTTTTAACATTTTGCAAGAAAGTTGTAAAGTGTTTATGCATTCGGTTTTATTCGGTTGTTTCGGTTCAATTCGGTATATTTAAAGTATTTATCTATTTTTTCTTTCTATATCAGGTCAAAACACTCCTCATCACATATCCCAAATATAAACATATGTATGTCCATTTACAGAATAAAATATTCATAAATAATCATTAGGCAAAAAATGTTTAAATCAATTAAAATGTACCGGATAATATTCCGTAGTCCTTTCAACAACAAGTGTATCCACTATGTAAACCAGAACAGCCTTTGAAAGATGAAATGTGACATTCGCGTGCTACTTAAATGTTCTCTTTAGTTGTACACGCAAGTTTTGAACTTGATTTCAATTTTCGCAGCCGAACAAATGCAATGGAACATCATTAAGTTTCTGTATAAATGTTTTTCTATTCAAGACTTTCATGTAATTTTTTTTTCCAAGAAAGAATTTGTTGAACTTGGGTCAGCAACTTTGCAACTATTCTCCCCCTCCCCCCACCCGCCATTTATTTAAAATATAATAAAAGCACATAATAAAAGCAGCTTAAATTTACTAACTTTCTTTTTATTTATCCAAAGAAGGGCAGGAATATGTGCTTTAACTATGAAAATTTCGAAGTAATTGACAAGATTTTTTTAAATCTTTGCAACATAGTTGAAAAGGGTTTCTGAATTCGATTTGTCTGTACGTCTGCTTCTCTGTATTCTAACTCACGTAAGTAGAGTCTGATTGCTATGAAATGGATACATGTTATTGGGGTTTATTGGATATCGAAATATGAACTGCGTAACGTTTTCGGTTCATTTACAAGACCACTCAAAATAATTCCGCTGTATTACGATCTATGCAGAAAAATCGTTTTCTGTGAATTTTAATGATATTACAGCATTTTAAACATATTGAAATTGATGTACACTGACGGAAAAAAAATCCCAACACCAAGAAAGACTTGTGTTAGCTAAACGAAATTTTGTAGGCGTGTTTATACATCTGAAAGATGACATTGATTTAAATTTCATGCCTCGCACATAAGTGTGGCGCTAGTAGCGCCACTCACAACTTTAAAATCAGGTTTGCTTTAAATGTGTGCTGTAAAGTTCGTGAGCATTATTTATCTTCAAAATTGGACGAATTGAGTTGAGGTTGATCATGAATGCCATTAAGAAGACGAAGAAGCTATTATCATCAGCTCCCGAGTTGGAAAGAGGTCGTAAAGTAGGTCTACAAGAAAGTGGATTTTCTTTCCGCGATTTTGCAGAAAGACTTGGACGGAATGTATCCACTGTGCATGATTGTTGGGAGTAGTGGTCAAGGGATGGTACGGCCACAAGAAGATCAGGTTCCGGGTGAACACGTGACACTACTGAGAGAGAAAACCGTCGTATTCGGCGTATGGCTGTGACGCATCGTACTGCGTCTGCGACAGAAATTCGAGCTGCAGTTGGTACCACAGTGACACAACGACCTGTTAGAAATCGGTTACTTCAAGGACAGCTCGGTGCAAGGCATGCATTCCACTGACTCAAAGTCATTGCCGTTTGCGACGTCAATGGTGTCAAGCCAGAGCTCAATGGAGAATGGAGTAGAGATTTGTTGTGTTTTCTGATGAAAGCAGGTTCTACCTTGGTGCCAATGACGGCCATGTACTGGTCAGAAGGAGGCCAGGGGAACGTCTGCAACCAAATTGTCTGCGGCCTAAACACACTGGACCTACAATCTGAGGTCATGGTCTAGGGAGCAATTTCCTATGACAGTAGAAGCACTCTCGTGGTTCTCCCAGGCACACTGACTGCAAAATTGTACGTCAGTCTGGTAATTCAGCCTGTAGTGATGCCATTCAAGAAAAGCATCCAAGGGGGTTTTCAGCAGGATAACGCTCGTCCTCATGCCGCTGTTGTAACGCAACACGCACTACAGAGTGCCAACATGTTATCTTGGCCAGCGAGATCACCAGATGTGTTTCCCATCGAGTGCGTATGGGATATCATTAGATGAGAACTCCAGTGTCATCCCCAGCCAGCATGAAACATCACTTATTGACACAGCTTGTACAACAAGCATGGAACTCCATACCACAAAGTGACATTCGGCACCTGTATGATACAATGCATGCACGTGTGCAATGTTGCATTCGAAATTCTGGAGGTTATAGCTACTATTAATGTAACGGCATTTCACCTTTGAGATGCAGTTTATTGACCTTAAATTAACCTGTGATCTCGAAAATCTAATCAATTAAACATGTTAACTAGACAAATGCACTGTCCAAATTTCATTACCCTACAATAAGTTTTTCATGGTGTTGGGATTTTTTTTTCCGTCAGTGTACATTAC
This sequence comes from Maratus speculifer, assembly GCA_964019185.1. NCBI lineage: Eukaryota > Metazoa > Arthropoda > Arachnida > Araneae > Salticidae > Maratus > Maratus speculifer. The sequence goes on along the minus strand of OZ025299.1, from coordinate 59,113,541 downwards.
TGAGGTCTACTACAAGGTTAATACTATGAAAATTTGTGTACACAGAACTTTTCGTTTATATACAGGGAGACACAAAGAATTTGACTGTAAAAGAAAATGAAAAATAATTGAACTATTGAAATGTACGAACAATAATTGTTAGAATTTGTAAATGTAACTATTTTTCAAATGTAATTTGGTATGTATAAATTCTATAGGTCAGATATAAGTCACTCAATGTTCTCAGCAATATAACTAATGGCAATCCTCGAAAATTTAGACCAATACTTGGTCACTTGCTGAGTTCATTTAACTGAATTAAATTTTAGTATACGTTGTAATATGCATGTATATCTGTCGATTATGAACAGGACTTCAAAAAAGAATAATATTTTAACGACTATTTGTGTTAATATCAGTAATCGGCATTTCAAATGCGTTATGCGCTTTCCAAAATGTTTATTTGAAGTTATCTTTCACCTTAATAAACCGTGACGTTTTATTACACTGTAAAAAAAAATTCAAGAGGTTACTAAAAATTTTTTAGTAAATTTATATTCCACAGAATTTTTTAGTAACCATTACAAACTTTTTTTTGCAAGCGAAACAAGCATTTCTTTTGTAAACTGAACAAAAGAATTTTTTGTATAACTAACTTAAAAATCTTTATTATGAGCCACCAAGCAAATTTTAATAATAGCTCCAAAATTATTTTTAATAACCATTACGAGGGCTCGAAAAGCAGGAGCTTCCTTCGAGCTGCATCCAGACTTCTGGAGCGGAAGATTTTCGGCAAAACCGCAATAGATGGTAGCACCAAACATTGCTACTGCTCCGCCAGGATATTCATAATCCCTTTATTAACGAGTACTTACACTGCATACATTCGGGGCGTATTTGGCAGTGGCCGGTATCGAACCCGGGACCTTTTAGCCTGGGGTCCGTTACTATAACCACTATGCTATCAAGGCCACACCACGTGAGTTTTAGTAATAGCTATTAAAAATATAAAATTATTAACTCTATTCGTTGCTAACTTTTTTCTAGTAATTCTTACAGATTTTCTTGTAACTGACTAAGATTACTAAAAATTTTTTAGTAATTACAAGGATCACTAAAGTTATTTTAGTAGATCGACACTTTTTTTTTTACAGTGTACAGCATTGTGAATGTGCTGGAAAATGTTTCATAATCCATTTTGTACGCATGTTTTTTCGTTCTAGTTTTTTCTTGGTAAGGTTGGTTGGTTTTGTTTATGATGGCCAATCTCAACACGTGGGATATAGGCCCCAAGGGGGGGGGGAGGAATGGCCTCCATTGAGGTCTTTCTAAGGGAATCTAACCCATATTTACGCAAGCAAATTCGAGGTTCGAAGAAATCCACGGAGAACCCTAAACTAGGGGTGCACAACCTTTTCGGAAGGAGGGCCGCTTACAAATACGTCTGGGCGATCGAGGGCCACATCAATAACATGGAGAGAATTCGTTTTCGAAGGTTATCTGTGGTTTATAATTGAATAAAAAATAATAAGTTTTCAAAGGAAGTTGGGGATACCCTTTTAGGCTCGCTTAACCAGTCAAAATATCCAATTCACTTGGTAAGGATATATCAGCAGTTTTTATGTTTGTATACATAACAGATATAGCAAGGATTATTCACAAGATGTAATAATATTCCTTTACTTTCTTCAGGAGAGAAAATTTTGTTTCATTAAAAGTAAAATGTGAACTTTATGAACGAAGGAGAGGGAAGGAGCCGATCAACAAGATTTTTCCGTGCTTCATCACTGAAATTCCCGATTTTTCAACGCGCAATCAACAAAATTTGCAGCTATCCATGCATGATCGACCAAATTTGGGCTTTTTACGAAAGTGATCGACAAAATTCGCCACTTTTACGAAACTGATCGAGAAAAATTCGATCTTTCCGTACCTGTGATCAATACAATTTATGATTCTTACGATACCAATCGAGGAAATTCGCGATTTTTACGAAACCAATCGACAATATGCACAAATTTCATAAAGCCTGTCGACGAAATTCGTGATTTTTACGAAGCCGATTGACGAAATTTGCGATTTTTAGAAAGTTGATTGGCAAAATTCGTGATATTTCTTCGCCTGCTCGGTAAAACCAGCGATTTTTCTGCGACTGAACGACAAAATACGCGATTTTTACGAAGCCAATCGGCAAAATAACGCGATTTCGCCGAAGCCGATCGACGAATTTCGCGAATTTTTCTTCACATGATGGGTAAAATTCGCGATTTTTCCGCAGCTGATCAGGAAAATTTTCAATTTTTCTGCCCGTGATCGACGAAAGTATCGATTTTTAGGAAGTCGGTGGACGAAATTCGTGATTTTTACAAAGCTGATCGGCGAAATTCTCGATTTTTTTTCGCATGATCAACGAAATTTGCGATTTTTAGCAAGCCTATTGAGAAAACTGACAAATTTTCCGGCCTGATCAAGAAAATTAGTAATGTTTTATGAAGCCGATTTGCAAATTCACGATTTTTTGCTGCCGATTGACGAAATTCGCGATTTTTACAAGGCTGATCGACAAAATTTGCGATTTTTTGGAGCCTGATCGTCAAAATTCGCTTTTTTCGTAGCCGATCGAGAAAATTCATGATATTTCCGAAGAAATCCTGACCAGCAAAATTCGCGATTTTTACGAATCTGATCGACGAATTTCGTAATTTTTCCTCGCATGATTGATAAAATTCGCAATTCATCCATACCAAATAAGCTAATTTCTCGCTATTTACAAATCTTATCGACAGAATTCGCAATTATTACGAACCTGATCGACAAAATTTGCAATTTTTGCGGATCCAATCGATGAAATTCGCGATTTTTCTTCGCCTGATCGACGAAATTTGCATTTCTTCCGCGTAAGATCGATAAAATTTGCGATGTTCCTATGTCCGACCAACGAAATTTATAATTTTTCGGAACCTGATCAATAAAACTCGCGATTTTTCCATGTCCGATCGACGAAATTTGCGATTTTTTCGCCTTTAACTGATGAAATCTGCATTTTTTCCGAGCTGAATCAGTGAAATACTCGATTTTAAACTAATTTTGACGAAATCTGCATTTTGTTTACGCGCCAAGATTAAATGCACGATTTTTTTCTCCTGATAAACTTACAAAACTCACGATTCCTTCGCAGCTGATCAACGAATTAAAATTTTTCCGCGCATCATCGCAAATTCGCGATTTTTTCGAGCTCAATCAACGAAATTAGCGTTTTTTTCACGCAATAAACTGAGAAAACATGTGTTTTTTCCGTAACCGATGAGTTTAATCTGCAATTTTTTCGTGCATCATCAAAAAATCTGACGATTTTTTCCTGTCAAATCAATGAAATGTGCGATTTTTCACGTCTGACCGACAAAATTCGCGATTTTTCTGTGCCTGATCGACAAAACTCGCGATTCTTCCGTGTCCGATCGGCTAAATTTGCTATTTTTTTTCGAGCCTCATGCACAAAATTCGCGATTTTTTCATACCTGATTGACGAAGTGTGCGGTTTTTCTGCATTTGATCAATGAATTTCGCGATTTTGCCGTGCTCGATCTACGAAATATGCGATTCTTAAGTGACTGATGAAATTTTATATTTCCCGCGGTAAATTGTCGAAATTTATGATATTTTTCTGCGACTTTTGCACAAAAATTGCAATTTTTTCCTGTTGTAAATTGACGAAGTTCGCGGGCCACACTTTAACCTATCGAGGGCCACTTTTGGCCCGCGGGCCACAGGTTGTGCATCCCTACCCTAAACGATTTGGCTGACGGCCGGGATTAGGTTCGAACCCAGCACTTGCTGTCTACCAGTTTCGAAGGCAGAAACTCTCAGCAATTGGCGAGGCCTTTTTTCTTGGTAAGATAGATGACAAAATTGCCGCACCATACAAAAGATGAGAGTCCACGAGGCAAGTTTATGGTCTAAGCAATAATGCTCTTAACTTGCGTATATTGGAGACATAGTCTCAAAAATAAGGAATTAAATAAATTAGTTTAAAATCTTCTATTTAAAATCATAAGTATAAGTGAAATTCCAAGAAATGTGTATGTAACTGAATGAGGTTTTTCGACATTTATTTATTTTTATCACTATTATTATAAATAAAAGCCAAAACAACATAGAATCTCCTTTTATTAGATTCCTCTTTGCGTTTGTTCATCACTTTCTGACCATGTGATAGCATCTATAGTACAAATTGCGATTGTAAAAAAAAAAGGCTAATTTATTAAATGAACGGCCAAGTGCGAGTATCACTCGCACTCAGAGGGTTCTTTACAGTAAATGTATGAATTATTAACTATAACTGTATTACATTATTAAAAGAAACTTTGCTAAAAGAATAATAAACTTGTTACTACTCTGTTATCCCATCGACCGATTTCGCCAAATTATACAAATCGCCAAACTAATAGCCAAATTATACATATTGACGTAATTTTTATTTTAAATAATAAAAAAACAATAATTAGTAGAATATTAATAGAAATACAAATAAAAAGTCGAAATAAAAATCACTTAATGACGTTTTAAACACATGTATCGTATTTAATGTCTTTGAATTGGCATTCACCATCATCCATTATTGGAATTTTATCTTATAATTTGGCGATAGTATTTTGATCGACGGGATAACAGAGAAGTACCATAAACTTTGTAAAAAAGTATACAACGTAGGGTTGGGTATAGCTATATATATTAGAAATGTATGAATGGCTATGTAATAAAATTCTAAAGAGATATAAAGCCTAAATAATATCAGGTATTGCTATTTTTTAAAACTCTTATTTTAATCTATTTTCTACTGTTTTTTTTTTTAACCTTTTCATAGACTTAATTCGGTACTGATAATTAAAAAATATTCCATACTTAAAATTTATTTAGCATTTCATAAAACTAAATTCAGCGTAATAATAATTTTTTGTATTTACAATGTAGCTAAAATAAAACCTTTTTTCAAAGTTTAAATTTTGCACTATGCTAACAGCGCTTCGGTAGTATTTTCACGGAAAGCCACAATTTTGCAGATAGCTTTTAGCAGTTGAAATGTCGGAAATTTTAGTCAAGTTTTACAAAAGTATTCCACACCAAAATTTCTATTTAAAATTGTTTAATTTTTTATTTAACGTTTCTCTCTCTCTCTTTTTTTTTTGTATAGTTTAATCTTTTTTTAAAATAAAATTTCCAATTTCAACCGAAATATATTAATATGATAGAATTGAAAACGACTGCTAAAGGCCATTTTAGATTTAATTATCTTTAACCTCTTCAGTCCCTGAGTACCCAAATGGGTACATCAGTTTTGTCCCATTTTATTAATGATACTCAAATATAAATGAAATTTCGATATAAGGACAATATGTTTCGAATTCTAAGGTTCGAGCTAATGAAAATAAAACAAAAATCTCGCTCTGAAGTCAAACGAGAAAAGAAATAATTCAGTAATAATTAAAAATACTGTAATAATCGGCAGTAGCGAAGAGGTTAAAAGACGCGAGTAGTGCATTGAGAGATTCATTCAATGCGTGAATCCCATAGTATTTATCTGATAAACCCAATAACATTTAGTGGCATATTCAGAGATCACTAGACTAAGTGGAAAGAAAACGTCTTTAATACCAGTAAGTTTGACGATAAATTATATACTCTCTTTCCCTCGACAAATTCCTTCATAAAATAACATAAAAAATACTCTTTCTTTTAAAGTGGTAGGAAATCTAAAATTTAAATTTTAACGAAGAAAATAAATTGTGCGTTAATAGGTTAATTTTTGTTAGATAAATTAATCAGTTCTTAATAATTTGACGTATATTGCTTTTGTGCTGCTACTGGGCATTGCATTACACAAATTTACCATTAAAAGTTGTTAGCTAGGCTTTAAAGTAAGACGGAAAATTGGGTGCACCGCCCCTGTCATTATGTATGTCCAAACCGATCGTATCTTTAAAGGTAAATATGTCGTCTTATTTTCGACGGTTTTTTTAAAATCGAAAATCATTATTAACAATGTTTTTACAATTCTGTTACGACAGATTCATCCAGCGCTCCTCAATACCTTTCTCGAGTCGTCAATTTAGTGGAGGCACCTTAATGGTTGTTTAAGATACTTTTTCCCCCGGAAGAACGTTAAAATTGCAATTCTACACGAATAAACAAAATTCTTTTGAACAGTGTAGCTGATTCCCAACTGCCCCCATTAAATCGACACATAATTTTAAACAGTATTCATACCTTCGTATTTCTATTTTAACCACCTTACTGTTTCTTTTTTTACGTATAATAAATTGAAAATATGGGATAAACATCACTTTTTTTAAGCTAAAATATTTCTAATATTTATCTATATATTTCAACCTTTAAATAGTGTGACATTGTAATTAAAAATATTAGTGGCGTCAAAAAATTTTAAATAATAGATCAAGCAAATTTCTTGTCCGTACGACGTACCGACAAATCAGTTAACCCCTTGAAGGGCGGTGGTATAAAATAGATACCACTTAATTGTAATTGAAAAATGACACTTTGACGCCTGAATTTTGAAATGAAAATTTTAATTTTATGAAGTAGACAAAGGAAAGCATTTATCTATTTTAAAATAAATTTGCTTTTAAATTCTGGTGTCATTCAATCATTTCAGCATTATATGAATAGAACTGCTTTGCAAAGAACTGCAAAGCACTTCAAAATGTTTAATCATCTTTTCTGTATAATTTCATATTTCAGGTAAATCTAATTTCTTTGTGAAAGATCTAATGCATAACAAACACAACAGATAAAAATAAACACTAACAGGGTTATCTCATATTGAACATTTATTTACAGAGATAACATTAATAAAATACATAGTATTAAAAATAAACGACATCATGTCAACTGTACATACAAATACATTCAAAAGAAAATGTGGGAGTCCTTATTTATTTGGATGATCAAAAGAAAGCTATAGAAGTAAATTGAACTGCTTATGATTTTGTAAGCATGAGCTTAATCAAAACAATAACCCTCGTTCAGTTTTCAGAAGTTGCACTTATATTCTAAGAATGTAGATAAGAAGCAAAGCTGCAACGAGAACAAGGCACGACAAAATCCACACTGCCAGGTATTTTCTAAAGTAATCACCAGTTAATTTCCCATGTCGAGTGTCAAGGGGTTTTAGGATTCTCTCCCTGGTAGTCAAAATAGTGCGCCTAGCTTCTGGCCAAGCATGTGGCCCAACAAGACGATACTGATAAGGAGTACACGGTCCAAAGAAACAGTGGTAAAATAGCAATGGATCTTCAATTGCCATTTTCCAAATGTTAGGTTTAGCTCCGAATTCTTCAGCGATTTCATCCATGTAAGCGATGTAATCAACTTGCACTGTGTGTCTTTGGGTTCCTACATAACGTTTAGCTAATTCAGCTCTTCTTTTCCTTACTTCCGCTTTCATTGTTGCTTGATCAGGAAGTTTTACTTTGCCATTCATTAGTTGCGCATACCACCGAGATTGAATCTCAAATATTGGAAATAGAGATCCAAATGGCTGAATAAGTCCTATAATTGCCAAGGAAGGATGCTTAAGATGAGGAGGGAAAATTAGCTTGTATAATTCAACTTTGTTGTTAGTGGTATCAACTATCTTATCACTTAGGAAGGGATATTTGATTTTATATCCAGTAGCAAGAACAACTGAGTCAATTTTAGTAACATTTTCTTCTTCGCCTTTAAAAACAGCACCTTTCTCTTCAAATCTTTCAACGTCACCTTTGACGATTACTGTACCCGCTAATATCTTGTTGGGTAAGTGGTCATTGATGGCTAGATGTTGAGCAAAATATCGATGTTTTGGTCTCAAGTTGAATATTTCGTGGTTGAACTTGCTGTCAAGATATCGCTCAACATATGAATTAGAAATGCTCCATCCAAATACAGATTTGATGAAATCAAAACTACGTGTGAGAAATTGTGTATCCACCGGCAAGCCATAGTCTCCAAGTCGAAACATTATCCAGGTTCCTCTTCTTGTACTCAAATAGACCTAAAAGGAAATAAATGTCAAACGTTAAATATTCAAGCATCAGTTTGGAAATCATGCAACATTTTAATAAATACCGTCTGTATACAGGGTGCACTCGAGAAATTGACCATAACTTTGCATCGCCTTGTTTCACGTGATTCTGATTAATTTTGAAAAAAGTATATTTTTAAGAGGCCACTCGACTCCATCAAAAAGACCTGGATGATAATTTTAAGTCTATGGGGGCGTTATTTTCACATATATTGCTCAAACTTTAATATTTTCACATGATTTTTTGGATAGGGTAGCTGAGAATGATCGACAGTCGGGCTATTTTTACTTTTTCGATTTTGATTATATATTTTTTAATATTATGATAATTTCAATTTCAGAGCCGGTTTAAACTGGTTCCGAAAGTTAAAGTAACTTTTTTAAATCCGAAACCAAAATCGATAAGGTAAATACTAGCCCCGTTGTAGATCTCCCCAGCTACCCTATCCAAAAAAATCATGTGAAAATATTAAAATTTGAGCAAGACATGACAAAATAACGCCCTCATAGACTTAAAATTATCATTGGATCTTTTTGAGCAAGTCGAGTGACCTCTTAAGGTTATAAGTAAACATAATTATTTTTTATATGAATATCAAATATGTCAGTAATCATCATTTTTAAGGAATACGAAGTTAGATCAACTGTAACTTCTGAACTGGGAGCAGGAACAACTACTTAGAAAACTGCAGTCTTAAATAACATCTCTTCACGTAAATTTACAAAATGGATAAGATATAAAAAGCTGATTCTGATGTTACCATTATCAGCAATATATATATATATATATATATATATATATATATATATATACGATAACTTACTTGCCAATAATCGTAAAATTAAAGGATTCTATAAATTATTAGACATTAACCCTACAAACTTTAAATATCCTTATCTAGTCCTTATACCCAAATTTCATAAGCATCCTGTTAAATTCAGAACTGTTACAATTGGTTGCAATACATATAATAATGCTGCTAACAAACTTCTATTAGTAATTCTTAATCAAATATATAACATTACAAAAAAAAGTGATAATACACATTGCATAAAAAATAGTTATGAACTGGTCCATATTATGAAAAATCTTAAATGTATAAAAAATATCTCTACTTATGATTTTAAAGATTTATTTAATAATATCGATTTATCGGATTTACATAATATCATTAATGAGCTTTTTAAAAAATATCAACACGAGTTGGCTATATCACATAATATCGATTCTGATTATTTTCATACTTTAACCAATTTCATTATCTATAATAATTTTATTATGCATGATAACAATATATATATTCAAAATGTTGGTATACCACAAGGTGGTAGTACATCTAGTGTATTATCTGACTTATACTTATATTAATATGAACGTCACTATTTAAATAATAAAATACATTTATATAAATATATAGATGATGTAATATTAATTGATACTGATAACACCTATATTTCTCAATTCCCCGTTGATTATCCTTCTAATCTAGAACTTTCAAAAAACCTAGTTTTTAATAATACAATCAATTTCTTAGATATTAAAATTATATTAAAAGAGCACAAATTTATCACTGATATTTATGACAAAAGGAAAGAATTTAATTTTAAAGTCAATACCTTTACTAATTTTAAATCTTGTCTTCATAATTCTGTATATCGTAATATAATACTTAACCATTTATATAGAATAAAATGTCTATGTTCTTCCCATTTAATTAATACTAATATTAAAAAGCTTGTTTATGATGCTATAAATAATGGTTATCCTAAAAAATTCATATATTCTTTAATTTATAATTACTGATTACATGATCTTATAATTAGCTATTACATGATCTTATAATTAATTCTTTGCGTAAAAAATGTATAAAAAATTATAAAACATTAAAATAATATAAAAAAAATTAAAAATGTTATAAAAGTAATAAAAAAATATATAAATAGGTCGGTTGGGCGGGTAGATGTTAGAGTAAGGAGGAGGGTGGTGTTGTCTGGATAAAAACGCAAAGGTTAATTAAAAAAAAGGAGAGAGAGAGAGAGAGAGAGAGAGTGGGTTATTTATTTTTACATTATTTTAACATAATTTTAAATAGTTTAAATGACACCAATATATGGATATTTGTCTATTTTTATTTATAGTTAAATAGTTATATTTTAATTATCAAATTAATTTTAATGTTATTGATATAATTTTTGGTATTATTATTATTAATATTATTACTATTATTTTTATTTATTTATTTATTTATTTTTATTTCATTAATAATTATTTATTTTTTATATTTTATTTTTTATATATATTTTTTTAATTTTTTTAATTTTTATTAATTAATTAATTAATTAATTTATTTTTTTTATTTTATTTTATTAATTTTTTTAATTTTTATTATCCTATATTAAGACAATGAGTTTATACTATGTAAAGTCACAATAAATGTTACTGATTAAAGTAACAAAATGGTATTTTAAGTTATAAGTTAATATGAATGTTATAACCTAATTCTAATTTAATTATTTTATTAATTTAATTTTATGTAAATATCGATCATTAATTATTTTCTCCGGTTCAATTATATTTCCATTCAGCTTTATATTTTTTGTTCGTTATGGATAAATCATAGCTAATTTTTTTTTCTTATTTTTCAAAATATTTTTTCGCCATTTGGCGCGCATGACATTCTATTTTAAAAAAAGAGCAACCCTGCTGTTCCTGCTACGATCCGATGCTTGAATTTCTAACAAACTGGTTTTTCTACGTGATACTGTTTTAGCTCGTATAGAAAAGTATTGCTTCTTGCTTTTATAATTTATTAATAATTCTATTGCGCTGTCCTTTACATTCATGGTGATAACCAGATAAGTTTCTTTTTTTTCTCTCAATACCTTGTTTTCATACTTTTTATCGAAATTATATATGCAAGTAATGTTTATCATTTCCACGTGCATAAATAGAGTTAATTTGTACTCTTGTTACTGACACTATTTGCTGCACGCTATTGTTTCAATATATGTATATTTTCATTTTTTCAACTATTTATTTCTATGTTCCTTGTTTAATAATATGGTTTTTGTGTGCTGGTAGCCCCAATTACGTATTATTTTGCTATTTCATGGCTAATACGTGGATGAAACTGCACACTTCATTTGTAGTTCCAGAGCATTTGGGGCCTGACGATTCTGTTCTGTGGACTACAAATTTCCTTTGCATTCATTTTATTTTATTTATTTATTTATTCAGATATTCTCGTTTCACTATTTTTTTTTTTTTAATAATTTAATTCTATTCAAATCCTTCGTTTTGGTTTATTGTTTTATTGATAAAATCTATTGGTGAATTTTGTCTACTTTTAATGGTATTATATATATATATATATATATATATATATAAGATACACCAACATTGCACAAGTATTGCGCGATATCTATACCGTTGCTATTCTTGAGTATTTTATGATTTTTCCTTGCTTTTTTTTCTACATCATGATGAGAGTATCACATTGTAACTGTAGGTAAAAGTAAGTCATGAGTCTGCGACTTCTTTACCACCAGTGGCCGAGAGGTTCGGACCTCTCAACTGGTAGACGGCAGGTGCTGGGTTCGAACCCAATCGCGGCTGTCGGCCTAACCGTTCGGAGTTTTCGTGGTTTTCTTCGAACCTTGCGTAAATACGGGTTAGGTTCCCTTAGAAAGACCCCCACGAAGGGCACTCCCCCCTGGTCCTATATCCCTAGCGCAGATAATCGGACGTCAAAATTCAACCAACCAACCAACTGCGACTTCTTTAGCAGTTCGCCTTACATGCAGATTTGCATCCAGTTTTCAGTATATTTTTAAAGTGAATTTCAGACGAATATTATCTGGTGAATATAAATTTCTTTTTAGTGTTAAATACTAATGTGAAGTTTAATTCAAATTTTACTCCAATGTAGGGGAGAGTGGGGATACTTGAGCATAGGGGATACTTGAGCCACCCCTATTATCTCTACAGTTGGTTAATTTTTCTTTCTAAAACTGCCAATATGGTAACATATTTATAGTTCTGAACATGTAAAAAAGAAATCACACATCTTGGTACCATTTTGAAAGTATAGTGATTAATAGTTGTCTTTTCCCTATCTGAAGTAAATATTTGGGTGCATGGTTTTTTTTTTTTTTTTTTTTTTTGCAATTAAAGTTTTGTTTAAAGTTGCAACCATATACATAAATTTAATAAGCATAATTTCAATTGTATTTTGAATCTAAAATAGTTCTAATAGCTGCATGCTTTATTTAGTAAAACTCTAGGAAACAAAAATAGTGGTAGTGGGGATACTTGAGCCAGTGAGAGTGGGGATGCTTGAGCCATGTCTCAACCACCCCTACTAGAAATTAAACATGGGTGAAACAAACAAAAAATAATATTCCATCCTTATATTCACTAATAGATTTTTTTCTGGATAAAAGGGAGAATAATTTTTCATTTTATTTATTCTTTTTTTCTTAAAAAAATAACGACCTAAAAATGTTTCAAAATGCATATTTTTTAAATGAAAATATCCATTTTATTTTTCATTTTGACTAACAAAATAGCCTGTCTAGATAAATGTAAACATAGTTTTCAATCTAACTTTTATTAAATTAAAATAACTTTTTAAAACTGTTTTACAGGCTATAATCTCTAATACTTTAATTAATTAAGTCCAACATATTAAAATATTTATTTTTTAATATAACATATTAAGATTAATATTTTATATTGAAATCGTAACCTCTGTTGCATTAACTTTTTTTTATTTAACTAAGAAAATTGAAGAAAAATTGGTAAAAAAAAGCGCACAAAAAACAAGAAAAGCAACAAAAGTCTCAGTTCAAACTTACCTGCATGGAGCCAAAGAGGAAGACAAAATCTTTTCCTGTGAAATCAAAAAAGTGTTTGAAATAGTAGAATGATACATCTGGCTTAAATTCCGACAGCTACTAAATTAAAAGCATGAGTTCGACAGTATCATCAAAGGAAAATTCTGTCAATGATGGTGATGATGTGAAAAGAAAACCTTCTATTGATGGTTGGTTACTAATAAAATATGCCAGAAAGAAAACTGTAAAAATATTTGTTGGATAAGTGCTTAATATTTTGAAAATGAAATTTGCCCGATGAATTGCAGATTCCGAATTTAAATGGTTCTGAACTGAGGAGGCTTTTACCGTCGTTATAAGTCAAGTTGAAATTATCCTTCGACAGCCAGTTCTAACGACAAAAAATGATCTTATTACTAGCTTTGTTTTCTCAATTGGTTTTGAAGGACTTTATGTTTCATAATTTATCATTCTGTAAAATGTTTGTGCAAAAATAAAGCGAAAAAAATTACTTTTGTAGGTATTTTTCCGTCGTGGCTCAAGTATCCCTTCACCATGGCTCAAGTATCCCCCCATGGGGATACTTGAGCCACGATGTAAAACAAAAAATAAACACTTATTATACATAGAAAAATAGTTCAAAATTAATTGAAAGTGGTTTTCAGTTGAAGAAAAAATATCAAATTTTCATTTTCAATATTTTATTTTATTCTAAGAAATTATAAAATTTTTTAAAAAATTAAAATTCAAAAAATGGCTCAAGTATCCCCATCTTCCCCTACACAAGATTCAGGGCTGCCACAGGTGGCTGTTTTTGCATTCACACCAGTATTTTTGAAAAATTTTGAAGTAATTTTTTTTAAAATGTTGTCAAAGTGTCTAATAATTATTCCCGTTTTGAGAAAGTGGTGTCAGTTAGAATTAAAACATAGTCGCCTGTGGCAGCTCTGTATATTGAAAGAATTTTCAACCTAAAACAATACTTATGTCACAATAATAATCATAATCACAATAACAAAAACAGAACAAAATGTCCTTTTTTAAATGTACTTAAAATTCACAAATTTGAGCGTATCCAACAATTAATTATGATGCATTTGAAGTCATTTAATTACTGTGGCATTATGCTAAACTATAACTAAACCTTTGGCGATACTTTCCACTAAGGATCGAAGCTAATGCTGTCATATATCTCGCTTAAACAAGGGCTCGAAATGCTAGGACCACCACTAATTTCTTGCAGTTTATTTCGCTATTTTTAACCACAGATAATTCTGCCATTGGATAAGGCGAAGAAAATTAGCTTAAATAATGGTGTCCAGAGCATTTGAAACCCCAGTTTAGGCGGGACATGTGGCAATACTAATCAGGGCATATTATTTGTTTTCTTGACCTTTGCTGTGAGGTAATACAAAGCGTATGTCCCGAAAAAGTGGTCAGACTAACGCTGGAGTCTCACAAGGAAGGTCTCCATATGGGCATACTCAGAAAAATCCAAAAAAAAAAAATACAGAATGTTCTTCTCATAAGATTATATACGTTTATAAAAGAAATTTTGGCGGAGTCTCGATAGAGCGTCCATAAAAAAATAATGAAATTTTCGTTTAATTGGCGATGAAGCAGAATTTCAAAAAAATTGTTGAATACTCTTTAATCTCTTCGCGACGAAAGTAATTTGCTTAATTTTTAATCTTTATCACCAGTTTTTGTAAAAAGAAAATTTTTGTAGCTGAATCACGAAAATTCTCTGATCAAATAAGGTAAACTTTACAATAAAAAATAACTGGTGGGAATAATGAAGGATTCTAAGCGACAATTAATTTTCAATTGCATTAGAATAATTTGCTTTTTGCGAGGAGAAATCCTGCTAGCTAAATCTCCTGTCGTTTCATATTTTCGCGCCAAATTTTCGAAACTATTTTTTTTTTTTTTTACAGACTTTCTACTGAAATTCCGCCGGTAAATTAAACTGATTCTTTATTACATACGTAAGTAGTAAAAGTAGCATTTTTCCAACACATTCTGAGGTATGCCCAGTAAGGAGACCTTCCTTGTCAGTATTATGTTTTGAGGGTACCTTGGTACACATTTTATGGATTACGAAGGAACGAAAGGCTGAGTGAAACTTGCCCAGGCCGGAGTAGAAAACACTGGACCTGTTGTACCGTCTTCAGACATTAACCATGACATTATACTGAAAGAGTTATTATTCCAAAACACTTTACAGCTTGACAATTTTCAAATTGAGTGCCAATCATATTTTTTGAAAAAGAAATAGTAAAGTAGTATACGTATTATGGAAATAATAATATCCTTAGGCAGTAATATATTTGATTTCTAATTAGTGGAGTTGTAAAGCAGTGGTGTACAATCACACATCACTACAATTTTAATTTTAAAAAGTGAAAATGTCTTAGGGCATCTCGAAAAAAAGTGCCGGTCTAAGTACTTTTTACAGAAATTAAAAAAAGAACGTATAAGCAAGTAGTGAAAAGCTCACACAAGACAGCTTATATAAAGTTTTGTTCGCCCTACACTATTCAATCAAACCTAGTGTTTTCGAATTGTTCTTTTCTCTAGATACAATATACAAGGGTACGATAATTAAAAGGATAGAGCTTGAATGTGAAAAACCTAATGAGCCAAAGGTAACAGAATTTGTTATAAATACTATGTATATCATGGATAATAAATTTAACCAAAAAAGCATAGTCAAAATTTTTGCCAATAGTTCCAAAAATAGCGATACGTAGAAACTAAATATTTCATAAAACATTAGAACAGCCGGTAAATTTTAAATTTCAATATTCAAGTGCCAGTAAAATGGCCATAGAAAGTAAAAATTCTATAATTATACTAATCAGACGGAACATTTTTAAAAAATATTATATATTCAAAATCCAGGACTCCTTAAAGGCCCAAAATCTGCCTAAGGCGCCTCTTTTCAATTTATTGGCGTTTGAATTTCCATATTGTTTAAATAGCCTTTGTATTAAGCACTGTTGCTTTCAGCCCGTGTTTTTTTTTAATGACTCCGTGGACCTCTAAATGACTTTAATTACGATGACCTTGTAACCCTCAGAAGTTCCTCTTTTTTGTGTGCCCCAGAACTTATTAAACTTGCTTTTTCTAATTTCAAGATAATATTAATAATTTAAAGCTGACAAAAAAAGACAAAGCATCATTGTGGGTGGCCATTTGTGCTTTTTCTTGGGTTGGGGGGAGTAATTTTCAGACAAATGAAATCACTTTTTTATAATTTAAAATTACTTTTGTTTTCTTAGACGATGCCGCCTGTAAACGTTGGAGCGCTTTAAATAAAAATTTTAAATAATATTTGAATATCTATTTTACTTTCTTTAAGGTAAATACATCAGTTTAAAACCGTAAAATAATGATAATAATAATCGACTTTAAAAAATGGGGGTGATTTTCAAATCGACGCACGTATATAGTATTTCTTTTATGATATACACCGATTTCTCCGAAACTACACGATAGATTCATGTGATTTGTTTTAAATAAAAGAGTCCCATGTTATTAAAAAATTGAACGGGGCCTAAATGCGAGCTATCGAATTGATCCTATTTAAATTTTATCAAAATTGGTCCTGTATTTTTTTTAGAAATTCAACAAAACCCGCCCCCCCCCCCAAAAAAAAATCATTTATAAATATTTCATTTCCAACGATTTTCATCAAATGACATTGCGCTATTTGTTTGGCGAGAAAATCGCTACTCGGCGATTTCTTCTTCTTTAGACGGATTTCTTTTGAGGACTGTAGTAGAAAAAAATCTAAAAACGCTGTTTTAATTTAAAAAAATTAAATGAAAAATCATTTTAGAAAATGCAAAGCGTTTAAAATCACCTAAGATTTCTGCTATACACTCGCTTCATTCTAATAACTCTATTTTTACATTTGAGGGAATTTGCACGTTGATACAAAGTGGGTCAAAAGTCCCTGGCAAATTTTTTATTTTAATGTAAAATCAAGTAATCGGTATCATTTATATGGTTTAATGAAAGAAGGAAAAAATCTATTTGGTAGTATTATTAGAATCAAAGAATTAGTAAAGTGTTAATCATAAAGCTCCAAAGATTTTTAGGCAACTTACCTTTCGTTTTTAGTTGCATAATAAGATAATTAAAATTCAACAAATAAAAAAAGTTATATATTTGTATAAAGATTTGAAAACACGTTTATTTAAGTTAAACTTATTCAAAATGGTTCAGCGGATAGAGTAAAAGAACATGGAAAACGGTGAAACTCAGAGAGGTAGTTTAGTATATTGTACTCTTAAAACAATTTTAATCTTGATTTTTCATGTTAATTTAATTATTTTTGTTTTATTACATTTTTACTAATAGAAGAAAGAGTCGTCGCAAAACTTGTGCTTTCAAATCACAGTTCTGAGAACGCTGTTACTTTTTTCTCAGATATTCATATTTATTATTTATATATAAGTTACTGCAAATGTTATTTAGCGTTACTGTTACACACAAACGTTTATTGTTATATCACATCGCTCACCCGCAAGAAAAATGGCATAAGGTGTCCTGGGGTAATAACGTCAGTGTGGGTAATAACGCCATATGCTAATATTACGCATAATTAGTAATGAATCCAGGAAATGGCACACACGGGTTCTGCGCAGGCGAGATCTAAGTCATCAGAATCACAAACAACCGATTAAGTTAATTTGTTCTCTTTTTAGATGCTATCGCTGGAAGAAGCGCGTAAAAGTCAACGCCATATCTAAAATTTATGAGGTAAATTCTGTGATCTGAAGGTTATATATTTATTAGGACATACTTTATTTATTATATAAATTTGTAGTGTATTTCATGTACTTTAAAAATGTTGTGCAAGATTTTGGATAAATTCGCGAAGTAGTTTGTAGTTTAATATATATTGCGCAATAAGTATATCGTGGTAATAACGCAATATACTGGTGTAATTAAACCTGTTGATTCTTTTCAGTTTTTGAACTACATCCAAAGAGGGTTTATTTTCTATTTTATGCTCGAGAGAGCATTACTGTCATTGTTGAAAACCAAAAAGGATAAAGAGAAATTCGTATGCCTTAAGTGCGGATAATTTTTTTCATATTTATCAATTTATAGAAGTGTAGAGTTTATATCTTTAAAACTGGATAATTTACATGTCATTAATTCATCTTATTTTATAGTTTTGGTTGCATGATGTTATTACCCGAACACACCGTTACATTTTATGAATATAGATCTTCTAAAATATCCCATCTTGTATACATAGTCAGTAAGTTGCTGCATCAGATTCTATATTTGTTTGAAAGAAGAAAATTAAAACTAAGCAGTAATAATTGGTAGAACCTTAACGTGGCGTTATAACCACAGGATACCTTATCTTGCAAAAATTCATTTTACATTTTATTCCCATAATAAGTCTGTAATTGGTGTTTTTACTATACATACTGTTTTATAAGTGTCGTTATAAGAAAAAATCCACTTTATTTACGCCATACGTCCATTTGTGAACACAGAAGAGGGGTGGATTGTGTGGGGAGGTAAAATTGCCCAACTCTACACGCTTTATCATACGTCTTCATCCTTCACGGTGTTCTCAACTGCTCCGCTCAACAAGCATAAAACATTTTGACACATTTGCAAATTCATTTTTTAACAAAAAGTTATAAAATTGGATGCCTGACTATGGAAGCGATTTCGAATCGAACTGAATTTTCCATTTTATGATCATTAAATTACCTATCCAGTTCTAAGCTATTTCGATCACGCGATCACCCTTTTTCTCCTGCTTTTCGACCGGTTTTTGTGCTTTTCGTCGGGAAAATTGTGCTCAAAAGCGCCAACTTTGAAGGCTTGTTATGAAAGATCTATTGTGTTAAAAAAAAAAAAAATAAAAAACAGAAAATTGAGTGCAATTAGACCGTTTCGGAATAACAACCCCTGCTATTTTCATGCATTTCCGAGCAAAAATAAATTAAAGCATATGTTACGAAGTTGACCTTTTTGATTTAGAACACCCTTAAAGGTTTTATGCTTTTATGTAAGTTTTTATTCCTGCATGCAAAGATTAGCGATGTAATTTCATGTTACAATAAAATCATAAATATTTTCTTTTGTTTATCCTGTGAAATTTATTCTTGTCGAGATGTGTCAATTTTCTGCCGGGTGAGCGACTTGTTGTTGTAATTTATAATTTTTAAACAAAATCGACTGCACGACACATATTTAGCTCGATCCATTTCGTGCAAAAATTGCAATTATGAATGTTTTAAAGCGACAATATACCTGATTGAAGCAAAGCGACAGTGCCTATCGTGATATTTTGTATTACTGATGAACTTTATTTACCTGCTAACCATTAAAATGCTACTTCACTCAGCGAAAACACTCGCACGCTAATGTTAAAAATATGCTCTTTTAAAGATATCGCGTTTGCATTTCAATATTTTTAAATTATATTTTTTTCATTGTCTCTCTGTGATCTATTTCTACAATTGTCATTTTTGCAATTTTTAAAATTTTGTATACATGAGCATTTTTATGAGGATACTTTTAATTTTGGAACTTGTTTCGAACGTGAAAGTACCCCATTAAAAAGAATAAAACCTGGAAAGAAAAAATAAAAAAATAAAAGAGGCTTTTGTAGAACTCGAACTCAACTATTCAATGCTAAAAATCATTTTAAAAATATTTGAATGCAAACGAATTATCTTTAAAAAAATTCTTCCTTAGTTTTAGCTGCTCAATTTCATTTTATTCATTCTAATTTCCTTCTTATATTTATTCATAGCTATACTAGCGCATTTTTCATGTATTATTTCCATTGAACTCTTTCAGGGGAAGAGAATTTTGAATCCTAGAACATTGAAATAAATGAATGGCACCATATTCACCAAACAAAATGTTTAAAAATAACAAAATAGGCTATATTTCTTATACATATTAAATGAAAAATATTTTGCCAAAATTCTGGTGCCATATTGTGGCATTTCGGAAAGAATCCTGAAAAGGTTGATCTTTAATTTATTATCATCGTGTTGATTAACTTTTTGCGTTTCAGTGTTTCAGTACTTGGAACACCCAACATTATTCCGAAATACCACAATGACACGAGAATTATGGTAAAAATAATTTTCGTTTATTCCAGTATGGGAAAAATAGCTTTTTTTGATTATCATATAAATTTGTACGCAAATATTAGAAAGTTTTACTATATATATCCATCGCCTGGATCGTCCCTTAAATCCTTTTTTCTTTCTCTCTCATCTTTTATTTAAACTATTTTTTTCTTTTTTCCTCTTGTTTATTTCAAATATAATCTTGTTTTTATATACGTTTTTCATTCTTAAATTCATTTGTCATTACTAAATATTCAAACTACTTCTTTTGATTTCCCCGTTCTCTATAAATATAGACAACAGTTCTAGATGACAGTACAGTAAAAATTTTGTCGCAAAAGTGGTTTTTTTTTCTTTTCACACCAGTGGGCAGCAATATATTTATGTTTTTTAACTATTTTGTATTCTCATTATTGCTTTCTTGGCTAAGAGCAGTTAATGTAATCTTTGGATAAAAAGATTGGCTAAAATTCAATTATTGGCATTCAATTCAGTTTAACCCGGGAGAACGCGCGCTTACCCAGGGTATGAATGGTTTTAACTTTGCCACCAATAAAATCATATTATAATACTCACTTTATTAAGACGGAGACAATTCTTACAGATTTTGAGAAAAAATAAGTTGAAGATTACTTTTAAATAATTATTGGTTACAATTGTAAAAACCATACGCACTCCGGGTCTTTTAGGCCCTGCGCGTCCTCGCGGGTTAAGAACAGAATTATATTTACCTGCTTGGCAACACTGCTGATGTCAACAGCAGCATCCAATCCGGAATTTCCAACTCCAATGATCAAGACTTTCTGATCTTTGTAAGCATCTGGCACTTTAATTGAATGAGTATGAGTGAATTTTCCTTTAAAGTTTTCTTGTCCTTTAAACTTAGGAATATGTGGATAGCCATGATGCCCTGTACAGACCATTACACCATCAAATGTTTCCGTAGTTATTGTCTTATCATTAGTGTTTTGAGCAGTTAAAATCCATCGTCCAGTTTCATCATAATCAGGAGATTGTTCGACTTTTGTAACCTAAAATAATACAGTTTACAGATAAATATTTTAAGCAGCTTTCAAAAAAAAAAAAAAAAAAAAAAAAAAACATAGTTGTAATTTAACACGTTCGCTGCCGCTTACGTGAAGATGTGATGATAGTTAATGCCGCACTGTAGAAGAGGGTTTTCCCCAGAAGCCGATTTACTTTTTATAACAAAGAATCAGTGAAAGATTTTCCCGCGCCAACGCGTGACTGGCTATTGGACATCACGCGCTGGCGCGTGAATGGCCCCTTAACGTTGGCGCCATATCATGCGCTGGCGCGTGATCGGCAGCGAATGTGTTAACAAATTACAATGACTATTTGGAAAATGATATTTTCAAAGACTAAAAGTTTAAAGATTTATAAATAAATTCTATGTTTAAATGAATAACAATAATAAACATCATTTTTATGATGATCATAACGAGTCATATATTACATAGGGGGAACTGGGGCACATTGATACATGGGGCACATTGATTCATCCCCTCTACTGCTCACAGGGTCATTATAGGAAGCTTCACAACAGCACTAAAAGGTGAAACTAGCGTACACAACTACATACAGAAAGTCTTGGCATGATTCAGTAGTTTGTTGAAATGGGACGGGTGATTTATTGTTTTTGTAGGTCAAAAGTAAATTTGAGTTGTACAATTGAAATAGTATTATGCAACTGTACCAGCATTTTTAACCGAAAAGAATACTCTCCCTGGCAAGTAAAGCTACTCTTTATCAGTTCCTCATTCTTTATTGTTAGGTAAATTATGAAGTGTTGGCTTTGAGTCTCATTTTAATAAAAATGACTGTATTGATACAGTCTATGCCGGGGCACATTGATACAACATAAATCCTTTTCTAGTTCATTTTTTCATTACCTTTTATTATATTTTTTCCATTCACTCCTTAATCCAACCATTTTTCTTGGAAAATTTTTCAATAATAATTTTTTTTTTTTTAAATGGAATGGTTCTAATTTTTTATATTGCAGCATTTTATATTATTTTTGCAAGCAGAAGACGTACAAATTTATCCAACATCTAGTGCTAGTCAAACGAACAAAAGATAAAAAACGGCAGCCTGGTAAGTCTCGGATTTATTTCGATTTTTCCGAGTAAAAAGTATTTTCGAGATGAGAAATATTAAGTAAGGTATATAAGTTGCAGAACAGCAAAGGATAATTATATTATAAACAGAATTTTTAATACAGTTATACTTTATAAATCGGTTTATAAACAGAAAACCTGGTAATTTTTTCATGTTTCCTAAGAAAGAAGATAATACTGGGGTTGAAGTACGAGATATGACAAAGTTACCACAGCCAACGATCAGACAAGAAACAGCCAGAACATCAAGTCATTATTTGTTTAATTTTGATTGCTTTAATATTACTTAAAAATAAATTGTGGGTGATTTGAATTTCTATAAATAAATATAGAATGGTTTGCTAACTAATTGTCTATGAAAAATTTGCAATGGTATTATTTTCTCTCCATTTTTTTCCAAATGTAGAAAAGTGCCCATGAGGTGTATCAATCTGACCATGAGATGGGGCACATTGATACAAATGACTTTTTTTATTTTTTTAAACTGCATGTACAATATTATACAGGGTGTCCAAAAAGGTCGTTTACAAACTTAACATGCTGGTCTGTCATATCATGATGAACAATATTAAATAGGAAACTAAGGGTCCCAAACGTCTCCCAAAAGAGATATGCGCCATTAAAGTTTAGGGTCCAAAAATTCAAATGATTATAAAAAACAGAAAAATTGGTCGATTCGTTTGCGGTTTTCATTAAAACTATTCTTTATGTCAGTATTTTCTTGAAAATAAACTATAAAGATAAGATACAAAAAATGTCGATAGAGGGCGCTTTAGACTTTGGAGTAACGATAAACTAGTTTCTACCATTATGTTTTGCATCTCATTAATTTTTTTTAGAAGCTTAGACATAAACTTAAATTTTGAGCTCAAAATCTAAATCGTTGGAAGTGGTTAAGTAGCGCAAACTGAATTTCGGGGGGAGGTTCAAATTTCAAATGGTTATAAACAAGTTGGAAATTGCACGTGAAGCGTAGCAAATTAGGTGCGTTCGTACGATAACGAAGTTTTAAAAATATTACTTTCATATGTCAATCTCATAAAATTGTAAATAGTGAATTACAATTAAAACGCTCATCAAACAATGTTCTTCCTATACCATTATATAATGTAATACTTTTGTGTGGCCTTGTAAATCAATAACAAATGTTCTTTGCACCACAAATTATGTATGATGTATATTATAATATGTACTTTATAGTTGCATATAAATTTTATTAAGTTCGTATGAGTGTAACACGATTAAAATGCATTTGAAACATTTTTCCCATTGACCGTAATGTAACGGAATACTTTCGAGTGTCCCTATAATTGATCTATAAATCCGATTTTCATAAAATTTGAAATAACTCGACAAAATTATGTAATAATTATGTAGTTTAAATTTCAAACGTATAGAATATATTTGAAACTTTTTCCTAATTGACCATAATGTAACTGAATACTTTTGATTGCGCCTGTAATTCATCTATGCACACGATTATCAAAATATTTGAAATAACTCGACAGAATTATGTAATAATTGCGTATTATAAATTTCAAACGATTAAAATGCATTTGAAACTTTTTTCCCCATTGACCGTAATGTAATGGAATACTTTTGATTTCCCCTGTAATTGATCTATGCATCCGATTTTCATATAATTTGAAATAACTCGACAAAATTATGTAATAATTATGTATTTTAAATTTCAAACGTATAGAATATATTTGAAACTTTTTCCTAATTGACCATAATGTAATTGAATACTTTTGATTGCCCCTGTAATTGATCTATGCACACGATTATCAAACTATTTGAAATAACTCGACAGAATTATGTAATAATTGCGTATTATAAATTTCAAACGATTAAAATGCTTTTGAAACTTTTTTCCCCATTGACCGTAATGTAATGGAATACTTTTGATTGCCCCTGTAATTGATCTATGCATCCGATTTTCATATAATTTGAAATAACTCGACAAAATTATGTAATAATTATGTATTTTAAATTTCAAACGTATAGAATATATTTGAAACTTTTTCCTAATTGACCATAATGTAATTGAATACTTTTGATTGCCCCTGTAATTGATCTATGCACACGATTATCAAAATATTTGAAATAACTCGACAGAATTATGTAATAATTGCGTATTTTAAATTTCAAACGATTAAAATGCATTTGAAACTTTTTCCCCATTGACCGTAATGTAATGGAATACTTTTGATTGCCCCTGTAATTGATCTATGCATCCGATTTTCATAAAATTTGAAATGACTCGACAAAATTATGTAATAATTATGTATTTTAAATTTCAAACGATTCGGTTGGGTAGTTTTTGCGTTGTTATATGCGGACGGACAGACGGACGGACAGACGGACGGACAGACGGACGGACTGAACGACAACTATAGGTGCTACGTATTATATAATTACGAACGCACCTAAAAACGGAAAAATTGGTCAATTGATTTGCGATTTTCACTAAAATTATTCTTTATGTCAGTATTATCTTGAAAATAATTTATAAAGATAAAATTCAAAAAATGTCGATAGAGGACGCTTTAGACTGTGGAGTATCGTACAACTATTTTTTCCGTTATTTTTTTCATCTGTTAATTTTTTTTTAGAAGCTTAGACATAAACTTAAATTTTGAGATGAAAATCTGAATCGTTGGGTGTGGTAAAGCAGCTCAAACTGAAGTGTGTTCAATGGGGATGAGGAGTTTCAAATTTCAAATGATTATAAAAAACGGAAAAATTGGTCTGGTTTCGCTAAAATTATTCTTTATGTCAACATTTCCTTGAAAATAAATTTTAAAGATAAATTTTAAAAAATCCGTTAGAGGGCGCCTTAAACTTTAGAATAACCAACAATTATTTTTAACCCTTTTTTTTAAAATCTAATTAAATGCTTGCAAAAGTTTAGACTTAAATTTTGTGTTCAAAATCTAAATCGATAGGAGGGGTTAAGAAGCGCAAGCTGAACTGTATTCAGGAGTTGAAATGTTACCTTCCCCACCCCTCGAACGCAGTTCAATTTTTGTCCGCTTAATTACTCACAACGATGCAGATTTTGAGCACAAAATTTAAGTTTGAACTTTTATAAGATACAAAAAATAACGGTTAAAAATAGTTGTTGCTTACTATAAAGTTTAAGGCGCCCTCTGCCGGAATTTTTTGAAAGATATCTGTAAAATTTATTTTCAAGAAATTATTGATATAAAGAATAGTTTTAGCGAAAACCGACCAATTTTTCCGTTTTTTATAATCATTTGAAATTTGAACCTCCCCACCCCCATTGAACACAGCTCAGTTTGCGCTACTTAACCACTCCCAACGATTCAGATTTTTATCTCAAAATTTAAGTTTATGTCTAAGCTTCTAAAAAATTTTTTTGAGATGAAAGAAATAACGGGAAAAAATAGTTGTACTTTACTCCAAAGTCTAAAGCGCCCTCTATCGGCATTTTTTGAATTTTATCTTTATAAATTATTTTCAAGACAATACTGACATAAAGAATAATTTTAGTGAAAATCGCAAATCAATTGACCAATTTTTCCGTTTTTTTTATAATCATTTGAAATTTGAACCTCCCCCCGCAATTCAGTTTGCGCTACTTAACCACTTCCTGCGATTTAGATTTTGAGCTCAAAATTTAAGTTTATGTCTAAGCTTCTAAAAAAAATTAATGAGATGCAAATCATAATGGTAGAAACTAGTTTATCGTTACTCCAAAGTCTTAAGCACCCTCTATCGACATTTTTTGAAATTTATCTTTATAATTTATTTTCAAGAAAATACTGACATAAAGAATAGTTTTAGTGAAAACCGCAAACGAATCGATCAGTTTTCTGCTTTTTATAATCATTTGAATTTTTGGACCCTAAACTTTAAGGGCGCATACCTCCTTTGGAAGACGTTTGGGACCCTTAGTTTCCTATTTAATATTGTTCATCATGATATGACAGACCAGCATGTTAAGTTTGTAAACGACCTTTTGGGACACCCTGTATAAAACAACGATTTAACATTTTTATAACACACTACACAAGTTTTGCTGACACCACATGGAAAAATAACTTGAAATTTCTACTTTCTGGACACCAAAAAAATTATTAGAAAAAAACTGTATCAATGTGCCCCAGTTCCCCCTATATCATGTATTATACATTAATATTCCTTGACCAATATTAAAAAAACAATAGTTCATAGATATGCAACTTTAATTGTTTAAAGTGTGCATTTTTATTTGATGGAGTTAGACTGACTTTGGAACGCCTCATATTACGTACGACATGGATTGAACGTTAATCTTCCTGGACTCATCATATACAAATTTTAAATGAAATTTCAGTTTTACATTTTCCAGAACTGCAAATTTTTAAGCTTCTAAACATCGCACATTTTTAATTTTAACACCGTTGCGAAGAGAAAAAAATGCACTTTTATCACAATTTGTTCTCAAATTATTATTATTATGAAAGTTTTTATTACTTTTTTGTCATTGTGGCAATGGAATTTTGGACATTAAACATGGACAAATGAGGAAACGAATGCACTAAAATAAGTTGTGGAATTCAACCAATAAAAGCATTCAGATATACTTCAGATTTCCCAAATGTTTACCGAGAACAACAACTATTTTCCAAATTGTTAAAAAAAAAAGAGAGAGATTTACCCTTTTTAAAATCATTTCCATTATAGTTATCCAAGGTTTTTTATTTACTTTTTTTTAAAAGTGCATATGGTTTTGGAGATTTATTTTCAACTATTATCTTTTCTGAATTTTGAATCCGTGGATTCTTCAATTTGGTTCAACACGCTTGCACTTGATACAACCATGACTGAGGATTCCGTAACTTCAACTGCAAATAACTTTATTTGCAATTGTTGTAGTTCTAATGAAATGTAACACATGATTCCTATACGAAGTTTTATGTGAAATAGAACTGTGGTTTTTAAGATTTCCTTTTGTTAATAAAATGCAAATTAATTAGCATTTTCTTTAAATACCCTGACAATTTGAAATTTTGATCAATGGAAACTTACGTCAGTGTGGAAGTCACAAGTTAAAGATGAAATATAATTGGCCACACATTTAAACACCCAATTGTTCTACACTATAAAAAAAATCCATTAAATTTACGGCAAAAACTGCTGACAGCAATGCTGCCAGCAGTTTTTCCCATAAAAATTGCAGTAAAATTAGATATAATAAAAAAGTACACCTAATTTGGTAAAAACCGTTCAACATTGCTGCCAGCAGTTTTTGCCGTAAAATTAATAGATTTTTTTTACAGTGTAATTGGAAAAGGGCTTCATTTTCTGCTCCATTGTTAGTTTGACTTTGATCACTAAAAAGTGTAAAGTATAACAATATGCAAGGAAATCTACCAAGTTTTGGGTTAAATATAAATGATTTTGTACATAGAAAGAAAAACTTAGATTTTGTTGTTTTTACGACTGTTGTTGAATTATTTTATGAATTATACACTCTGACCTTTCCTTTGTTCTTTAACCCTTTGAGGCTCAACAACTCCAATTTGTAAAATATTGATTCAGATATTAGAATACATCGTTTTAAGCATGTAAAAAATAATTAATTTTTTTTTTAACGTATAACTAAAATAATTATGGACTAAAAGGTATTTTTTTCACATCTACACTGTAAAAAAAAATCTGGAAAGGTACTACACTTTATCTAGGAAACTGGGATTCCAAAAACTTATCCTGTAACGGTAACAATAAAAACTCAAGTTTTAGATTAGGTTACATGGATTTTTCCTGTTATCGTTACATGAAAAGCTCTTGGAATCCCAGTTTCCTAGAAAATGTTTAGTACCTTTACAGATTTTTTTTTTACAGTGTACAATAAACAGAAATTTGTATACTTCTCATAAATATTGTCCATCTACTAATACAAGATTTTAAAGTATACAAAATTATCTTTAAAAAATCTACTTTCGGATTTCTTCAACAAGATTTACAAAGTTAATTTTTGCAATATCGACCTGAAGCTTTTCAAATGATAAACAAAATTTTGGCATGAGAAATTAAATAAATATCATCGTCTGCTGAGAAAACCAATGATCAATCTGTATTAACATTTGTGTTTGGAAATAGAGACAACAAATAAAATCGTGTTTTAAAACTTACTGTGGAAGTACTACTGACTTTTGGGTACACTGTAAAAAAAAAAAAAAAAAAAAAAAAAAAAAAAAAAAAAAAAAATATCTGTAATCCTACAGATGTAAAGTTGCCGAAATCTGTATATATACTAACATTTCATCGGTACACTATACAAGAAAAAATGTAAAACTACAAAACGGATTTTTGTAAAGCTACAGAAGTCTGTAACTCTACAAACGAATCTACTAAAATTACAGTTATATTACTAAAATTTTATTTGTAATCTGGGCTGTCTTTACATAAAAGATTTTTGCAATCCCAGTTTCCTAAAATATTCTTAGTAACCTTACAGATTTTTTGATTTTCAGAGCAAATCTGTATCTGTTACAGGAATTTTTGCTGTTGACGTTACATAAATAGTTCTAGGAATCCCAGTTTCCTAGAAAACTTTTAGTAACTTTACAGAATTTTTTACAGTGTATGTTGCAGATTTGCAACACGGTGATACGAATTGTTAAGGAACATTTATCTGGAAAATCATCACTTTTATTTTTATTTATACCAGACATATTTTATGCGACAAAAATATTAAATTGAAATGGTACAGATTAAACGGGCTGGTCACTTAGTTTCGGAATCCCCCCTCCCCTGATGTTAAGTCAATGTTCATTTGATGCATGCGTGTATTTAAAGTATCTCTTGGGGAAATAAATATTTGTAACTTCTTTTTCCTGTTTATTCTTCTTAAAGGATGTTTCTTTTTTTCTTAGTTCTTAAAATATATCTGAAAACTATGTTTAAATTAACATTTTATGCATTAAAAACAGACGAATTGTGAGTAAAATTTTAACGGTTCATATGAAATGAAAAATATACTTAAAAAAAGGTTAATAACTAAGAAAAACAGAGACATATTTTAAGAAACGTATACAAAAAATAGGAATTAAAAATATTAGTTTCCAGAGGAGATATTTTAAATATATCAATGATTTTAAAATCATGTCGTGACAACATGGCGCGAAATTGTTACACTAACTGCGGGGGAGGGTCTCAGTTACCTTTTTCAACTTTGCGCACGTGTAACTCCCCCCGTGGCTTGCGCACGACTAAGGTGTTCCATGTGACGATTAGATTAACTGTATAACTCCAGCTACTGAGAAGACCGGCAAAATCGCATGTGTAGTTACGGAGATTTAAGCGAAATAAAATGTGCCGTGTCTGACAGACCCAACCCCCATGACGCCGGGTTAAACTACCTTCTTTTTTATCTCTATACAAGGTTATCTAATGATAGTACGCCTCTCAATTTAACATAGCATTTATATCTAAAATCTAAAAAAAACTGACTACTATTGATTAATATTTTTTTAACTCAATCAAATTGATTGGAAAAGTTATCATACGATTTAAATAATTCCAACTGAGAGAAAATTTGCTAAGGCCAGGAACCGAACCCAGATACTTGGCTTGCAAGGCCAATGCTTTACCGTTTAAGCTAACTGGGCACGACAACCTGTGAGCATTTTTCGCTCCGATAACCTTGAAGGTCATGACATCTAGTCTGTCATTCAGACAGCTCAACAGGATAGACCGCAGGTAAAGGAATTCCATAGAACGATGGGTACGTAAATATCTGGGTTCGGTTCCCGGCGTGGGCAAATTTTCGCCCAGTTGGAATTATTTAATTCGTATAACTACCATTATTTTAGTCCCTGAATAGTCATGTATTTTTTTAAGAATGTCACTCATATTTATGACTTACTGAAGTCATAAATATTTTCAACTACATCGGAAAGTTTCTTAAAAGTACTGTTAAACGAAAAATAAAAAAAATATTGGGCAGCATTGTTAGCACTAGTAATGGATATCCTTAAAAAATGTATCTTTTTGATGAAAAATTTGAAAAATGAACATAATGCGTTCTGTTTACTAGTTTTAGTTATATTAATGGAAAAACGTACAACAAAATGCTTTAGTCTGCGTATAGCCAACAAAATATTTGATTTTTCTTAATTGATATTGTAACAATATAGTTGCAATGCTTGAGATGAACTGATTTTGCCCTACAGCTGAACATGAAATTCTCGTAGTTCGACACATTAACTCTTCCCACTGTAAAAAAGTCAAATGTTCCTGCATCTATGAAAATATAATATAATCACGAATGAAAATATATTACTTCTCAGGAGTTAAACACGATTATGAAATGTGCTCTTTATTGTTAAAAAACTCAGAAACAAATATACTTTCGACATTTAAAAGAAACATTTAAAAACAAAGTGCCTTTTACTACGACTGATTTTCGGAAACATTACCGACTACTTTTTACAGCTTATTAATCTGTTTTCTCAAATCGGAATATAGATTTTTCGGACACTATCAATTTTCAAGTAAACATTTTCAGCTGTGTAAGCGAATTTATAAATGCAAGGATAACAAATTAATAATAATGTTAATGTTAATAGCACATTTTCTGCTATATTATTAACTTTAAGTTTATGTGAAATGTGCCAGTCGGTCGTCATAGCAACTAATCCAAAGTTCTTGGATTTGACTCCCGATCTGGATACTTTTTCACTCAGTTCGAAAAATACCAATTCATATAATTTCTTTTCTAATCAGTATGGTTGTCTTGAAAATAATAAGCAAATAAAACAATCAAACATACATATTTTCAAACTACAGGGTAATTTAAAATGAATAAAGCGATTACAAACGGCTATAACTATTTAATCGAAAGGAATTTATCGATAAGAATTACACCGTATTTAAAAGGATGCTCAAAATTTTGTTTACTTACTTTATAAATATTCTATATCCTCATAGCATGCATGGTCACAGTGACGTCACAATGACGTCACTGTGAGTCACTTTGGTCACATCACATCTGTGACCAAAATGCCACCACTTAGTGACTTCACATTGTGACTGAGATGTGACTTTCTTAAAATTTTTTAGAAAATTACAAATATTATTTAAAACATGTTATTTACTTTAAAAAACATGTTTCTGGCAATTTAAATAGCTTCACTTTTGTCACAGTTTCGTCACAATGTTAATGTCAAAGTTGTCACAAATGACACATTTTTCACAAATTTGTCACACCGTGACTTCACAAAGTGGTCACAATGTGACGTCACAAAAGAGCTCTAAAACGGCCATAGCGACTTCACATTTTAGTCACTGTGACGTCACATCGACAATCGGTGGTCACAAAGTCACAATGTGAATTCACAACGACGTCGCAGTGACGTCGCCATGCCTTACGGGTGTGTTTAACACAAAAAGGAAATTTTGATGTCATCCATGTGACCAAGTTGAACCACATGGTTCCACTTGGTCACATGGATGACATCAAAATTTCCTTTTTGTTCAAACATCCGATACTATATGTGTATGTTGTTAAATTTGGAGGTGCTTGACTTACCGCCGACGAAATCTTTTCTACACTGATGATAAAAATAAAAATTGTGAAATTTTAACACACAGAATGCTCCAAAATGCCAAAAACACATGCAGATGGTGTATAATGTTTGAACAAAAAGGATGTTTAGATGTTGTCCGTGTTACTCAGGAGATTCACATAGAGCTTTTATAAAGTGTGTAAACAAAATTTTGAACTTCCTCTTACATTTTGAGCAATTCTTATTAATAAATTCTTTTCGATTAAATAGTTATAGCCATTTGTAATCGCTACATTCATTTTGACCAACCCTGTATTTTAACGATAATCTCTACGGTTTTTAAAAGTAAATTGTGCAAGATAAATATATCAAAATATATAATGATTTTTGTGAAGTTTTTAGTATCTAAAGCAAATATGAAAAGATCTATATGACATTATAATCAAACACTAAAATTTTCCACGTCATGCAAATTTATGTTAACCACTTAATCATCGCGCCCGAGACATTCACGAGCTGCATGTTTCATGGCTTTTATTCAAAATTGTTTGATTTCCACCAGTTTTATGAAATATTGTAATTGGTTTTATTCTAATATCATTTTACTTGCCATTAAATAAGATGAATATTTTTTTTTTCAAAAAAGTGGTGAGAATAATGAATTTGAATTTTTAAACTGTAATTTGATGCAACCATTAAACCCCTTGAGCTCTGATGGTAGAATTTTCTACCACATAATTTTAATTCCGAAATGTCACAATGGCACCAGAAAATTCAACCAAATTTATTTGAAAAGGATTTAATGCATTTTCTCGTGTTTATCGTTAATCGGTTTTTTCTTTGCAAAATACTGGTGCCAACGTGACATTTGGAATTTTGAAGAAATTTACACCCCAGAGCTCAAATTGTTAAATGGTTAAAAACTGCTGTATAATAGGAACTTACTTCTTGGTAATAGCGTATGTTATCCAGTAATCCAAATCTTTCAGCATACATATGAAAATACTTGCACATCATCCTGTTGTGCATGTAATTTGAAAATTCCTTTGGCGGTGGGAAGTCGCTGAAAGCACTCATTTCTTTACTGGAGTTGATAACGGTTGTTTTCATGACACAAGCTAGGCCATCCACATCTTCATCGCGATAGTTCCAGAGACCCGCTACTCTTCCTGATCTCTCAAAGATGACAAAATCAATATCTTCTTCTTTGCATGCTTTCGCCGCTGCCAGTCCTGCTGATCCAGCTCCAATAATTGCAACACGTTTCATGATTCCAGCATGTGCAAACGAACAAAATTGGAAAGAGCTAATTGAAAAAAAATATGTATCGTTAATAAATGCACTCCAAAATCTCAAAAGACAAAAATAAACGCATTTCGGAACTCTTTTGTCCTCAACAAAATATTAGGATAACGATCTCATAAAAATATACGATAACCATATAACGATTGACTAGGAACAATATATCGTAATTTCGGGTGTATAAGCCGCGGATCAAACAATTCTTTTTGGACCCAGAAATCTTATTTAGTGATTGAAGACAAATATTTACGGCGATCTAACTAGTTATATTTGTTTCTTAAAAAATTCTGGGTCGAAAAAGAATTGTTTGAGCTGCGGCTTATACACCCGAAATTACGGTAATAAACATTATCGAACTATAAAGCACTTTTCTGTTACAAATAGAATCGCAACACATTTATTTACTTCGTTCGTATAAGAATTGTGAGATTTCCATAACAGTAATTTTTGTTAGTTAACCTAATTATTCTTGTAAATGTTTTGCAAAAAAAGCTCTAACTACTCGACTTATTCAACATTTTCTCTGCAAAATCACAAAACACAAAAGTAAACACATTTCGGAACCCTTTTGTACTCAATTTCACAACATATTGTTGTGTTGTGATTGTGTTCTTTGATTGTGTTCTTGAAGTGTGGCTTTCTAGAAATGTGTTCTTAATATGTTGCAAAAGTATTGCTATCCAGAAATGTGGTCTAAAAATAGTGCTGTTAATTGTGTTGAAATAGTGTTGTAAAAGTGTAGTGTTGATGAAAATAGTTTCTTAAAATAGTGTTGGGCTTCACAACACTTTATCCCCAAACTAACAATACAGGTATAAACTTTTACAATTTAGAACACAACTCACGCGAAACATTTTCAAAATATTTTCCAGATAATGCCTTTAAAATTACACAATTTTAAAAATAAATTGGTAGTAAAACTTAATATGAATAATTCTATAGTTATATTAATTAAAGTTATTAATATAATTTAATAAATAATGTTAATGATTAACTTGAATCTAACTTTTAACAATTTGGACAATATCTAAAATATTATTTTTAAGTGTATAAAATGCATGCATTAGTTATCTATTTTATTCCTTCCTTTATCTTACACTACTACATTGAGTTTAGGTTAGTATTGTCACATTAAATAATAATAATTTTTTGTTTTATTTTTATTATTTTTTACTGAAGTCCAGCTGATCCAGCTCCAATAATTGCCACTCGTTCCATGATTCCAGCATGTGCGAACGAACAAAATTGGAAAGAACTAATTTAAGAAAAAAAATATGTATCGTTAATAAATGCGAATGAAAATTTAGGTTGGAAATCTGTATATTTGTAGGTGTTGTAAAAAATGGCAAGGCATAAATTGGTCGTAAAACTTTATATATATATATAGTATATAGATATATATATATATAGATATACACTAATTTTGAACATGTAAAATATTACAAATGCGTGCCAATATCATGCAGTATGTTTTTGTCTATTTTTGTGCTAGATGATCGTTACAGGCGGAAGAGAGATATTTGCTAACATTTTACTTTTGTAATTATTTTGGATTAGTTAAAAAAAGGAAAATATTACATTTCTTTCAATCTTTCATTTCTTCAATCATTCAATTCATTTATTATGTTTATTGCGATTTCATTTATAATAGTTTTTGATAGTTTAGTTATTTGACATAATTTTTTTTTTTTCGAATATTGCTTTGTGTTTAATATAAGGTTTGCCTCATCATACGAAATTAGTCAATAGTAATTCATAATTAAATATTGGATGGAATATATAAAGCCATTCCGCCTGCTAATGAGTAATGGCTTATAGTTACTATAGTTCTATTTTAGTATTTTTTTAGTACTAGTGTTCTATTATTATTATAATTATTCTATTTTAGTAACAGTTCTATTTTAGTATTTTAATGTTTCTTGTTTTTTCTAAAAAATTTCATATTTTATTCAACTTTTGCTCTATAAGATATTTTTCATGCAATTTTTGAATATATATATATATATATATATATATATAAGATTCCATAACTCTCAAGTACGGAATTGAAACTTTAATAATGTGCAAGATGGAGATTTCTGATTGGAGTGATAAGTCTGTTTAATTTATCAAAACACGTAAATGACTGCAGTGATTACTTTATGTAACATTTTTATCAATGTAATTATATTATAGAAAAACAAAACTTGAGAAGAGAGCAATCAATAAAGTTATTAATAGACAATAATAAAATTTATTTAAACAATGTGGCAATAATATTGCTGAAAATAGCAAAAATGCTTCTTAGCATTATAGATTGTTTAAAATAAGACTAT
This sequence comes from Maratus speculifer, assembly GCA_964019185.1. Classification (NCBI taxonomy): domain Eukaryota; kingdom Metazoa; phylum Arthropoda; class Arachnida; order Araneae; family Salticidae; genus Maratus; species Maratus speculifer. Next base: position 59,078,243 of record OZ025299.1, on the reverse strand, counting down.
GTTAAGAAAATTTGGATGTTAAAAATTCAATCTTGAACTAATTACAAAATCTATTGCCTCCATTTTTAAAACTATTTCATAAACACAACTAAAAATAATTTTTTATACATATCATGTCTGGCTTTTTTATATTAGCATTTTTTTAGACACAATGTTATCATATAAAATAAGTTTCAACAAATTACTGGTTGTTCAAAAATAAATAAATAAATAAATAAAATTAAAAATAAAATAAAAAGCAAAAGGTGCACTTTTCTATATTATCGATAAGTGTCCTTTAGTACTTTAATACTTCAGCCCTAGAAACACACAGTTAGGGGAAAAATATTTGTTTTCATGCATTCTACCAACTTTTAAAAAAAATCACATCTATTTTTAACTAACCTCTGTGATATTGAAATGAAAACTATAAAATTTCACCATGCTAAATACAGAAATTAAAGACATTTTGTGAAACAGAAAGAAAGAAACTACTGTTTAATTAAAGCTTTGGAGAATAATGTCTAAATATCGTTTCCTTAAAAGAATTGGAAGTTTAAAAATTAAGATGTAGCTAAAAGAAAAAAAAATCTGCTCCTCATTTGGACGCAAAATTCATTGGATTTAAATCTAAGTAAACAAAAACAAAAGTAACGAAGTTTGAAAAGGGACCTAATTCCGTTTTCCTACAAATTTGCAGTTCATACATACAAAATATCCAAAACATGGACTAAGTTTCAGTTTTAGCTATGAAAAAGGGCTTCGGCATAAGAACGCAAAACGCTCAAATGAGCGGCAACCAGAACTGCAAGAGCGGCTTGTAATTGTAAATCTAACGGCAAAAAGAAATTTTTTCAGGCGAGTGTTTCCGAACTTTTATTTCCCGCTGCCTTCCGAACTTTTATTTCTCGCGCGAAACATATAGAGCAACTTTTGTGAAAGTCTCAAAATCATAGCATGAAAATTCTGAAAATAATCGGCAACAGAATAAGTTGAAAAACCGTTATTCCTAAAATGAAGCAAAAACAAGAGGGGTTGTATCCATATATTCATTAATTAGTGTCACTATAGAATAACAAATGGGACGTACTACTACATTAGGATAAAAGCCCTCATTTTTTTTCTTTCATTTTGGGAACAACGGATTTTCAACTTATCCTATTGACGATTATTTTCAGGATTTTCAAGCTATGATTTTGAGACTTTCACAAAAGTTGCTCTATACGTTTAACTAACATGATATGCAAATAAAATTTTAATATCGTTGACGCACGCGCAATGAAAAATTATTTAGTACACTTACTCAATTTTCATACAATTATTATTTTTTTTAAATTTTGATTACAGGGTATTGTGTGCAATATTATTTCTCATATTTTCAGAAAAGAGTATTATTCTATATCAAGAACTCTGCAAATTATAAGCAAAAATCTTGTAAAAATTTAGCACTGTTTTTATAAAAACCTTAATTTTTCTACGAGTATACATGCTATTGACATAAAAATGAACACAGCTTATTACAATAAGCCACTTAATCGTAATCTACAGTTTGAGTGCTTTTGCTAAATTAGTTTTGACAGGATTATCCAAAAGATATTCATTCTTTTTCAATTTGTTGACGGTTCCCTATGGAGTTTCGGGGGAAAATATTCACGTAAATGTATGACTTGCACTATTATGTTTGCACACTAAGAGTTTCAGGATAATTTCTCCTGTATTTTTCTAGATATTTAATAAAATGTCTAAAATCACAAGTGGACGATCATCTATGGCTATGTAGTGTATAAGAATTGTGAGATTTCCATAGCAGTAATTTTTGCTAATTAACCTAATTATTTTTGTTAATGTTTTGCAAAAAAAGCTCTAACTACCTACTTATTCAATATTTTCTCAGCAAAAACTCAAAACAGAAAAATAAACACATTTCGCAACACTTTTGTCCTCATGTTCACAACACGTTATTGTGTTGCGAATTTGAGAAGTCAGCGTAGTTATAGCGCACTCATTTGACATAAATTTTTAGACGTCAAAAAACGTTAATAGAAAAATATTAAACATATGAAATTTAGGACAATATTTTAGGATCACATGACAGTATAATCTTAGACACAAAATTTATGTGAAGTAAACTGAACAGCAATTGTTACATAAAACAAAAGAAAAAAAAACACTCTGATAATGCTTTGTACTTTATGCTTCTTGCAAAAATTCCAAAATTTGGATTAACGTTGACGGTCCCCTATGGAGTTTCGGGGGAAAATCTTCACGTAAATGTATGACTTGTACTATTATGTTTGCACACTAAGAGTTTCAGGATAATTTCTCCTGTATTTTTCTAGATATTTAATAAAATGTCTAAAATCGCAAGTGGACGATCATCTATGGCCATGTAGTGTATAAGAATTGTGAGATTTCCATAGCAGTAATTTTTGCTAATTAACCTAATTATTTTTGTTAATGTTTTGCAAAAAAAGCTCTAACTACCGACTTATTCAATATATTTTCTCAGCAAAAACTCAAAACAGAAAAATAAACACATTTCGCAACACGTTTGTCCTCATGTTCACAACACGTTATTATGTTGCGAATTTGAGAAGTCAGCGTAGTTATAGCGTACTCATTTGACATAAATTTTTAGATGTCAAAAAAGTTATTAGAAAAATATTAAACATATGAAATTTAGGACAATATTTTAGGATCACATGACAGTATAATCTTAGACACAAAATTTATGTGAAGTAAACTGAACAGTAATTGTTACATAAAACAAAAGAAAAAAAACACTCTGATAATGCTTTGTACTTTATGCTTCTTGCAAAAATTCCAAAATTTGGATTAATCGAAATATCTCAAAAATTAGCGCAAAAAAACTGAATAATTAATCAGGGTTCGCAAAGTTTACCACTAAATTTTAAGAACATTTTCGAAGTGTTTCACTATAGAAAAATATCGTAAAATCTGTGAATGAAGGTGGGGGTTAAGAATGTTGTGGCTTAAATATTAAATGTAAATTTTCGTATTTTTAATAGTGGTGCCAGAGTCCTTGGAAATTCCAAGGAGTGTGCGAACCTTGCTAATTTCGGTTTTGTATCAAAGGAAAAGTTCAAATTTATTGTCCTAAGATATCACAATGCCATTTTATGGTAATTTTTAATAGCGCTATTTGTTTTATTTAATCGCAGGAAAAAAAGTATCTATTTTGCGATTAAAGAAGATGACAATAATTCCAATTTTGAACAATTAAACAATTTTTTCCAGTCTGAAATAGTTGCGCCAGATTCCTAGGAAATTTTAAGGATTGTATTCACCTTGTTATTATTATTTTCTAGAGTCACATGTATAAGATCACACGATTATGAAAATGTTTGCCTGAAAAAATTTTGCAGCATAGTTTAATGATGTTACATTATTTCTAAAATAATGAAATTGATATACAATATTAATTTCACCACATGCTTACTGGAGAATAAGAATTGCATAAGTGTATTTGTTCATTTGCAGAAACACACAAAATATTATGGTTATAGTAGCATCTAGCAGTAAATTCTGGAAGTGTGTGTTTAGTTGCTGTAAGCGTTTTTAAGTCTAACTATTTTTAATACCAAAAAATGTGTATAAATCCTATAGACCCTATACAGGGCTACACAAAAGAATTCTCAAGCAGCATGAATGGATTAATGGTGTTTTCAAAATGATTTATTATTTTACAGTCGAAGTATATTTAGCATAATAAAGATTGCTTTTAGAATATAAGAAAATATGTACAGTGCTACGCAAATAAAGTGATATATTGCCGTAAATTTTTAATTTTTGAGAGTTTTTTTTCTCAGAGAATTAAATTTTAATGTGTATCGTGTATGAAAATCTGTAGATTACATAACACAAAACTATACGAGAGTATTTCCGCACTTCCTGAAAATTACCAAAAATGAATTTTTGACTCTATTCTGTGTTTTTAAAATAAGCTAACTTCCAGTAAGCTACGTAGATCTATAGATCGTGTACAGGAATACACAACGGAGGAACTTCTCAGGCTATCAGCAGTAATTGCCAAATATATAGTTTTGCGTTTCCTAAATTACTTACCGTAAATTCGGGTGTATAAGCCGCAGATCAAACAATTCTTTTTCGACCCAGAATTTTTTAAGAAACAAATATAAGTAGTTAGATCGCCGTAAATATTTGTCTTCAATCACTAAATAAGATTTCTGGGTCCCAAAAGAATTGTTTGATCTGCGGCTTATACACCCGAAATTACGGTACTTAGATATTTTCTTTTACCTTAGTAAAAGAAGACGTTCCATTACAGTATTCTATAAGTGTTGGAAAGTTATTCATAATATTTTTCCTTTCATGTGTTTTTATTATTTTTATCATTTAAAAACTGGTTGTTTTCCTGTTTTTCCCAATACAAATTGCCCAAAACTGCATATAATGAAACTCACGAGCTTATGATTAGAATAATATTTGTATCACCGTTTTTGTTTACAGTTAATGATTTCATTCATATTTTTCTGATCATTATAGTTACTGTTAAGTAATTATAAAGTTAACACTGCTTAACTATTTAATAGTAAACACACCGTCTTCCACATTTCAGTTAAGTCTTCAAAAAGCCGGCTTACCATCCCAGGATTAGAACAATTTTCACTTAAATTATCATTTTTAATCATCGAGTAGGGATATATTTTTTATAAAATTTTCGAAATTTGCTTCTTACTCAATGAGTGTTATACAAGTGTTATCTTTTAATTGCTTTTGACGTGAGTATTCATGCATGCTTTTGCGAATTAATTACACTCTGTAATCATAAATGTAAGAAGGTGAATGAACTCATATGGGCGTAAGTAAAAGAAAAAAAAAGTTGAAAATTACTTTGATTTAAAAATTTAATTGTTTTAAACAGAATACATTTCCGAATATTTGAAATAGTCGTAATACGACTAAGTTAAACAGTTATATAAAAGTTTAATAATATTCCAAATAACAAAAATTTCATGATTTTAATAGTTTTACAAGCTTGTGAAAATTTCCCTTGAAAATGGCCACGTTTGCAATTGAAAGATCTTGAGATTAATGTAACTTCTTTCTGTTCTTTACATATGATATTTAATATGAATGATTTTAAGTTTTTTAGACCAGTTCATTTGTAACGAAATAAATAAAAAAAATTTAAGCACTTTTTTTAGTAAATAGATATTTATTTTTGGTTATTTTAACGCAATATGAATGTGTCATCTCGCTCTGAACTTGTTTTCATTTTTTAAGTTTCTCTATTATTATTTTAATAGTTTCGAAAGGAAATATTTTACATTTCTCTTCATTAGCTGGAGAAGAAACTGCAGGTATCATTAAAGTAAAATAAATTTTCACTTTTAACTTTCTTTTTTAATCTTTTTTAAGAACATTATTCTAGATCATTTCATTTTTCTTGAACATTAGTTATGTCTTTCCGTTAACTGAGATTTCAGATGTCTATTTGGCTTTGTTTAAGCCCATGGCATTATGCTGGAAACAAATTTGAACTTCAATGTCCATCGGGTCAAAATTGTATTTCTGTATATTTCCGAGAATTTTGGGACTTTTTTTTTGGGCTCCAAAGAAGAGGGTAGGTTTATACATGAGTACAAGAAAATTTTAAAAATGTATATTCAAAAATGAAAAACAAATTCGATAACTTAAAAAAAACTAAAAAAAACTTACAAATTTTGATAAATTCTTTAAACCACTGTTCTTTACAATGAAAAAAAAAATACCAATTCTCATCCATTATCCAAAACATTATCATAATTTTCAAGTAACTCATTAAAATCGCTTTTTTTTTTCGTTGGTAAATCAATATGAAGATCGACAATATCTAATACAACATCACGAGAATAACTGTCTTCTTAAAAAAAAAAAAAAAAAAAAAAAAAAAAAAAAAAAAAAAAAAACAGCACATCTATTTCTATCTATTGCAATATTTCAGGAACAATTTTTGAAAAATCCAATGTCCTATTGTTGGCGCAGCATGTCCCAAAAGGGACTTTGTGCCATAAAACCCCAATCAACCAAGCAATGACCTTTTCTTCTGATAATTCAGTAAAAATAGGATGTTTGGTTTTTATGAACGAAAAAGTCAAAAACAAAAGAACGGGGACAATTAAACAATTTTGGCAGCACACCTGGGACAAAATTGGAAAGATCGATCATTTGGAAGAGCTCATTTTATTATTATTATTATTATTATTTTCTATGTACATCCGCTTATACATAGAAACCTACGGCGGTATCTCATTTTAAAATTAATAATTTCAGTGTAAATTGTCGAAACTATACTATGTTCTATATTCAATTTTAAAAAGATGAAAAACAAAATCCTATAAGGAAAATGATTTCTTTTTTATTTTATTTATGCAGATCCTACAACAAAATTGATGCTAACGGACTTCCTTCTTTTGGAATTAACAGTACTTCGTTAACAACAAATGTTTTAGCTTCGAAAAATAATTTATCACAGTTGAAAAAAGTAATTATTATACAAAAAATTCAAATCTAGCAATTACATATTCACCGTGTGAGAAAACGTTGAACTTTTGAAATATGCTAAATTAAAAATATGAAAATTGAAAAATTCTGAAATGTGACATTACATTTTTTAAATGATGAAAAACAAAATCCTATAAGGAAAATATTTGTTTTATTTTAGCAGACCACACAAGAAATTGAATCTCACGGACATCCTGCTTTGTAAATGAACAGAACTTCATTTGAAAACAAATATTTTAGATTTGAAAAATTGTTTATCAGAATTGAAAAAGTAATTATTCTATAAAAAAAATTCAAACCTAGGAATTACGTATTCACTGTTTGAGGAAAAACTTACCTTTAAAAATATCTTAAACTTAATTACTTTTCGCATACGTAAAGATACTACACTAGTTCAAAATAACAGGAAGTATATGTTTTGACTTCTAGAATTTTTAATTACAAATGGTCCTTAGATGAGTTCAAAAGTTGAATTTTTAATCAATTTTAAATTTGTTAGTTGCCAACAGGATGCAAAGTCTTTGTTTTTCAGTCTGTGAACTTTTAACCTAAATAATTTTAAAGATTTTGTTCATTTGATAATTCAGAATGTTATTTCTTCTTGTAATATTATCGTTGTTGCATTTTGAATAAAAAATGCAATTTTAAATAATTTTTAAAGTTGAAGAAATAATTAAAATTTGAATGTACTGTAAATGTAATTTTGAATATTTTTACAGTTGAATATATCTAAATGTTGAGGAAATTATTTTCATTTTAATATAACCAATGTAATTCAAAGGTTTTCAATAAAAACAGCAATTCTCCTGAATTCATAATTTCCAGATAATGGAAATATATCTTGCAAGAAGTATTGTTCTCATAAAAAAAGTAAAACCTTCTGGCACCAAAACGAAGAAATGTGTTGTCTTTGTAGATAATAGGTTTCCCAGCATTGTGAGTAGGGTTGAAAAAAATACTACGCTGTTAATCATTTCCATGACTTTTCGAAAAGTGTGCGGTTTTGGTTTGAATCTTATAAATAAGTTAGTCTTGAATATCTTTAACCCTTAATTACTGTTAGCGGTCTTACAGACCGCTGAGATTTTCAATTTTCGGAGTTTAAATTCAATTAATAATAATTAAATTTAAACTCCAGAGCTGCCAACTTCTGCGCCTTTTTAAATGAGATAAACGGGTTTTTAACCAAAAAATTCATTAAGTAATATGCATCATGAATTTATTTCATAATATTTAGCACTGCATATTTTCTTAACTTGTCAGACGGAATTTGTGGTTTGAATGTGTTTGTTCAGCCGTAAAAAGGCGTAGTAGTTGGCAGCCATGAAACTCCTAAAATTGAAAAATTTTAGTTTAACTGTATATACTAGTATTTTTAGTTTAACTACAATACTAGTCAAATTTTGTTTCGTTTGAAGCCCTATTACTATATCTAGAGACTTTTGAATAGCTGAATTTTATTTATAATAGTCCGTTACATAAAGCTTAATACAAAAATAGTATTCTGAGAGTTAATTTAACATTTTATTCATTTTTAGATTAAGCGGTTTGACAGACCGCTTACAGTAATTATGCGACAATTTATGTCACAGCAGTTAAAGGTTAAATGATAGTGAGATAATTAGTATTGAATGTACCTCTATAATTTTAGATAGTCTAATCTTTAATACATTAAAAAGTTATTAAAATTAATATACAAATTTGAATACACAAATAAAATTAATAATATAAAAAAATAATAAAAAAGTAATATTAAATAAAAAAAATTGTAATTTAACAAATTACAACAACTATTTGAAAAATGATATTTTCAAAGACTAAAATTTTAAAGACTTAGAAATAAAATCAATATTTAAGTTAATAATAATAATAAACATCATTTTTATGATGATCAAAACGAGTCATATATTACGCTAGCCATGCATACATTAAACATTAATAGTCCTAGACCAATGATAAAAAAAAACAGTAGTTTATAGGTATACAGCTTTAAGTGTTTAAAACGTGCATTTTTATTTAAAGGGGTTAATCAGATTGATGTCTGAACGCCTCATATTACGTACGACTTGGATTAAAAATTAATATTCTTGGACCCATCATAAAGAAGTTTTAAATGAAATTTCAGTTTTACAATTTTCGGAGCTTCAAAATTTTAAACTTTTAAACATCGCACATTTTAAATTTTTACATCGTTGCATAGAGAAAAAAAATGCACTTTTAAATGAAATTTGTTTGAAATCTTTATCACAATTTGTTTTTAAATTATTATTATTATTTAAAGTTTTTATCACTTTTTTGTCATCTTGGCAACAGAAGTATTCCGTTTTTGGACATTAAACATGGACCAATCAGAATACGTACCATCGTTTCAACAGAAGCATTCCATTTTTGGATATTAAACATGGACTAATCAGAAAACGAATAAAATAAAATAAGTTGCGGAATTCAACCAATAAAAATATTCAGATAAACATCAGATTTTCCATTTCTCTACCGAGGACAACAATTATTTTCCACATAGTTAATAAATAATCCAACAAACATGGTACTCGTCTAACATTTACAAGTTTCAGAAACTATAGGCAAAATGGCTCTTGACAAGGGTTGCTTTTATGGTACAACAAAAGTTTCTGCTCCTCAAAATGAGAACAGCACTGTAAAAAAACGGACGACTTTACGGAAATACTACTGGTTATCTGGACGCCAGTACAATTTACTGTTTTATAACGGAAAAATTCCCGTAAATTCCAGGAAAATGCGGAAAACTTTCTGGAATTCACGAAAATGTCTCCGGAGATACTGGCGTCCAGATTACCAGTAGTATTTCCGTAAAATCTTCCTTTTTTTTTTTTTTTTTTTTTTCTTTCGTACAGTAAGGGATTGTTTTTGTTAATGGGTTTCACAATTGTTAGTAAGATTGAGAAAAATAATTCTGTACTGTTAGTTCATTCTCTTGATTTTACCACGAGGGTAGTTTCTTGGAAATTTTCATTTTTAAACCATTTACTCTTGTCTGTGAATCAACTGTTTTTATTTTCAACTTGTGTTAAAACGCACGCAACCAGCATCAAATTTTGGATTTTTTATGTTGATCTTGAGAAAATTTCAAATTAGTTTTTATTATGGAGTTAAAATAACAATTGATTTTAGTTTCATATAGTGTATCGGAATTGTTAACGGTCTCTAACCCTTTCGGGTACGAATTATTTTCAATTTTTAGGAAAAGTTATTTTTACGTTAATAACAGTAACACTAGCTATCCAAATAGATTAATTTGTGTTTAACGAATATTTCATATCCTGAAAGATAACGAATGTTTTTGTTTTGTGTACTGTTCAATTAATATTAATATAGGATAAGGAAGAATTTTCGGAGATGTATAGAAAATATTGTATTAGAGCAGGGATGCACAACCTTTTTACCAGAAAATCGGTTGACACCAGAATATTTGAAAAGTGTGGTTTCTTTTCTTTAATAGCAAAGTTTCTGTCATTACTATAAGGAAAAGTATTCTGCATAAAAATAGTGGTACAATTGTGGCCCGCGGGCCAAAGGTTGTGCACCCCTGTATTAGAGTAAGATTTAACTTATAACTTTCTGATATTTTTCCGCTTTATTACACATTATTCTTTCAGAAAAGTAACTTTAAATTTAAATTTAAAGAGTGAAATCTATGTTCAATTTAAAAAAAATAGCAAAAGGTGCAAAGAGAATGAAGTAATTAAAAATAATATTTATTATTACTAAATGCCTAAACATAGATGAATTCATAGAGTAAATGCATAGACATATACTAACATTACTATATATAAATCGCAGTAAAAGAATTTCTTATAACAAAATTATGCACCATTAAAAGACATGTATTATTAATAGTACACCAGACCCGAAAGGGTTAGAAATGTTATTTCTTCCGAATTCACTGAGTATTTTGCCTCAAGTTTGTTATTAAAATTATTTAACTTAAACAGAGCGTCTGGCAAGCCATTTTTTCTTCTCTTTTTCTTTTTTTTTTTTCTTTTTTTTTTTTTTTTTTTTTTTTTTTTTTAGCATCCGATGCTATTTCTTTCAGACAAGCTAAAAATGTCGTGTCATCAACTCTGAATTTTCTACCCAACCGATTTTGATAATTATTTTTTTAAATGAAAGCTATTTATTTGTAGTTGTGCCCATTTTAGCCATTTTTTAATTTATTTCCATTTTTATATTTTAGTTTTAGTTTTAAATGCTTTTTTACGATATTTCTTCAAAATGGTGGCAACACAGTTTAGCTTTTCTCTCGATAATAAAATTACAATATCAAGCAAATACAATATTATTACGGACGCCTTTTTCATATTACTAATAACAGTAACTTTTAAAAAACATTTGAAGAGAAAATGACGTCACTATTTAAAACATCGCATTTTTACTCATAACGAAATTACATTTCAATCTTTCTTTTCATTATGAACACTGAGATTGAGATTTTACTTTCAGATGACTTCAGTTAGTGAAAACAATGTCATAGTAAAAATAAAATTAGTTTTTTTTTTTTTATATATATATATTTATAATTTTTTTTTTTTTTTTTTTTGTGAGTGCATATAAAATAAAATTTCTGGATTTCACCAGCACTCAGATTACAATTTTAACTGAAGATGTGCGAATATTTGCATGCAAAATTGTAACCGGCAAACTTGACATTAAGTTTGGAAATATATTTATTATATATTGATTCAATAATGCAATTACTTTTGCTTTTTTTTTTAACCAAATCGATCGGGTCTTTTAAACATTTCGTTCGTCGAATTCGATGGGATTCCACTCGTTTTATTGTTAAAATGCATTTCCTTTTTCTCAGTCCATAAAAAAAGCGTTTAAACTAAAGAAAAAAACCCGTTTTTGATGAATCTAGTCAATGAAGAAGTAGCACGTCAAATTGTATCTCTTTATTATTCCGCAATTCCAGTGTCTCAGAGAGAAATTGCTAATCAATTGGGTATTTCACGCCGTTCTGTTTCTTAGTATATTGATAAACACAAGAAAAATGAAGTTAGTTCATTGCATTCTAAACGGGGTCGCCTTTCTAAAAAACCTCTATCGATTTTTTTTAGCCTCTCATGCTATTTCTTTCAGACAAGCTAAAAAATGTCGTGTCATCAGCCCTGAATTTTCTACTGAACCGTTTTTGATAATTATTTTTTTAAATGAAAGCTATGTATTTGTAGTTGCGCCCATTTTAGCTATTTTTTAATTTATTTCCATTTTTATATTTTATTTTTAATTTTAAATGCTTTTTACTATATTTCTTCAAAATTGTGGCAACACAGTTTAGCTTTTCTCTCGATAGTAAAAATGTATTTTCCCAAAATGATTGCGTATAATTACGCACTTGAAAGAGAATTGAGGTAAAAAAATACATTTACTGAGAAATAATATTAAAAAAGTAAATTAAAATAACAGAAAATAATTTATGATAAAAATTAATGTTTAAAGCAAAATAAGAAAAATTTCAAATGAGGAAAATGATGTCATTCAACAACCAAATAACTGGGAATCACAATATTATTACTGTTATTAGTAATATAAAAATGGCATCCGTAACTTTTAAAAAACATTTGAAGAGAAAATGACGTCACTATTTAAAACATCTCATTTTTACTCATAACGATATTACATTTCAATATTTCTTTTCATTATGGACACTGAGATTGAGATTTTACTTTCAGATGACTTCAGTTAGTTAAAATAATGTCACAGTAAAAATGAAATTAGGTTTTTTTTTTTTTTTTTTTTTTTTTTTTTTTTTATAAAATTATTTTTCTGTGAGTGCATATAAAACAAAATTTTTGGATTTCGCCGGAACTGAGATTACAATTTTAACTGAAGATGTGCGAATATTGTAACTGGAAAAATTGACATTAAGTTTGGAAATATATTTATTATGTATTGATTCAATAATGTAATTACTTTTGCTTTTTTTAAAACCAAATCGATCGGGTCTTTTAAACATTTCATTCGTCGAATTCGACGGGATTCCACACTCGTTTTACTGTTAAAATGCATTTCCCTTTTCTCAGATTCTATTAAAAAAGCAATTAAACTAAAGAAAAAATCCTATTTTGATAAATCTAGTCAATGAAGAAGTAACACGTCGAATTGTATCTCTTTATTATTCCGCAATTCCAATTTCTCAGAGAAAAATTGCTAATCAATTGGGTATTTCACGCCGTTCTGTTTGCCATTATATTGATAAACACAACAAAAATGAATTTAGCTCATTCTAAACGGCATTCTAAACGGGGACGCCCTTCTAAAAAAAATCTATAGATTTTTTTTTCTAATCGGAGGCGAAACTGAATTCTGCAGTGGCAGAATCTACATTGAACTTGTTTTCAATTTTTCAATCGCGCCATTGGGTGGAATGACCGCAGCTTCAAAAAAATAATTTTCGGACACGTTGGCAAGATTTAAACCTATTAATTTATTTTCTTTTTTTCTGAAAGATTTTTTTTTCATTCGTCTATTTTTTCATGATTGCCTTTTCTATTTTAGCAAACAAATATAAAGGCATTCTTTCACTATCACGAAATAAAAATAATTAACTTCTGCACCTTTCCTTATATTTCATTTTTAGCGGCTTTTGTATGTGCAACTATATCATACAGAAGCTGTGCATTCTGTTTTTTTCTCTTTTGATTATTTTAAATCAAGTAAAAAAACTGATTGCTTTGAAATAAACAGGCTTCATCAGTGTAGGCGCCTTGAACAGGACTTTCATGGAATTCGTCTAAATCATTGTTTCGACTGAATGTCTAAATTTATTTAAGTTCTTTGTCCATATTCTGCCGCTATTACATTAAGGTCATTCTCACTAGAAGATAAAAAAAAAAAAGAAAAAAAATCATTTCACAAAAGTATATAAAAAGAAATCTTAGAAATTGCATGATTTTGTTTTCATCTATGCAGTATTAGTGGTCAGGTTTTCTATTTTATTTTTCACAAGTTTTTGATTTTTAAAAAACTTTGGCATGCCAACGGAGGCCAACTGAAGGGATATTTGCAATTCAAAAATTTAAATAAAGACTAACTGAGTATTTATTGAGCATTAAATTTCAAGCTCATGTTGATACTGAGTTATATTGATATGATACTGTGTAATTATTGATGCATTTTTATTTCTACTTTCTTCTATCTTTACAAGAAGAAAGTATTGGATTCATGAATGTTTTTTTTCCGGTTTTTTGAGGGATTAACACGTTTTAGGGGTCAAATAAATTCCAAAAAACACCTTTTTACAAAATGTCTGTCGGTGAGTCCGTCTGTCTGTATGGGATATAAATTTTGTGGGCGCTCTAGCTCAAGAACTAATGCACGGAATTTCACAAAACTTTAGATTAAGTTAGACCTTGATATAAACTGGATCTGATTAGCATGTGGTGTATATCGCTCAATAGGTGGCACTGCTATGCTGCCTTTTTCACGATTTTTACAATACTATATTTTTATTATAGCTCAAGGACTGATGGACAGATTTTCATAAAACTTTAGATTCCGTTAGTTCTTGATATAATATGGTTCTGATTACATATTTGTATAAATCGCACATCAGGTAGCGCTGCTATGCGGTATTATTCATGATTATCGCAATAGGAACTAATGCACGGATTTTGACCAAATTTCAAATTCAATTAGTCCCGATATGCATGCGTTGGTTTTTTTGAGTGAATCACTCAACACGTGGCGCTTCTATGCAGATTTTACGATTTCTGCGATAAAATTAACTCAAAAACTAATAATCAGATTTTCATCAAATTTCAGATTCACCAGACCCGGAAGGTATGCTGATTTTAAAAGCGTTTTTAGATTATGAGTCTTCCTTTAAACTTGTAACATGCTACTTAGTGAGAAAAATTACTTGAAATGAAACTACCTTCTTTTTATAAAATTTTTTAAAAAATCTTTTACATTTGTGGGATGCTGACGCTTTAAGATTTTCAAAATTATACTGTTAAAAATTTTGTTCTAGTTTGAACCAAATTTTGATGCTCAGTAGCTGCCACCATAAGATGGTGAAATCTTGTACCGACATTTGGAGCTTAGTATTTCAACGTCGTTCCAACTATTGGAACTATAATTTTTCAAGAGCTCCAAATATTGGTTCAAGATTTCATCATCTTACAATGGCAGCTATTGAGCACCAAAATTTGGTTCAACCTTAGGACAACATATTTAACAGTGAAAATCCATTTTAATAAAAATTCTCAATTCTTTGATTACAATATAATATCATTCAGAAACGACCAGTCGAGACCTTCAATTGTGGTGGCCCTTTTAATTACGAGTAAATCACTTGAATAAATGATGTTTCGGCGGTTGTTTTTTATAGGAAGTAATGTGTGGAAAACTAGACATACATCACCAATTATGTATTTAAATGTGTGATATAGGCAACATTGAAATTCAAATGAACGTAGACCTCTTTTTTGCTAGAAAGTTATTTTTTTTAAATTTTTATCGAAAAATAACTTTAAATAAAGGAGTCGCATCGACGCCAAATAAATCCAGTTTAAAATGTAAACAATGAAAAAAATCCCTGTCGGCTGGGCCTATAGGCGGAGGTAGATTTCAAAGAATGCTCATTTCAAAAAAAAAAAAAAAAAAAAAAAAAAAAAATGTGATTAGAGATAAATTTAGTTTAATAATTTCATTTGGCCGTTTATGAAAAAATTTTAATTTCATTTTTCTGCAAAAACTGGTTTTATCAGAATCATCTTAAGAAAAATTCAGCCCAAATGCCCATTTTGACAACATATTTTGAAATAAATTGTGAATTTATTAAAAAATCGACCAAAACCGTACATTATACAGTTCCTAAATAACAAAAAACTGTCAGTTGAATGCATTTGAGAAAAGAATTGAATTTAAAAATGAGTCATAAAGTAACCGATTTGTTGTTTGAATACATCCTTAATTCTTTAATAATGATTGCTTCGGAAAATTTTGTGCGAAATACTCACTTTGACAGCATTTTTAAAAATATATTCTATCTTTATAAAAAAACTGGCCAATGCGTCACACTATAATTCCTAAATAAGAGGATCTGTAAATTGGATGCGTTTGAGAGTGAAAATGGATTTTAAAACGAGTCATAAAAAACGCAATTTGCTATGTGAAAACTTCCTTAAATTTTCAAATCACGAAGACTTCGGGAAATTCTGTTCAAAATACCATTTTTGTCAGCCTTTTTCGAAATATATTCTGTCTTTATCAAAAAACCGATCAATGCATCACATTATATAGTTCCTAAATAAGAGGATCTCTAAATTGGATGCGTTTGAGAGCAAAAATGGATTTAAAAACGAGTCAGAAAAAAACGCAATTTCTTATTTGAACACTTCCTTAAATTTTCAGTCACGATGATTTCGGAAAATTCTGTTCAAAATACCCTTTTTGGTAGCCTTTTTTGAAATATATTCCGTTTCTATCAAAAAACTGACCAATGCATCACATTATATTGTTCCTAAATAAGAGGATCTGTAAATTGTATGCGTTTGAGAACGAAAATGGATTTAAAAACGAGTTAGAAAAAAACGCAATTTCTTATTTGAATACTTCCTTAAATTTTCAGAGTCGATGACTTTGGAAAATTCTGTTCAAAATACCCTTTTTGGTAGCCTTTTTTGAAATATATTCTGTCTTTATCAGAAAATTGACCAATGTGTCACTTTATACAGTTTCTAAATAAGAGGATCTACCATTTGGATGCGTTTAAAATCAAAAGTGAATTTAAAAATGAGTCAGAATATAAGCAGTTTGGATTTGAGGTTTTTTTCACCAACTCCTATTTTTGTTTAATTTCTTTTTGCTATACGAATTGGTCCCATGAAAAACTTGTCAATTTAAAAGTTGTAGATATTTTTGAGAAGATGTAAAATAAATTTAATCAGATTTGATATTTTAAAAATTGATGGAGTTATGGATTTTTCTCTTTTTTCACCGCTCTTTTTCTTTTCGTTTTTAATTTTTTTCATCGGTAAAAGTTGGTCTTATCAAAAACGTGTAAATACAAAAGTTTTAGATAATTTTAAGAACATTTACAAAAAATTTATTTGGACTTGATATCTTAAAAATTGACGAAGTTATGAATTTTTTTCTCTCAAAACCCCTGTTTTTTTCGTCCCTTGAGCCCACTTCTAAATTTAACAAATATCTGTCATGCATAAACTTTTGGCCCATTTTTAAGAAGTAATATAAACTTTAAACCGATTCGATATCTACTTTAATTAAGAAATTATGGCGTTTTTTTCGGTTTTTACAAAAACGCCCCCTATTCCGACCCCCTTGGTCCGATTTTGCCCATTAACGAACTTAGCCGAGATTTAATCCCCTTTGATTTTATGTACCAGTTTGGTAGAGATTGGTGAAGAATTATAGAAGTTATCGTGTCCATAAAAAAGTTATATATATATATATATATATATATATATATATAGATAGATAGATAGATAGATAGATAGATAAACTGGTGCGATTGCAATAGGTAGTATTTCATACGAAATCTACCTAAAAAAGCTAAGGATATTTTAACCTCTATAGGCATAAAGTAAATTATAATAAACTAACATACATTAAACATATGAGGACGTGAATCTCTAAACTCGAATTTATTCAAAATTTAAAAACTCGCGTTTTCTCCACTAATCTATTCTGTTAGTGAACCTGCATCGGAAAAATGCTACAATTAGCAAAAAAACTAGTTTTATCGTATATTTCTGGCACGGTAAAATATTTGTTTCCAATGAAAGCCAATGGAAGCTGCCAGAGGTTTCTTTCGATTTCCCAAAGTTTGATATTCTGGATAAGGCGAGATTTGAAACTCATGTCTTCATATACTAAATTAAAATGTTTTGATTGTACCTGAAAATTTAAAAGCAAACTGTAGGTGGTTTATTTTGTGACGGCTGATTATCTACTCGAGGGATACAGGTCCTGTGGGGATTGCCCTTCATGGAGGGGGGGGGGGGTCTTTCTAAAAGGACCAAACCCGTATTTATGCAAGGTTCCACAAGGTTCGAAAAAAACCACGAAAACTCCAAACGGTTAGGTCGACGGTCGCGTTTGGGTTCGAATCCAGCACATCCGAGAGCAGACTGAGCTCTAGAACAACTTCGAGAGCAGAGCCTCTCAGCCACTAATGGGGCAACAATCTGTAGAAATTTTAACTAATGTATAGTTTTCAGTATTTTTCGTTATGATAACAAATCTGTTAAATATTACATCTAATAAAAAAAATTCTAAATTTAGCGGATGAGAAATCTCTGCCTCTCCTCGCATCATAAAGAAATGTTATAATTTCGTCAAAGAAAGTGCAGAATTAAAAATGAAGAAAAAATAAAATTAGGTCATTTGGTGAATGTCGCGCAAAAGTCTCATGACTAACCAAAGAATATTAATATTTTTAGAAATATCCTTTATTGTAACTTAAGTATCGTAAGAATGATGTTTTTTAATCCAAAATGTACAATAGTCTACAATACTGTGAATTGCAATGCCCCACATCGTAAACGTGCTATAAAAATGGTTTAAAACTTCGCTAAAAGCTTCCACCAAGTCCCTGATAAACATCTAGTACAACCTTCCTATACGTTTTTATTCCTCATTTAGTAAAGTATGCGAGTTTATATGTAAGGGCATACTACGTGATTCATAGAAAAAAAAGTTGATACAGATGTGCAAACGAAAAAGCTAATAAAACGGATTAGAGATTTTTGTTAGACCTAAATAATGCTGAAACATAACATAGATGTATTCTGAACGCTATTTAATTTATAATCCAAATTATACAGATATATGTCTGGTATAAAAAAAAACCCAATGAAATGGAGTAACTCTTACATTCTACAGGGCTCCAGCTCGGTCTATTTTTTGAACACCACTTTTATTTAAAGAAAAATCTTATTTATAAATATCGCTGAAACATACCATGAAGAGTATTTTTCTCGCAATTGTTGCAGAAGTATACCACGAAGAGCGTTTTTCTCGCAATTTTTGCAGAAACATACCACGAATTTTTTTCAGAAAAATTACTGGTTTCCAAAAAGTTAATTAATAGATGCCCTAATTATATAGATATTTATAAAACAGGCTTAAACATTATTGAGCTATGTAACAGAAAGAACAGCATCTTCTATAGTTTTATCTATTAATATAAAAATAAACAAAGTAAAATCTGTAGTTTATGTATTATCTATAGATTAATTATTGCGATTTCATCTGTGCTCCAGCATTTAGTAATGAAACAACGTCATGAAAAACAAAAAAGGAGCTCGCTTAAGTTTCTTTGTTTGTTTATGATTCTTTTATTTTAAACATACATGTTTCATTTGCGGGATTTAAAATAGGAACTATCTTTTTTAAGAAAAAAAATGAAGAAGAAAAAGTAAAAAATCTCCAAACGTCTTTAAAAATTTATCGTTAGCATGTTGGCATAGTAATAGTACAAAATGTAACAATATTCGTTAGGTTTTAGTGAATGACATGTTTGATAAACTTCAATATATCCTAAATTTTGTCATTTGGTTTTTAACCGTTTAAACGCCAATGTTCCCAAATGGTAACATTGCATTATTTGTATTACAAAATATATATTTTCCTACATAATAACGATGTCCTTATTTTCCCTATAAAATATAAGGCTGATTTCAACTTTTGAAAAAAAATATCTTTATGTTTAAGCATTTATTATAGGTATAAGGAATATGTAAATTCATAATTTGCATAAAAAAATATATTATTTGCTTTTATCGTTTTCTCTGTATTACTTACATTTGACCGCTAGGAATCTAAATGTTTTTAGAATTCGAGAAAATACTCAAGAACAATATACAATAGCATATAGCGGAAAATAATTTGTTTTATTTGCATAGGTTGTCAATCAATAATCATGCTCCAAAATGCGAGCATTAAATGAAAACAGCGAAAAAAACTGCAGAAACATTTCTATTGTTATTTTCTAAATTTGTACGCATAAATTAAAAAATTTGAAGCTATAATATAGAAAAATCAAATTATAATTCAAATGTGATATTAATTCGTCGTGTAAACGGTTAACGTAAAAGTATTTTCCCCCAAAAATACCTGTAACCTGTACCCAAGTAACTATACGAGAAAAATTCGGAGTTATTGAAGCTCATGTTTTGTCTGTACAACAGGTTTGTTTAACACGAAAATACATACAAGATTATGGATAATATCTGAAAAATCTGTACTCTGAGTTGAGAAAGACAGATTAATACACTACATAGGGGCCAACCTGACTTTAATCTTCCGTAATACGAGCGTTAATTTGACCCTAGCTTAATAAATTTCGAACCAGAATTTTCTCAAAGAAATAAAATTGTATATGTTCAACTTAGAATCATGAAATTAAATAAATAAAAATTCATTAAAGATATTTTCTGGTTTGAAATGAGGTTAACCAGGTTCAAATTAACACAGGTATTACGAAAGATTAGCTGAATGTTGGCAGATATGACATTATAAAAAGGTCACTCGAAAACGTTTTGGAAAATCAGCGGCAGCACAAAAGAAAAAAAAAAAAAAAAAAAAAAAGTTTTGGAAAATTGTCTTAAAAACTCGAAAATGTATTTGTTACCGAGGTTTCTGAAAATAAAGAATGATTTTTACAATTGCGGGTAACCCGGAAGAATTTATTGTATACGTTCGTTCGGGGTTATTCTATATTTTTCTAGATTAAAAAACATTTGTCCGTTTTTGGAATCTAGATCTTTCATTATGCTTAAATGTCCATTTTCAGATGCATCGACATAAATTTACATGTTACTTTTAATTCTTTTGTTTTTATATTTACAAATACAAAACGTTTACCAAAAGTATTTTTTCCGTATACATTTATGTACCCCTTAAAAGTATTTTTCAGTATTCTTTGATGTATTTCTCAAAAGTATATTACTGCATATTTTTAAAAATCCCTTAAAAAGTATTTATCTATATAGTTTGACATATCCCTTAACAATATTTTCTCCATGTAGATTGACGTATCCTTTAAAAGTATTTTTCTGTGTAGTTTGACGTATCCCATTAAAGGTAATTTTTAGTATAATTTGACGTATTTTCTAAAAGTATTTTTTCACATACTTTGATGAATGTCTTAAAAGTTTTTTTTTCGTATACTTTGGCATATTCATTAAAAATATTTCTTCGTGTAATGTAAACTATTCCTTAAAAGTATATCCCGTATAGTTTGACGTAGTCTTTAGAAGTATTTTTTCTGTATTCTTTGGAGTTTCCATTAACAGTATTTTTCCATATATTTTCATGTATCAAGAACTGTAGATAACTACAATAATAATTACAATGCCTAAATTCACAATTTTCTTTATTAAAAAATACCAATTTTAGGCATTAGTTTTAGATCTAAAAAAAAAAAAAAAAAAAGATAATTTGATTTATCATAAAAGATATCGTCATTATCATAATAAAAGATGTAGTAAATAAAAAAAAGTCAATACATTATAAAAGACATTAAAAAGTTAAAACTAATAACGTTTCGTTCATTCTTGAACGCTTTCATTTAGCGCATGAGCTTTCAAATGAAATATAAGCTCATGAAGGAATAAAACATAAATTCTCAAATGAAATAAAAGCTCATGAAGGAATGACTTTCACTTGAGCTATCTGAAGACGTTCAAGAATGAACAAGAACGTTATTAGTTTTAACTTTTTAATGTCCTTTATAAAGTATAGACTTTTTTATTTACTACATCTTTTATTATGGTAATGACGATATATTTTATGATAAATAAAATTATCTTCCGTTTTTTAAAGATATAAAACTAATGCCTAAAATTGGTATTTTTTAATAAAGAATATTTTGATGTATCTTTCAAAAATATTTTCTCGTATACTTTGACATATCCCTTTCATCTCGCTCACCCTCAAGAAAAGTGACACACCTCAACAAAAATAAATTTTACAGGTGAGATAATGATGCAGATAGTTTTTCTGTTGCATGGAAATATAGCATTTAGCTCTGCATTCAGGAATAAAAAAAAGAGTATAAAATTATAAAACCCTTAAGAATGAAGACATATGATGTGGTTTAGAGGGCTGGATTAATTTACCTCCCAACACAATCCATTCCTCTTCTGTTGTCACGAATGGACAAATAGCCAATAATGTGATTTTCCGTACAACTACACTTACGAAATTCTTTGAAATACCTAGTCACACTTGTGACAAATCTTTTAGAGAAATAAAACGCAAAATAAATTTTTGCGAGATATGTCACTTTTCTAAGGTGAGTGAGCGATATGATGAGCACGGAAAAAATTGTTTTGTTGCAACTATTAAATTTTGGTTGATATAGCCCACACCAAACATTTTGGTTGTAATGACCGAATTGTGGTTAGACTAACGAAATGATTTTATTAATTCAACAAAATTTTGGTTAAAATTTGGTCATTCCAATCAAAATTTTTGGTTGGGCCTATATCGACTAAAATGTAGTAGTTTCAACAAAACAGTTTTTTCCGTATAGCAATAAAACAAACTAATTGAATATAGTCAAGAAGATAATTGTGAATGGTCACTAATCAACTCTAGGAATATTCATAGAAAAGTTTAAAATGCAGTTAAATAGAGCAGTTATACAAAAGATAACCGACTAAACGCGCAAGCCTCCAGGCTTACAAAAGATAACCGACTAAATATGATGCGCCCAGTGGCAGAAATAGAATTATGTACGGCACTCACATGTAATATCATATCTTTTAATGGGTAATGTTTTAAGTTTATGGCTTAACCAGACCATTTACAACAATTCTTTTTTCGTTTTAATGAGATAAACCATTTTTATTTGCTGCCAAATTTTTTAAAATATTGATTCATTGGCCATATAATTTACACGCTATTCCCCACTTATCTAGAAAATGATATAACACCATTAATTTACTAAAATTTTGTTCCACCTCAGGTTGCAGAAATATATATATATATATATATATATATATATATATATTTGCAAATTTTCCATGATTATTAACCCCTTAATTCTCGCTCCAGTGATATTCACGGACTGCAGTTTTTATTCAGAATTGTTTAATTCCCACAAGTTTTATAATGCCGTATTTACTCGTGTATAAGGCGCACTTTTTTTTTCAAATAATTAGGGCAAAACTCTTAGGTGCGCGTTACACACGAAATAATTTTGTACTGTTGAATGTAGTCGCACGATATACACATGAAAAAAGAAATTATTCAAAGAAGATATTAAAACTCGGAAAATGTTACTTAATTGAATTATTACTGCATATTTCTTTCACTCCTTGCAGTTTTTTATACAACATCGCTAGTAACATTATCTAAACGCTAATTAGCAATTCTCTTTACCGTCACTCATTCCTATTTCCTGTTATTCTCTTACAACCCGAAATCTAAAAATGCATTTTCGTCTTGTTTTCTGGTCTGGTGTAATGTTTGTTTAAACTTTTTTTTTTTTTTTTTTTTTTTTTTTTTTTTTTTTTTTTTTTTTTTACAGAAATTTATTTGGTTATTCTTCATTAGCATATCAAATTTAAGGTGCGCGTTATATACGAGATTTTAAAAAATCGCCTTTTTTACTTGTAAAGGAGGGGTGCGCGTTATACACGCGTGCGCCGGTATACATGAGTAAATATGGTAGTTAGTGTAATTGTCGTTATTCTTATATCATTTTGTTTGTCATTAAATAGGATGAATATTTGTTTTTCAAAAAAAAGTGATGGAAATAAACAATCTGAATTTTTAAGCCGTAATTTAATCCGATCTTCAAGGGATTAAAGTAATTATAGTCTTTCTGAATAACAAGAAGTTTTCGAATATGGCTATCTATAAATACTGTTGACTAACTGAACAGTTTGTTGTAATGATAGATTAAAAAATAACCATTTTCTTACTGTTATTACTATTATTATTATAATTAATATTTTCGTTCGCAGTGTTGATTAAAGTGCCACAAATCATAGTTCTATGATTTTTAAAACTTTTATGATAAATGCATAGTCTATTGAAAAAAAAAAAAAAAAAAGCTTAATTATTTTACTTGTTGGAGATAAGTAGGCAATGTAAATTGCAAAAGTGTTTAAAACAAGGTAAGATACAAGAATACGTTAATGTAGTCGTCCCAACCATTAACTTCACAAAAGATTTTAGATTTTTACACTCTTGTCCAGATAGAATTGATAAATTAAAAAATTATCATTACCAAACTACACACTTATATCTTTAGAACTAACTCAATTATGAAATATGAAAACAACTAATTTAAATCACGCTTTCAGACAATTTAATAAGCTTTTTCATCACTAAAAATAACGACCATTCATAAGTTGACGATGGCGTTCATATTAAGGCCCCTGTCCCTGCCAGCGAAGATACTCGCGAGCTATTGCTATTCCTATGGGGAGGCATTTTTCTAATAACTCTTTCGGCTTTTGACATTTTTAAATAATTTCTTTTGCATTGGATAGCTGAGGTCCCTCTCAAGATCGCTTCTTGATTACTTTTTCGATTTTGGTCCCAGGTATTTTATATAAAGTTACTTTCACTTCCAAAACCGGTACCAAAAGAGAAAGTAACTTTATAAAAAATATTTGCGACCAAAATCGAAAAAGTAATCAAGGAGCGATCTTGAGAGGGACCTCAGATATCCAAATGCAAAAAAATTATTTAAAAATGTCAAAATGCGAAAGAGTTAATAGAAAAATGCCTCCCCATAGGAATAGCATTAGCTCGCGAGTGTCTCCGCAGGCAGGGGCAGGGCCTTTAAACATGTGTTAAAAATTGCAAAAGAATTTCATCATAAATATGTATAAATAAAGCATAGTACAGACACATATCATATAAAAATACAAATGTGGTTTTAAGTACTAGAAAATTAATTAAAACAAAATATTCAAAAGGATATTCAAAGTTTTTTATCTCATCGCTAATACATAATTGAATTCTACTAATAATGCTACTGTACATAGGAGTTCTTTAACATTTTGTTTAAGCTTAACTGCATATGTATTATGGTCTTTCTTCTTTTTTTTAAATATCCTACATATTTATATTTCTATATTGATATACGGCCCCTGTTCAATGTATTCAAATTCTAACTAAGCATAACTTGAATTTTAAAGATACAGATACCCAGTTTATGCAATAATCATGTAGAAACACAGATTTTTTTTCTAAATAACAAATTTTACCTAATGGGTTGCGCAAAACATTTGTAAAGTATAACTTTAAAAATTTATAGGATAATTTAATAAACATAATCTCATACTCTGTATTATTTTGAACACTTTTATAATCTATTTTACATATATATCTCCAACATGTAACAAATTACAGCTCCTTTCAACCATTTCAATAAGACGTCCTATATGTGATTTTTTTAAATTGTATAAATGCTTTTTTTTCTTTAATAATCTATCGACTTATGTAAATTTTATTTTCAAAGAATAAAAAAAATGCCCCAAAAATTCACTTAAGTTGCAGAACCCCATTAAAAAAAATAATAATGATAAAAATTTTTGTTTTTAAATAATTTAATGAATAAAATTTTGATGCTAGAAATATCATTTAAAATAATTTTCAACCGTTTCGGGTCCGATTTTGTTTCATTTTTGAGAAATAAATTATTTTTATTTTAATATTTTTAATAGTAACTACCTAAATACATTTCCTGAATTTTAACCCTCTATCTACCGACGGTATTTATTAGTACCATTAAAATTACTTACTATAAAATTCTTTTAATTCGTCGTTTATTTGTAATACTGCTTAGAATGAGTTACAGATACATTACTTTATTTTGATCCAAAAGCATTATTGGTTACACCAATAAAAATATTTTTAAAAGGATGATTTATTTTGCCTTTGTATCTTTTCAGCTTTCTTGGCCCTGAGGGAGGGGGATGGGGATTTTTCAATTCCGAAATATTTCTATATTTATATTGTAAGAACATCATATTTATACATTTTATAATTCTACAAAATACAAAGAAAACAATTTAAAATAAAAGATTTGAGTGGGATCATAAATATTGCACAAAATCCCTGTAAATTCAAATTTAATTAATCCTTCTAAATCCTTCTAAAATCCTCCAAAAATTTATTAAACGATTATGTAAATCTTTTAATTTAGTTTAAACAATTTACATAAAATGCTTTAGAATGTAAAATTTTCATGAATTCATAATTCGGTAGATAAAGGATTAATGAATACGTCATTGTGTGAAGCTTAATGAAAGTCGTTATTTTGCGTGCTATCCAATTCATATTCATACGACAGTAGACTAAGTAAGATTTTTTGGTAACGTTTGGAGAATATCTTATTACAACAGGATTTAACCGATATTACAACTTTCCAATAGTTTTTGAGTTTTATCACACATAATTCGTTCAGAAAAGTAACCTAAATTTTATGTTTAAGAGCCCACACTACTGATTGAAAAATACAGTAAAAGACCCGGATGATAATGTTAAGTCCATGGGGGCGTTCTTTTCAAATATCTCGCTCAAATTTTAATATTTTTACACGATTTTGTTTTACATAGGATTGTTGTGGACGATCTACAACCGGGCTAGTTATTACTTTTTTGATTTTGGTTTCAGATTTTTTTTAAATACTTTAACTTTCGAAACCGGTCTGAATCGGTTCCGAAATTGAAACTATCATAATATAAAATATACATAACCAAAATCGAAAAAATAAAAACTAGCACGGTTGTAGATCGTCCTGAGCTATCCCATGCAAAAATATTATGTAAAAATGTTAAAATCTTAGCGAGATATTTGAAAAGAACGCCCCCATAGACCTAACATTATCATCCGGGTTATTTCCAGTCAGGCTGTTAAAGACTGAAATACATGTTTAAAACAAAAGAATCGGCAACGGTGCAAAGAGAACTCAGCAGACTTTTTGTTATTGTTATTATAACTAAATGCCAAAACAACAATAAAATTATAATAAAGAATGCATACACATACACAACATGCAGATAATAACAAAAGTAATATTTAAAACAAAATAACATTCAATGAAAAGGCATATTAATAGAGCCGATCGGGTTAAATATTTTATTGGTAGTAGTCATTTTTGTTCTAACCACTTTAATGATGCATTATGTCATCAACTTTATAATCGCGTAGCGGTTAATTAATGGATTAAGTTTTGTGAAATGGACATTACATATGAATTCATTTTCAGTGCATTTTATTTCTAGTCATTTTAGGATATGAGTAATTACTAGTGCAACGAGAAGTAATGACATTTTAAGCATGTTGGAAATTGAACGTTAAGAGTATCAAATGAGGTGCGTTTGTACTACAATGAAGTTTTAAAAATATTCAGATCTTGGTGTAATAGAATACAGTACTTGGGATACAGTAGTGTATCTGAAATCTTTAGTTTATCCCTGTAAATATTATCTGATTTCTATTTTACAGAAAGTGACTTATAAACCTCAGCAACGCATATCAGTTTGAAATTGCCTGTCAAACGTAGCAAATAAGGTGCGTTTCGTACTATAATGAAGTTTTAATAATATACAGCACTTCGGATACAGTACAGCATCTTTTTTGTATCCCTGTAAAAACTATCTGCTTTTTCTATACAGGAAGTAATTTGTAGTAAACCACTGTAACGATATCAATTTAATAAAATGCGAAGTAATTTATGAAATAATCAATTTATGAAAAAATTATGAGAAATATTATTATGTGATTTTGTTTACAAACAATACGGTTGACAATCACAGAAAAAAATCAAAGTTTTAACTCAATAAATAAAAAATACCTTAAAATGTGTCCCGTGCCCCCCTTAAACTGCATTTTTATTAACGAAATGGCATTAAAAAAACAATATCACAGTTTGGTTTCTTATTAAATTTTGTAAGGGATTAATTTTCGCTTCATGCGATATATTTCATTATCCAAATATTACCAGCAAAGTTTTACAGTTGAAATTACGGAAACCCAAATCGCATTAGTGTGGAGTGCGCCGAGTCGAATCAAAGTGTGAAATTCAAAGCGAAAAATCTTTTTGAGGTTGATTTGCTCTAACTTATGCACACGCAATTCCTGTAAAATTCTATCCTCAGAATTTAAAAAAATAATTTCTTGACAGAAGGAAAAGCGTTATAAGTCAATTCATTTCAAAAGCATATTCCCAGTAAATTAAGAATTCAGAATTGCAAGCATGTTTTACTTTCAGAACTATAATTTCTAAGTTTGTCTAGTGACCTAACGAATAACGGTTTTAATAGTTATTTATGATGAATTTAAGAATTTCAATAAGAAAAAGAGAATTATGACTAAAAATTAGCTCAATAAATTAAACACAATGATAGGGTAGCAACCTGCTACTAAAGTATGCATTACATAAAACCAGTGCAGTATATGGGTTCGTTAGCGTATTTCCAGCTACGTTCGAGATTAGATTTGGATAGAAAATGGTGTATTAAGGAAGACTTTCAGAATCTATTCCAGAAGTATAGAGCGTCCCAAAATAGACTGAACATTTTTCAAATTCAGTAACACAGTATCGGTGACGGCAGTTGAAGTTATTCTTATAGGCGACTGATGTATGAAGCCGGTGATTTCTATGCTAAGTTTTCCCATTTTAGTTTCAAACATAAGTAGCCGGCGGTGTTTCACTCGAAATTTCAGCTCTCTCAAACTAACATATAAAAATGAATCACAGTTCACCCAGCTCTTAACTTTCATTATTTTAAGGGTGTATTCGAAAAAACGCTTTTCGATTTTCAAAAGCTCGAAATTTTCTGATACAATTTCAAACACATTTTTAAAAGTAGAAACATGAAATTTGCTGAGGGGATTTTTGAAGAGATGTATAAGGTGCCGTGTGATGTAATTTTACGCTCAATTCATTAGAATTTGATTTATAAACAATTATCTTCTTATTATGACTCTTTTTTTCGTTTCCAGATTTCCCGCTTCGGAAAAATCGGTTCAAAATGCCGTTTTGATTGCTTTTTTACAATATTTTCTGCATTTATCAAAGAATCGACAATCATGGCACCTTGTGTACTTTCTAAATAAGTCAATTTGCCAGTGTGATGCATTTGCGAGCGAAAATGAATTTAAAAATAAATCAATAAATAAGCAGTTTGAATCGAAATATACCCTTAACTATTGAAACTTAAGGCGTCAGTTTGCGTTTTGAATATGCAGGAATATTTTGAGCATTATTATAGTTTCTGGCAATGCAGTGTCCTCTAATAATGCTATTGGAACCAATATAATGAAGGGTAGTAAAGGAGTTTCTGACTCTTAGTGTAATGATATACTACAATTTTATACCAAATTTAAGTCCGAAACAAAGCGCAATTGGCAAAACTTGGAGTCCATAGCATTGCATGGAATCATATGCAAATTCCCCACATTTAATAAGTTTAACACGCACAAAAAGACACTAGAATGGTGTTAATTACATGAATTTATTCAACATGATATTTCATTTAAATTTTGGGTTACATAAATTCATTTTAAATTTTGTTCATTAATAAATAAATATACTCCTGATAGAATTTAGTTTAGAATTTATCCTTTTATTTCCCATTATATTTTGATTATTTGAATTAAAAATTGGAAAGTGTATTTATTTTCTCACTGAAGAAATTGCATTTGCAACGGTAACTCTTAAAAGATTTTATTATTAAAGTAGAGCAATGGCACTTTTTTAATGGTATAATCTCTTTTGCTGATATAAATTTCGATAACAAAAGAAATTTGGAGCTCAACTAAAGATTTTCGAAAATTAAAGCTAGATTTGTTGTTTTGTTAAGTCAAAATAATTTCAAAAGCTATTATTTTTATTCTCATTATTACATATATATATATATATATATATGTATATATATATATATGTATATATATATATGTATATATGTATATATATATATGTATATATGTATATATATATTAATAATTTTTTTATCAATTTTACCACCATCTTTGACATTTCCTCCATAACTTAATACCAAATAGCAATCACCGAAATATTTTCAATAAAAGAAAGAAGTGACTTTATTTAAAATAAATTATATCTTGAAAGAAAAAAAAATTATAAGGAAGTACATACAAAGTTGAAAACGAAAACTTGGGTAACCCCATATCTTTTTCAAAGACAAAAAGAAAAATATATACTTCCGAAATTCTTATCTCTTTTGTTAGATCATTCAATGTTTATTATAAAATTACTATTGCAGATCAGCTAAATCTGAATTTTCAGCAATCGTTTTCCGCATAAATTGCTTATTATTTATAATTTTATTCGGAATATCTGAAATTGCAGCAAAACCTAATCTGCTGAACGGAAAAGCACCAATGATTTTGGATAAGTAGCTGATTACTAAAATGTGCATCATTTGATTTACAAGAAATCGAATGATCATTGAAACATGAAGCATTTTAAAATATCAGAAAATTGTTTGTCAGAATATAATGTTACTTTCATTTAGAGAAATTTGCGTATTGAACCAAATATCTGTAACAATTTCAGATGCACTTTCTATTTCAATTCAATATTTTGAGAACAAATTTTACTCTGAAATGAGTAAATAAATATTCATTTTCAGCCACTTCAATAGAGTAAAAATAGAGTTGTCATTTTTCTGAGATGGTTTCATTGTTTTAAGACTGTTCTTAAATCCAAACTCGCTTCTTTTTTAGAACTTTTTTAATTGAGGACCCCATAAGCCAAGTTGTATAAGTGTCAAAATTTAAAGAAAAAAAAATCAACTAAATACACAGATGACCTGGAAATAGGCTTTTTACTTTTCTGATAAAGAAATGTAATTGATTTTCTAATTTTGTGTTGTGTTCTAGAGATAAACCACTTTTGCCGAATAATAATCAATATTGATGAATTATAAATATAAAGAAAATTGTACTCTATTTTTTTACAGTTATTGAAATTAGAGTTAAAAAACTACAGTGAAACAAACGGCAGTTTCCTATTTCAATTCAGTCAATTATAATAATGATGTTCAAATTTAACGTAAATTTTATTTTATTTCATTCATTTATTTTTCTTAAGTGTTTTTCTAATTGACTTGGATAGACAAGAACACTTTTAAAATGGTTTTATTAAAAGCTAATAATAAAAATTTCTTGTAAACTTTTCGCTATAATTTTTTTATCGTTCATTATATATATTCAATGCTAAATAATACTTAGGTTCAATGCTATTGTTAAACATATCTAACGTGGTTATTTATCACATTTTATCTATTTATTCCTAACAGCGTGAAGAAAAGTTCTGTTTAAATACTGTTATAGTTTTATGTTAGAGATTTAAAAAAAAATTACAAAATATTAACATAAAATAGGCACCTCAGTTTTCTACATACTTCAAAAGACTTTTTTTGGCTATAATAGGAGTACATAACCTGTGCTATCACTATTTTGGAATACAATGATTTGCCTTATCTAATGGCAAGAACTTCACAATTAAATACAACTTTGGGAAGATTATCATTCTGAAGTTCTTAAGAGCACACACTAGTCACGCGGTAAAAGCCGAGCGCTATGGGGGCGTTCTTTTCGAATATCTCGCTCAAATTTTAATTTTTTTGCATGATTTTTTTGCATGATTTTTTTGCACAAGATAGCTGAGGGCGATCCACAACCGGCCTAGTTTTTACTTTTTCGATTTTGCTTATATATTTTTTATATTACGATAATTTCAATTTCAGAACCGGTTTAAACCGGTTCCGAAAGTTTAGGTAATTGTTTAAAGAAAATCTGAAACGAAAACTGAAAAAGTAAAAACTAGGCCGGTTGTGGATCGTCCTCAGCAATCTTGTGCAAAAAAATCATGTAAAAATATTAAAATTTCAGCGAGATATTCGAAAAGAACGCCCCCATAGACTTTACATTAGCGCTCGGCTTTTACCGCGTGACTAGTGTACGCTCTTAAGCCATAATATTGTCTGGTAAAAAAGTACAAAAGGTACAGTAGTGACGTCTTAGTTTACAATATCATATATTTTATATATTTTTTAAATATATTTTAATATAATTTGTATAAAATTATGCATATGTAAATATGTTTAACAATTGCAGTGAATCTAAATGTTGTTTAATATTGAATAGATATGATGAACAACTAAAAAATAATTGTAGGGATGAGAATTTTCCGCGGTTTTCCCCACCAGTATAATCTTAGAGAAAATGTTGTTTTACTCAAACGAAAAATGCTGCGATTTAACAAAACAATATTTTCTCTAATATTATACTGGTATGTAAAAACGCGGAACACTCTCATCCCTATAATAGTGAAAATTTTAGACAAATGTTTTTTTAATAAATTAACTATATTTAAATAATGTGCGTACAAATTATTTCACAGTAGTATCAACTTATATTAAGTCTCTTTTAATACTCATAGTATATTATATATTTAGTTTTTAAAAATAATTTTAGTTGTGTGTTGTTAATTAATAATTGTTGTCTGATAAATACTTTCAAATTCATTTAAAAATCACAAATAAATGTACTAGAATTACTTTCAGGTGCATAATAATAGAAATTTATTCATAACCTTGCATTAAAAATATATTAGAAAATATTAAAAGCAATTAAAACCTAAAACATTTTCAACCATTACATGGCAGTGGGGTCAACCATTACATGGCATTTCAGTGGGGATTTAACCCCTTCGTGACGGGAGCCTTTTACGAAATATTTAATGTTTTATCACCGATTTTTAAAAACAGAAATTTGTGCTTTATTAAAGAGAAAGTTCTGTGATTAAATAAGGCAAATTTTACAGTAAAATTTTACTGGTGGGGATAAACAAGAATTCTTAAGCCTTTTTTTGCGGCACGTAGACGTGTCGCTCGTTCTCAAGCAGTTAAATGACACTTAAATTCGCGCTGATTTGGTTTTTAATGGTTTTTAAGATATTTTTAATATGTTTTGAATAAATTTATATTATATGTATGTAAATTGAAAGTAAATAGTACATTTATTTGTTCTTATTACATGAATTTTACTTATTTAACTCAGAAATTAAGCTCTAGAATTTTAACTTTTATTTATTGAAGTACTTTGAAATTAACATGAAAGACGTAGACTTTTTATAACCTTATTCACGTATGTTTTACTCTTTCTATCGAAATTTAAAATCTTGCATGAGAAGACAATTTATTTTTTTTTTTAAACAGTAATGTATTGGTAGAAAATTTCATAAGTGCGGATCCTAAATTCTTAAAATTTACATAATTTGTGAACATTTTAGCATTCTTAGTAATTAATAATGCATGCAGAAATGAAAGGTGTTTTTTAAAGGTATAAGCCTTTGAATTAAAATTGAATTGTTATAGTTTGAATTATATGAATTTTCAACGTTTTTAGGCTGAAAAAAACCTGCAATAAATTCTATATTTTCTTGTTTTCCAAAAAGGCGTTTTGTCATTTTTAATGCTGAAAACCCGTTCTAAAATCATAAAAATTGAAAGTATCATAACTCTATAAGTTTTTTATAGTGCAAAATTGAAATTTATACTGGTTTATTGTTAAAGAACGGAGAAAGTTTTTCTAAACATTACTTATAGGACTTAAAGACCGAATAAAAATGAAGCCTCCAATGCTCTTCCAACTGAGCCATCCCGGACACGAAAACTAGCGGAATGTTTCACCCCAAAAATTTCATTTTCGGAAAAAAATTTCATTGGCGGACTGTTTTGCCCTTTTTGGGTGAAATAGTTCGCCAGTTTTCGTGTCCGGGATGGCTCAGTTGGAAAAGCATTGACGGCTTCAGCCAATAGATCCCTGGTTCGAATCCTGGCCCGGACTTTTTTCACCCACATGGAAAATTTACATATGTTATAGATATCTAACTTTCTATCTTTTCTTTTACACTTCGAAAAATACATTATAAATTTTTTTATAAATATACACACTGATGTTATCTTTCAAAACAGATAACTTGTACATGGAAGAAATATATTACATCAACCTACAGCAATAAGATATGGACAACAAATTGGGTTACTAAAATTTTATTTTTATTATTTCAAAATAAATTATATCTCATACTTTGTATTATTCCACAAGAAACTCAGTGATTATTAATTCAAAGCGACGTTTTGTTTTACATATACTTATCTTTCCATCTTTGTTTTTATTATTATTATTATTATTATTATTATTATTATTATTATTATTATTATTATTATTATTATTTTACAGTTAAAAAAAACATTATAAATAAATTTAATAAATATACAGATTTCTGTTACCTTTTAAAACAGCTAACTCCTTTAATTTTTTTAATTTTCCATTGGTCATTATATACCTATGAAGTACGTATGTTTTACTCTATATAATTGTTTTAGAGATCTTCAAAGAATAAAACATTTAATATATGACCGGCGATTTCGATGCCATTTCAAAAATCTTTATCTCAGTTCTTGTATACTTACTGCCCTTTTTACGGGATTAAAAACGATTTGTGCAAGTTTGTTGTGTTGCAAGTTTTCTAATTGACGTTTCATGATCTTTGCATTAAAAGCATGATCTTTTACGGATATTTAACCTTCCAGCATTTTTTCTTTTTACACTTTAGAAAAGTACATTATAAATAAATTTAATAAATATACACATTGCTGTTATCTTTTAAAATAGCTAACTCATTTAAATTTTTAAAATTTTCCATCGGTCTTTATATACATGTAAATTATGTATGTTTCACTGCATAATTGTTTTGAAGATCTTCAAAGAATAGAACAATTAATATATAGCCAGCGATTTCCCTGCCATCCCAAAAATCATTATCTCAGTTCTTGAATAGTTTATTACCCTTTTACGCGATTAAAAATGATTTGTGCAAGCTTGAATGATAAGAACTTTATTATTTTCTTCGGGAGATATTTCTTATTGAAATTTTATGATCTTTGCATAAAAAGCATTATCTTTTACAGATACTAAACTTTCCAGCTTTATTATTTTTACTATTATTATTATTATTATTATTATTATTATTATTATTATCATTATTATTATTATTATTATTATTACACTTTAGAAAAATACATTATAAATAAATTTAATAACTATACACACTGTTATTATCTTTAAAACGGGTAACTTATACATGAGAGAAATATTACATCAATCTACTGGAATAAGATTTGAACAAGAAATAGGGTTACTAAAGTTTTATTTTTATTATTCCAAAATAGATTTATCTGATACTTTATATTATTTTACAAGACACGCAGAGATTACTAATGCATAATAAAAATTTTATGCTATTTCTTTGTTTTAGAACATAAACCCAAGAGAAAATTAAACACTTGCAAAAATGTCATCCAATACTGGGGAAACATTGCAGGAAGAGACAAAGCAATGACTTTTAACCATTCTAAGGAGTTCGGAATTGCACATCAAGTGTAGCAAATGAGGTGTGTTCGTACTATAACAATGTTTTAAAAATATTCAGATCTGTAATAGCATACAGTGCTTTGGATACAGGGTAGTAGCTGAAATGTTTTGTGTGTCTCTATAAATAATATCTGCTTTTTATTATACAGGAGGTAACTTGTAGTAAATTTCAGCAACGTACATCAATTTAAAAAAATATGAAATAGTTTAATATAATTAAAACGTGCCCCAAACAGTGTTCATTAAAATGCACTTGAAACTATTTTTTCCCATTGGTTCTAATGTGACGGAATACTTTTGATTGTCACTGTAATTAAACTATAATGCTTTCGATTTTCATAAAATTTGAAATGACACAACAAAAATATACAACAGTTATATATTTTAAATTTCAAATGATTGGATTGCGTAGTTTTTGTGGGCGGATAGATGGGCTGAACGATGACTATGTAATAGGTGCTTGAGAATAATATTTAATAGGTATAATTAAATTGCTAATAATAAAATTTAAACTTACTTCTTGTTTATGCGCATCGAAACTCTGATTCCTTTCCCTGATTATTTAAATATCATAACATTTGACTTGTAATCTGTTTTCTTTTTAACATACATTCTAATATTATTAATCTCTATTTTTTAGGAGCTGCAAGGATAGAAATAAAAGGATACTTCGTGAAGCTATTCTCTGCTTTGAAAAGGATTTCTGGTGCAGATTTAGACGACTTTCAAGCGTTTTGGATAAAAAAAATACATAATATGAATATTAAGTGTCCAGGCTTTCTTAAAAGGGCATTAAAATAATGAAAAATAGACATTAATAAATAATTTTATTAAAAACATCTTAGTCCTTTCAAGCCTTAATCAGGCTCTTCCTGAGATAATTTTTTTTTTTTATTTATACAAATACATGATTTCGTTTTGAAAACATATTGACATTTGATTATTTCAATTGTCTTCTAAGTAAACCAAAACTTAGTTCATATTATATATTTTTGTGTTAAAAACAAGGCAAAAATTGCGTTCCGTCATATGTTTTTTTATATTTTTTTACTCTTATAATTCCGCTCTTTTTATTTATTCGGATATCTTAAAAATTTAATACAAAAATAGCGTTCCGTTATATGTTTTTATGTATTTACTTTTAAAATTATGCTCTTTTTATTTATTTCAGATATATTAAAAATTCAATACAAGGCAAAAATTGCGTTCCGTCATTTGATTTTATATTTATTTACTTTTATAATTCCGCTTTTTTAATGCATTTTGGATGTCTTAAAAATTCAATACAAGGCAAAAATTGCGTTCCGCCATATGTTTTTATATTTATTTAGTTTTATAATTCCGCTTTTTTTATTTATTTCGGATATCTTAAAAATTCAATACAAGGCAAAAATTGCGTTCCGCCATATGTTTTTATATTTATTTAGTTTTATAATTCCGCTTTTTTTATTTATTTCGGATATCTTAAAAATTCAATACAAGGCAAAAATTGCGTTCCGTCATATGTTTTTATATTTATTTACTTTATAATTCCGCTCTTTTTATTTATTTCGGATATTTTAAAAATTCAATAAATCACTTCTGCATTTTAAAAAGAAATCCGTTAAATTTACGGCAAAAACTGCTGGCGGCAATGTTGCCAGCAGTTTTTGCCATAAAAATTGCAGTAAAATTAGATGTAAATTTTTTATTACATTTAATTTTACTGCAATTTTTACGGCAAAAACTGCTGGCAACGTTGCTGCGCCGTAAATTTAACAGATATATTTTAAAGTGTGTTATTTTCCCTTTAATTTAAAAATGTTAATGGTCGTTGTTTTATTCTTTCTTGTAATATTTGGAGAATACTGAACAACACGTTTTGTAAATGTTTTTTTTTTCTTCTGATATTTAAGTACATAAAACAATTTTTCTATTACGAATAACAAATAAATGAATAATGCACTTAAAAAATCAGTTAAATTTACGGTAAAAACTGCAATGTTGCCAGCAGTTTTTACCGTAAAAATTTCAGTAAAATAAGATGTATTTTTTTTATTACATCTAATTTTACTGCAATTTTTACGGCAAAATCTGCTGGCAGCATTACTGCCAGCAGTTTTTGCAGTAACTTTAACGGGTATTTTTTATAGTGTGTGTATAAATCGTACTAAACAGGATATGCTATTAATTTGGTAATAATAAAATTCAAACTTAAGTAATCCTAATTCTTCTTCAAATCATAAGAGGTCACATTAGTCACGCAGAAAAATTTGCCTGCTAATGCGACGTCTATAGAAGCGTTATTTTCAAATGTCTCGATTTGATTT
Organism: Maratus speculifer; assembly: GCA_964019185.1. NCBI lineage: Eukaryota > Metazoa > Arthropoda > Arachnida > Araneae > Salticidae > Maratus > Maratus speculifer. Next base: position 59,040,981 of record OZ025299.1, on the reverse strand, counting down.
TTAACGTTTTAGAAATTATTTATTTTGTGTAGGATAATCGGAGACGATCTACAACCGGCCTAGGTTTTACTTTTTCAATTTTGGTTTAAGATTAAAATAATAATAATTAAAAAAACTTTCGGAACCGGTTGGAATCGGTTCTAAAATTGAAACTATCCTAATATAAAAATATTATAACCAAAATTGAAAATATAAAAACTAGCCCGGGTGTACATCGTCCTCAACTATATTATGCAAAAGAAAAAAACATTCAAAAATATTAAAATCAAAGCGAAAAATTTGGAAAAAAAAGTCCCCTAGAGTTAATATTATCGTTTTCCATTTTCCCCATAACTGAGGTTTGCTCCAAACAACTGAGTACGTAAAAATGAAACGATGATTCTATTGTTTCCTACGAAAAATTAATTTAAAAAAAAACATGAAAGACAAAAGTTCAGTTTTACACCCATAATTATTTTTTGGATATCCATTGTGTACTGGTATACCCGAATAAAAATGCATTCTTAGAATTTAACATTTGTAGATCAATTTTAATTAAGAGAATACGAGAAATATCTTGAAAAAGTCGATGGGAATGATAGATGGATGGGTTAACAAGGTGATATATAGTTATTTGACTGACAAGTACAGGGTGTTCCAAAAATAACGATCCATTTCTATAAAAACACTAATCTATTTTTTTTTTATTTTTTTTTTTTATTTATTTTTTTTTTTTTTTTTTAACAGCGTTTCAAGAAATGTTCTCTTTAGAATAAAGAACAGTTATTTTTAGTAATATAAAGCTTTTAAAAATATAAAATGATAGAACCCTCTGTTTCCAACAAAAATTATTTTTGAAAGTCAAATCTCCTTTATTCTTTATAATTATTTATTAAATACATATTGCATTTTTATGTATAAATATGAATTTTCTTTTACGGTTTTAGAGGTGTAGTTTCATTTAGATAAGAGAGCTATAATAAAATACTTAAAAATCTTATTTTGTCTCAAAAAAAAAAAAAAAAAAAAAAGAGAAAGAAAAGAAAGAAAAAAAAAGAAAAAAGGAATTAATATTTCGGGATACAAAACTGTATGCACTACGTAATATACTTTTTAATAAAAGTGTTTTTTAACAGCTTCCTCTCCAACGAGAAACACATAAATCATAGAAGAACGAAACGGGTTTCTGAGATTCTCTCAAAGTATGATTTTCATATTTACTGCCATATTTTGCGTACAAGCTGTCATTTTCCGTATTTGCCAACTTGATGCTTTTTTATACTTGAATTTTCCAAAAGCAAAATTTGCCTTAGTTATTAAGATAGAGCTTGGTACAGTATAATAAAAGCAATTTTAACATTAAAAATACCAATCATTTTAAACTTTAAGTATGCCGGTACATACGGAGCCGCACTGAGGACGGTATGTTGTATGCTACCGATACCGGTGTGTTTAAACTTTAAAATTATTGGTGCTTTTAATGTTGATATTTCAATATTTTTAAGTAAAATTTGCTTTATTCAATCGCAGAAAATAGACGATTTAATAAGGTTAATTTTATTTAAAAAGAAATAATAATAACTAAAATGAGTAAATGTTGGCAGCGATTTATAAATAGGTTAGATCATATTGAGTATGTTGAGTTATTTATATTGCACCGTATTTTTTTTATTTATTTTAGAAACGAATGGTTTATATATACAGTAAACACTACTAAAAAAACTTCAAAGCGAAGCTACAATTAAAACAGGTACTGTTTATTAAAGATCTATCATTATGATTTTATGTTGCCATTATAATATGTATCTGTCTACGTTATTATTAAGTTATTTTTACCGTAAAAATGAATACTTTTCTTTTTGTAAAAATAGTATAATGCTATAAAGATACATATGTAAATCGAGAAAATAGAAATTTTAAACCAATGGCTCGACTTTTAATTGCTTATCTGCCGCTTAGTTTTTATTTCTTTTAATTTTACCATGGAAACAAAGTTTAATAATCGTTAATTTTGTTAATATACACTGAAGGTTTCCGATAAATTTTAGAGTACTAAAAGAGAAATGGTGTTAAAAAATTTCTGTCACCCTCCAATTAAAAATATATAATTTTTTTTTCTACTATATCTAATTTGTGTTTCAATTATAAAATTAACGTTCTATACTACTATGAAATTATCGTTTTAATTGCGTGTAATCGAAAAGCGGTCATCTCGACATGTCACCGCAACAACATATGTATCAAGTCAGTTAAAACAAAATTTACTTGGCAAATTTATTTATAAGACCATTATGTATTTTCATACTACATTTCATTTATGTTTGTATAATTTCTCTTTTACTTCTCCCCCCCCCCCCAAAAAAAAAATAAATAAATAAAAGCTACCGTTCTCGTATTATAATCTTCCGCCTAAAATGATTTATTTTACTTCATTCAAATGTCAAAATTAATATGTTATGTTGCGCAGTGAAAAAATGTATTAAAATTGTCAATGTTTGTTTTATTTTATTTTTTCATGACTGATGGAAATTTTTGAAAGCCGTATTCATATTCAGCATTCCTAAAATACAAAAATCATCATTTCGTGAGAAACAGACATCTCGTTGAAAATTTTTTACATAAAATATCTAATGGTGCTTAATATTTTTGACAATGCTCATTGAAAATTTTAACTATTACACTAATTACAGCCGATCATCTAAAACAAAAGGTCAGCAAAACGTTTTCGTTGAACAATTTTTACATAAAATATCTAATGTGCTTCATATTTTTGACAATGCTCATTGAAAATTTTAACTATTACACTAATTACAACCGATCATCTAAAACACAATGTCTGCAAAACGCTCTCATTTAATATTTGTTACATAAAATATCTAATGTGCTGAATATTTTTAACAATGTTCGTTGAAAATTTTAACTATTACACTAATTACAACCGATCATCTAAACACAACGTCTGCAAAACGCTCTCATTTAATATTTGTTACATAAAATATCTAATGTGCTGAATATTTTTAACAATGTTCGTTGAAAATTTTAACTATTGCATTAATTCCAACCGATCATCTAAAACAAAACGCTCTCCTACCTCCACACTCCAATACTCCAACCGAAGAATCCAAGGAAATCCGGCAAATAAAGAAATAATCCCCCGAATTAATGCTTGTGACTTTTTCACTGTCGCTCTCAACAAGAAATATCCCTAAGGTAGAAACATGCAAGCGTTTTCATAGAAAGTGAAACTAAGACGGCAAAAGATCCCGCCTTAAACCTCCTGACCCCAAATTTCAAAACCTAATGGAACTATCTAGTTCCTCATAGCTAACGATTGGTCGCACTTGATTTGGTTCAATGCTGTATTATTGTTCAAAGTAGCCACGATTTAATTTGTAGATTTCTGAATATTGAAATGAGATTACCACATATTCACATACGCACCTAAGTTTAAAATTGTTAACGAAATTTTTTGAGACTGCAGCCAAGCCATCTATAAATAATCTTAATTTTCAGCAGACTGATTTTAAGCAATTTTAAGTACTTTTGAAACCATCTCTTCAATTTTCAATAATACATTAATATATGTGGTGGCACAATACTTGATACTAAAAATTAAATAATTTTTTTAAAAAAGATCTTCTAAAATAGCCTATTTTAATAATTTTTTTTTTTTTTTAATTTAACTTTTTAGAAGCTTTTGCTACTTTTTTAAGTATGAACATTGTTGCTTCTATTTTTTTTTACACATTTATTAGAATATACTGTATAAAACTGCGCAAGGATTTTTAGATGTGTGGGATTTTACATTTAACAGGGCCGGATTAAGCACTTCTGGGGCCCGGGGCTACTGGGAATTTTGCCCCCCCCCCTTACGCTATTGGAAATCTTAAGCCTCCTACCACGATACTGAATGTCAACCCCTCCTCAAATACACACACACACCTTTGTTTTGTTTTTTTAATTCTAAAATACAAATCTTAGATTTTGAATATGTATAATGTTAATCATTTTTTTTTCTTTGTTATCTTTAATGGTGTTTTTAGATTTGCCTTTTTTTTCGCGACCTTTTGACAAAATTTGCTGTTTTCCTGTGATTTTTTTCTGAAATTTGCGTTTTTCCTGCCATTCTAGGACGAAATTCGCGTTTTTTCAGCGATTCTCTGCCAAAATTCATGTTTTTTTAGCGATTCTTTGACAAAATCCGCGTTTTTTTCAAGCGATCCTCTGTAGAAATTTACACTTTTTCCGCGTCTCTTTGACAAACTTCGCTCTTTTCCGCGATCTTTTGACTAAATTTGTGCTTTTCAAGAAATTCGCGCTTTTTCTGCCATCCTTTGACGAAATTTGTGTTTTTTGTGGATTTCTGTCAAAATCCGCGTTTTATCGGCAATTTTCTGACGAAATTCGCGTCTTTTCTCGGTTTTTTGTCAAAATTCGCTTATTTTCGGCGCGACACTTTTGGCTCTTTTGACTAAATTTGCGCTTTTCTCGCAATTTTTTTGTGAAATTTGCGCTTTTTCTGCCACTTTTTGACAAAATTCGCGCTTTTTTTTCGCGGTTCTTTCTCAAAATTCGCATTTTTTTGGCAATCCTTTGACGAAATTCGCGTTTTTTAACGGTTCTTTGTCAAAATTCGCTCTTTTTCCACGATCTTTTCACTAAATTTGCACTTTTTCCTACGAACTTTTCAAAAAATTCTCACTTTTCTGCCGCATTTTGACAAAATTTACGTTTTTTTTCGCCATTCTTTCTCAAAGTTTACATTTTTTGGCAAACCCTTGAAGAAATTCGCAATTTTCCGAGGTTCTTTGTCAAAATTCACGTTTTTCGCGATCCTTTGACAAAATTTGCGCTTTTTCCCGAGAACTTTTCAAGAAATTCTCTCTTTTCCCACCACACTTTGACAAAATTTACTTTTTTTTCGCTATTCTTTCGCAAAACTTGTGTTTTTTCACGACCCTTTGACGAAATTCGCGTTTTTCCTCTGTCCTCTGTCGAAATTCGCGTTTTTTCCCGATGATTTGGTAAATTTTGCTCTTTTTCCGCGAACTCTTGATTTTATTTTTCACTTTTTCTGCAATCTTTTAAAGAAAATTGCGTTTTTTTCTTTCCTCCCTTTGATGAAGTTTGCATTTTTTTTTACGATTCTTTGCCAAAATTGCGGTTTTTTGGGCCATCCTTTGACGAAATTCACGCTTTTTCCGCGACCTTTTGACAAAATTAACGCTTCTTCCACGGCCTTTTGAAGGAAATTGTGCTTTTCCGCGATCTTGATTAAATCCGTTCTTTTTTTTTGAAGAAATTCGCGCTTTTTTTACGCAACCCTTTTCATTTTGTTTTCATCGCCATTTTTGTTAAACCTGGAAATTTTCGGATATACAGACAGCAATGACGTCAAATGGCAAAGTTAAGTTGTAAAAAAACGGCGATTTCGCGCAGCTCTTACACCCCTGTAATTGTTTTAAACGAAACTTTGGTACAACTTAAGCCTCTGCTTGAGGCCCCCTGACTGGTTGGGGCCCGGGGCTGCAGCCCCCTTAGCCCCCCCCCCCTTAATCCGGCCATGACATTTAATATGATATTTTCTGCCTTGTGTATATTTAAAAATGAAGGAAATTCAACAAATTCTCGATTTAAGTATTCATTTAAAAAATAACTCTAAACTTGAATGTTAAATCCATGCACAAAAATAATAAATACACCATGCAGAACAAGTACAAAAAATTTCAACCCTCTATCTAAATTAGCAAAAAAGCCTTAGCATTCATCGAACAAGCAAGTTTTAAAATTATGAACAGAGAGAAAAACCAGTTTAAAGTTTTAATTTGCATGGATAAGATCTATTAACAAAATTTCCAATATCTCGCGATATATTTCTCGTATAAGTAAAAACGAGGTGTCAAAATATTCTTAAAGAAGCTTTCGGTTAATATCAAGAAAGAAAAATCGTTATTTTGACTAACTTTAAGGTAGTGTCCCCTTAACGAAATATTTCGAGACTGCAGCAAGCCAATTACAAAAAAAATCTTAATTTTCCTCAGGCTAATTATAAGTAGTTTTAAAGAAATTTTGAAGGTGTTTCAGTACGCGTGCTTTTTAAGAACTTTTTTTTTTTTAAATTGCGATATATTAACGTCATAAAAATATCTAAATCTTCCTTAAATTTTTGTGTTGGGGAAAAAGGATGAGGAAGTTATTGAAAAACTGCTTAAGATAAAAATTATAAAACTGGTAATTTCTAACAACAAAAATTGATTTCGATTGTTTTTGACTTAAGGCCCCTCACTAGGCACAGAAAAAGACCCGGATGATAATGTAAAATCTATGTGAGCGTTCTTTTGAAATATCTCGCTCAAATTTTAATATTTTTACATGATTTTTTCGCACAAGATAGCTGAAGACGATCCACAACCGGCCTAGTTTTTACTTTATCGATTTTGCTTATACATTTTTTATATTACGAGAATTTCAATTTCAGAACCGGTTTAAACCGGTTTCGAAAGCTAAAGCAATTAAAAAAAAACTGAAACCAAAATTGAAAAAGTAAAAACTAGGCCGGTTGTGGATCGTCCTCAGCTATCTTGTGCAAAAAAAAAAAAAAAAAAAAAAAAAAAAAAAATTAAAATTTGAGCGAGTTATTTTAAAAACCGCACCCATAGACTTTACATTATCATCCGGATCTTTTTCTGTGCCTAGTGTTGCGCCTTAACATTTTCCGGCGCAGTGATCGGGCACAACTAATTTTAATTTCAAACTTACAAATGGCACCATGAAATTTTAATAAAATTTTGCTGTCACAATGAAATTTTAAAGTAACGAGTTTCTAATTTCTAAAAAAGTCTTTTTTTAAATTCAGGTGTCAGTCAATCATTTCCTTATTTTACGAACAGAATTTTTCTGTCCCGGAAAGGGTAAATGATAAGTTATTGTTCAAAATAGCCACTATATAATTTGAAGATGTTGACTATTGAAATGAGATTACTATAACTTTCATATTGTACATAAAGAACGAAAACAACGAAAATACAGAGTCCCTCAAATTTATCTTTACAACTTTGTTACTTCATAAAATCTAACCGAAATAAAATAGCGAAGTTAGGTTTTGTGTATGTATTATAGTAACTCGTACAGTTTTATTCGCAGTAAAAAGAATGCTTTTACTTTCAGATTACAACGCAGTAAGATGTATAACTGCTAATGGATACGCTACAGGAAAAGTAGCTGTGTAGCTTGGTTCAGAGAGACAAACTTAGATACACAAGTACAATGGAATTTCCGACCAAAATACGGTCTTCACCATCCAAGCCCTTCATGCGCGCGTGGCACAAGACGTTTATGGAGACCGGTAGAATACTGCCAAAAAATGGCACTGGGCATACAAGCGTTGTTCAAGCAACCACAGGTGCTCATGTGAAGTTCTTCTAGCATCACATAAAACTTTGAAACTTGCTGCTCATTACACAATAAACAGATTTTTGTTATCTAATTTCGTTTAAATTTCAAGCTGGATGAAATTTGTAAAGATAAATTTAGGACAAAATGTATGTCGACTATGCATACTGACATCGAAAGGCTCAAAGCCAGAGAACACGAGTGACGTCATCACTAATGGACCGTATTTTCACTAGTGTTGGAGTTCACACCAGAGAATTTTGAATAGCAAATTTTCAGGGGGGGGGGATAGTTTTTTTTTTTGTCTTAAAAACTATTTTATTGCCTTTGGAATAAAATTACATTAAACTTAGGTAAATACGTTAATAAAATGCGCTTTAGTTTTAATATTTTATTTATTTATTGATGATATTTTAGTTTCGTTATGAAATAATAGCCAGAAATAACTGTTTAACTTTTTACATTGTTTTAAGCGCAAACGGATTAATCTTTAGTAATCGGGCTGCACGTGATATAGATAGTTAAAAAAAGTCATGTTTGAAAGTTATTTTAAGAACCGCAAAAACAGCGTCAATTATTTATAAACAAATTGTATGTGAAAGAAAAAATTTTCCTTATTCGACGATGTAAAAACTGAAATTGTGCGATGTTTAGAAGTTAAAATTTCAGTAAAAGAAATTTATCGGCCAAGTGTTGCTACCGTCAGTAGGACGTCATTGTTAATCATGAACATGTTTTTGTTTTATAATATAGATTGTTCTAAAAATTTTTGGTTAAAAAAATTTTTTTTTAAATATGATTTGCGCTTAAAAAAGTACTCGGTTTTTTTTTTTTTTTTTTTTTTTTTTTTTTTTTTTTTTGAAAAATTTTAAACTTTCAAAAAAAAACTGTTTTTATAAATCTCCATAGCAAGTTAATATTTACACTTTTTGCATTAAAAAATGAGCAAAAGTATGCTAAAAAGTTATTCCTTCAGAAGATATATTAAATTTGAAACTTGGGTAAAATGTAAACATTTTCAAAGTTGATGGCCAGTTTAGAAGACAGAAGAACAATGAAGAAACAACATTACACTTAAAACCAACAAACGCGTGACGATTTAAAATTATAATTACATGTAGTTAAAAAAAAAAAAAAAAAAAAAAGAAAGAAAGAAATCTACATAGAATTAAAAATTGCAAGTTTATTTCCTGTAAGAAGTTAATATAAATACATAATGCATCGAAATATAATAATAAATGAATAATTTGACTTTCAGTAATGTAGAACATTTGTAAAATATTCCGTTCGAAAATTGTTTTAGTAGGCGCCCGCTTGATCTTTCAAGCATGAATTCTATTATTTTTACTGAATAAAGTCCCACATTCAACGCAGTTTTGATGTAAGAAAGATGTAGGAAAAGATTAAAAGATTGTTTTTTGATATGAAACGCATAGAAGCATATCTAATCCATGACGCTACAAAATCAAAAGTAAGTGTTATGGATAAGCAATTTTTTTTATATAATAGCATTAAATAACTCCTTTATAAAATGCTGTCTAATTATAATTTAAAGGTTTCATTGGTGGATATTATTCATCACTGAATGTTCCATTCATGTACCTCGATTATGGAATATTCCAACGGAAAAAAATAAAGAATGGGTTGGACGGGAGAAAGAGGCGTTTAATACATACGATTGATCGGAAATTCTTCATACGTACTTATTGCAATTGGCGGTAGGTGGCCAAGCAGCTGCTATTAACAGCCATCTTCCGTGTACCCCGACTACGGAAGTTTGATAGAAAGGTTGCTAGACTGCAAAAGACCTCATTAGAAATACTTAAAATAAATATATGTATATTTAAAATACACTACCGGGCCATTGATTATCGTTCACTTGCGATTTTAGACATTTTGTTAAATATCTAGAAAAATACATGAGGAATCATCTCGAAACTCTTAGTGTATAAATATAATAGATAAGTCATACATCTCCGAGAAGATTTTTTCCCGAAACTCCATAGGGGACCGTCAACAAATTAAACAAGTTGGAAATTGCACGTGAAGCGTAGCAAATTAGGTGCGTTCGAACGATAACGAAGTTTTAAAAATATTACGTTCATATATCAATCTCATAACATTGTAAATAGTGAACTACAATTAAAACGCTCATCAAACAATGTTCTCCCTATACCATTATGTAATGGAATACTTTTGTGTGGCCTTGTAAATCAATAACAAATGTTCTTTGCACCACAAATTATGTAAGATGTATATTATAATATGTACTTTATAGTTGCATATAAATTTTATTAAGTTCGCATGAGTGTAACACGATTAAAATGCATTTGAAACATTTTTCCCCATTGACCGTAATGTAATGGAATACTTTTGATTGTCCCTGTAATTGATCTATGCATCCGATTTTCATAAAATTTGTAATAACTCGAAAATATTATGCAATAATTATGTATTTTAAATTTCAAACGTATAGAATATATTTGAAACTTTTTCCCCATTGACCATAATGTAATTGAATACTTTTGATTGTCCCTGTAATTGATCTATGCACACGATAATCAAAAAATTTGAAATAACTCGACAGAATTATGTAATAATTGCGTATTTTAAATTTCAAACGATTAAAATGCATTTGAAACATTTTTTCCCATTGACTGTAATGTAATGGAATACTTTTGATTGTCCCTGTAATTGATCTATTCGTCCGAGTTTCATAAAATTTGAAATAACTCGAAAAAATTATGTAATAATTATGTATTTTAAATTTCAAACGTATAGAATATATTTGAAACTTTTTCCCCATTGACCATAATGTAATTGAATACTTTTGATTGCCCCTGTAATTGATCTATGCACACGATTATCAAAAAATTTGAAATAACACGACAGAATTATGTAATAATTGCGTATTTTAAATTTCAAACGATTAAAATGCATTTGAAACTTTTTTCCCCATTGACCGTAATGTAATGGAATACTTTTGATCGTCCCTGTAATTGATCTATCCATCCGATTCTCATAAAATTTGAAATGACTCGACAAAAATATCTAATATTTATGTATTTTAAATTTCAAACGATTCGGTTGGGTAGTTTTTGCGTTGTTATATGCGGACAGACGGACGGACGGACAGACGGACGGACGGACAGACGGACGGACTGAACGACAACTATAGGTGCTACGTATTATATAATTACGAACGCACCTAAAAAGAATGAATATCTTTTGAATAACACTGTCAAAACTAATGTATCAAAAGCGCTCAAACTCTAGATTATGATTGCGCGCCTTATTGTAATACACTGTGTTCATTTTTTTATGCAAATAGCATGCATACTCGTAGAGTAATTAAGGTTTTTATAAAAATGGTCCCAAATTTTTCCAAGTTTTTTCCTTATAATTTTCAGAGTTCTTAATGTAAAATGATATTTTTTTCTGAAAATATGACAAACAACATTGCACACAATACCCTGTAATCAGAATTAAAAAATAATAAAAATTGTATGAAAAATGAGTAGGTTTACTAAATAATTTTTCACTGCGCATGCGTCAACGATATTAAAATTTCATTTGCATATTATTTTAGCTAAATGTATGGAGCAACTTTTGTGAAAGTCGCAAAATCATAACTTGAAAATTATCAAAATAATCGTCAATTGAATAAGTTGAAAATCCGTTATTGCCAAAATGAAGCAAAAACAAGAGGGGTTGTATCCATATATTCATCGATTAGTGTCAATATAAAATACACAATACGGGACGTACTACTACATTTGGATAAAATCCCTCTTTTTTTGCTTCATTTTGGAAACAACGGATTTTGTCCTTTTTCTATAGACGATTACTTTCAGAATTTTCAAGCTATGATTTTGAGACTTTCACAAAAGTTGCTCTATACATTTAGCTTACATAATATGCAAATGAAATCTTAATATCGTTGACGCATGCGCAGTGAAAAATTATTTAGTAAACCTACTCATTTTTCATACAATTATTATTAGTTTTTATATCTGATTACAGGGTATTGTGTGCAATGTTGTTTGTCATATTTTCAGAAAAAAATATTATTTTATATTAAGAACTCTAAAACTTATAAGGAAAAAACTTGGAAAATTTTGGGACCATTTTTATAAAAACCTTAATTACTCTGCGAGTATTTGCATAAAAATGAACACAGTATATTAAAATAAGGCACACAATCATAATCTAGAGTTTGAGCGCTTTTACTACATTAGTTTTGACAGGGTTATTCAAAAGATATTCATTCTTTTTTAATTTGTTGACGGTCCCCTATGGAGTTTCGGGAAAAAATCTTCACAGAGATGTATGACTTATACTATTATATTTATGCAATAAGAGTTTCGAGACGATTCCTCATGTATTTTTCTAGATAAGTAACAAAATGTCTAAAATCGCAAGTGAACGATAATCAATGGCCAGGTAGTGTAGATCAAAGGGAGGACTGGATTCAGATGAACGTGATATTTATTACTTACAATGAAATTTTGGTACATACATTAGTAATACATACAAAGCATTTTTGGATATTTAAAAGCCAGTTTGAAATTTGGGATCTTGAGTCAAAAATTCATGCAGTTATTTCTCTGTAAAAACAAATGCTCGAAATGATTTGAAACTGGAAGCTGTGTCTGTACAACATATTGTTAAAACTCTGCTGCAAAATATCCATCAATTCGACCATTTTTATAGAAAACTCTTATATAACTGTACTTTAAAGGTATACTGACCATAATATTGTCAATAATATCGTCAGCTGCACTTAATAAAACGACCAAGTAACTGATATCTTTTAAAATGGTCAAATTTCTTGACAGTTTGCTGCAGATTTTTAACAGTGCATGACCTGTACAGCAATTATTCTCCATTGTAGAAGAACAGCTCGTATATTCTTGGAAATTAAAACATTTCTTTAGAAGAAGTAAACAAAAAAATATTACATTTTTATTATATAAACGGTCAAAAAGATATTTTACAAAGTTCTGTAGACACAATTATGCTGCATATTATATGTAAATAAATTAAATGTTTGTTGAAATATAAGCATTTGTATAATTGCGCACGAGAAAATGATAATAAATGTTTTTTTTTTCTTTTTTTTTCTTAATTTAGTAGTCCACCTTACATAGAAAGAGTAGTCAAATACCCTGAACGATATCAACACTATAGTGAGCTGAATTTCAGTTTGCTTTCTATATGTAGTTGGGTAATAAAGAATTTTTCACAAATTGTCTTTTTTATTTTTGTCCTTTCTGATTTATGTTTACATTAAAAATTTTATTACACATTAATAAAAAGAAAAAAAACGGACAGTCAGTACAATTCACTGTTTTTTAACGGAAAAATTTCCGAAAAAACGGAAAACTTTTAAGAAATTATGCATATTTATCTGTTAAAAAAACAGTGAATTTTACTGGCGTCCCTATTACCAGTACAATTTCCGTAAAATTGTACTGGTCCGTTTTTTTACAGTGTAGGGAAACAGTTAATCAGATGAATAATACAGCATCATAAAATCATTAAAATATCTTATAAAGCTAAAAACAAACAACCATAACTCAGCCGCTCTTCATATAAACAAGGAAGTATAAATATCCATGAATGATCTAACAAACTATTTACGTACGTTTGTTAAACAAATCTAAATGGTACCGTATAATATCGTTTGTCCTTTTAAATAAGCTCTGACAGGTTTGTGATATTTTGCACGTAACTATTGTCTAATGAGGCCATAACACAGCTCGCGTGATTTGCACTTCTCTTATAAGAAAAGGTGAATGTCATCGCCTCGGTTCAGTGATTCCACTTTTTACTTGAAGATCAGCTGATTAAACAATATGGACAAGATACCGATATAAACAGTGGCGCCAACTTTTGAAAAATATTGGGTTGGCTCAAAAATATTGGATGGGCTTAAAAATATTTTTGTAAAATGGTGCGACCAGTTTGTTTTTCTTTGAAGGATTGACAGATTTTGAAAGATAAGAATTTTAAGTCAAGCTATGATGTTTTAATAAACCTGCAATTTTATTAAATTACATTCTTTTGCATCTTTCCTTATATAGATGCTTATATTTATTATAATATATAGATATCATGAATATGACTACAAACTTAATTAGATGAAAATTAAACATGGAAGCAAAACATTTCAGTTATTTGGGATTTATGGGTGTTAGTCGGAGAATTAAAACACATGGTTATTGGCAAAATAAAATTTTATTCTAAGGAGAAAAATTAATAATAAAATAATAATGAAATAAATAATTAGAACAATGAAAATTGGGTACGCTATGATTCAAAACTACTGGGTGGGCTCAGGCCCCAAAGGCCCATGTAAGTTGGCGCCACTGGATATAAATGCAAAAATTTGATGCGAAGCATATTAAATATTATAATTTTCAAAGAGTATTTACACTATACTTACAGGGTGTGCAGCGAATAAGACCCCGATTTCAAAATTAAATTTCACAAAAAAAAAAAAAAAAAAAAAAAAAAAAACAAATATCGATAGAATTATACGGTAAACGGTTTGTTTATTAGGTAACCTGTAAAAATGTTATACAGAAGTTTCGATCAATGAATATTTTGAAAACACGGTGTTCTGATTGCAAAGAAAACTTGACTCGACTTTTTTCTCGTTTGAGATTGCTTGCAGAGATAATGTTTTTCGGCATACAGTGTCATATTTTAACGGTTTTTCAAACTAAATTTTTAGAATTTCGAAATTTAAAAAATCTAATACCAAAAATCGTTAAAATATGGCACTGTACGTCCAAAAACTCGTTCTCTGCAAGCAATCTCAAACAAGAAAAATGTCAAATCAAGCATTCTTTGCAATCAGAACACAATTTTTTCAAAATATTCACCATTCGAAACTTCTGTATAACATTTTTACAGCTTATCTAATAAAAAAACCGTTTACCGAATAATTCTATCGATCTTTGTTTTGAGAAATTTAATTTTGAAATCGGGGTCTTTTTTTCTGGACGCCTTGTATATACGTGTGGGCACTATATTCATATACCTGTACACATGTAGTTTAGCTTTTGAAAATAACATAACTCATAAAATTAAAGAAGTCGGAAATTGCGTGCCAAAGGGGGCAAATGGGGTGCGTTCATACTATAACAAGTATTGTATACATTCAGATCTCTGTGTAATAACTGATCGACCCTAATACAAAAGTGCATCAATAAAAAATTTATTACAATTATATATATTGAATATAGTAAGACTCTACCTAAAATAAGACATATTTACTATGGCCACCTAGAATAATTACCTTTCATGTGATATCACTGAATTAATTGCGTATGATAGGATTTAATCGAATGAAGAAAACGTTTATTAATAGTTTTTAAATTCTGATTCGATTTTCAGGAAATTTAAAATAACTAGACAAAATTCTGCAACGATTCGATATGTTACGTTTCAAATCTTTCAATTGGGTACACTGTAAAAGAAAAAAAACCGGCCGATTTTACGGAAGTACTACTGGTAATCTGACGGCCGTACAATTTACTGTTTTTAACGGAAAAATTTCTGTAAATTCCAGAAATTTTCTGGAAATTGCTCATTTTTCTGTAATTAAACGGGAATTTTTCCGTTAAAAAACCGTAAATTGTACTGGCGTCCAGATTACCAGTAGTATTTCCGTAAAATCGTCAGTTTTTTTTCTTTTTTTTTTTAACAGTGTAGCTTTTGAACTGTCTGTCTGACAGACTGTCCATCTGTCCGCATATAACTGCGGGCAGATGGACCAGACGACACCAATAGGTGCTACGCATCTATATAATTATGAGCGCGCCCAAAAAAGAACGAGTAATAAATTATTGAAACAGCCAATACCGCAATAACTTTTTATTAAAATTTTTGCCTCACACTAATATTTGACGATAAGCAGGTGACATTATTTACACAGCTTCAAAGGAAAAGAAATAGCCTTATTAGTTCATGAATTGTAAAACAGAACAAAAGTATACCATCAACGGGAATTATGAAAAATTAGAGAGCATAAGATATGGATAAAAAAATTAAAGTACAGTAAAACCCCGGTAATTCGGATTAATTGGGACCGGACCCAGTCCGGATTATCGAAAATCCGGATTATCCGGAGAATTAGAAAAAAATGAAATAAAATATAACATACTAACAGAAAATCACCTTTATGTTAAACTTATTGAATATTTGCAGACAGTAATAATGTTTACTTTGCTTAATTATTCCGAAAACATGTCAGAAAAAGTTTTTTTTATTTAGAATACGACGATGAAACAAGTTAATGTTATGGATATTATAGACAATCGCTTCTCAAACTTGAAAAAAAAAATGACCAAACCGATCCGAATTATCCGGAGATCTGGATTATCGGAGTCCGAATTAGCGGGGTTCTACTGTATAAGGAATTACTTCCTTCTAAAATGAAAAAAAATAATGAAAATTAAAAATTTAATTAATTCTAAAACATTTAGTATGTATAGCCATACTGCATTGTTTGCAGTACTTCCAGCGCATTTTCAAAATTTTAAGTGATTTAAAAATTAAATATGAAAGGTTTTTTTTTTCACATATTTCGATAATACTATTTTTTTTTTTTTTTTTACTGCTCATATGTACCAATTGATCCGAACCCATTTTCACTTACTAGAAATAGGAAAATTCCCGCATTTGTATTAGTGGAACTACTATGCATAAAAAAATATGTCACGCGTCAATTCATACAAGAAGTAGGACGAATTCGCTGAAAGGTTAATAGTTAAATACATCATTTGACTTTTAAAAAACAGAAAGTTAAAAAAGGAAAAAAAATCCTTAGACCAAAGGACTTTCTAATGGAATTGTAATGAATAGTTTTGCGTAACTGGTAATTTTACATTGTAGAAACATTATAATCTTCTTCATTATGAGTTAAAGGTGAACTAGTATCTGGATGTATTATCTGCAGAAGGTTTTAAAAAAAATAACAACAGTCTTATTGTTTTTTTTTTTTTTTCTGTTTTTCAGAGTGTATCCGTGCATTATTATTATATATACAGGCTATAAAATCGTTAAAAGTTTCTTATTTACAAGAAAAAATACATATAATATTTTTTATTGTCATTATTGTTTAATTGAATTCTTAAACATATTTGACAAATAATTACCGAATGTTAGATAGCGCGTTTAATTTTAGAAATGCATTTAACATCCGAAATTTAGTTAAAGTAGTTTAAAGTTGAACTGTTTCCCCTCCTCCTCCCCGAATCAAAGATAACTTTCTTAAAAATTTTTAATAAAATACAAGGACGAAATTTTTTATTTAGATTATACGTCTACCTTTTAAACTTGTTTTTAAAATACGAGCAGTAAAGTTGATATTTAAATTTCCACTTTTCTGTTAAAGGAAATAGAATTGTCAATTTCATTATTTTGACGAAAAATTAAAATATTTCCTGTGAGTATTTCTATTGATATGGATAATAAAAAAACAAATTAAAGTTTAAAAAAAAATAAAAGACCTGAAATGCGTTTCTTTATAAACTAAGGTTTCAAACAATCAGAAATGAAGTTTGAATAGCGTTGCACCTCTTATGTCTGGTATTTCTCGTGTCACTTTCACTTTCAGAGTTATTATTTAAAGGAACAATGGAGCTATAATTTCGACCGTAAGACACAAAATTATTATGATGTATTGTGATGAACACAATCTGAAAATGCCGTTACGTAAAGCATTCATTTAGTAATAATAAAAATATGTATATGTATATGTCCCAGTGTTATGATTTATTCACTAAGAAGTCACAGTGAAAAAAATAAATGCAGCTCAATAAAATAAATGGGATTTAAAAAAAAAAATCTTGATAGGAATCAGCATTATGTTATTTACTTACCCATTGAATTTTTCTTTTATTTGGGGGCGGAGGGACTTTAAAAGTACCCTTTATATAAAAATAGATTGTTGAAAATAGATTTTACTCACCTTAGATCAATACGTCTTAATTTTCTCAAATTGTATATTCCAAAGATTTTTCAAGGAATGCTTAAAAAAAAAAATACTTGACTATAATTTACTTTTACTTACCTTATATCAGTATTCTACATCACAATACAATGACTTTAGTTACAAACAAACTCACATACACGCAGGCACAGACACACACACACACACAAAAAAAAAAAAAAAAAAAAAATTGAAAGTTTAAACAATTTTTAAGACTTTTTTTAATGTCTTTTATTACATATTTAACTAGTTACATATTTAACTAGTTACATATTAACTTATTACATATTTTCTATAACTCTAGAGATTTCATCCATATTTTGGAAATACGTTGCTAATTTCCAAAAGCACATTTTAGAATTATTATAGGTAATAATTTAACGCTACTTCGACGCTAACCGTTATGTTTTCAACATACACAAATATCCATAACTGTCAAACCATCCGATTTATGAGTATTTATATTTCCAAATAATAATCTTCATCCTTTCTCAGACTTCAGAAAATACTGGCACTCAAAAATTGAAAGATTTTGCAACCGGGAACATTGTATGTTATTTATTTATTTTACAGTTTGATGCGAAAATTTTGCAAATGCAAACTACAGGTGCATGCTTTTATAAAAACTATTACAAGACTATTTCTATTTTTAGAATGTCATTTCAAAACAAAACAAAGGTTTCCTTTTCTGTTTTGAATATTAACAGATGGATGCAGCTAATGAGCCATTAAACAGAACAGAGAGTAATAATAAAATAACTGTAGATGGAAACAATATAGAATTAGATATTCTTTCTTCTCCAGGGAGTGAATTAAAATACATGACTATAGTTTCGAGAGCAATTAAGAAGCAACTCTCATCATCAGGTGATCAATAACAGCGAATAGTTAACCCGAAGAGGATGAAATACCTTCTGCAGGGATATTTTAAATTCAGTTATGTAATATTATTTTAACACAATCAAACTGATTGGCAAATGTATCATACGAATTGAATATTTCCAACTGAGCGAAAAATTACCCAGGCCGGGAATCGAACCCAGATACTTGGCTTACAAAGCCAATGCTTTACCTGTTAAGCTAACGGGGCGATAGCCGGCTGGGATTTTTCGCTCAGGTAACCTTATTGGTCATAACATCTGGTCTGTTATTTAGACACCTCGCAGAATAAACCGCAGATAATGGAACTCCATATAACGATGGATATGTAGATATACTATTATTTTAACACAATCAAACTGATTGGCAAATTTATCATACGATTAGTTGGTAATATTCAATTCAGTTATGTAAGTGCATGAATCGAAGAAGGTAAATGTCCCGAGCAATAAAGCTGTCAATGGGCCAGGAAAATGTCTAGGGGGTATGAAAACGTCCCGGGCAATAAAACTGTCAATGGGCCAGAAGGAATTCGTCGGAGAACAGCATCATGGAGGGGGGAGGAGGAGGTCATTTTCTCCATGTATTCATTCTGCCAGTTTTATTTCTCGCGACGTTCACCCTTTTTCGAATCCACACACCATTGAATTCAAAATATCTTTGCTGAAAGGGATTCATTGGGATAACTGCTCTCTCCTGCTGACTACCTGATGATGCGAGCTGCCAAGTAATGGCTCTCGAAACGACATCCATGTGTTTGAACAATCTATTAGGAGAAAAAAAACTACTTCTACATATATATATATATATCTTCTATACTGAAACGAATAATATATATATATATATATATATATATATATATATATATATATACATATATATATAAGGAGCAAATATAAATACTATGGTTTTTGCTCTTCACAGCAATAACCAGTTTAGAATCCGGTTTAGAATCCAGCTTAGAATTCATTAAAATAACTGCTCTCTCCTGCTGACTACCTGATGATGAGAGCTGCCAAGTAATGGCTCTCGAAACGACATCCATGTGTTTGAACATTCTATTAGGAGAAAAAAACTCTACTTCCACATATATATATCTTCTATACTGAAACGAATAATATATAAGAGCAAATATAAATACTCTGGTTTTTGCTCTTCACAACAATAACCAGTTTAGAATCCGTATCTGCAACGCAGCATTATCTCACCTTCTGTTTTCACTTTTAGATTGCTGTTGATTGCCCAGATTCCGATTCAGAATTCAGCAAGCGTCCGAGGAAAAATGTTTCTTTTCTGTGTCAAAAGGATTTTAACTCTCCGCCACACTGATTCTTGTAATGTAGGAAGTATATTAATGCTTCCTGGAATAAAGAAAAAGAGAAGAAGTGTGAAAAAGAAAAAAAGATGTTGGTGTAACTCGATTTCATAACATCAATAAATAAAACTTATTACAAACAACAAATGATGTTACGTTAAACACAGTTATTAAACAGTAGTTTAAGGTGCATGCTTATACGAAAAAAATGTTGCGTTCAAGGTCATGGCAAAGGAGGAAATGTGGATATGTAAAAGAAGGGTTCGTTCAGTTTAAATAATGGATAAAATCACTCATGCGTGATCAAACGTTTTTACAACAGTAATTCATTAACAAAATAAATGGTAAAAAAAATACTGGTGAAAAGCAGAATGGATAAATTGCAAGCTTTAATGGATGCACCATGAAAATATAGAAGAAAAAATGCCATTAATGAATCACAAACGGTTTATGGAAGCATTGAAAGTAATTCACAAGCTTTGTTACTGGACGATAAACAAAGAAAGTAATCAAGGCAGTCAGTTTCAGTCGTTTTGTGCTCTTGTATATTCGTTTGGTTTGATATTAGGTAAAATATTTCAGCTAGAATCTATGATGGGCGTGGCAAACTCACATGCCCCCCCCCCCCCCCCCAGAGGGTCAGATAACGAAATATTAGTTTTAGGATGCTATGCATTCCCAGTTAGAAAATTTTCAGCTGTTTGATTGAATTTATGTATTCAAGAGCAATAAAATAATATTAACCCTTGGACTACAAAAAGGAAAAGAAAGAGAGAAAGAAAAACAGCATACATAAACCACTGCTTGAGTAAATTGGAACCATTTGTAAATTCAGGGTGTCCACTCAACGGTGGCCAATGGCTAATTTCTAAACTGTTAGTTATAGACATATAGTTCCAATTGCAAAAATGTTTCTAAAAAGCTAAATAAGTATTTTTTTAAGCGATTTAGGTCATAAAAATTTTTTATTAAAAAATTGCGAAAATTAAATTTTTATACAGTGCCAAATTTTTAAATGCAAACCGATTGCGTTTTAATATGCGAATCAAGTTTGAACTATTTCTAGAATTTCAGCCGTGAACTCGATGAGGTGATTGTGTGCGTATCACCCAACTGGTCTATTCGGTTATTTGGTTATTGGCGATATTTTTCAAATAAAAGTTAAAACCATTGTGGTACCATACACTAGCACTTCAAAATGCTGCAACAGAATTATCTAATGACTATTTGTTTTATAAAAGTTATGAAAACGCTCAGTTAAAAGTTAATTTCTCAGTTAAAAATGTAATTCCAAATTATTTATTTTCCTATAAAAAATAAAAATATTTTTACATTTTTAAAAAAAATAATTTTATTAATTTTTTCATTATTAACTTTAATAAGAAAAATTCGCTCCAACAAAATATTGTTTAAAAGAATGTTCTCAAATTTAAATTCAACAAATATTTAAATAAAATCATTTCACTCAAAGTTTCTGATTAGTTTTTTGAATTTGTTAATGCTCTATGCATTTAAATTTTCATAATATTTTTGCTATTTTTTTCTCATTTTATTATTTAAAAAATTTTATTTAAAAATTTTAGCATCCATCTGCTTTAATACGACAGATAGGTATTTAAATAAAATAAATAAATGAATAAATCTAGCACAAAAACCTAATTTAAAAAAAATCACATATTAATATAATTTATTACTAATTTTGAAACTGTAATAAAATCAATCCAAAACAGATGAGCAGATATGCTTTAGTATGCATCAAGTTTGCTTTTTTTAGATATTCAGAAATTTCTGAAAAAAAATTTGGAGCACATCGAACATTTGTGTTAAATAGCAAAAAATTTGTTGTGATAAAAATGTTCTTGAACTATATTACGATAGGCTATTCTCTTTAAACACATTTTCTGTCAAGTATTTTCTGTCAATTTGCATCGTCATCTTGAAACTTAAATTTTTCTTTCAAACTTTAAAATTAAATCTCAAGTTTTGATAAATTTTAATAGAATTTTTATGTAGGCTTAGTAATAATAATAATATTAATAATAAAACAGGATACAAAATGGATGGTTACTCATTTGCTTGAACTACTTTAAATTATTTTGGCCTTAATAAAATAAAATTAAACAAAAGCATAATTTTGACCTAGAAATTTGAATTTCAATAGAAGGTTATAATTGTTACACTATATTAAATCTATTTCATGAAAAGAATGGTAAAAATAAGTTTTCTTTTGGTTTGTTCTTATGTTAAATTCTGTTTTCCTGGGAAAGAAACCGGTTCCTCGCGTCAGAGAAAAATGGATCTGTAAAGTCTATAATCGTGACCCTTACACGAGTCAAGAGGCCTGTGTGGGACAGATATATTCTAGAATTATTTCTAGAACAATTTCAAAACACAAGGAAAGAAATCTTATCAAACTCGTATGTAATAGCACGTGTACTATTAGAGTGGGGTACCTTTCAGGGTTTCTCATATTTGTATGATGTAATAAAAACACGGTATAATTTATTAGCAACTTTAATTTTTCGTCTTGCTCAACTAATCTTCAGCAAAAAAAATAATGCATTACTTAAGAATGTCATCGAAAACATTTCAACAATACCTTTATTTCATTATTAATTTATGCGCAGCTGATATACTATTATTTAATGCAAATTTGTTTTATACATTTCATTGGTAACATAAATTTGTAAGGTGCTAAGTTATTTGCTAAGGTGCGAAAATATAACAAATATTAACAATTTTTTTTTTTTACTTAAAATATACTTTTTTCTCGTAGAAATTTAATACAATGTGCTACTCGTACAATGCAATACTTTACAGTTCCTCTACAAGCATTCAAAATCTCTTTGTTATATGTTTAGTTTATTTATTGCGAATACTTTATTTTAATATTTAGTATAAGTTTATTTTATATTCTTTGTTTATAACATAGTTTTTTACGGAATATCAACTTTTATTGTCAGAATGTGTTCCGCTTCGGGATTCTTGAAAATCCATAAACACCCACAAAATTATTAAAATTTTTTGTTTTTGTCTTGTTAAAAATAAAGCACCATTTTGTACAATGTAACAACAAAAAAAAATAAATAAATAAATTTAGGAAAATGTACTATAATTACGAAAAGAAAAAAAATATGCAGTAAATCTCTTTTGAGTCCCCAGAAATCCGAAAAAAAATTCCCTTTTCCTTAGAAACCTGGAAAAACAATTTGCTTTCAAAATTTAAAAAATAATTTATGAAATCCGAAAAGTGTTCCCATTTTTTAGAAACCTGGAAAAACAATTCATTTTCGAAATTTAAAAAATATCCTAGGAATCTGGCGCAACTATTTCAGACTAGAAAAATTTATTTAATTGTTCAAAAGGTGGAATTGTTGTCACCTTAGTTAATCGCAAAATGCATATTTTTTTCTGCGATTAAATAAAGCAAATAGGGCTATTAAAAATTTCCTTAAAATAGCACTCACACTGTGACAAAACTGGACAATAAAATTGAACTTTTTCTTTAATATAAAACCGAAATTAGTACACTGTAGATGTGCGTTTAAGGGTGTTTTGAACTGCTCCGCTCAACAAGCGAAAAACGTTTTGACAAATTTACAAATTCATTTTTTAACAGAAATATATAAAATTGAAATGCCTGACTATGGAAGAGATTTCGAATCGAACTTATTTTTCCATTTTATGATAGTTAAATTACCTACCCAGTTCGAAGCTATTTCGATCACGCGATTACACGTTTTCATCCTGCTTTTCGACCGGCTTTTCTGCTTTCGTTGGGAAATGTGCTCAAAAACGTCAACTTAGAAGGCTTGTTATAAAAGATCTATTGTGTTTAAAAAAAAAAAAAAAAAAAAAAAAAAAAAAAAAAAAAAAAAAAAAAAAAACAGAAAATTGAGTGCAATTATAGTTTCTCAATAACAACATCTGCTACTTTCATGTATTTTCGAACAAAAATAAATTAAAACACCTGTCACAAAGTTGCCCTTTTTGATTTAAGAACACCCTTAAGAAACTCTTAATCAAAACACAAAAACATTTGAAATGATTTATAATCTATTAATTATTAAAATAGGTGTAAAACAATACAAATAAATATAAACTTTAAAACATTACGATCAATTCACTGATATTAAACAGTTCCGGTGTTCCCGAGCGCTTTCAACCAGAACCTCATGTTTTGGTTGAATGCGCTTGAGAACTTGGACAAACTTTTTAATATCTGTGAATTAACTAAATACTTTAAAACCTTTTACATTGTTTTACGCCTATTTTGGCAATCAGTAAATCATGAATCATTTTAGATGTTTTCATGTTTTGATTATTACACTATGGTGTATTTGATATTCTAGCTTTACAAATAGAACTTTTTTTTTTTTCTACGTCTTTAATAATAAATTATTTTACTATATTATATATATATATTTTTTCAGATGACTTATTTTATGATATATTTGAAAAATTACTTTCTGTATTTTATTTTATATGCAAATTTATTTCAAAATAAGTTTCTGTGTAAAGGTGATTTGTAGTATTTGTTTTTCATTGGTTTAGGATAATAATAATAAACGTGTATTCCAAATTTTATTAATAAAGTTAATGATTTTTATTACCGAAGTTATTTTTCTATACAGTACGAATGTGAGCGAACGAAGCAAGAATTAATTCTGTTAGTAATAAATTTCCAAGGTGTTGATGTTATTTATAACGACCGATTACATACACGATTATCTACCCGAGGGATATAGGCCCAAGAGCGAGTGCCCTGCGTATATGAGTCTTTCTTAGAAAACCTAATCTGTATTTAAGGCGCAACACTAGGCACAGAAAAAGACCCGGATGATAATGTAAAGTCTATGGGAGTATTCTTTTCAAATATCTCGCTCAAATTTAATACTTTTACGTGATTTTTTTGCATAAGATAGCTGAGAACGATCCACAACCGGCCTAGTTTTTACTTTTTCAGTTTTAGTTTCAGATTAAAAAAAAAAATACTTTAACTTTCAAAACCGGTTTAAACCGGTTCTGAAATCGAAACTATTGTAATGTAAAAAATATAAGCAAAATCGAAAAAGTAAAAACTAGGTCGGTTGTAGATCGTCCTCAGCTATCCTGTGCAAAAAAAAAAAAAAAAAAAAAAAAAAAAAAAAAAAAAAAAAAAAAAAAAAATCATGTAAAAATATTAAAATTTGAGCGATATATTTGAAAAGAACGCTCCCATAGACTTTACACTATCATCCGGGTCTTTTTCTATGCCTAGTGTAGGGCCTTAAGCAAGGAAATCTAACGTTCGAAGAAAACCACAAAATACACCAAATGATTAGGCCGACAGAATCGATTGGGTTCGAACCCAGCACCTTCCCCGTCTACCAGCTATGAGAGCAGAACATCTCGACCACTGGTGCAGATTTCCAAGGAATTAGGTTTATTTCTATTTTTTTACTTTTTTACTTAAATTAACTTGGTTCATACATGTATAGATGGAATTTTATAATAAATTTTTCACTCACATATTGGTATGCTACAATTATAAAAAGTGTATGCACGCAAATATATCTTCAATCACAATACATTTCAATATTTTTAAACTTTATTATAAATTAAGAGAGCAATTTTAAAGCTTTTTTTTTTTTTTTTTTTTTTTTTTTTTTTTTTTTTTTGTTAAAGGGGTGCAGTTGATAAATTGCCAAATATGGTTACAGCGGTATAGGAGTTATAACAACAACTGAAATTAATCAAATGCTGTCAGGCTAAGATCAATAAAATATGCCAACTGACAGTGAAACTGCAATAGCAGAGTTTAGAAATTCCTTATAGTCTAAAAATGCTTTTCTTAAAAAAAGGGGGAAGAAGAAGAAAAAAACAAAGTCCTCTTTCTCCCCTTCTGACACATAACAGCTTTAAAAAAATAATAATGTGAGATTTTGCATGAAGCAAGTGTCGAATCATCATTCTCCGGTGTATTAACGCTGTTACATATTCTCAAAAAAAAGGGGAAAGAAGAAGAAAAAAACAAAGTCCTCTTTCTCCCCTTCTGACACATAACAGCTTTTTTAAAAATAATAATGTGAGATTTTGCATGAAGCAAGTGTCGAATCATCATTCTCCGCTGTATTAACG
Organism: Maratus speculifer; assembly: GCA_964019185.1. Lineage (NCBI taxonomy): Eukaryota > Metazoa > Arthropoda > Arachnida > Araneae > Salticidae > Maratus > Maratus speculifer. The sequence goes on along the minus strand of OZ025299.1, from coordinate 59,015,293 downwards.
CTGTTACATATTCTCAAAAAAAAAAAAGGGGGGAAGAAGAAGAAAAAAACAAAGTCCTCTTTCTCCCCTTCTGACACATAACAGCTTTAAAAAAAAAAAAATAATAATGTGAGATTTTGCATGAAGCAAGTGTCGAATCATCATTCTCCGGTGTATTAACGCTGTTACATATTCTCAAAAAAAAGGGGGAAGAAGAAGAAAAAAACAAAGTCCTCTTTCTCCCCTTCTGACACATAACAGCTTTAAAAAATAATAATAATGTGAGATTTTGCATGAAGCAAGTGTCGAATCATCATTCTCCGGTGTATTAACGCTGTTACATATTCTCAAAAAAAAGGGGGAAGAAGAAGAAAAAAACAAAGTCCTCTTTCTACCCTTCTGACACATAACAGCTTTAAAAAATAATAATAATGTAAGATTTTGCATGAAGCAAGTGTCGAATCACCATTCTCCGGTGTATTAACGCTGTTACATATTCTCAATAATAAAATGTCACTAACAGTCAGTGTACTGTATTATAAAATTCTTTAGTGAGAGTATTTTTTCTGCTTGCAATAGTTTTCTGAAAATTTGAATTATAAAATCTCAATTCAAACTCATCTACGTACCGTTTTATTTTACCTTTGGCACAGCTGAATGAATCCACTAGCGGAACTTTAGTATGATATTTAAATGAACTGTGTGACTATTCTCTTTTTACACATTCACACACAAAAAAAGGAAAAGAACTTTATACTATTTTTATCATGTCAGTATTTAAATATATTTACCAAGTTCTTTAATTAAAAAAATTACAAATATTGTAAAATTGTGCAATAATTTTTGTCATCAGTATTCATGAATACGTATTTTGTCATCAGTATATATGTGTGACTTCCGGTAATAACCAAGTAAGGCACATTTTTAATATTTTGAGTAATTAACGTTTAAAGTTTTCAAAAATGTCTTTTCATCATTACTTTTATAAAATTGATTAGAACTTAATAATTTTCACATCATCCAATTAGAATATAAGAACCTCTTTTTTTTTTTTTTGCCAAAATAGTTAGATAAAAATTTTTTTATTAATTGAGAACCAATTAAAAATGTAACTTTATCTAGTTATTACCGTTTTAAATTTATTTTTAATAAATTTAAATAAAATAAAATTTTAATTTTAATTTTTTTGATAGTGAAAATTATTAAGTTCTAATCTATTTTATAAAAATAATGATAAAAAGACATTTTTGAAAACTTTAAATGTTAATTACTCAAAATACTAAAAATGTGTCTTACCTGGTTATTACCGGAAGCCACAGAATTATAGACGATTTAAAGATATTAATAGAAATCTTATCTGGTTATCACCGTTACTTTATGCACTTACCCGATTATTACTATTTTTTCATTTTTTAAATGAAAATTTATAGTCGCCCTATGACGGCAAGCATTGGATTTTCATTTTTCAATACTATGGCAGATGAAAGTACTCTTTTAAAGCTAATTGCTACTGTATTGAGATAATTTTCCTCAAATTATCTCAATTTTTTTCAAAAAAGTGCCTTACCTTGTTATTACCGGAAGCCACAGATATTATCCTTTATTATTTTACTTATCTTTTCATAGTGAATATCTTTTAAGGTTCTATAAAAAATTTTAAAGATAAATCCTGTTTCTATTTTAATTTGATCTAAAAATTAGTCTTTTATTTAAATTAACGTAAGATTTGTTTTTATCGAATATTCACACAAAGACGTAATCTCGGAAAGCCGTATCATGCCTAATTTATGCATAGCACATGATTTTTATTACTGGTTTACTTTACATGAAATTCAAATCCATCAACTTTCACAATATTTCGCCAATGATTTTAGATATTTAGATCTGATTTACTTACTCTGATTTCTATGATTCTATTTTTCTCTCTAATTCAAAATAATCAATACTCCTTTTTTTATATAATAATTTACGAACATTGGTTAAAACAGTGTTATATAACAGAAAATATGTAGTATCATGTTCGTAAATTAGTTGTCTTTTCAGGAAGCGCAGTGAGTTGTAGCCCGCAGCTAGTTTGTGAAAGTTTGACAGCATTTAGTTACAAAGGTAGAAAAGAAAATTGTATAATAAAAAAGTGGCAATTATATGTGCATTCTGACATAGTTCTGAACTTAACTTGCCGCAGGCGCAGTTATAAGTACCTTAAGATGTAATAAGAACTTTCGATGACGTTAAAGCAATAATAAAAGTTAATAAATTGGGAATCACGGACTTTATGAGAATGGTATGCTTTCGGAATATGCACATAATCTGAGTTTGAAGAATAGTGGACGACACAAAACTAGTTTATCAACACTTATAATAGTTACTCATAATTTACATTATAAAATACAGTACAAACTCGACTAACCGAGCTCCGATTAACCGAGGTTTCTGTTAACCGAGCCGATAATAAAGTCTGATTCTTTTTTCCTTTCTCTCTTATTTTTTTCTTTTTTTTTTTTCTTAAATAAATATAAAATATATGACCGAATGAAATTTTCGCCTTGCTTTTAACATAAAATGTATAATATGAACTTTAAAATGTTCAGGCTTCTTAAAAGGCGATTAAATAATTAACTATAGATGTTAAAAGTTAATTTTAACCTAAACCGCTAATTTTAAATTAAACCTAAACCGCACTTTTTAATTCAGTGTTCATGTCCCTAAACTGTTTATAAAAAAGAAGCGATGTTACACCGATAAATTTTCAGTTGCTCAAAAATTAGTGTGAGCGGTAAGCCACTGACAGAAAATTGGGGGGCTACTATAAAATGCTAACTTCATTGCTTGTAAATTGTAATAGTAAATTATTTTTATTTTCTGTAGTTCTTTAAAAATAATTTCAAATTATATTTTCTTACATAGGCCAAGTAAAAAAATATCAAACAATTATATTGGCATATTATTTTTTAGCTTTTGTTTTATTTCTGAAAATGCATCTTTCAATATTTAGCATAATATAGTTTAAAAACTTTCAATTTGCTTTTTAAAATTTACTACTATTAATTGATATATTTTTTAATTTGCTGAGGTATTAAATATAACTGTTATATTTATTTTTATCATTAAAAAAATATTATATTGTTTGTTATTCTAAGAGATGTTAAATTTGCGAAGACAACAAATTTTTATGTACAATTTTTATTTACCGAGATTTCCAATATCCGAGGCTCTAGCAGTTCCAATTAGCTCGGAAAATTAAGGTTACGATTTCGATTAACCTCTTTTTTTAAAACAAGGCAATATTTTTTCAATTTTTATGAATTCTTAAATCTATATAAAATTTCAAGGTGAAAAAAGGGGATAAATAGGTTTTATAATTTTCGCTACATTGCATTTTCTATGACTGAAACCAAATTTCTATCTCAATGCAGAACTTTCATACAAACAAAAGGCTGTTTCAAGTCAATATGAATGGAAATTAATTTCTAACTGGAAATTAATTCCAATTCGACATTCTTGGCATGCAATTTCCAACTTGTTACTTTTAAAGTATGGAACCATAAAAAGGAAAAAACCAAAAAGTTTCGAAGTCTATTGTACAAATATATTAATCAGTTTTTTTTAAATAACGAAATAGACAATTTTAGGATGCTATCGATTTTTAAATAAGATTTTCACCAGAGTGACAGAGTTTATGCATGCAAGAATAACAAAATAATAATAAAACTAATATTAATGCTATTAATTTAGAATATTTTTATCATAACCCTTTCGAGTCCGAATTTTTTTCAGTTTTTAGGAAAAGTTGTTTTCACATTAATAACATTAACACTAGCCACCCATATAAGCTAATTAGTGTTTAACGAATATGTCATTGTCTTAACCTCTTCGGTACTGGCGATTATTACAGTATTTTTAATTATTACTGAATTATTTCTTCTCTCGTTTGACTTCAGAGCGAGCTTTTTGTTTTATTTTCGTTAGCTCGAATCTTAGAATTCGTTTCTTGTATCGAAATTTCATTTATATTTGAGTATCATTAATAAAATGGGACAAAACTGATGTACCCATTTGGGTACTCAGGGACTGAAGAGGTTAAAGATAATGAATATTGGTGTTTTGCGAACTATTCAATTCATATTCATATGACAATAGGCTAAGGATGTTTTGGAGATGTTTAGAAAATATTGTATTACAACAAGGTTTAACTTATATTGCGACATTCTAATGCTTTTTGCGTTATATTACACAAGATTATTTCAGGAAAGTAAGCTTTATTTTAAAATTAATGCGTGAGATATAGGTTTAAAATAAAAGAATCGCAAACGGCGCAAAGAGAATTAATCAATAGTAATAATAATTATTATTACTAAATACCTAAACATAAATGAAGTCCTATGGGAAATGCATAGACATATACTAACATTACTATATATAAATAGTAGCTAAAATATTGCTTGAAACAAAATAATACTCCATTTAAAGACATGTACTATTAATAGTACACCAGACCCGAAAGGGTTAAACATACGTTTTAGACACAAAAAAGTTTAAATAAGAATCATAGTATCTGCAAAACTGTTATTAAGTGTTAAGAGAAACTGCCTCACTGAAAAACTAAACTCTGAGAAGTTTAGTATTTTTCCTATTTTTTAAACGGGAATAAGAAAAGAAAAATGTTTTAGAAATGCTACTTTAAAGCTCAACAATTAATTTGTTTCTGAAGTTTTCAAAGATAAAAGAGCGATTTTTCGGATTCTGAATAACTGTGATTTTTCGGAATCCGAGAAATTTTTCTAGATTGCAAAAGGTTTCTCCTTATATATAAGTGTAAGCTTTTTGTGTTTATACTCAAAAATATTGAAAAGGCTTTTTAATACAAAGGTAGTGATCTTTAAAAAAGTTTCATTTTAGGGGAATAAAAGTTTTTTGCCATGAAAAAAATATATATTTTTTTAAACTGAAGAAAAAATCGAACTTTTTTTACACAGAAAAGTAAAAACATAGAAAATATGAAGCTATCAAAGCCCAAATTTTTATTCATTTATATACAGGATGTTTATAAAGTCCCGGACCCATTTTGATATTTAATAACTCATGAAGTAAAAAAGATAGATTAAAATTAATAACATAAATGGTTACATAGACTCAAAAAGTTCATGACCCTTGTCAATGAACTTCCACGTGTGCCCTCTTCGTCGCACGGAGAATATCAAGTCGATAGTCAATTTCACGCCAGGTAGCGGCAAGCATGTCGGTATCCATTGACTATCGACTTGATATTTTCCGTGCGACGAAGGGGGCACACATGGAAGCTCATTGACAAGGATCATGAAACTTTTTGAGTCTATCTAACTATTTATGTTATTAATTTTAATCTATCTTTATTATTTTATGAGTTATTAAACATCAAAATGGGTCCGGGACTTTATAAACACCCTGTATTTATTTTAAGTTTTACTTTTGAATTTGCTTCTTCTCGATGTTGCACAAGTTTAGTATTCCAAGATCCCCAAATTTGTCTGAGTGGTTTCAGGTGAAACCAATGAACCTAAAAGCAAGTTAAATTCCATATTATAAAGCAAAAAAAAAAAAAAAAAAAAAATCTTTGAGAAATGTTGATGTAATTTTTATGGTGGTAATACCGGACCTGTAAACTTTACTCTTGGTGCAGTCTTTAATAAACTTCTAAAACTTGCACGATTTCAATTTTTACATTGTCGAATAAGGAAAAAATGTTCTTTCATATTTAAATTTTTTATACTGTATCTCAACTTACTGATATTTTATAGTATAAAAATAACTTTCAAACATTTTTTTAACTCTCTCTATCGTGTGTAGTCTGGTTACGAGAAATAAACGTACTTTAAAAAAATGTACAAATAGTTAAACATTTGCTTAAGGGTGTTCTTAAATCAAAAAGGGCAACTTTGTGACACATGCTTTAATTTATTTTTGTTCCGAGATGCATGAAAATAGCAGGTGTTGTTATTCAGAAACTGTCTAATTGCACTCAATTTTCTGTTTAAAAAAAAAAAAACACAATAGATTTTTCATAACAAGCCTTCGAAGTTGACGTTTTTGAGCACATTTCCCGACGAAAGCAGAAAGACCGGTCAAAAAGCAGGAGCTATTTCGACCACGTGATCGAAATAGCTTAGAACTGGATAGTTTATTATCATAAAATGGAAAAATAAGTTCAATTCGAAATAGCTTCCTTTGTCAGGCATTCCGATTTTATAACTTTCTGTTAAAAAATGAATTTGCAAATGTGTCAAAACATTTTGCGCTTGTTTAGCAGAGCAGTTGAAAACAACCTTAAGGCTAATATTCCGTAACAAAATTAAAACTTCATAAGTAAATTAATAAAATATTAAAAAATTAAATACAAAACAAATTTAGAGGATATGTAATCGAATTACGCATCCACACCGAAAAAATCAGAATAAAAAATACTGTTGTAAGTGTAGCTAAATCTTTGACAATTTCCTTTCGCTATTAAATTGTAACATGCTTCTAATACGAAAGTATTGCTTTTAATAAATTTCAAATCTTGATTTGAATACATTTATGGCATGTGTTTATTTAAAAATACTACATGGTGTTTTCAAAAAACGGATAGATTTCACCTACGTTTTTCCTACCCGAGAATACCGGATTAAAACTCTTAGCATATATAATTATCTATTTTTTTATTTTTATTACTTATATAAACAAGTTGAAAAATGCAAGTCAATCATAACAAATGAGGTACGTTCGTACTATAAGGTCGTTTTAAAAATATTCAGATCTTTGAGCAATAGTAAACAGTACTTCGGATACAGTAGAGTATTCGAAATCTTTAGTTTATCCCTGTAAATATTATCTGCTTTCTATTTTACAGAAAATAACTTGTAATAAACCTCGGCAACGCATATCAGTTTGGAATTGACCGTCAAACGTAGCAAATAAGGTGCGTTTCGTACTATAATGAAGTTTTAATAAGCAGCACTTCGAATACAGTACAGTATCCGAAATCTTTTGTGTGTCCCTGTAAATAAAATATACTTTCTATTATACAGGAAATAAGTTGTATTAAACCTCGCCAACGTATATCAGTTTCATAAAATGTGAAATAACTTAATATAATTAAAACACACCTCAAACAATGTTTTCCCTTATACCATTATGTAATAGAATACTTTTGTGTGGCCCTGTAAATCAATAAAAAAATATTCTTTACAGCATAGATTATTCTGAATACACATTATAATATATATTTCATAGATGCATATGAATGTATTATATTCAAAAGAGTGTAACAACATTAAAATGTACTTGAAACTATTTTTCCCATTGACCGTAATGTAACGGAGTACTTTTAATTGTCACTGTAACTGAACTGTACTTCCAATTTTCATAAAATTTGAAATGACTCAAGAAAATTGTGTAATAATTATGTATTTCGAAATTCAAACGATTGTGTTGGATAGATTTTAGGTCGTTATATGCGTACAGACAGAGAGACGGACGGATTGAACGACGACTATAGGTGCTACGCATTTACAAAATTACGAACGCACCTAAAAAGTGGGTAATTGTCGCAAATACAAAAAAAAAAAAGTGTAATCGTTTTTGATGAAAATATTATTTTGCTTCGTTTACATAAATGAATGAATTATAATTTTTTTAAAGCATCAATTAATAACTACGGATATAAGACGTAATAAGAAGAAAAGGGAAGATGTGCAAATAAATTAATTCGTCTGAGATATTAATGTTACCCATTTAGAATTCATATTTAGAAAGAAATCGCATTTAAGGGTGTATTCGAAAAAACCATTATCCATTTTCAAAAGCTCGAAATTCCCCGATTCATTTTCAAGCTCATTTTCAGGTGCGTTCGTAATTATGTAAATACGTAGCACCTATAGTTGTCGTTCAGTCCGTCCGTCCGTCTGTCTGTCCGTTTATCTGTCTGTCCGCATAAAACAACGCAAAAACTACCCAACCGAATATTTTGAAATTTAAAATACATAATTATTGCATAATTTTGTCGAGCCATTTCAAATTTTATGTGAATCGGATAGATAGATCAATTACAGGGACGATCAAAAGTATTCCATTACATTACGGTCAATGGGGGAAAATGTTGCAATTGCATTTTAATCGCTTGAGATTTAAATTACAGACTTATTACATAATTTTGTCTAGTCATTTCAATTTTTTTGAAAATAGGATGCATAGATCAAATACAGGGACAATCAAAAGTACTCCGTTACATTACAGTCGATGGAAAAAAAAAGTTTCAAATGCATTTTAATAATATTACACTCATTCGAACATAATAATATTGATATGTATCATAAATTACATATTATAATATAGATTTTGCATAATCGGTTGTGCAAAGAACTTTTGTTATTGATTTACAAGGCCACACAAAAGTATTCAATTACATAATGAGTATGCGCATTTTAATTGTAATTAACTATTTACAATTTTATGAGATTGATATAATGCTACGCTTCACGTGCAATTTCCAACTTGTTAAAATTAAAGGCATGAAACTTGCTGAGGTCATTTTCGAAGAGACGTATAAGATGACGTGTGGTGTCATTTTTTGCTCAATTCATTAGAATTTTATTTATGGAAAATTATTTTCTGATTATGACCCTTTTTTTCGTTCCCTTAGCTCCCTCTTCGGAAAATTCGCCACAAAGCGTTGTTTTTGACAGCACTTTTTTGTAATATTTTTACATTTATCAAAAAACTGACAGTCACGGCACCTTATACAGTGTGAGTCATAAATATCGAAACAATAGGCTATCTCCTTAAATATTGCCCCTAGACCCATACGTTCAATTGCAAAAATTCATAAAAAAGGATGAAACTTTTGATAAGATAACTTGCAACTCTATGGGGGAGGATCTATTCGAAAAAATATGAAATTTAAATTTTATACGGCCCCCGTAGGATAAAAATTTCAATTAAGAAGGTTTTTCATATCCAGTCCTGAGTTAGACGCAAAAAATTGCATCTTCAAAATTTTCAGAGTTATAGCCGGTTAAGTAATTCATCAGGTTTCAAGGGATTAGCCACAAATTGAAATCCACGCAATTCAGAAAACAATGTTACTTTAATAGTTCTAGGAAACATGCAAAAATCTTTTGAGTTAGATTTTTGATTTTTTTTCTTTTTTTTTTGCGATGGTTAGCCATATAATTTGCTAAGAGAATCACATCTTAAAATTTCTCATAAAATTTATAAAAATTTCAAATGGTTAGTACTGGTTTAAATGGGATAATTTAAAATCGTTATAATTCGAAACATTATTTATCGGATTTCAATTTCTTTCCATTTAATTAAGGATGAAAATCTGATTTTAGTTTTGTTCAAGGGTTTTTTTTAAACATTAATTTTAAAAATAATAAATTATTTATTTAAAAAATGATATAACTTTTTAAAAAAGTCATATTTTCAAAAGTAAATATTTTTTCTAAACTAATGTAAAATAATGAAAAATGACATGTTTTAAGTTTGCAGTTTTTTTCTTTAATAATTCGTGACTTTTTATAATTTAAAGAAAGAAATAGTGGGTGAAGAAACTCATCATGCAGAAAAATGAATTTAGAATTTTAAATAAAGTTTTGCTCCTAATAAAACGTTTAAATGCTTTAAAAAAATTGAAAGTGTAAAGTAACTCCTTTCTGTAGCTCAAACTTCCGATTCAGTTTCACTTTTCCCACTTCCATCTCCTTTCTGTACTGTTTAAATGTCCGTCAGTTGTTTAAAACAGTGCTTTTTCTAAGATGCGGATTATTTTATTAATTTAGCTCTCACAACTTCGGGCTTTTTATCGTCATGGAGAGGCTGTTAAAAAATCTGTATTTTAGGACCAGGACCGAGACGTTACTTTTTTCTGAAGACTCGCCTGACCGGGCCAAAGGTATTTTTCATACCGGAGGGGACAGCTTCTTTCTTCCTAGGTTTTCATTGGACGAAATTTTCAATCCCGGTCTCGACACAACCCGTATAAAAATCACAATCTCTGACTGACCTAATACGAAATACAGATAGATTTTAAAATCGCTGTTACTAAAAAAAAAAAAAAAAAAAAAAAAAAATCTAAAATTTATTTTTTAAAGAATAGTACATTCAGAGTCTAAAAAACAGCGAAAAAAATGTGCCTATGACAGAATCCTGTCTTAAACAGAAAATGTGTTGATCCATGCAAAATAAATATAATAATACCTGTGAAAAAAATAAATTCCCTTTACACCTCGTAAGTAGGGCATTTGTCTATAATGTATTTTTTCTTTCCTAAGTGATTCCGTCTTAAAAGGTTTTATTGTATAACAATTTTCAAGTTCTCAAACATGGAATATGAATTAACGATATTAAAATATAAGTGAAATATTTTCATATAAATAGAGATTAATTGATAAAAAAAATAGTGGCACGCTGGGAGAGCCGACAGAAATGAAAACTTCAACAATTACGAAGAAATTTAAGAATTTAAATTTTAACCCATTATGGGTCCGTAACTTTACCCACAATGACGGGAGAAATTTTTTATGTTAGAAATATAATGTATGAATCATAAGCTTTCAATAGACATATTACATAAAAAAATGAGAAAAGCCCCCCCCCCCCTCCTGCCACCCAAAAAACAATCCTATGGGAAAACCGGAAAACCGAAATAGCAAAAAGAACGGCGAGGAAAAGTCAGCTATGTCAGAATTTTTCTCCCAACTGAAGCAAAGTTATAGCCTTTTAAAGATTGAAATGAAGTGAAGAAATGAGTAAAATTAGGTGAGTAACCGACAGGGGGGAGATCCAATGCCCCGGGGGTGCCATGTAGCTTAAACTTGCAAGTTAAAAAATGGTAGAGAATTAAATGAACGAAACTTTAAGATGTACTGTTTTTTTTTTTGGGGGGGGGGGGTGCAACCTCCCCCGGAAAAGGCTCTCAAAAATATAGATACTTATACATGGTGAGTCATAAATATCGAAACAATAGGCTATCTCCTTAAATATTACCCATAGACCCATACTTCCAGTTGCAAAAATTTATAAAAAAAAAGGTGAAATATCTGATAAGATAAATTGCAACTCCATGGGGGATCTCTTTGAAAAAATACTCAGTCGTGAAATTCTACATACCGTAATTTCGGGTGTATAAGCCGCGGATCAAACAATTCTTTTTGGACCCAGAAATCTTTTTTAGTGATTGAAGACAAATATTTACGGCGATCTAACTAGTTATATTTTTCTCTTAAAAAATTCTGGGTCGAAAAAGAATTGTTTGATCTGCGGCTTATACACCCGAAATTACGGTAATATTTTATTTCTTTATGGTTAAAAATTGTTCCGTATGGAGGAGGTCTGAACAAAAATATTTATTATAGCTTTTCGTATTTCATATTTATACTTTTTATATTAAAGAAGCGCCAAAGGCTGTGATATATTCATTGAAAGTAAATCGTCTTTAATCACGTTGGGCAATTCTGAGATGTGAAAAAAAACCCCATCAAACTTGTGACACTATTTTCGTAACCGACACCTCTGTATACAGGGTGAGTCATAAATATCGAAACAATAGGCTATCTCCTTGAATACTGCCCGTAGACCCACTTCCAATTGCAAAAATTCATAAAAAAGGTGAAATTTCTAATAAGTTGCAACTCCATGGGGGGGGGTCTATTTGAAAAAATACGAAAATTAAATTTTTATACGGCCCCCGTTGGTCAAAATTCCCAATTAGGAAATTATTCCTTATCCATTTCAAAATGAACAAAAAAAGAAAAAAAAATCATCTCTATATCTAAAAACCTGACAGAGGTATTAAAATTCAAAATTCTCCAAAATTAGTGACTTACACCACTTAACCAAGCCAGTAAACAAAGAGTTTTCCACTCATTTTGAAAGCAAATGGGGGATCGTCCACAAATTGTCTGTTATTAAATGTCGATTTAAGACAGTGCCTCTTATTTGGACATAACAAAGCAGAGCATTGAATTAAACACAAACTTGTTTTCAAAATATGTTGGTAGTCTGCACTGGAGTCTGCATGGATCAAAATATCTAGGTCCGCCCCCAAACCGACCCATAGGGAAAAAGTTAGGTCCGGCCTGGAAAAATGTTAAAATCATAACCCGAACCGGCCTGGAAAAATGTTTAAATCATAGCCCGGCTCAACTTCGAATTTCAACATAGTTTTTTACTTCGGTGTGATTAAAAATTGTTTCGTATGCAGGAGTTCTGACCAAAAATACTTATTATAGCTTTTCGTTTTTTATATTTATACTTTTTCTTATTAAAGCAGTGCTAAAGGCTGTGATATATTTATTTTATCAATGAATCTGTATTAATATGTAAATGTTTCACTTATATTTTAATATCGTTAATTTATATCCCATGCGTTGGAGATTTTAAAAAATGTTATACATTAAAACGTTTTAAGACGGACTCACATAGCAAAGAAAGAATACACGTTATAGACAAATCGTCACTGAGAATAATAAGGTTCTCTCTGTGTTTTTGAAAAATTGAGTTATCGATATAGAAATGTTCTATTTCTATCAATGAAGGCATTTCTGAATTAAAATATTGTCATAATATAATTGTAATGTTATACATAAAATATATATAACATCATTTTGATGAATAAATGCCTTCTTAGCTACAAATAGGCACTTTCTATATCTATAAACCATGTTTTTCAAAAAGACAGATAGAACCTTATTATTCTCAGGTGACGAAATGCCCTTCCTAGGAGGTGTAAATGGAGTGTATTTTTTTCTCAGGTATTATTGTACTTATTTTGCATGGATCAACACATTTTCCGTTTAATACAGAATTCCGTCATAGGCAGATTTTCTTTCACTGGTTTTATTGTATTTAATTTTTTAGCCTTTGAATATACTATTATTTTTAAAAAAATAAATATAAAAGTTTATTTTAATTTATTTTATTTTATTTACTTTTTATTATTATTATTATTATTATTATTATTATTATTATTATTATTATTATTATTATTTTGTAAAATGAAAGCGATTTTAAAATTTATGTGGTTTTTGAAAAAATTTTGACTGAACAAATTTTACTTATTTTATGCACATATTAGATCAGTCAGAGACAGTAATTTTAATATGGATTGTTCGAGACCGGAATTGAAAATTTCGTCCAGTGCAGATCTAGGAATAAGGAAGCAGTACCCTCCGGTAAGAAAAATATGTTAGGCCCGGCGAAGCGAGTCTTCAGAAAGCAGTAACGTCTCGGTCCTGACCTGGCCTGCGCTCAGAATACAGATTTTTTAACAGCCTCTCCAGGACGATAAAAAGTCTGAAGTTGTAAGAGCTAAATTGAAAAAAAAAAAAAAAAAAAAAGACCTTATCTGCATTCTAGAAACATGGACATTTAAACACTACACTTCGTTTATCTGCATAATGAACTTTTTTTTCCACTATTCTTTGTCTTTAAATTATTAAAAGTTAATAATTGTTAAAGGAAAAAAGTACAAACTTACATGTCATTTTTATTTACTTTACATTAGTTTTGCTTTGCAAATTTGAAAATATGATTTTTTTAAAAGTTACATTATTTCTTCAATAAATATTTTAATAGTTTTAAAATTAATATTGAAAAATAAAAACCCTGGAACAAAACTAAAATCAGATTTTCATCTTTAATTAAATGGAAATAAATTGAAGCAAATTATATGGCTAACCATCACACACACAAAAAAAAAAAAAAAAAAAAAAAAAAAAGAAAAAAAAAATGAAAATTCTAACACAAAAGATAGATTTTTTACACGTTTCCTAGAACTGTTAAAGTAACTTTGTTTTTTTAATTGCGCGCATTTTTCAATTTGTGTCTAATCCCGTAAAACCTGATGAATTATTTAAACGGCTATAGCTTTGTGAGTTTTGAAGATATGAAGATGCAACTTTTTGTGTCTTATTCAGGACTGGATAAAGAAAGTTTTCCTAATTGGAATTTTTATCCTACGAGGGCCGTATAAAAATTTAATTTTCGTATTTTTTCAAATAGACCCCCCCCCCCCCCCGCATGGAGTTGTAACTTATCTTATCAAAAATTTCACTTTTTTCTAATGAATTTTTGCAATTGGAAGTATGGGTCTAGGAGCAATATTTAACCCTTTGAGCTCTGATGGTAGAATTTTCTACCACATAATTTTAATTCCGAAATGTTACAACGGCGCCAGAAAAATCACCAAGTTGATTTGAAAAAGGTCTAATGCATTTTTTGTGTATATCGTTAAACGTTTTTTTTTTTTGTTTTTTTTTTTTGTTTTTTTTTTTTTTGCAAAATACTGGTGCTAATGTGACACTTGGAATTTTCTGGACACCACCAGAGCTCAAAGGGTTAAAGGAGATAGCCTATTGTTTCGATATTTATGACTCACACTGCATGTATATATATATATATATATATATATATATATATATATATATATATATATATATTAAGAGAGAGAGAGAGAGTATATAGAATAATATATGAGATATATAGTTAAAAGGGATAGCAGAGTAAAAGAAAACTGAAAACGATCCTAACGCCGGCGAAGTGAAGAAATTAAAGCGCATTTATTACCTTTGGGGATAAATTCATCAGTGACGGGCTTAATGAATTCATGGAATTATGGTTAATTGACGACCTCAGAAACCAAGGGGTACAAATGACAAAAATTCGATTTGGGGAAAATTGAGATTAACGATATTGACGTTAAATTTGAACATAAATAATAATTAATTGAATTGAAATATGAAACTGCCGCTTGTTTCATTGTTGTCTTCGAACACTTATTTCAATAACTGTAAAAAAATGGAATACAATTCCTTTAAATTTATAATTAACTATTATTTATTATTACTCGGTAAAAGTGGTTTATCTCTGGAACACAGCACATAATTAGTATTTCAAATATATCCCTATACCTGAAAAGAAAAAAGCATATTTCCAGGTCGTCTGTGCACGCAGATCAATTTTTTCACTTATACCCCTTGGCTTCTGGGGTCCTCAATTATCAAAAAAGTGGATAAGTGCGATCGCAGATTGCACAGAGGGTTTCGTTTAATATTTATTTCAAAACAGCTTATCCTGTATTTAATAAGTCCAAATTGTTAATTTATAATTATTAAATTCTTACATAGATGGTATACCATCTATGTAAGAATTTAATAATGAAATTAAAAATATTGATGCTATAGCACCAATAAATTTAGTTTTAAAATAATTATAAAAGGTAGTTATGTATTTTAATAAGATTAAAAATGTTCAAATCAAATTATTTAAAAAAATCCAAAATTCCAATTTTTTTTAAATCCAAAGTTTAAAAAAATTAACTGAGATAAAAAAAAAATTAAATTCCTAAACACGAGGAAAACTGTTTGTACAAAATTTAAAATGCGCATTTATTAATAAATCGCAATATTTTGTAAAATAGAAAGAAAATTTAATTCCAAAAAATATTATGAATGTCAGTGATTATTTATCACACATAATAAATCCTTAAATTGGCAAAAAATACGAAATTTCTTTTAATTAAATCCATCTTAATATGTGTCGATTTCCAAAACCAATGTTTGAATTAAAAACCTTCTGTTTACAAGCGAGATACTTTATTTTCAAGCTAAGATGTCGACACGAAAAATGTTGGAGAAATTTTGGTTCTCTTGTAAAATTTAAATCGCAAAAATGAACGGATAACATTGCAAAAATTAATTTAATTAAAATAATAGACTTTTTCGAAATTTTGCTATTTGTCGTCTGATGCAAGGTATTCAGATGTAAGTGAACAAAATTTAAAGTCTCTGACATATACAGTTTTTGTGTAAAGACTCTTTGTCGGAAAGACTGACAAAGGAGTAAGACGAATAAGGTTTTGTCAGATTAAAGAAATCCTAAAAATGAAAAATCTGAGTCTCAGATTCATTAGGACCTATTTTAGTCTATCTAAAACCAAATTCACATACCTCTTACGCATGTCATTTTTATCTAAAAGGTGTGGTGGTGTACTTTTGACGTCCGATTATCTGCACTAGGGATATAGGACCAGGGGGGAGTGCCCTTCGTGGGGGTCTTTCTAAGGGAACCTAACCCGTATTTACGCAAGGTTCGAAGAAAACCACGAAAACTCCGAGCGGTTAGGCCGACAGCCGCAATTGGGTTCGAACCCAGCACCTGCTGTCTACCAGTTGAGAGGTCCGAACCTCTCGGCCACTGGTGGGGCCTTATCTAAAAAGTACGTGAAATATGACTATCCCCTATAAAATTTAAGAGGGGCTGCCCCCCCCCCCAAAAAAATGTAAAAGGGGAGCTTATAATGATTTTTAAAATTTTTGAAATTGATTCTCTAATTTTATTGGAGAGGAAAGTCTTCCATGATGAATAAAAATATTCACACTACACCAGGAAATTTACCTAATAGAGAAATTTGAATGTGATCAATCAAGATGTTGACCATTCATGTGGTATTCTGGTGCACTGGTTAGAAATAACCCTGTATATCAACATATAACAACCACAGATCTAACAAATATACTCTATCCACAGTACATAATAGGTAATACAAGAATAAGCTATTCCGTGAAGTATCTGAACTTAGTTATGTATCCCCTAAAAAAAATATTTATTGCATTTATAATCAATGATAATTATTTTTTGAAATCAAAAATAATCCAACGCCTTCTAAGAACTTTTTAATTACTTCATAAAAAAATTTATTAATTATTATGGCGCCGCAAATCTTCCAATAATTTTTCGCATCTATTTTTAAAATTCAGTTAAGAATAAATATTTTAAATCGAACTGCAAAGAAAAATTTTAAGACCACCAGCAAAGCGGATCTGTAAAGGGATATTCCGGCAAACAGAACAATACTTCTAGAAAAATAATTGCATAGAACATTTTTCCGCAGCTCCAATTATTCTATGGAACAATAAAGTCAGATCCGTATATGAAATCCTAAAAACAGAAGAAAAAGCAATTAAATCAAAATAAACCTTTTTCCTGTTTCTCGCAAAGTAAGTACCGTTATTTTGCAATTTAGAAAATAAAACAGTTGAAAAAAAAAATCAGATTCGGCAGTCTCAAAAACAGGTAGCTAAAAGAAAAACAATATTCAATAGTAAATTGGACCGCGGTAAAATAAACAGTCATTTAAAAATAGTTTTAAACATTCGAAATAAAATAAATTGAAATTTTTCTTTTTTGTACGCGTCACAAATGTGGTTTTGTATTAAAAAAAATTAACTAACAAAAAAATAAATCAAGGCCTAGCCTACTCTTATCTGATAGGCTGGATGAGGCCCAATCGCTTGTGATTTCGTAGTGGTTAGGTATTAGATCAGGGGTTTTAGTTTAGTTAGTCTTGTACATTTCCTTTGTGTAGGTGTACAGTATTCCTTTTGTGCTTGACATTGTGAATTGTATTGAAAAATTTATCTGAAGGACATATTTGTTTCTTGATGTTTCATAAGAATATGATTGACTTTTTTCACAGACAATAATCTATAATTGATTAGTTTGATTGGTGTTAGACGTATGTCAATTGTCTGTCTTGGTAAAAAGTTTTTTTTCTGGTGTTTGATATTGCGAAATATTTTGGTGAACAGTTTTTTTCGGGTGTTTGATATTGCGAAATGTATTGAAGAACAGTCTGACATGTTTGCTCATTGATGTTCAGAATCGTGTTTGCCCATTGATGCACAAAAAGGACAGACTTTTTGATACAAACAGTAATCTTAAGAACTGTAGATCAACTACATATTCAGACTATTGCCTTAGTATAGAAATAGCCCTCGAGATCGTATTGAAACAGGTAAGCAAATTATTACATGTATTTAAATGGTAAAAATAGTTTACCTTCTTGTCCGTATGAATGTCAATGTACAGATCCGTTCGATCCGATTTTGAAATGCATGTAGGCATATACATGTATATATGAAATGGAATTTTAAGCTTTTGGTTGCTAACACAAGCAGTTATGTTAATAGATAAATATTCTTTAAATATTTTTTGCGGAAAGTATTCTATTGAAACACATACATTATTTTCCAAATCTGAATCCGTTTTTGAATTACGTAGTGATATGTTTTGCAAAATTCCCCATTAAAAAAACATTAATTTTTTATTAATTAATTAGTTAATCTTTTTATTTATTTATTTTTATTTATTTATTTTATTTATTGTAAAAATATTAAAAATAATTTGGAATTGCGGAAAATAGATTTTTTAATTCGCATTTTGTTTTTTTTATTTTAATCAATCTGAAACATAGCAAATATTGAATACGTTATTCGTTTGATTAAAAAAAAAACAAAAAAAACACTTTTTTAACGAAGCATGTCGTTATTTAAGAAATATTTAAGTATATATTACTTTAATAAAGTAATATTTAAGTTATTTAAGTAATAATTTAAATATTTAACTCCTTATTTAAGTTTAAAGTTTTACGAGTTTTCAAGCATTATATAATTTGTATAAAAACTGGACATTGACATTTTATTTACAGAGAGAAGTAATTATTATGCCCTGTTGCTTTTTAGTTTCTAAGACCTTATCATACCTGTCAAACTTCGGCTTTTTAAAGATAAAAAATTCGCACATTTATACCACATTTAATTAAATGTCTTTTGCTGCTATCTAGCAGTCATTTGAAATAAATTTTCTTTAATTTATTAAATAAATTTCTCATTCGAATTTTCTTATTATTTTTTTAATGCCGGACGTTGACATGTATGCCTTATTCATGAATACTTGAATCATACTTTTGCTTGTTAATGATACAATAATATTTTTTTGGTTTGTAAGACCTTAGCATACTTGTCAAACTCCGGCTTTTTGAAAAAAAAAAAAAAAAAAAAAAACATTTATACCACATTTAATTAAATGTCTTTTGCTGGTATCTAGTAGTCATTTGAAATCAATTTTATTTAACCCTTTCGGGTCCGATTTTGTTTTCAGTTTTTAGAAAAAAATTACTTTTACGTTAATGACTTTAACACTAGCTACCCATGTAGATTAATTAGTGTTTAACGAATATTTCATTGCCTGAAAGATAACGTATGTTGTTGTTTTGCATACTATTGAATAAATATTCATATGACAATAGGCTAAGGAAGAATTTTTGGAGATGTTTAGATAATATTGTACTGCAATAAGATTTAACTTATAGTACAATTTTTAATACTTTTTGCTCTTTATTACACACGACTCTTTCAGGAAAGTAACTTTTATTTTAAATTTAATGAGTGAAATACATGTTTAAAATAAAAGAATCGCATACGGAGCAAAAAGGATTCAAATAATAATAATTATTATTATTATTACTAAATGCTGCAACATAAATGATGTCATTTAGTAAATGCATAGACATATACTAACATTACTATATGTAAATAGCAGCAAAATTATCTCTTAGAACAAAATAACACTCCATTAAAAGACATGTACTATTTATAGCGCACCAGACCCGAAAGGTTTAATTTATTATATAAATTTTTTATTCGAATTAAGTTATTAAAATAAAGTCAGAGGTCGACATGTACGCCTTATTCATGAATAATTGACACATATTTTTACTTGTTAATTATTTAATAATAATTTTTTAGTTTAAAATTTTATCATACTTGTCAGCTCTGACTTTTTGAAAATTAGAAATCCACACATTTATACTTTATTTAATTAAATATCTTTTTGCTGCAATCTAGTAGTCATTTGAAATCAATTTTTTTAATCAATTTTTTTCATTAATTACAATATCAAAGTATATTATTAAAAAAAAAAAAAAAAAAAAAAGCCGGAGGTCGACATGTAATCCTTATTCATGAATAACTTAATCATAATTTTCCTTGTTAATGATTTAATAATAATTTTTTAGTTTAAAACTTTATCATACTTGTCAAACTCTGACATTTTGAAAATTAGAAATCCACACATTTATACCCTATTTAATTAAATGTCTTTTGCTGCAATCTAGTAGACATTTGAAATCAATTTTTTTTTAATTTATTATATTAATTACTCATTCAAATTATGTTACTTAAAAAAAAAAGCCGGAGGTCGACATGTAATCCTTATTCATGAATTATTTAATCATACGTTTGTTTGTTAATGATTTAATAATATTTTTCAGTTTGTAACACCTTATCATACTTGTCAAACCTCGAAGTTTTAAAAATCAAAAATTCACACATTTATACCACATTTATTTAAGTGTGTTTTGCTGCTATCTGGTAGTCATTTGAAATTAATTTTATTTAGTTTATTAAATAAATTTCTCATTCGAAGTATGTTATTTAAAAAAGCCGGAGTTCGACATGTATGCCTTTTTCATGAATAATTGACTCATAGTTTTACTTGTTAATTATTTAATAATAATTTTTTAGTTTAAAACTTTATAATATTTCTCAACTCTGACATTTTGAAAATTGGAAATCCACACATTTATACCCTATTTAATTAAATATTTTTTTGCTGCAATCTAGTAGTCATTTGAAATCAATTTATTAATTTAATATATTAATTACTTATCCAAATTATGTTATTTAAAAAAAAAAGCCGGAGGTCGATATGTAATCCTTATTCATGAATAATTTAATCATACTTTTGTTTTTAAATGATTTAATGATAATTGTTTAGTGTAAAACTTTATCATACTTGTCAAACTCTGATATTTTGAAAATTAGAAATCCACACATTTTTACCCTATTTAATTAAATGTCTTTTGCTGCAATTTAGTAGTAATTTGAAATCATTTTTTAAAATTTATTATATTAATTTCTCATTCAAATTACGTTGTTTTAAAAAAGCCGGGGGTCGACATGTAATCCTTATTCATGAATAATTTAATCATACTTTTGCTTGTTAATGATTTAATAATAATTTTTTAGTTTAAAACTTTATCATACTTGTCAACTCTGACTTTTTGAAAATTAGAAATCCACACATTTATAATACCCTGTTTTATTAAATGTCTTTTGCTGCTATCTAGTAGTCATTTGAAAATAAATTTTGTTTAATTTATTATATAAAATACTCATTCGAATTTAGTCATTAAAAAAAAAAAGAAAAAAAAAGCCGGAGGTCGACATGTAATCCTTATTCATGAATTATTTAATCATACGTTTGTTTGTCAATGATATAATAATATTTTTCAGTTTGTAAGACCTTATCATACTTGTCAAACCCCGAAGTTTTAAAAATTAAAAATCCGCACATTTATTTAAGTGTGTTTTGCTACTATCTGGTAGTCATTTGAAATTAAATTTATTTAATTAATTAAATAAATTTCTCATTCGAAGATGTTATTAAAAAAAAAGCCGGATATCGATATGTAGGCCTTATTTATGAATACATTTGCACCACATTTAATTAAATGTTTTGCTGGTATCAAATAGTCATTTGAAATCAATTTTATTTAATTTATTAAGTAAATATATCTTTCAAAGTAAGCTAAGAAAATATAAAAAATCCCGGAAGCCGACATGTACGCCTTATTCGTGAATAATTAATGATATAATAATAATTTATTACTTTCTAAGAACTTATCATACTTGTCAAACTCCAACTTTTGACACATTTCCGCACATTTATATTACATTTAATTAAATGTATTTTGCTGGTATCTAGTAGTCACTTGAAATCAATTTTTTTTAATTTATTAAATAAACTTTTCTTTCGAAATATGTTTTTAAAAAGAAGCCGGAAACCGACATGTACGCCTTATTTCTGAATAATTGAATCGTACTTTTGCTTGTTAATGATTTAATAATAATTTTTTAATTTGTAAGACCTTATCATATGTCAAACTCCGACTTTTTAAAAATTAAAAATCCGCACATTTATATAACATTTAATTAAATGTCTTTTGCTGGTATCTAGTAGTCATTTGAAATCATTTTTTTTAGTTTATTAAACAAACTTCTCATTCAAAGTATGTTTTCTTTTTTTTAAGCTCGAGGTCGACATGTACGCCTTATTCATGAGTAATTGAATCATACTTTTGCTTGTTAATGATTTAATAACATTTTTTAGTTTAAAACTTTATCATAAATGTCAAACTCCGACTTTTTGAAAACTAGAAATCCACACATATTTATACCACATTTAATTAAATGTATTTTGCTGATATCTAGAAGTCATTTGAAATCAAATGTATTTAATTTACTAAATAAAGTTCTCATTCGAAGTACGTTAAAAAAAAAAAAAATAAATAAGTCGTAGGTAAACATGTGTGCCTTATTTATGAATAATTGACTCATAGTTTTGCTTGTTAATCATTTCATAATATTTTTTTTTTAGTTTGTAAGACCTTATCTGACTTTTCAAACTCCGGCTTTTTGAAAATTAAAAATCCGCATATTAATACCATATTTAATTAAACTTCTTTTGCTGGTATCTAGTAGTTATTTGAAAACATTTTTTTTTTTAAATTTATTATATAAACTTCTCATTCGAAATATATTTGTTTAAAAGAAAAAAAAAATACCAGGGTCGACATGTACGCCTAATTCATGAATAACTGAATCACACTTTTGCTTGTTAATGATTATATTAGGACCCCAGAAGCCAAGGGGTATAAGTGACAAAACTGAAAAAAAATTAACTAAGTGTGCAGACGGCCTAGAAATATGCTTTTTTCTTTTCAGGTAGTGAAATATAAGGGATTTTCTAATTATGCGCTGCATTCTTTAGACAAACCACTCTTTCCGAATAATAATCAATATTTATTAATTATAAATTTAAAAGAAAATTGCACTCTGCTTTAGTTACAATTATTGAAATAAGAATTTAAAGCTCACAAGGAAGTAAGCGGCAATTTCTCATTTCAATTTAGTCTATTATTATAGGTGTTTAAATTTAACATCTATTATCTTTAAACTCAATTTTCTCGAAATCGAATTTTTGTCACTTGTACCCCTTGGCTTCTGAGCTCGTCATATAGCTTTCGTTTAATTTAACCCTTTTGGATCTGGTGTACTATCAATAGTACATATCTTTTAATGTATTATTATTTTGTGTTAAGAAATACTTTTTCTTATATTTAAATGTTTCAATGTTACTATATGCCTATGCATTTCGTACATGACTTCATTTATGTTTAGGCATTTAGTAATAATAATAATAATTATTATTTGCTTAATTCTCTTTTCGAAATTTGTGATTCTTTTATTTTAATTTTATATTTCAAATTTCAAATTTAAAATTAAAGTTACTTTCCTGAAAGAATCATGTGTAATAAAACGTGAAAAGTATTCGAAATTTGTAATATAAATTAAATCTTGTTGTAATACAATATTTTCTAAACATCTCCAAAAATTCATCCTTAGCCTATTTTTATATGAATATTACTTGAATAGTATGCAAAATAACAGCATTCTTTATCTTTCAGACAATAAAATATTCGTTAAATACTTATTAATTCATTTGGACAGTTAGTGTTAATATTATTAACGTATATTTTTTTTTTTCTAAAAATGAAAAAAAATTCAGACCCGAAAAGGTTAAGAAACTTTATTCGTGTTGTTTTAATGACAATTGTTCCACATTTATTTACAATTAAATGTAACTGTTTTCCTGTGCAATAAATGTATCTCAGAACGTAGATTGCTACAAATAATGAATATCTTCTTCGAATTAAAAATAAATCATTTGTAAAGATTTCTTTATTTAATTTAAAGTATTAGAGACTTTCATAAATATTAAATCTGTTTTCTCATCTTAAGGTGGGCAGATTACCTCAAAATTGGTCAAAAGATTTTCTTTTTTAAATATCAAACGAAAGCTTGTTTAACCCTTTCGGGTCTAGTGTACTATTAATAGTACATGGCTTTTAATAGGGTATTATTTTGTTTTAAAATATACTTTTGCTATTATTTCTATGTAGTAATGTTAGTGTATGTCTATGCATTTACTATATGACTTCATTTATGTTTAGGCATTTCTTATTAATAATAATGATTATTATTTGCTTCATTCTCTTTGCGCCGTTTGCAATTCTTTTACTTTAAAGATATATTTCACTCTTTAAATTTAAAATAAAAGATACTTTCCTGAAAGCGTTATGTGTAATAAATCGCAAAAAATATTAGAAATTTGTAATAGAAGTTAAATCTTATTGTAATACAATATTTTCTAAACATCCCCAAAAATACTTCCTTAGCCTATTGTCATATGAATATTAATTGAATAATACGCAAAACAACAACATTCGTTATCTTTCAGACAATAAAATATTCGTTAAACACTAATTAATCTATTTTGATAGCTGTTGTTAATGTTATTAGTGTAAAAGTAAATTATTCTAAAAATTGAAAATAACTTAGACCCGAAAGGGTTAATTGTGACTATTTTGACGCCCCATTTTTATTCATACGGCAATTATATCGTGAGATATTGTAAATTTTATTAATTCTCCAGCGCATCTATCCATAAAAATTAAAATTTTAAATTGGTTTTTCTCCATGTTCATATTTTTGCCACTTTTCTGTTTTAAAAATGCTAAAGCCTTTTTTTTTTTTTTTTTTTTTTTTTTTTTTTTTTTTTTTTGGCAACTTGAGCTAGACAGTTAACCTTTTTTGTGTATGTTCTTTATAATATATGTGATAAATTTCTTTTTTAAATATCAATATTCATATTTTCTTTTTTAAATTTATAAAACGAAAGTTTGTTTACCTGTGAATATTTAACCCATTAATACCCAAATTATTTTCTTTATTAAAAATGAAATTTTGGGTTTCCCACCACTTTTAAAAGAAGAATAACTTGTATCTTAATTTATTGAGGAATTTGTCTCGTGAAAAATATTGTTTGTTTGTCTTTCTATATACTGGTGTGAAAAGTGCTTTCTTGGCCTTTTTTATAATCGTTCCTAAAAAGGGACGCTAGGCACTAATGGGTTAAACACGTCATTTTTATTCATACGGCAATTATATATTTTGAGGTATTGTAAACCTTATTAATACTTCAGTAAATTATCCAAACAAATTAAAATTTTAACCCATTCGTGCCCACGACCTTTTGCGCAAATTTTATTCGATTGGCGCCACTATTTTTAAAAGAATTAAGTTTAGTTCATTAATTACGAAAATGTTTTAGTTAAATAAAATAAAGATTGTTGTTCTTTTTACCGGTGTCAAAAACAGTGCTACATGCACCTTTTGAAGCGTCCCTAAAAATGAACGCTAGGCACTAATGGGTTAAATGGCCTTTTTCTCCATTTTCATATTTTCACCCCTTTCCTGTTTTAAAAATGTTAAGGACTATTTTTTTTTTGTATTTGAGCTAAACATTTAAATCTTTTGTGTATGTTCTTTATACTATCTATCATAAATCTTCCCATGAAATGAGCCTTAAATTTTTTTATTATAAAAAAATGTCTATGAATATGTGTTAGATTTTATTGTTTTATACTTCAGTGAAAATAATATATTAAATGTAAAATTAGATGTACCTAAAAATCCATGCGCAGACTTGTGCAATACACAATTCAAATATTAAAGAAAAACTCTCGGCAAAAATATCGATATTTAAAAAAGTTGTAAGGATTTTGAAAAAAATGCATTTTTTTAAAAACTTTATCCCTTTACTGCACCTCATTCCACAACTGGCACATACAGTCGACTCTCGTTAATTCGAAATCGGATAATTCGAATCTTCGCTTTATTCGAACTAAACATGAAGTCCCGAAATTTTCAATGTCAGAATAATGTTAAAAATTTTCATAAATTCGAACTCATTTTCTCTTGACTTCGTTTAATTCGAACTAACGAGAATTCCGATTTTTAATTTTTCTTTTCTTTCTCACGGATTTCAGATCCTTTGAATAACTTTCTTATTTGATTTTTGTGAAAATTGTTCCGAAAGAGTATACATATAATCGAACGCATTTGATATCCACTTTCTTACCCTAATAGCACAGTTCTTACCGTAAATGGTCACAGTGACGTCACTGTGAGCCACTTTGGTCACATCACATCTGTGACCAAAATGCCACAACTCAGTGACGTCACACTGTGACTGAGATGTGACTTTCTTAAAGATCTTTAGAAATTTATAAATATCCTTCAAAACATGTTATTTACTTTAAAAAACATGTTTCTGGCAATTTAAATATCATTGCTTTTGTAACAGTTTCGTCACAATGTTAATGTCAAATTAGTCACAAATGACACATTTTTTACAAATTTGTCACATTGTGACCACTTTGTGAAACGTCACAAAAGAGCTGTAAAACGGCCATAACGACTTCACATTTTAGTCACTGTGACTTCACATCGACGTCACGTGACGTCACATCGACAATCGATGGTCACAATGTGACTTCACAACGACGTTCCAGTGACGTCACCATGCTTTACGGGTTAGTGCCTCCTCTGTCCCCCAGTGACGCTTTAAATTTTTTTTCCATTGTGCTTGTTTCTAATCTTTTAGTTAGTTTATGTATTTATACATTCTAATTTAATAATAAATTATATTCTAATTATAACAGACGAAATAGATTTAAAAAACACCATATCATTAATTCCTTTGTAATATACCATATTAAGCATGTTTCTATTTCATATTTTCCATAATTCGAACGGTTCTTGTGGTCTCGACGAGTTCGAATTAACGAGAGCCGACTGTACCTCAAAACACTCTAATTTTCATCTTGTGTCATGAATTTGGCTAACATGATAGCAGTAACTGATCAAGAACAGTCCAAAGAATGAAATAACAGTTATTTTATCCAATGTCAGAGGGCTGCATTTGAAACAAAGTTAAAATTAGTTCTTCGGAAACAACAACAAAAATTGATCAAGCTATTAACCCTTTCGGGGTCTGAATTTTTTTCAATTTTTAGACAAAAAATACTTTTATGTTAATAACATTAACACTAGCTATCCAAATAGATGAATTAGTATTTAACGAGTTTTTTATTGTTTGAAAGATAACGACTGTTGTTGTTTTGCGTACTATTCCATTTATATTCGTATGACAATAGGCTAAGGAAGATTTTTTTTGAGATCTTTGGAAAACATTTTATTACAATAAAATTAAACTTATATTACAACTTTTTAATACTTTTTTCGCTTTATTACACGCGATTCTGTCAGAAAAGTAACTTTTACTTTAAATATACAGCGGGGGAATATATGTTTAAAATAAAAGAATCTGAAACGGCGTAAAGAGAATGAAGCAAATAATAATAATTATTATTATTACGAAATGCCTAAACTTAAATTATGTCATTTTGTTAATGCACAAACACATACTAACCATACTACATGTAAATTGTAGCAAAAGTATTTCTTAAAACAAAATAATACTCCATTAAAAGACATGTACTATTAATAGTACACCAGACCCGAAAGGGTTAAGGCGAAATTTGCCTTTATTATTTTTACGAAATACTTAAAAGCACTAACATAAAGTAATTTGCAGAGTGTTAATCAGATAAAATTAATTAAGTTAAGCCCATTTAATTGCAAAATATAGCGATGCAATATTTAAAAACCTAATTGCGTATATAGGGTACACGCCATAAAAGATAATATTTCAGCTGAGAATTAGAAATTTATTTATTTTACTATTTTTTTTTTTTTTTTTTTTTTTTTTTTTTTTTTTTTTTTATCATTAGTCCGATATATGAATTACAAATAATTTTTTGTATAAAAATATAAATAATCTTGTAGTGAAGGGCTTTTAAAATTTTCATAAAGTATGCAGTTATTATTATTATTATTTTTTTTTTCAAAATTCACATTTAGTTGATTATTGAAATGAAGTGAGTTCACCGTTTGAACCAAATTTTCCAAAATTCACATTTAGTTGATTATTGAAATGAAGTGAGTTCATCGTTTGAACCAAATTTTCAAAAATAAACAAATTTGTTGAAAAGGTGGGGCCAGCGTAGGAGGTTGTGGGTTCGAATCCAACTGGCTCCCTTGCACACACCCTTTGTGTGGAGCTCCTGGTTGTACTTCTCGTGTGTTGTAATACTTTCTTGTGTGCTATCTCGTCCCTGTATATTGACGATGACTTATAAGCAGGCTTCATGTCGAGCACACAAGTTAGATGTATGCTGTTCAATAAATAAATAAATAAATTGAAAAGGTAAATTGTTCATTTAAGAATTTTTATTTAAGTAATTTGTTTAATTATGATATGGTTTAGAGATTTATTTTGCAACTATTAAATCTGCTCTTTTATTTAAAACAAAATCTTTAGGCATTTATTTTATTAAGATGAAGCATTAGATATTATTTTTTACAACTATTAAATTTGTTCTTTGATTTAAAGCCTTCAGGATACATCGCCAATAGACTTGTTTCCCTCTCAAAATCAATAACTTGTAGAAAATATTGATTTTTTTTATTTGAATCTAATTTCAATATAAAAATGTACATTTTATTATATTTGTTTATTTATTTTATTTCATATTTAATTCTTCTTCAAAAAAAAATTACAATAAAACAAAAAATAAATTTAATTTTCTTGGTAAAAGTTGAAAAATTAAGAAAAATGTATTAATAAACTGTTCATGTATTATTATATTTTTTAAAGGGACTAATTTGAAACCATTTCTTCAATTTTGAATAATATTGCAATAATGTGCGGTGGTAAAATTAAATATAATTTTTAAAAAATCTTGTAGAACAGCCTATTTAACTAAAATTTAAATTATAAAAATAACTTTTTAAAAATCCTTAATCTATACTAATATTATAAAGAGGAAAGATTTGATTGTTTGTTTGAATTGAATAGGCTCCGAAACTACTTGACAGATTTGAAAAATTCTTTCACCGTCTGGAAGCTACACTATTTCCTGTGAACATAGGCTATATTATGTTTTTAAAAAAAAGGATTTTTACTAAAACGCCAATAATGTAACCCAAGGTGTAGAAAATTACGTTAAAAAGTCCTTACATCGCAGGCGCTGCCAATACTATTGATTATCTATACTAATATAATAAAGAGGAAAGATTTGATTGTTTGTTTGAATTGAATAGGCTCCGAAACTACTTGACGGATTTGAAAAATTCTTTCACCGTCTGAAAGCTACCCTATTTGCGGTGAATATAGACTATATCATATTAAAAAAAAAAAAAAAAAAAAAAAAAAAAAAAAAAAAAATAGGGATTTTTACTAAAATGCCAATAATGTAACCCAAGGTGTAGAAAATGACGTTAAAAAGTCCTTACATCGCGTAAGCTGCCACTACTATTGATTATCTATACTAATATTATAAAGAGGAAAGAGTTGATTGTTTGTTTGTTTGAATTGAATAGGCTCCGAAACTACTTGACGGATTTGAAAAATTCTTTCACCGTCTGAAAGCTACACTATTTCCAGTGAACATAGGCTATATTATCTATACTAATATTATAAAGAGGAAAGATTTGATTGTTTGTTTGTTTGAATTGAATAGGCTCCAAAACTATTTGACGGATTTGAAAAATTCTTTCACCGTCTGAAAGCTACACTATTTCCTGTGAACATAGGCTATATTATATTAAAAATAATAATAATAATAAATAAAAAAAATAGGGATTTTTACTAAAATGCCAATAATGTAACCCAAGGTGTAGAAAAATGACCTAAAAAAATCCTTACGCTGCGAATACTATTGATTATAATTTATATACATAAAACAAAGTCGGGTTCTTTCCACCATTTATAACTCAAGAACGCACGGATCGATTTTAATGAAATTTTGTATGAAGGTATCTGAGACTTTTGATTAGCATACAGGCTACTTTTTACCCGACTACCGAAAAAGAGGGTAAAGTTTTAGTAGTTGAATTTAATGGGATGAAGTCGTAGTAATAATTTGCGGTGTCAGTAGTAGCACCAGAATGGGCAACTTGCTCTACCCGTAGCAAAGCGAGGGCGGGCTGCAAGTATTTTTACAAAACTGAATATTTTTGTTTCAATTTGTTTTTTATATTCATTTGAATATACTATATAAAACCGTGAATGCATTTTTAGATGTATTGTAACGTTACATGCATGCTGAGCGTCATTTGTAACGTTTGGTTGGTCGTGGTGGAGGTTAAATGTAGACATACTCAGTAATTTAGGATAAAATAACAAAGTTTATTAAAGTGATAATGGCTGAAGGGAAGTGGAGCAAGTCTTAAATTTACACAACTGAAAACACTATGAACAGCTAAATCATACTCACAGGCTCCGACCTAGCTCAGTCGTGGCACCGCCTAACACTTCTCACTATCTTCTGGCTGAGCTGCTAAACAAAGCTTAATTAAACAGCCCGTGGCTGTGGGTAATCCTTTATTCACAAACAATCCAAATGAAACTAAGAGGTTCCTTACCCCGGCCAACTCTCAAGTCAAATATCCAAACTCCTTTCCACTCCACTGGAGGCCGTTGCTACTTCCTATTCGCTAGCACTTCGCTGAACAATAATTCACTTCGCTATCTAATGGCAGAGAACCTCACACGCTGGCTGCTGGCTAATGCCAGAGACACTCCCCATTCACTCAAACCCAAGCTTTTATATGCTGCAAACTGAGATACTTCACATTAAAATATTACTAATAACCGCGAACTAACTGTAAAATCCGAAAGAGCACACACACTCTAGAAAGTTAAAGTAAAAGAGAGGATAGATGTCGCTTTTACGCTTACACATGTTAACTTATTGACGTCACGATCTCAGAAACACTAGAGTGCCTTTATGGAAAGGTCACTCCCTCACAGTATGAGATTTTACATTTAGTATGATTTTTTTCTCTCGTGTACATTAAAACATGAAGGAAATTCAGCACGCTCTCAATTTAAATATATATATATTAAATAACTTTAAACTTGAATGTTAAATCCATTCACAAAAATATTATATACACCATTGAGAATAAGTAAAAAAAAAAAAAGAAAAATCAAACCTCCATCTAAATTAGCAAAAAGTCCTTTGTATTAATAGTACAAGCAAGTTATGAAAATATGAACAGGGGAAAAAAATCAGTTTAAAGTTTTCATTTGTTCGGGTAATACACGCCATTATTTAGCTAAAATTTAATTCAAACTAAAACACTCGTAAAACTACTGAAATCACATTTCCAGAAATTATTATCCATAAATGGCCGTGTATCCAATTCTTTGCGTGACACTGTATAGCATTTTATTTATATTCTACAGACATTTCTTAGTAAACTAAATACCTTTAGGCGCAAAGATGCGTAACTCAATTAAAAAACACCTTTAAGCAATTTAAGCTCATACTCAATAACCGTTACGAATAACTTTGCATAGCCATGCATATCAACTATAGCAATTATACTCACCACACAGTATGCGCAAATAAAATGAAACTTAAAAACGCGTATCATAATTAAAAATGCATTTCCAGACACTATCACTATTATACAGTACTTCGGATAGAATATACTATCTGAAATCTTTTGCGTGATCCTGCAAATGCTACGCACTTCGAATCATACATGAATAACTTATAGTAAGCCTCATTGTTGTTGGCAATTTCTTATATATGACATAGTTTAACAGAATTAAGATAAGCCTCAAACTATTTAAAACTATACCATTACTACGGATTTCTTTTGTATGGGCCTGTAAACATTATTTGTACCGCATATGCTACAGATTGCATACAGAGTGCACTTTGTAAATGCATATCAATTTTTTTATGTTTGAAAGGAAATTTACATCTTTAAAATTCCTTTTTTTTTTTTATCATTGGCCGTAATGTAACGGAAAACTTTTGATTATTCCGGTAGATAAAGTAAACATCTTACAATCTTCATTTGAAATAGGGTTGGTGCTAAGATAAATATAATAAAGTTTTAAAAAAATCGGGACAATCCGAGTATATTAAACGAGAGTTGAAGCGCGGACAGACGGCCATAATGTACAGACGGAAAAAATGGACAGACAAACCGAAATCATAAACACTTTTCAATTTTGTTAGAAAGTGTTAAAAAATATTAATATCCGAATATAAGAATAATATAATGTAACTAGCTACTACCTCGAATA
This sequence comes from Maratus speculifer, assembly GCA_964019185.1. Lineage (NCBI taxonomy): Eukaryota > Metazoa > Arthropoda > Arachnida > Araneae > Salticidae > Maratus > Maratus speculifer. The sequence goes on along the minus strand of OZ025299.1, from coordinate 58,983,319 downwards.
TCAGAAATCTCGGTTAATAGAAATTGTATATAAAAACTTGCCGTGCTCGCGAATTTAACATCTCTTAAAACAAAAAAAAAAAAAAATTTAATGATAAAAATAAACATATATAAAGTTATGTTTCGCAGTTCAACAAATAAAAACAATTTTAATGAGTTCATTGAGCTATTAATATTTTTACAAAATATATTGCGTGTTCTACACATACTGAGAACAATTAAGTTCAGTTCCGTCTCGGCTCGACTATGTAGGGAAAAAATGCAAGACTGACCTGGGGGTGAGTCTGTTAAAAAATTGAGCCTGGATTACCCCACGTAATTAACCCCATGTATATTGCATAGTTTTTTATTGGCGCGGTCCGGCCCGTTGAAAAAAATTGTCCTAATTCTGCTGCGCCGGGTACGGACCGAAGGCAAAGCCCACGCTCATATAGACCTCTAAGGCCTGTCGCACGGACAATGAATTAAAAAGTGTGATCATTTACATAGCTAATACATACAAACACACACACACACACACACAATCAGACTTTATTATTGGCTCGGTTAACAGAAACCTTGATTAATCCAAGTTCAGTTAATCAAGGTTCTATTGTATACTTTAATTTTAGTAGTTTGGTTCCAATTACAAAAACATTTCAGTTGTCGTTCTTCAAATTATCAAAATCATTTGTATAAAAATAATTATTTAAAAACGAAATTTTACTTATTTTAAAATTTTATGGGTTCATAACATACATCTCTATATATTTCTATACGTTACATTAAAAAAACTGTATTCAATCTCTCACCAAATAAAACAGTAAAAACGCCACTCTTCTGCAACTAGTAATTAACGAGGTGGCCGAGAGGTACGGACCTCTCAACTGGTAGACGGCAGGTGCTGGGTTCGAACCCAATCGCGGCTGTCGGCCTAACCGTTCGGAGTTTTCGTGGTTTTCTTCGAACCTTGCGTAAATACGGGTTAGGTTCCCTAAGAAAGTCCCCCACGAAGGGCACTCCCCCCTGGTCCTATATCCCTAGCGCAGATAATCGGACGACAAAAATAAACCAAACCAAACCAGTAATTAACGAGTTTTGAAGCATTGAATTTTATTAGTTTTCCATACTTTATGTAACTGAAAATGTAAAATAATTGTTTTAGTTTATTTTTTTCAAATCAAAAGGTTTCCTTTTCATTTATTTTTAATTAAACCTTTGTAAATATTATGCTATCCCAAATAACAGAAACTGCTTTTCGTTTTTGACAGCATTGTCTTATTTTACGAACGTTTAAATGTATATTTATAATTAAAGTAAAGTGATTTCACAGTTTAAGGAACAGTCGATGAGAAAAATAATTTATCTATATAGTCTAAATATACACATTTCAACTCGTTTCAGAAAAAAAAAGGTCTTTTAATTCCTTTTCTCAAAATTAAACAATGATCTTATGCAATAACAAACAGTCAAGTATAAAATAACTGATTTCAAAATAAGATGGTGCACTAATTACTCATCTTATCTTAGACCTCATATAAAAGATAGTTTAGAAAAGAATTATACATTTTCGGGAAAAATCTCTTTAAAAAATAAAAATATTTGTTTCTTAACTTTTGCTACAATCACGCTATTGTAAATAACACAAAATTAATTGTTTTCCGTTTTTGGCGCTTTATTTTCTTTTGAGGTTGCTTCATTAAATATTTTAAATTATAATAAAGGGATTTGATTGTTTACAAAAGTGTCTATAAGGAAATAATTATTTTAACTATTGTAATATACACATTTGAATTTCTGTGAAAATTGGGGCTTTGAACTTAATTTTTTTAATTAATTGTTAATAAAAACACAATCTTAATCACTTTTCTATTTCTGTCGCTTTGTTTTATTTTGAGGTCAGTTGAGTGAATATTTTAAATTAGAGTAATTTGATTGTTTACAGAAGTGTCTATGAATAAAATAATTTCTAAATTGTTGAACTATGTACATTTGAACTGATCTAGAAAAGGGCCTTTGAACTTATTTTTCTAACAGAAAAAAAATATCTTATGCAGTATCATCTTTTTTAATATGGTTAATTTAAAAAACTCATAAGTAAGGTTTATGCACTTGATATTACTGTTTTTCCTTTTTAAATCTCAGTTCCCAAATAATATATATATATATATATACAGGGTGAGTCATAAATATCGAAACAATAGGCTATCTCCTTAAATATTGCCTCTAGACCCATACTTCCAATTGCAAAAACTCATAAAAAAAGGTGAAATTTCGGATAATATAAGTTGTAACTCCATGGGGTGGTCTATATGAAAAAATAAGAAAATTAAATTTTTATATGGCCCTCGTAGAGCAAAATTCCCAATTAGGAAATTATTCCTTATCCATTCCTAATTTGAATAAAAAAAATTTCATCTCCGTATCTGAAAACCTGACAAAGATATTAAAATCCAAAATTCTCAAAAATTCGTGACTTACACCACTTTACTATGCCTGTAAACGATGTGTTTTTCATCCATTTCCAAAGCAAATAAGGGATCGTTCACAAATTGTCCGTTATTATATTCCGGTTTAACCCATTAACGCCCAGCGTCCTCTTTTGAGGACGGTTACAAAAACGGCAAGAAAGCGATTTTCCCACCAGTAAAGAGAAAGATAAATATATACGTTATTTCACGAGACAGAATCCTCGATAAATTTAGATAAAAGTTAATTTGCTTTTAAAAGTGGTGGGAAATACAAAATTTAAATTTAGCGAAGAAAATAATTCGGGCGTTAATGGGTTAAGACAGTGCCTGTTATTTGGACATAATAAAGCAGCGTATTGATTTAAATCAAAACTTGTTTTCTAAACATGTTGATCATTTGCACTGGAGGTCTGAATGGATCAAAATATATAGGTCCGGTCCTAAACTGACTCATAGGGAAAAAAGCTCTGTCCGTCATGAAATAACGTTGAAATCATAATCCGGACCAGCCTGGAAAAAAGCTTAAATCATAGCCGGCTTAGCCGTGAATTTCTAGATAGTTTTTTACTTCAGTATAGTTAAAATTTGTTATGCTTGGAGGAGTTATGACCAAAAATACTTAATATAGCTTTTCGTTTTTTATATTTATACTTTTTTATTATTAAAGAAGCGCCAAAGGCTGTGATATATTCATTTTTTCAATGAATCTCTGTTTATATGTAAATGTTTCACTTATATTTTATTATCGCTAATCCACATCCCGTGCGTTGGAGACTTTGAAAAATGTTATACAGTAAAACCGTTTAAGACGTAATCACATGGGAAAAAAACATACGTAATAGACAAATGCCCTCCCTAGGAGGGTTAAATGGAGTTTATTTTTTTCTCAGGTATTATTGTATTTATTTTGCATGGAGCAACATATTTTTTGTTTAAGACAGAATTCCGTTATAGGCAGATTTTTTTTTTCTCTGGTTTTATTTTGTTTAATTTTTTAGCATTTAAATATACTAGTCTTAAAAAAAATCAATTTTAAAGATTTTTTTTTTTTTTTTTTTTTTTTTTTGTAAAATAAAAGCGATATTAAAATTTATGTGGTTTTTGTAAAAATATTGATTGAACCAAATTTTACTTATTTTATGTACGTATTAGGTCAGTCAGAGGCTTTGATTTTAATACGGATTGTTCGAGACCGGGATTTAAAATTTCGTCCAGTGCAGACCTAAGTATCTACGGTATGAAAAATACGTTAGAATCGGATAGGCGAGTCTTCCGAAAAAAGTAACGCCTCGGTCCTGATTTGACCTGAGCTCAGAATACAGATTTTTTAACAGCCTCTTTAAGACGATAAAAAACTTGAAGTTATGAGAGCTAAATTTATAAAAAGACTTAATCTGCATCTTAGGAAAGCATTCTTTAAAATAACTGATCGGCAGTAAAACAGTACATTTCGTTTTTCTGGATAATGACTTTTTTTCCCCCGACTATTTCTTGTCTTTATTAAAAGTTAAGAATTGTTAAAGAAAAAAAGTACAAACTTGAAACCTGTCATTTTTAATTATTTTACATTAGTTTTGTTTAAAAAAATGAAAAAATATTTACTATTGAAAATATGATTTTTTAAAAGTTATTTCTTTTTAAATAAATATTTTTAATAGTTCTAAGATAAATATTGAAAAAAAAAAAAAACGAAACAAAACTAAAATCCAATTTTCATTTTTAATTAAATAGAAAGCCGATAAATAATGTTTGGAGTTATAACGATTTTTAACTATCCCATTTAAACCAGTACTAACCATATAATTTTTTTTAATTTTTATGATAAATTTTAGGATGTGATTTTCTTAGCAAATTATATGGCTAACCATCACAAAAAAGAAAAAAAAACAAAATTCTAACTCAAAAGATAGATTTTTTAAGCGTTTCCTACAACTGTTAAAGCAACATTGTCTTTCGAATTGCGCGCATTTCAATTTGTGTCTAATCCCTTAAAACCTGAAGAACTATTCAAACGGTTATAACTCCGCGAATTTTGAAGATATGAAGATGCAACTTTCTGTGTCTTATTCAGGACTGGATAAGGAAAGTTTTCCTAATTGGAATTTTTATCCTACGGGGGCCATATAAAAAGTTAATTTTCGCATTTTTTCAAATAGATCCCCCATGGAGTTGCAACTTATCTTATCAAAAATTTCACCTTTTTTTTAATGAATTTTTGCAATTGGAAGTATGGGCCTAGGGGCAATATTTAAGGAGATAGCCTATTGTTTCGATATTTATGACTCACCCTGTATATATAACCATTAATTTTAATACAATATACATCAATAAAACATGAAAAAATGAATTAAAAGGAATATATTTGGAAATTTGTAGAACCATAGTAGACTCTTCAGACTCCAAATACTATGGATCAACAAATAAAGTGTGTGGTTTCATTTGAATGAAATATTCATTTTGAAATAATTTCCTTTTTACTGTTATCTTATATTGTTTTAATGTATTACAAAGGTAGTTAAAGTTTTAGCAATCTTCTATATATATATATATATATATATATATATATATATATATATATACATACATATTGGCACAAAACTAAGACAAAGTTAAATACTGCGAAAAACTTTATTGTACAACACAACAGTTTCTTAAACAGAGCATATAAGTAAGGGTGACGCTAAAGATGGTGTTTGTTACAGTCTGTAATCTGCACGAAAGTACAGGCCACGGAAGCACTCGCGATTGTCCTTTGCAGAAGTCTTTCTAAGGGAGTGTATCCAGTATAAAGGGAACGCTACGCGCGTTCGAAGGAAATCACGGAAAACTCCAAATGGCGTACATGCTAACCTCAGGCTTTTTTTTTAAATAAAAAAAATATACTTTGTACCACAAATTTAATAAATGAATGAAATTAACTGAATTTTAAATGACTACTAATATTTTTACTTTTACAGCCCGAGACACCCTGCTCAGACTAGCAAAAGACTGTAGAGCATGAATGTCTCGCTCGGTACCTTTTATTGCGGTCTAAAAAAATTACAAATTTCAGCTGAGCCCGCAAAATACGCGACAGAGGGCGAAATGATATGTACAAGATATAAGTAAATGTTACATTCGTAAAGTTTGTAAATGCAAGGCATGTTCAATCAAACATTTTTTTAAGTATACTTCTTTAATTAATAAAAGACGGAGGTTGACAAGTATGCAAAATGGTTAACTCAACGAGAATGACATTGTTTCTAGCCTAGTACCTACCATGTACTAGCTTTGAAAGCAAAATCTCTCAGTCAATAGTTGGGCCAATTTTTTAAACATCTCTTCTGTATAAAGGATATGTAGGAAAAAAACTTAATTAATCCATAATAAAAACAAACATACAAAAATAAAAATTGTGTTTCTTTGAAAGAGAAAATCTCTTCTTCAGTCCAAGTAATATAAAGTAGAAATTTGTTAAGTTGCATCCAAAAGCAACAGTTTATAAGGAATCCGAGGAGCAGCTGCTATAAATATTAGTTTATAAAGGTTAATATTTTTGATTTTCTTTATTTTTGCAATAATTTACATTTTGAAACAGTATTCCATCATGCACTGGTACTTTTATTTAAGGAGTCCTTAGTATACGTCCTTAAAAAATGTCCCGTATTAAGATTTTTAAACATAAAATTGTATTATTTATTTTTATCTAATACATTAAAAGGCTGTTTTTTTCTACCCTGCACTCATTATCATTATTTCGATCACTGAGTCATTATTATTTTTGAAATAGAAATAAGTCAAAAATTAAATTTTTTCAAGTAATGCGCTTTCATTAAAAACCACTTTGTTTTAAAACAAGAAAAGCAACATAGCGTCATTCGATTATGGATATAAATAATCTCTGTTAAAATCATTATTTCCACATAATCTTCATCTTTTTAGTATATATGAAGAATTAAAACTTTTTATAATATATTCCCAATCATTAATTTCCCTCCAGAACTTTTTTCAATAATAAATTAAAATACTATCGCCATTTTACAAATTCGCCTTTTTTGTCGTGCTTATCTCCTCCCATCCAGAAACTTAAAAAGTTTAAGACATTTCGTGAATTGATCAAAGATATATGTCTCATTAACTTAACTAGGGCCGCACAACTTTTTTGTTAGAAAGTTGTTCGCCACCACAATATTTAAATATAATGTATGACTTATTTAATAGTAAGGGTTGAGTTATTTAATAAGGAAAAGTATTCTGTATAAAAATAACTGTGGAAACTTGGCGCGATCTTGGCGCATGGGCCACCGATTGTAAATTCCTAAACTAAACCATATCATATACAAAATACATAATATGAAATTTAAAATATTCAGGTTTACTTAAAAACACGATTAAAATAATCAACTATAGATGTTAATAGTTAATTTTATTTAAAACCATCTTAGTACTTTCAAGCCTTTAATCAGGCTCTTCCTCAGATAATATTTTCTTTATTTATATAAATACGTGATTCCGTTTTGAAAATGAACGAGACTCGTGGCTTGAAGATTGAATTAGTAGTATTTTAGGTGAACGGTAAAAAGAAATATTTAATTGTTGTACCATAAATTTTAATACGTCATTTTCTCAAATTGTTAGGATTTATTTTCAGGATGTTAAACCATAATCTCGGTATATTATACGATAGGGAATCATTACACATTTGATTGTTTTTGCATAGAATTTCTATGGATTCTCTGATAATAGATAAATAATAATTGGATGTTGGGAATGTGATTTTCGTATGATCAAAATCTATTGTGATATTATGATTGAGATATAAACGAGAGAAAGCTGTAGATTGGTTACAATCCATTGCTCTCTTAACAATCTCACTATATATTTATGATGTACAATTTTATTTTTTTCACACTGTATTTAAAATAAGTCCATTAAATGTGGCATAAAAACCCGTCTCCTGTAGTAAAAAAAAAGAAAAAAGAAAACAAAGGAAGAAAATAATCCTTTATCTTACAAGTTTTATAACTTTTTATTTAACTTACTAAAGCCGGTTAGCAAGAAAACTTGCCATGTAAAGCGAAAAAAACTTTAAATTTCAATACCGACATTTCATTTCGGAATTTTTCATATAATCTAATCCCGAATTTTGAGCGGTTAAATAATTAAAAATTACAATGTGGAAAAATTGCTGTTGAAGATTTTTAAAAACTGTAAAAGAGGCTCCATCTTTAATGGATTAATGGGTTCTATAAGTTTCAAAACCATTTTTAGGTAGCTTTCATTACAAAAAGTAAAAAGCTACCTATTGCAGCAGTCCGGAGGAAAGCACTTCCGAAAAATTTTGGTATATTTTCACCGATCATGACCCCAGACCCCAAAACCACCCTCCGTTCAAATGTTGACATTAATGGTATTATATATAACCATATATATATATATATATATCTGATTTTTGTCATGCGATAACTAACGTATTTATGAACCAATTTGAATGAAACTTGGTATGTACATAGTACATACAAATGTCTCGACCGAGTTCGTTGATCAGCATCATCCGCCATTTTGTTTCAAAATGGCGGCCATTTTAAATTAAAAAAAATTTAAAATTTAAAATTAAATGCGAAAAAATTAAAAGTTGAAAAATATTTTTCTTTTACGTGTTAGAACTTAAAACAAAGATTCCAGAACACTTTTTATTTTGTCTATATCTTAAAAAATGATTGAGTTATAGCACTTTGAATTTTTCTTATGGCTGACATTTTGAAACGATCTGATTTTTGTCACGTGATAACACGCCTATTTATGAACCGATTTCAATGAAACTTCGTATGTACATAGTACATACAAATGCCTCGACCGAGTTCGTTGGTCAGCATAATCCGCCATTTTGTTTAAAAATGGCGGCCATTTTAAATTTTTTTAAAAATTTAAAATTAAAAATTAAATGCAAAAAAATTAAAAGTTGAAAAATATTTTTCTTTTACGTGTTAGAACTTAAAACAAAGATTCCAGAACACTTTTTATTTTGTCTATATCTTAAAAAATGATTGAGTTATAGCACTTTGAATTTTTCTTATGGCTGACATTTTGAAACGATCTGATTTTTGTCACGTGATAACACGCCTATTTATGAACCGATTTCAATGAAACTTCGTATGTACATAGTACATACAAATGTCTCGACCGAGTTTGCTGGTCAGCATCATCCGCCATTTTATTTAAAAATGGCGGCCATTTTAAATTTTTAAAGAAATTTAGAATTTAAAATTAAATGCGAAAAAATTAAAATTTGAAAAATATTTTTCTTTTACGTGTTAGAACTTAAAACAAAGATTCCAGAACACTTTTTATTTTGTCTATATCTTAAAAAATGATTGAGTTATAGCATTTTGAATTTTTCTTATGGCTGACATTTTGAAACGATATGATTTTGTCACGTGATAACACGCGTATTTATGAACCGATTTCAATTAAACTTGGTATGTACATAGTACATACAAATGTCTCGACCGAGTTCGTTGGCCAGCATCATCCGCCATTTTGTTTCAAAATGGTGGCCTTTTTAAAAAATTTAAAATTTAAAATGAAATGCGAAAAAAATCAAAATTTGAAAAATATTTTTCTTTTACGTGTTAGAACTTAAAACAACGATTCCAGAACACTTTTTATTTTGTCTATATCTTACAAAATGATTGAGTTATAGCACTTTGAACTTTTCTTATGGCTGACATTTTGAAACGGTCTGATCTGAACGATCCACAATGTTGCTTTAAAATGGCATACACTTTATGATATCGTGGAATTTAGTGACTCTCCAAATCGCTTAAAATAAAACCAGATTGAATAAAAGATGACTAATTTCTAAAAATTCCTATTAATATTCAGTCTTGACAAAAATAGTATTCAATCTTATAAAATCACTAATTTTATAAGATTATTTCCACTAATTTGAGATTAGTATTTTTGAACAATGTAACTTACTTTAAAATAAATAAATAAATATATAAGTATATGAAAGCTACCTCTTCCTCCCGGCATTGCCGGAAGGACTTTTTTAAATAAAGCTAAAAAAATTATAATAGTAGTTGTTTGAAATAAACAAGTATAGAAAAAGAGACTTTCATCTGTTAAAAAAATATTTTGATGAAATGACTTTTTAATTTTTAAATTTAAAAGAAAAATAACACAACATTTGACACTTAGCAAAAGTGTCTACACAACAAAAATAATTACAGTTTAATTATTTTTTCATGAATATATAATTTGGATTGCTAAAAATTTAATGAATCAGTAGTTATAAAATAAGAATTTCCTGAGTTATTCCCATTCAAATTATCACTTTTATAATCTTTCATACTTTCTATATTTAATTTTACATATAAAATGCAAAAATAGATTTCGCTCTGGTCATTTGAATTTTGCTGAATGGATTTTGATAGAACTTTTACTGTTAGATAATTTTTAACAGAAGGTTTTAGTGCATAAAATATCTTTTACGATACTTAGTTATAGAACTATGGGGGGGGGGGGGGGGACCTTCTATAAATAAATAAACGCGATTTCTAAAGATTAGCCTTTTATAAAGATTCTGCCAAGTGGAATTTGATGGGACTTGAAACATTAGCTAGAATATTTTTTAGAAAAGTTTTTAGTTTATAGCATATTGTTCTATATTGTTCTGTTATAGAATTATGGAGGAAAGTTCCATAATTAGGTGAACCCGACTAATGAAACATTAGCCTTTTAAAAAGATTTTTCTGGGTGGATTTTCACATAACTAGCATTATTAGTTATGTAACGTTTGAGGAAGGTTTTAACACATAAAAGCCGTTCTATGTTGCTCAGTTATAAAATTATCGGAAAGTTCTATAACAAAGTAAACCCATTTATGAAAGATCGGCCTTTTTCTAAGATTTGGATGGATTTTGATGAGACTTGCATTGTCAATTTTTCAGTTGTATGGAGGGGGGGATGGGGAGTAAATTGCAATATCGTTCTACCATTCTCTATCAAATTTTACATGAATGTTCAACTAAAGAGTTGGTTTTCAACAGTCCACATTTTGTCGACGCATTAGAAAATATAATAGTATAATTTTGTTCGTATCATTTACAACAATGCGGAAGGAGATTTAAGATAAATGTTCATATTTCTTCAAAAGACAAGATCAAATTCTCCGATGTATTTGATTTTATTCAATACTCCTTTGGAGAAACCAACCAGCGTAGCAGACGAATCCTACTAATATATGTTTTTTAAAATGCCAAAAAATTTCAAGTAGTTTCCAGATATTCCAAATAATGATTTATTTTCTCCTCCCCCCCCCCCAAAAAAAAAAAAAATATACATATATATATTTATTTAAAAATACAGAGTAATATTTAAAACAGTTTAGAACAATGTCTCTAAAGCTAACGGTTTAGGAATTAGTTATTGATCAACTATTAGAAGGAACACTCTGTATATATTTTTTCGAATACAAAAATTAAAATGTATGAAAACGCAACTTCCAATAATAACGGGCCCTGATTTAGCATGAGTTCCATTTGAACATACTGTTTGAGTCAATGAATAAAATTGTATCCAAACAGAATAACTGTGCCAAAAATTCTCCTATATATAAAAAAGGGAAATAGAAATCGAGCCGCAATTCAGGTCACTTATCCTCAGAAAATCTGTTTTAAAGGCACTACTATAATGGCAAAATAGTCAAAACATATGACATTTAACAAATACAAATTAATTAATAATAAAATGTACTGATTAATTCATTTAGTTCAAAATTATCTAAATTTGAAATGGCATCGTTGAAATCTATCGTTCCATGTCATTTCATAAAAACGCATTAATTAATAATAAAATGTACTGATTAATTCATTTAGTTTAAAATTATTTAAATTTGAAATGGTATCGTTGAAATTTATCGTCCTATGTCATTAAAAAACACATTAATTAATAATAAAATGTACTGATAATTCATTTAGTTTAAAATTATTTAAATTTGAAATGGTATCGTTAAAATCTATCGTCCTGTGTCATTTTATAAAAACATATTAACTAAATAATAAAATGTGCTAATGAATTCATTTAGTTTAAAATTATCTAAATTTGAAATGGTATCGTTGAAATCTATCGTCCTATGTCATTTTATAAAAACACACTAACTAAATAATAAAATGTGCTAATGAATTCATTTAGTTTAAAATTATCTAAATTCGAAATGGTGTCGTTGAAATCTATCGTCCTGTGTCAAATAATAAGAATACAATAATTAATATTAAAATGTACCAATGAATTCGTCTAGTTTAAAATTGTTTAAATTCGAAATGGTACCGTTGAAATCTATCGTCCTATGTCATTTAATAAAAAACAGATTAATTAATAATAAAATGTGTTGATGAATTCATTTAGTTTAAAATTATCTAAATTCGAAATGGAATCGCTGAAATCTATTGTTCTATGTCATTTAATAAGAGCACATAAATAAATAATAAAATGTACTAATGAATTCGTTTGGTTTAAAACTGTTTAAATTCGAAATGGAGTCTTTGAAATCGATCGTTTGTGACCAAAACCCGATAGTTTGTGTGTAAAACCCAAAAATGATGACACCAAAACCCGATAGTGTGTGTGTGGTTAAAATTAAAATGCACTAATGAATTCGTTTAGTTTAAAATTGTCGAAATTCGAAATGGCATCTTTGAAATCGATCGTTTGTGACCAAAACCCGGTAGTTTGTGTGCAAAACCCGAAAATGATATATTTCCATTAAAAATATTATCTGCAGTAAAAAAAAAAAAAAAAAAAAAAGAAAAAGAAAATGTACTAATGAATTCGTTTAGTTTAAAATTGTCTAAATTCGAAATGGCATCTTTGAAATCGATCGTTTGTGACCAAAACCCGGTAGTTTGTGTGTAAAACCCGAAAATGATATATTTCTATTAAAAAAATTATTTTCAATAAACAAACAAACAAAAAAAAAGAAAAAAGAAAAAAAAAAAGAAATCAATCATTTGAAAAAATCACTGGATACTCTGTTATTACAAGGTCAAATAAACATTGCACCGTATTTAAATAAACTAAAAAGGATCATTTGCGTGTGATAAAGCTTACACGCAAAGCTATAATTTAAGGATAAAAGAATAAAGCCGTTTCACCTTGAGAAAGGTAAATAAAAAATGCTCTACTTTGATGTCTGCAAGAGATGTTTAAGAAAATTTTCTCAAGAAAGGGGAGAAAAATAAATATTAAAAAATGCAGTAGGCAAGGAAGTTGTTAAAATAATGTTTTTCGATAAGTTTCTCGAAATTTATATCGGAGAATTGGTTTATCTAGTACAGGGCTCCCAAATGGTCCGCGAACTGAACATCAGTATTTTTTAACAGAAAATTTCATAATACGTTTGAGCTAGAATCAACTTCCAAAAGTGGTTTCCTGACAATTTGCAAGAAAAATCTAAAAAGAAAATTTCTCTAAAAAAATTCTGATGTTCAGTTCGCGGACCATTTGGGAGCCCTGCTAGTAGCATATTTTATTCATATATTTGATTATGGCATTATACAGCAAGTTAATATGAAATTTACCCAAGTAAAACACAACGGATTATTGAAAAATAAGGATAATAAATGCTATTGCAATCATAAAAGTTTTGCGATTCTGAAATCAAATTGCATACTATTTTGTTTTCCTATGCAAAAATAAATGCATGTATTTTTGCAATAGAACCATTACAATAGTTTGAATGAATTTTCAAGATTTCAAATGTATATTTTATTTTTTAAAGAATCTTTATATTTAAATTTTTTACTGTTCCTCGCTTGAGATATGCAAGCAAATAACTATACTGTAAAAAAAAAAAAAAAAAAAAAAAAAAAAAAAAAAAGGTAAATTTATGGCAAAAATTGCTAAAAACTGCTGGCAGCAATGTTGTCAGCAGTTTTTGTCGTAAAAATTGCAGTAAAATTAGATGTAATAAAAAATTACAACCAATTTTACAGAAATTTTAGCAAATGTAACTGATTTTTTTTCTTTTACAGTGCAGCGTACGTAATAAAAACATACCTCTCCGTTATTTAACATACACAAGTACGAATTGACCTTTCAGCGAACACGAATACGTAAATTTTACGACAAACATAAACATGCTTAAACTGTTCTCAAATATGATTTCTGAACTCTCCGAAACGTATAACTATTCTTCATTAATATTTTTCCTTGGGTACCTTTATTCTGCAATAAATGCATCTTAAAGAAAGAAAAGAATGCATCTCGCGATCGCTCTATCTCGTCGATATGTTAATACATTGTTATGTGTTTTAAAGGTTTCTGTCTTTAATTCATTTACGTGATGTTGAGTTATTATTTTGTTTTACACAGTCAAACAAAAAAACTTTTGCTTATTTTTTTCAATATAACCGCAAAAAAAATAAGACAGACTTTTTTTAATTTTTTTTTCTACGGAAAAAGCAAAATAAAACAAAAGTAAAACAAATTGAACTCATAATTTCAAATATAATGCTATTTTTTTTTTTTAATTGCATGGCATCATTATAATGGATTTCGTGTCGTGTAATAACAGTGCATAAACGATATCATAAGTGATGTCTTTTGTGTTTTTATAAACTATATTAAAAAAAACCTATTGAAAAATATTTTTGTTGACAATCAAACATATATAAAACCTTTTTTTTACTTCAATTTTTTTTAATATTTTCCGCACTTCTGGACAAATAAATAAATAAATCACATTCATAGTCGTCAACTTCATTAGAGAGTATTAATCATATTTTTAACCCTTTATGTTCCGATTGTGTTTATAGTATCGTTAAGAAAAATTTGTTATAAAATTTATTTAGCAAAGGATTAGCATTAATGCATTTTACAATGAGTTGCATACGCTTTATTTTGCCTTGTTCTATAAGCTTGATTTGTCGCACAAAACAAAAATGTTTTTAAAAGGATGATTTATCTTTCATGTACATCTATTTACCTTTCTGGATGTCGAAAGTTTCGGGGGTGCAAATTTTTAGTTCTTAAACCTTAAATGTCTGAATTTAAAAAAATAAATAAAAAAAATGTTTTTCGGCTTTCATTTCCTACATAAATCACGGGAAAAAAATACTAAAAGAAATCATATTTTGTTTTAAGTAGGCTAAAAAAAAAATATTACTAATCTGCAATACTGGTCTTTAATTGAGAAAATAATTTTTCTTGATAAAATTCAATAACATTAAACACATATAAATGTTAAGAACTGTAAAAAGAAATAAATTTTACTTGCTCATTAAAGTCGAAAACAGAATATTTCACAACACACACACACACACACACACACACACACACAAAAAAAAAAAAAAAAAAAAAAAAAAAAGGGACGATTTTACGGAAATACTAGTGGTAATCTGGACGCCAGTACAATGTACTGTTTTTTAACGGAAAATTTTCAGTAAATTCCAGAAATAGTTCCGTATTTTTTTTAGAATTTACGGGAATTTTTCCGTTAAAAAGTAGTATTTTTTTTACAGTGAAGCTTCCTAACAAAACAAAAAGGTCATATAGCAACAATTGAAAAAACTAGTCGGATAAGGCAATTCCAAAGCTATCTTCTGTCTCATCCATGTTAATGTTTCAAAATTCGTTATCACAATGCCAAAATTAAATAGCAATCTATGCCCATCATGGAAGCTCTAATGATAGGAAATTCCGTGCATTAGTTCTTGATATGTAAATAGCACTAAAATAACGTAAATCCATGCAAGTTCCAGCACAGCAGCGCCCCTTGTTGGGTGATTTACACGGAGGACTGTTTAGCAACAACTTATGTCAACATCTAGCTGAATCTGAAGTTTCATGAAAATCCGTGCATTAGTTCTTGAGATACGGCGGTAATCCTGAAAAATGCAGCATAGCAGTGCGACCTCTTGGACAATTTACACCAAAATGTAAGCAACACCAAGTCCTATTAAGGAATAACAGAGTCTGAAGTTTTATGAAAATACCTGCATTATTTCTAGAAATAGAGTTATTGCGGAAATCGCAAAAATGCAATATAGCAGCGACATCTTTTAACCTATTTACATCAAAAAGGAGAAAATATCAATTCATGTCATGAAATAATTGACCTATTGCGGAAATAGAGAAAACGCTGCACAGTAGCGCCACCTGTTGAGCAAGTATACAACTCAAAGTATAGTACTCAAAGACTACCTGAATACAAGTTTTTATTAAATTTCGTACATTAGTTCTTGTGATAGAGAGTCCTCAAAATTTATGTCAAACAGACTGGCAGCTTACAGACAGATTTTTGTAAAAACAGGTCTTTTGGATTCTCTGACCCCCTAAAACGTGTAAATCAGTCAAAAACCGGAATTTGAATATTTTCACGAATCCAATACTTTCTTGTAAAGATAGAAGAAAGTAATAAATCTATTTTTGTTCTTAAACAGCTCAAGAATTGCCATCTGCATGTTAAGAATTGCTTTAATAATATTTTCAGAATGTATTTTATTGGCAACATTAGGCATTAAGCTTTAATGTTATTCAAATATTATTTTTAAATATCAAATTGAGTGTGTTGCTGAAAGGCAACGGTTTTTAAGGATAAGATAATTTTATATTTGTATTGTAAGATCATTATGATAAAATATGTGTGCGGATTATAAATATTTTACAAAACTCCAATATAAAAATATTTCGTTCATTAATTTTAATTTGTGACATATTTCATAATTTATTAGCTGGTAATGTAAATGATTCTAGTAAATCTTCTAGTGAATTTTCAAAAATTCAGGAAAATACTTTAGAAAATGAAATTTTTATTATTTCATAAATTGGGATATAAAGGTTAAATACGTAGAATACAGACAGATTTTTTTTTTCATCAATCCCATAAATCGCGCTTTTAACCCTTTCGGGTCTGCTGTACTATTAATGGTACATGTATTTTAATGGAGCATTATTTTGGTTTAAGAAATACTTTTGCTACTATTTAAAAACAAAAATGTTAGTATTATGTCTATGCATTAACCCTTTCCGGCGCAGTGTTACCACTCCGGCAACACCTAATTTTAATTCGAAACATGCAAACGACACCAATAATATTTTAGTAAAATTTTACTTTTAAAATGACAGCTTAAATCAGGGAATTCTTAATTTCTAAAAAAGTCTTTTGTAAATTCTGGTGACAGTCAACAATTTCTCATTTTACATACAGAACTTGTCTACGCCGGAAAGGGTTAACTACATGACTTCATTTATGTTTAGGTGTTTAATAATAACAAAAATTCTCTTCACTTCGCGCCGTTTGCAATTCTTTTATTTTAAACATATATTTCACTCTTTAAATTTAAAATTAAAATTACTTTCCTGAAAAAATCGTGTGTAATTAAGCTAAAAAAGTATTAGAAATTTGTAATATAAGTTAAATCTTATTGTAATACCACATTTTCTAAACGTCTCCAAAAATTCTTCCTTAGCCTATTGTCATATGAATATGAATTGAATAGTACACAAAACAATAACATTCGTTATCGCTCAGACAGTGAAATATTCATTAAATATTAATTAATCTATTTGTATAGCTTGTGTTAATGTTATTAACGTAAAAGTAATTTTTTCTAAAAACTGAAAAAAAAATCAGACCCGAAAGGGTTATAAGAGAAAATAATCGGGATTGAAACATAAATAAAACAAGAACAATGCTGCTTTTGTAAAATAGAATCTATTCTGAATTGAAAGCTAAAAAACTATTTTCTCCTGTATTGGGAATCAACAAATGATTTTCTCAGAAACTGAAATACAATAAATCATTTTTACAAAGCAAGGTTTTATCTATATTTCGACTGCGGAAAAAATTTCCAAACATTTTATATTTCAAATTAAAATAATAAAGCGTTTTTAATAATTGATTTTTATTGGAATGTGAATCAATATTAAGTTTCACATAGTTTAGCAGGCCGTATTGGTAGTTAATAAGTCAAATATAACAACAACATCTAAAATATTTCTCGAAAAAGAAAAAGATTAAAACGACGAAATATTAAGCCAAAGTCAGCTAAAAGAACAATACTTAAATAAACTAACTTTCATCGCTACCACAATATTTTGGAAAATGAATAATTTTCCATCGACGACGAGTTATTTTAAAACATATGTAATAAAAAATTATTAAAAAAATTAATTTTAATTCTTTACCAAAATCAGCGCATTGAAATAAAGATACTCTATTGTTCTGGTCAAAATATACAGGGTGTCCCCTCTCAACGGTGGCCAATGGCTAATTTCTAAACCGTTGGTCATAGACATATAGTTCCAATCGCAAAAATGCTTTAAAAAAGGCAAAGAATTGTTATTTAAGCGATTTTGGTCAAAAAAATGTTTGACTAAAAAATTACGAAAATTAAATTTTTATATAGTTCCCCGGTCCTATAAGTGATATTTAGTAAAAAATTTTCAACACTCTAGCAAGTAATACAGAAAAGGTCCCATTCATGTAACTTTAAAATTGACCGAGTTATGAAACTTTAAATTTCTGCAACTGAAAATGGATGAGTTGGACGAAGCTTTAAGGGAACGTACAGAAAGTGCTAAAGTATTATAAATTGCTTTCCTTTCCAACGCTGTTCAATGGCTAATTCCTAAACTATTTGTCACAGACATATAGTTCCAATTACAAAATGTTTTAAATGAGCGATTTAACTGAAGGCGCTGTCACCGTATAAGTTTTACGGTAGTGTTAATTATAATTAATTAACTTCTAGATTGGTTATTAAAATAACTGAAGACATAAATTTCAAAATTCTCTTTATCGAAAAAATCAAATTTTGGGAAATAGCGAAAAAACTTTAAATGCATCTATTGGTTTTCATTATAAATTTTGAGATTGCATTGTTACAATAGTGGAGGTTTGTATAGACTGACAGAGAAATCAAAAAGCGATAAGTCGAGTTTTGAAATTCATATCCTCAATTGTATTTTTGCGTAGGTTTTATTTTGTAAGCAAATGAAGCTGATTCTTTTCGTGATTTTATTTTAAAAAGGTATGTTATTTTGATAAGCTTTTATTTTATTTATAGTTTTCGTATGTAAATTTTCCTAGTTTAAACTTAGATTCAAATTTTAACTCACTTCCAAATATCTGATTGAGGTTCAATTCCCATACTTATTAAAACCCGATGACAATGTAATAATACGATTTTAGGTGCGTTCCATTTATTTATTTTATAGGACTACATCAAATTCTATTAGGTTGAGTAATCTAATAGAACTTTAAATATGTATCATTTTGTAACGATTTGTGACTGTTGCTTTTCATAGTTTAATTTAACAAAATTTCTGTTATTTTTTTACTTATTTTTTTAGCACAAATTGCATATTTTACTTTAACATGTAAATGTCAACAAAAATTCAGAAACAACATTGTAAAAAAATTTTTTACTCTCAATGTTTAAAGTTAAATTTTCTATCTGATGTTTATTTTTATTTCCAGTAAATTTGTGACTGACCCCTATTTTGCAGCAAAAAATATGCTTCAACTTTGAACAGCTATAACTCGGTCAATTTTGATCGCAGAGGAATGGGACTTTTTTTGTCTTACTTGTTAAAGTAGTGGTAAAAATTTTCTAAATATCACTTATAGGACCGGAGGGCTGTATAAAAATTTAATTTTCGTAATTTTTTAGTAAAACATTTTTTTGACCTAAATCGCTTAAAAAATAATTCTTTACCTTTTTTAAAGCATTTTTGCAACTGGAACTATATGTCTATGACCAACGGTTTAGAAATTAGCCATTGGCCACCGTTGAGAGGGGACACCCTGTATATGAGTGTTGATTAATTAATTAATGTTAAATATATTTTAATGCTGTTTAAAATGACGATTAAAATATTTAAAATCAGGTTTTTAAATCGTTCGCGAAGCGAAACATTAAAAAATATTATAAAAACTCTGATAGATTTTTTTTTTTTTCAAATGAAACCAAACATTTGGATTTAAAAAAGATTATCTAAACTGGTATAATAAGTTTCGACAAACTTTTCTTCCCTGTTATACATAACCCTTTCGGTCCGAATTTTTTTAAGTTTTTAGACAAAATTACTTTTACGTTAATAACATTAACATAATAGTTATTCAAATAGATTAATTAGTGTTTCATATTTCATTGGCTGGAAGAAGACGAATGTTGTTGTATCGCGTATTATTCAAGTAATATTCATATGACAATACGCTAAGGAAAATTTTTGGAGATGTTTGGAAAACATTCTATTGCAATAATATTTAACTTATATTGCAACTTTCTGATATTTTTTACGCTTTGTTACACAGGATTCTTTCAGGAAAGTAACATTTATTTTAAATTTAAAGAGTGAAATATATATTTAAAATAAAAGAATCGCAAACGCGTAAAGAGAACGAAGCAAATAATAATTATTATTATTACTAAATGCGTAAACATAAATTAAGTCATATAGTAAATGCTTAGACATATACTAACATTACTGCATGGAAATAGTATCAAAAGTATTTCTTAAAACAAAATAATATTCATTTAAAAGAGATGTACTATTAGTAATACACCAGACCCGAAAGGGTTAACTCTTTATATGTTTTTTAATAAAAGAATTGCTTTACATGAATAATTATTTGCGTTAAAGTCCACAACAACACGCAACAAATGTCCACGACAACATGGATTATAATAATTTGATTTTTAGATGAGTTTCTTAATTAAAACTTTTTTAATAAATTGGTTGTTAGAGTTATTCTAACAAAATATTCATGAGAATAATTAGATTAATAAAAAAAGCTGTTTAATATACAGTTCAATACAAATATAAATCAAATACAATTCTTATAAGAACAGTGTAAATAAATGTGTTGTAATTCTATCTGTAACAAAGAAGTGCTTTCTAGTTCCAAATTTTTTGTATGACATTTTTAATAGTATAAAATTTACATTTGGGAAAAGTTTTGAGAAAATAACCACATTAAAAAAATATTTTGCTTCTACTGTTTTAACCCTTTATCTCCTGAATTATGAATTCATGAAAATTTTATATTCTAAATCATTTTTCGTGAATTGTTTAAACTACATTGTAAGATTTACATTATCATTTAATGCATTTTAGAAGGATTCATTAAATTTCAATTTATAGGGATTTTGTGAAATATATTTAACTCTACTCAAATATTTTACTTAAATTTTTTTTTCATAGTATTTTGTAGAATTAGGAAATGTACAAATACGATGATCTTATAATATAAATATAGAAATATTTATGAATTGAAAAATTTCCCCTCCCCTCTTCCAACGCCAAGAAAGCTGAAAATATGCAAAGACAAAAAAAAATATCATTTTGAAAATAATTTTGTTTTGTGTCACCAATAATATTTTATCTTGCTTTTGGAACAAGATAAAATAATATATCTATATCTCATTCTAAACTGTATTACAACTAATCGATGTATTTAATGAATTTTAAAATAAGTTATTTTAATGGTACCGTCAGTGGATAAAGAGTTAACTATATTTTTGCCTACTATGTCTTGCGCAAAAATTCAATCCATCATACACAGGGCTGCACAAAATATCTCGTAAGCAATACTATGTTTAAGCGCAAATTGATTAAAGTTGTTTTTGATTGAGTTTTGTATCCAGAATTTCCAGCTGAACTATATTTCGCATACTGAGATTTTTACAAAGTATTAAAAAAAATCACATACAGGGCAACGCAAAGAACGGAATATAGAGGCCGTCTATGGAATGTAATTTCTGAAAGTTGATTTACCGTTATAAGGTGCATTTTTTTTTTTCTAAATTGAATTTTAGTTTATTATGAAGAATGTACAAGCTGAAAAGATGCAAAGGCAAAAGAAATCATCTCTTTTAAAAGATATTTTATGTTTTGTGCAACCAATAATACTTTTGGAGCAAGATAAAATAACAAATCTATAACTCATTCTAAACTGTATTACAACTAATCGATGTATTAAATGAATTTTAAAATAAATTGTTTTTATGAAACTTATAAGCACCATAAGTAGATAAAACGTTAATGTGCTTTCTAAATAGAATTGGCAAACTGTTTTGTATGAAAAATGCAATATACTTTTATTAGTAGACGAATTATCATTGCATCGAGTGCCACGTCTGGCACATACATGACCGTTTCGGGTCCGATTTTTAATTACTTTTTAGAAGAAATTACTTTTACGTTAATAGCATTAACACTAGCTACACAAAGAGATTAATTAGTATTTAACGAATATTTCTCTGTCTGAAAGACAACGATGTTATTGTTTTGCGTGCTGTTCAATTATTATTCATATGAGAATGGGATACGGAAGAATTTTCGAAGATGTTTAGAAAATATTGTAGTGCAATAAGATTTAACTTATATTGCAACTTTCTAATACTTTTTGAATTTTATTGCACATGATTCTTTCAGAAAAATTAGTTTTATTTTAAATTTAAAGGGTAAAACATATATTTAAAATAAAAGAATCGCTAACGGCGCAAAGAGAATTCAGCAAATAATAATTATTATTTGCTGGATTTAAAAAGAATTTAAAGAGTGAAATATATGTTTAAAATAAAATAATCGCAAACGGTTCGTAGAGAAATAAACAAATAATTATTATTTTTGTTATTATTAAATACCTAAACATAAATGAAGTCATGTAGTAAATGCCTAAGTGCCTAAACCTAAATGAAGTCCTATAGTAAATGCATAGACATATACTAACATTACTACATGTAAGTAGTAGCAAAGGTATTTCTTAAAACAAAATAATAGTTCATTAATTGGCATGTACTATTAATAGTACACCAAACCCGAAAGGGTTAAAACACTACAATTCTCATTATGTTCCATGAATTTGGTCCAATATGATTGCTGTAAATGAACAGAGCAGTCCGAATAATGGAATAACACTTATTTTATCCATGTCAAATGGTTGCATTTGACTCCCAAAAAAAATTTCTTCGGAAATTAAAAAAATTTTCCTTAAAAGCAAGCTATTAAGACAAAATTTACTTTTATTACTTTTACTGCGTAGTTAAAAACATTACTATAAATAAAGCTGCGGAATGTTAAGCAGATGAAATTAATTAATTTAGCCCTTTCGGGTCCGATTTTTTTTCTATTTTTAGAGAAAAAAATACTTTTACGTTAATAACATGAACACTAGCTATCCAATTAAATTAATTATTTTTTAACGAGTATTTCACTGTCTGAACGATAACGAATGTGAATGTAGTGTACTATTCAATTCATATTCATATGACAGTAAGCTAAGGAAGAATTTTTGGAGTCGTTTAGAAAATATGGTATTACAACAAGATTTAACTTATATTACAAATTTCTAATACTTTTTGTGCTTTATTACACACGATTCTTTCCGGAAAGTAACTTTAATTTTAAATTTAAAGAGTGAAATATATGTTTAAAATAAAAGAATCGCAAACGGTTCGTAGAGAAATAAACAAATAATTATTATTTTTGTTATTATTAAATACCTAAACATAAATGAAGTCATGTAGTAAATGCATAGACATAATACTAAAATTTTTATAATTAAATGAAAGCAAAAGTATTTCTTAAAACAAAATAATACGCCATTAAAATACATGTACTATTAATAGTACACCAGACCCGAGAGGGTTAAGGCAAAATTTACTTTTATTACTTTTATTGAGTACTTAAAAATATTACTCTAAATAAAGCTGCGGAATTTTAAGTAGATGAAAAATTAATTAATTTAAGCCCATTTAATTGCAAAATATAGCAATGCAATACTTAAAATTCTAATTATGTAAATAGGGGACACGTCATAAAATATCAAATTTTAGCAGAATATTCGATTTTTTTTAATACTATTTTTCCAATTATTAGACAGATAAATAGATTTTAAAAAAAATCTCATAAAAACAAAAAAATCGTGCAGTAAAGGGTTAAATAAATTTTACATTGAATTTTCTTTAATGGTACTTAAAAGCTTCGTCAGATTATAGAGGTTTAAGGATTCCAAAAACTCTAAAATGAATTGCAGTTTTAAGTTATTTTTACGGAATCCTGTATGATACATCAAGGAGTGAAATTTTAGAAATATTTCATACAAACGACAATAAAAACAGAAAAATAAAGTATTACTAATATTGTTTTTAAAATATGGATTTAAATTTAAAAAATATTTTAAAATTTCAAATTTTGATACGTTTAAAAAACTTACTTGATATATATGTATTAGCCAAAGAAATTCCAATGACAGACGGCTAAAAGTAACAAAGTTTACACGGTTAAGTTAAAAACGATTTTGAACTGTTCAAGGGTATAACAGAGTTCTTATAACATTTACCTCGCTAGTGAAAGGTAATCACCATGGATAACTAACAAAGTGTCAAGGGGAAGCAGGAAAAGAAGGCTGAAGGTTACGCGGACATTACCAATTGTTCATTGTAGATACCAAATATTGTATTTTTGTAATATTTTCAGATAATTTTAATTTATCAAATCTTCCTCGAACATCATTTCCTCTACAAAAGACAAAAAGTGTGGGCAAGGTATTAACCTATTTTTATTGTTTTCAAAAATTGAATAATGCACAGGGTTGTGTCGATTTCAGGGATTCTACCTTCTTGCTTAAAAATGAACGTGGTTTATCTGTTTCAAATCAAGGTAATAATTCAAATGTAGGTAAATATGAATGTTTCAGTTTCTGCAGAGGGGGAGAGCAGATGAAAGATAAAAAGTGAAACAGATGTCTTCACTCGAGTTACGGTAATTTTCTAAGTATAATCCGCGGATCAAATAATTCATTTTCGTCCTAGAAAAATTTGAAAATTAAATGTGACTTTTTACATCGCGGTATGTATTTGGTTTCGATTACAAAGTAAAATTTCTGGGTCGAAAAATAATTGTTTGATCCGCGGATTATACGCAGGAAATTACGGTACTTATTTAATAAAATTCTCCATAAGAAAGGAGGTGTAAAAAAGTATCCGAATAGATTTCGAAATAATAAAGAAGACGCATTCTATATTGATGTGCTTGTTTTCAAAGGCTGGATAATGCACAGGTCAAATTCAGGGATTCTACCTTCTTGCTTAAAAATGAACGTGGTTTATCTGTTTCAAATCAAGGTAATAATTCAAATGTAGGTAAATATGAATGTTTCAGTTTCTGCAGAGGGAGAGAGCAGATGAAAGATAAAAAGTGAAATAGATGTCTTCACTCGAGTTACGGTAATTTTCTAAGTATAATCCGCGGATCAAACAATTCATTTTCGTCCCAGAAAAATTTGAAAATTAAATGTGACTTTTTACATCGCGGTATGTATTTGGCTTCGATTACAAAGTAAAATTTCTGGGTCGAAAAATAATTGTTTGATCCGCGGATTATACGCAGGAAATTACGGTACTTATTTAATAAAATTCTCCATAAGAAAGGAGATGCAAAAAAAGTATCCGAATAGATTTCGAAATAATAAAGAAGACGTATTCTATATTGATGTGCTTATTTTCAAAGGCTGAATAATGCACAGGTCAAATTCAGGGATTCTACTTCTTGCATAAAAATGAACGTGGTTTATCTCTTTTAAATCAAGGTAATAATTCAAATGTAGGTAAATATGAATGTTTCAGTTTCTGGAGAGGGAGAGAGCAGATGAAAGATAAAAAGTGAAATAGATGTCTTCACTCGAGATACTTATTTAATAAAATTCTCCGTAAGAAATGAGATGTAAAAAATATCCAAATAGATTTCGAAATAATGAAAAAGACGCATTCTATATTGATGTGCTCGTTTTCAAAGACTGAATAATGCACAGGGTTGTGTCGAATTCGGAGATTCTACTTTCTTGCTTAAAAATTAATGTGGTTTATCTGTTTTTAATCAACGTAATAATTCAAAAATAGGTAAATATGAATGTTTCAGTTTCTGCAGAGGGAGAGACCAGATGAAAGATAAAAAGTGAAATAGATGTCTTCACTCCAGAAATAAAAAAGTATAAATAGATTTTGAAATAATGTGGAAGATGCACACTTTATTGATGCACATATACAAGAAAATGTACAGTCGTGAAGAAAAAAGTACATAAATACAGCCTACTGATTTTACAAGAAATTATTATAGGAAAAAAGTCATAAATACCAAACGATTGCAAACAAAGTCTACATTTAATTTATGTATACAAAATTTTCTTAGTGGGCCATCTACATAAAAAAACGAACCCAAACTTTTTTTAAAAAGAAATGTCCAACTTTAACACCACAAATAAATTCCACCCTTCAAATAGGCTAAAAGCAAATTAACATGAAAATTGTACGATTAGTTTGGCAGAAATTCATTGTTTTAAAATGAGCATATTTTAGGGACTGTATCCAAATTCGTCATTTGACATTTGAAGTGCTAGAGAATGATTATATCGCGACAGTATAACCATTTCACTAGCTTAATACGTTTTCACTACTACCAACCCGGATGTTTTAATAAAATGAGTAAAACATGTATATATTTTTTTCAAATTATGCTTTTCTGCACATCATAGACAATACCCTAAAACTCTATTTTGACATTTTAAAAATCATAATTAAAAAACAGCATGATAAATTTGAAATTGAGAATTTGCATAAAGCAGAATATAGTAAATAAAATCTATAAAGTAAATCTATAAAAAAATCGTAGGTTGCAATTCACATTTTTTTGAATATTAATTTCATAATTCATAACTCATCTTATAAACATTTTAGGTACATATATATATCGTATGAAGTACTACCTATTGCGTTCGCTCCAATATTAGAATTTCTGAAAAGGTTTTGCAGATTCACACCGATCATGACCCCTAGACTCAAAAACTACCATCAGTAAAAAAAATTATCTCTAAATTACACTTTCTTGTTTAACATGTTCGAGAATAGTTGAAAAGTGGTTATGAATTCAGTTTGTCTGCCGAATTTTTGAGCTAATGTTCTATAAATATACTCGAACTGCAATGCAATTGATATATATTATTAAAAGTTTGCGATTGATAAATGATATTAAGTGTGGTATGGCATTTTCACTATTCGAAATGGACGGTGTAGCATTAATAGTTCGTTTACAGGAACACTTAACAGAATTCCGTTTCATTATGGCCAATAGGGAAAAATCGCTTACATTTTTTATTGATGTTGCACTATTTCAAACATATTTAAAATGATCCGCACTAAAACATGCTTTTTGTATAATATAGTCTGAAAACTTTTATCATGCATTTACAGGATCACTCACTCGAAAGTCGGTTTCAAAATAGCCTATGAGAAAAAGCTTTTGGAGCTCACTTTTATGATGTTGCACTATTTAAAACATAATAAAATTAATATATGTTATCGTAGTACACTATAAGCTGCTCACTGTAGAATATGACGTGCTTTAGTGTTATTGTTCATTTACAGGGATACATTAAAAAAAAATTTCCGATAGTTGTACCGAATATGAGCGATTGAAGCTGGAGGTGCATTTTGCAATCTGTTATGCACCGTTAGTTTTAGCTAAAATTTTGCATATTCTTGGTATGTATGATTTCAATAAATTATATACAGGGCTAGGTAAAATAATTCAGAAATTTCCTTCAGATGAGCGTAAATATCTTAAGGCTGTTTTTTCTATTGTTATGCATTTTCCAGCTGAACTATATTTAGTATAGACAGAGAATTTTGTAAAATATAAACAAATTTATATACAGGGCAATTTATATACAGCAAAGAACCAGATGCATTGCTGTCTCTGGATAGTAATATCTAAAAGTATGTTTTCAGTTGTGTTGTGCGTTTTTTTTTTTTTTTTTTTTTTTTTGAAATAAAGAAATGTGAGGAAAGTATTAAAATTGTGGGTAATATGCAGGGCTGCACAAAATTATTCCAGTGCATTTCTGTCTATTTGTAGAAATTGCTTAAGGTGATGTGTTTAGGTTATAATGAAAGAAAGATACAGTAAAACGGGAAATATATCAAAAAAAGCTAATTTTTCGGTGCACCCGGATATCGCTATCTCGGAAAAAAAAATTCGGTGGTAATTAGCGACGAAATTAATTAAAAACCTCATATTTTAATGATTTTTAGCTTAATTCGATCAAAAGTAAGTGTCAATTTAACAGAATTTATGAACGAGACAATTTTTTTAAAAGGCGAAATCTTTTTTTCTAAAAAAACCGCAACCACGCAAGTTGCTCGAGAGAATGCAAAATTGAAAGAGCCATCCGAAATTCTAAAATTTAATTTTACAGTCCCATTATTTCTCAAAATATCTTTAAAAATCGTTTAAAAATTCATTTTATTTTATTAATTTTTCAATCTGTGCATAGACGCCACATCTGAGAGGAGTGAAAATCAAAACCGCACCTGCGGTATCACGGGACTTCTGTTACTAGGAGTTTTTTTAGATGAATGGGATGTATTTTTATATACATTTCAGAAATTCGGAACTTGCTCTACTAGACACAGAAAAATATCTACTTTCATATTTTCTAAAAATAGTGTCCGTAGCCCAATTAGAACCCAATTTATGAATTTTTATCGAAATCTTAAAAATTTACTTTCTTTGATCGTATTAATTTCAATGTAAGTCGATAAAAACAGGTGCACTGGTGGAGTCAGAATTTTTATACGGAAACAAAACCTTTTAACCTTCCGTCGGGCGCGCCGTTGTAAAAAGTACAACATTCACATTTTTTTTTTCTTCTTTAAAACAAAATTCAAGCTGTAGTGGGTGTTAATAACAATTTATTGGATCTCTTTACCCAGTTCCTGAAAGTTATTTGTATTTCTGATTGCGCAATTAGTTGCACCTGTCATTTTAATCTGTTAACAGTGCATGAAATGTGCAAGGTTTATCTGTAAACAGCCTTGAAAAAAAGCAAATCTTATGCTTGATATGGGAAGTGACTAACATAGATACAATGTAGGACTAATTCTGTAAATCCGAAATTACTTAATTACTGTTTAGTAATTCATTATTAATTTTAATTCTTTGTGATTGTAATAGCAAGTAGCTTTTTACGCATCTAAACTTCTGCTTTAGTATGTTAAAACAAAATAAGTGTATTGCAGAATATTTTCATAAATTGTGATCAGAGATAACTTATATCATATATTTGTAAGTTAAATTATTTGTAAAATTAAAATAAAGCAGCAATAATTGATTGTTTTTTGCTTGTTGTACAATTTACAATGCGCGCTAGCTCATGTGATGAAAATTTGCGCGCCCGGCGAAAGGTTAATATATCTATTTTTTAGTTCGAATTTTTTTCTGAATCCGATGTAAATTTTCATTCTGTTTTATTTTTTCAATCAGATGAAAACTTTCGGATTTATGAAAATATCTATTTTTAATTCGTTACTGATATTGGTTTTCTCACAAATCAGTTCACTTCAAATTGTTGTGAACGGAAAAAATCCCATCTCTTTTAAGCATAAGAAAAAGCTTAACCCTTTCCGGCACGGGCAAAATCTGTAGTAAAATGAGAAATTATCGATTGACACCAGAATTTACAAACGAATATTTTAGATATTTTGAATGTCTTAATTTGAGCTTTTATTGTTAAGTCAAAATTTTACTAAAATATTATTGGTGCCGTTTGCAAGTTTGGAATTAAATTTAGGTATCCCAGACCAGGCACAGTGTGCCGGAAAGGGTTAAATAAACATGACACTTGAAATGTAGGATTGAGCGGGGAGAAGGAAGAGGGGCGCTAGAATTTTTCTTTTTTTTTTACCTCAATTTTTCTTACCGTTTTAGCTGCTAATTAAATATTACCATTATTACGCGATCTGTTTGAAACTTTTAGATACATAAGAAAACGTGATAATAAATGTTTAAGGAAAAGGATTCCGCGTCGTAGGGTAATATCCCCAGTAATTGGCATGCACCAGTGATTGACATATCCTACAAACATGTCCTAAAATAAGATTTATATCCAGTCTTTTAAAAATGCAAGACCATATACCAGTTATATGCTCATTTACGTTAAAGATTATAACTTTGATTTATGCTACTTGATGACAATAGTGCCTAGGAAAGAGAAACAGTTATGGCTTGAATCAAATTAGCCATTTTTATTGCAAATGCTTCTTTTTTGGCTTAAGGAAGGCATGCTTTTCAATTCACTATTATCTGATTTATAATATATTTTAAATTTTGATTGACAACAGTTTTGTTTAGTTAAAAAGGGTTACTTTAATTGTGTAAAAGTATTTTCGACACAAATATTTGGATTTCTGAATTAATGATAGATGCCAATTAATGGTGCTTCAATTTTGCTAGTTCCAAGTAATTGGCACCTATTCCCATAGGCGTAGAGTTTTCAAAATTATTGGAGGGGCTCATTCAATGACGTAGTCGGGGGGGGGGGGGTGGGAGGGGAGAGTTTGAAGCCCTTTGGAACGAGGAATTAATTATTTCATCATGAATACAAAAAAGTTGATTAATTTCTAAGACGAAATTTCAAGAAAAAAAGTATAATTCCGTTTTAGACAGGTTTTTCGCCTTAACAGGTATTTTTTTCAGGAATTAATTTTGTTATGACCATAGGATGTTTCAGATTGAGACAGTATCCTTTTATAGACTGCTTTCGTTTACAGAGGTTAAATATTTATAAAGAGAAATCTCTGAAAAAGCAAGTGCAAAGGATCAAAATAATAGCTTTCACAGCTTCCTGCAGACTGTAATAAGTATGATTGCGTGGCAATTCTTCCATCGAAATCCAGATGAAAAGTTGCAAATATTTGTTATAGATATGTTCCGTTTTGGCAGGTTTTAATGCACATAGAACAAATACATACAGATATATGTAAATACCACAAAATCTGTGAACCGGAACTTATCTTAATCAGAAAAATACCGTAGTATCGTTGATAAAAGTACCGTGCAATTACACCTTCTAAGACAGAAACCCAACAAATGGAATTTTTCACCTTCTAATTCCGTCTTAGTAGGTTTCACTATACATACATAAACACATGAAGAAAATTTCAGATACAGTCACCATCAACTAAATCAACATTTAGCCTTTTGAAAAAATTCATAATATTCACCATGCATTTTCGATATAATTAAATAAGAAGTTTGATTTTTTGGGCTTATTGCACGAATGAACTAATAATTGAATAAATTATTGAAAGTTATATTATTTTATTTTTTTAAATTGAAGTCAATGGAATAAGTTGATGTAATATAGTATGCAGCGAGTCTGACGATTAGATTACAGATAATATTTGTGTAGTACTAATACTAAGTCATATGAATACCCTTTACATTATCAGAGAATTTTTATGTTACAACCAGTGATGAATACTAGCGGTAAAAGAATCCCTCTTCCTAGTCCATGACCCTAACTTTTTTTTATATATTTATTTATACTAAAGTCTAAGAATAAAAAGCCATTCGATTACCTAGTTTCAGAATAAAAACACCGGCTAATCATATGCATTTCCGAAAACAAATGAATTCAAAAATGTATCAAAAAGTACGTCCTTTGGATTTGGGAAAATCTTTAACAAAATAATATTGAAATATTTTCATAAAACAACTTTTCATTATATAGCTTCAAAAGTTATGATATTTTTAACTTTCTTTTTTGTATTCTAAACCATATTAATTTTTTAATGAATCCTTATTTGACTGTTGAAAGTCTAAGAATCTAATTAATCATTAATGTTGCTATTGTGTATTTTCTGTAAAATAGACTGTACAATAATCCCATAAATATGTATGCAGTATTATTTAAAAAGATCTTTATTATATGATAAAAATCTAATTTTTTTTTTTTTTTTTTTTTTTTTTTTTTTTTTTTTTAAATATTCAAAATTGTGTCGGGCCAGGTTGGGCCGGGCCTGTTTTCGCTGATTTCTGTACGATCCGGGCCTAGAAATGTAAAAATATAAACAGTCCAAAAATATAAAAATTCCTCTGGACATGACCTCAGGCTAAGCCTGAGTTTGCAAACTAAAAGGTGAGAAGGAGAGATGTAGGCTCTTTATTAGATTGCGGTCAGCGGAAGAAAACCATCCCGAGTTCAAGTTTCGGGTCGGGCCCAGTCGAAACTTTTAATCTGATAACTTAGACAACACGAAAATAAATTATTTAAAATAATAAATAGGAACAATTGAAATAGTCGAAATTGTGTCGGGCCAGATAGGACCGGGCTTGTTTTCAGATTTCTGTACGATCCGGGCCTATAAATGTAAAATGCATGGGTCGGGCCTTGGCCCGAAGCCCGAGTCCGTAGCGAGGTTTGAGCAGATTTCCATTAACAGTGTTCGGGCCGGGCCAAACTTAGTCACTAATCTTTTCGTGCCGGGCCGGGTTCGGGTCCTACTTTTTTCCCGGAGTTTCGGGCCGGACCGAGCCTAATTTATTTTTTACGTAAGAAGCCAAGACTGATTTCATTCTTCCTAGTCTTCTAGGACCAAAATAACCAGTTCATGTTGAATAATTCCATGTGAAAATCCTTTTCTCGACGTGGACAAGTCTGTTAAACAACAGTAAAATTTGGCTTGGTCTAAAAATTTTTGCAAAAAAGGCATAGACTTTTAAAACGTCTTTATTCTACAATTAAACATTAGAATTTATTCTTTTTAAAGAATCGTAGATTTCTATGCTTATTAAAATAGAGTTAAACACATTAAAAAAAACTGCCTGTGACGGAATTTTCTTTTAAACTGAAAACTGGAAATTCCTTTCAGACTTCTTTTAAACTGTTCATCCAAGCAAAATGAATACAATAATACGCAAGAAAAAATATATTAAACATTTACACCTGTTAAAAAGGGAACTTATATTTTTTCTTTCCATTTTCTTGAGATTCCGTTTTAGAAAATTTTACCATATACCATTTTTTAGGCTTTTATGTCTCCATTGCATGGAATATGGATTACTAATGATAACTGAAACATTTACCTACAACAAACAAAGGTTCATTAAAAGCATAAATATCGCACCCTATGGCACTTCTGCATAAGTGTAGATTATTAACATGAAAAAAAAAGAAGAAAAAAAAAAAAAAAGACAAGTTTTTGGTCTGAACTATTCCGTAAGAATAAAGATCAATGTTCTGTAGAAATTCACTCGGGCCGGGCCGGGCCGCGTATATCACATATGCACATTCATTTAGCGACCAGCTCCAATTCTGATTTCTGATTGGCTGTTTACTTTAGTCTTCCGTGGGAATTTCTATTGCCTTTAAATATACCAATATCTGGACTAAAAAAACGTAAAAGATAGTTATGAAAAGACTTAATTTCTAATTAAGATATAAATTTTAATTTGCAGGCGTCTAGTTCCTGAACTTCGGCTAATTTCAGAAAAGTTATCGTTCTACGTGAAGGCGTTGTGTTATTTGCTATAAGAGAAATCAATCTAATGGATTTGTTTGGTAAGAAAAACGTGGATCTTATGGTGTAATGGTTAGCGCATCCTTCTAGTGAATCTGAGGTTGGGAGTTGTGTCCTCACTTTAGACTTTTTGAGAATTTTATTTCTATCTTTATTAATTTGTTTTCAATTCTAAAAGTTTCTTAAAATCGATTCTTGTTAATAAAATTTACTTTTTAATATTTTATTTTATTTACTTATACATTTATTTTTATTGATCTACTATCGGTTAATAAAACATATTTTTAAATAAATTTTTGTTATTGAAATTAGTTTTTACTTTTATTTATTTGAACGACTACTTTTTATTGATTTACTAACAGCTATTAATATATTATTATTTTAATAAATACTTGTTAATGAAACGAATTTTTTATATTTAATTTAATTTACCTATACAATTATTTTTATTAATTTACTATCAATTAATAAAATATAATTTCTTTAATCAATTCTTGTTAATAAAAATGATTTTTTATATTTAATTTTATTTATTTATACAATTATTTTTATTAATTTATTGTCAGTTAATAAAATATTATTTAATAAATCGATTCTTTTTAATGAATCTAATTTTTAAATATTTTTAATTCTTTTTTATTAATTTACTCTCAATTAATAAAATATTTTTTTAATCAGTTCTTCTTAATTAAACTAAATTTTAATATTTAATGTCACTTAAGTCTATATTTTAATAATTAAAATGAAAGATATATTTTAAGGCAATAATAACATAAGAAAAAATGCATAAATTTTTTTTTTTAAATAAAATGTGGCTTTTAGGTAATATTAAATATTAAAATTTAGTTTCATCATAAAGAATAGATCTAAAAAATGATGGTAATATATTATCTGACAGTAAATTGATAAAAATAAATTTTTGTAAAATTACAATTTAAAAATATTTTTCTATAATTTTAAATGATGTAATTATTTATTTAAAATATCTTTCATTTTGATTATTTCAACATAACCCTTAGGAGATATTAAACTTAATTTCATTAATAATGGATTTAAAAATGATATTTTATTAACGAATAGTAAATTAATAAAAATTACTGTAAAAATAGATTAAAAATAAATATTAAAATTTAGTTTCATTAACAAAATTTGATTAAAAAATTATCATATTTTATTAACTATAGTAAATCAATAAGAATAAATATATAAGTAAGTATGGCAAATATTAAAAATTAATTAATAAATCATTAAAAATAATTGTATAAATAAATAAAAGTAAGTATTAAAAATAAGTTTCATTAACAAGAATTGATTAAAGAAATTATATTTTATTAATTGATAGTAAATTGATAAAAATAATAGTATAAGTAAATAAAATTAAATATCAAAAATTAGTTTCATTAACAAGAATATATTTAAAAATCATATTTTATTAGCTGTTAGTAAATCAATAAAAAAAAGTTGTTTAAGGGTGTATTTCGAATCAAATTGCTTATTTTCCGATTTATTTTTGAATTCACTTTTGGTTCTCAAATGCACCAAACTCGCAGATTCTTTTATTTAGAAACTACACAAGGTGCCGTGACTGCCGATTCTTTGATAAATGCAGAAAATATTGCAAAAAACGCAATCAAAAACGGCATTTTGAACAGATTTTTCCGAAGCGGAAGATTTGGGGACAAAAAACGTGTCATACTGGGTAGATAATTGTTTATAAATCAAATTCTAATGAATGGAGCATAAAATGACATCACACGGCACCTTGTACGTCTCTTCCAAAATCTCTTCAGAAAGTTTCATGTTTCTACTTTTAAAAATGCGTCTGAAATTGTATCGGAAAATTTCGAGCTGTTGAAGGTGGAAAAGCGTTTTTTCGAATATATCCTTAAATAAATAAAATAAAACATTAGTTTCAGTAACAGAAATTGATTTAAAAATATATTTTATTAACCGATAGTAGATGAATAAAAATAAATGTATAAATAAAATAAAACATTATTGAATGTATATATTGAACTTATTTTGCAAGGTAGTTTACTTTATTTGGCAATTCTGATATCTACTGAGTAAAATGTTAACTAATAACATGCTAGTTTTTTTTTTTTTTTTTTTTTTTTTAAATAAGGTATACAATTTTAAAGCATTTTTATGTGCTTCTATTCCCCAGATAATTTTATTCTTAATAAACAAGATAATTTTTCTTCGAAAACAAACGCACTTTTATTAACTTTAAAATCGAAAATTGATGGCAAAAGATTTATTATATCACCACCGTGATTTATAAAATCATTTCTCGTTTCTGATATAACGCAAACTTAAAGAAAACACGAAGAATCATTTGCTTGCAGTAGCGAAAATATTTCAACACAAATCTGGATATATAATCTTTTTTACCCTCTCTGTTTCACAGGGCACAATCACAGAATAGTATTTTTACTGGTCGCTAAATGAATGTGCATATGTGAGTGATATACGCTGCCGGGCCAAAATTTTAACTTTTTTTCCGGGCTGGGCCGAGCTCGGGCCTTGTTTTTAGTTATTATATATATCGGGCCGGGTCGGACCGCTAAATTTTTTTTACGGACCGGGCCGGGTCGGACCGCTAAATTTTTTTTACGGACCAGGCCGGGCTTGGGCCAAAATTTTAACTTTATTAACGGGCTAGGCTGGGTCTTTTTTTTATGGATCGGGCCTGAAATTTCCGGGCTTTTTTTTTTAACAGAGCCTGGAAATTTCGGCTCGTGCAGACCTCTTATGTAGGCTCTTTATTAAGTTGCGGTCAGTGGAAGAAAACTGTCTCGAGTTCAAATTTCGGGCTCGGTCAGGTCTGTGAAGACTTTTAATCAGATAACATTGACACCACAAAAATAAATATTTAAAATAATAAGTAGGAATAATTGAATGCTTATTGTTTATCGGAACTACTAAATGCTTGAGAATCATACACTATTACAAGAGACGGCTTGATACCTTTAGCCAATGATAATAGATATTTGTCCATCTGAAATTTTCCCCACCTATTTTTGCCTTAAAGACACTATTGAACTGACAGTTTTGGTTTGGTCAGCAGCAAAACCCCTCTATACTCCCCCACCTGCCACCTTCTGAGTTCTTGGAAGCCTTTTTAGGTGCGTTCGTAATTATGTAAATACGTAGCACCTATTGTTGTCGCTCAGTCCGTCCGTCTGTCTGTCTGTCTGTCTGTCTGTCTGTCCGCATATAACAACGCAAAAACTACCCAACCGAATCGTTTGAAATTTAAAATACATAATTATTACATAATTTTGTCGAGTCATTTCAAATTTTATGAAAATCGGATGGATAGATCAATTACAGGGACAATCAAAATGATTCCGTTACATTACGGTCAATGGGGGAAAAGTTTCAAATGCATTTTAATCGTTTGAAATTTAAAACGTATATTTATTACATAATTTTGTCGAGTCATTTCAAATTTTATGAAAATCGTATGGATAGATCAATTACAGGGACAATCAAAAGGATTCCGTTTCATTACGGTCAATAGGGAAAAAAGTTTCCAATGCATTTTAATCGTTTGAAATTTAAAACGTATATTTATTACATAATTTTGTCGAGTCATTTCAAATGTTCTGAAAATTGGATGGATAGATCAATTACAGGGACAATCAAAAGTATTCCGTTACATTACGATCAATGGGAAAAAAAAGTTCCAAATGCATTTTAATGGTGTTACACTCATTTGAACATAACAGAATTGACATGAATCTATGAAATATGTACTAAAAATACATTTTGTACAATCTGTGATGCAAAGAATATTTATTATTAAATTACAGGGGCACACAAATGTATTCCACTAAACAATGTTATACGGGGAAACTTTGTTTGAGGGGTGTTTTAATTATATTAAACTACTTCACATTTTATGAATAAGGTATACGTTAATGAAGTAGAATAAAAATTACCCCCTGCATATTTATAGGAACACAAAGATTTCGACCACTATACTGTATCCAAAGTACGCTCTACTATATCAGCAAGATCTGAATATTTTAAAACTTCGTTATCGTACGAACGCACCTCATTTGCTATGCTTCACGTGCAATTTTCAACTTGTTATCCAATGTCAAAAGGCCCCTTCTTGATATGTTTGAGAAAACGCAATGTATCGGACACATCGTCTACTTTATTTATTGCCCTCTGTGTAGCACGTTAGATTCAGATGTAGAGCACGCGCATGTGACGTCACGCTTCAGCTGCTCGCTTGTTTGGGTGGCAAAAACGATTCCTTTTCCACTGTAATTACCACAGACTTCTCGTACAAATATCTTTACTTTGAGATATTAACAAACTTTATTAGAGTTATTAATGCACTTTTTTTGTAGTGTGCTGTAGCAAAACACACGAGGGGGCAGAATTATTATTTTTTGGGTGGGGCGGGGAGAAAGGAGATATATATAGTTATTAGATATCAACGAATACGTTTTTCATTGAAATTTTGAATATTATATGGAGGATATGAGAAGAAAGGGAAACGGAAATTTCAGTAATGGGGATTATTTATATTACTAATTATTTCTCTATTGTCGTTATAGAACAACAAACAAAAAAATATTATTATTAATATTATTAGTATTAGTATTTTTTTTTTACATAGAAATAAAAATAACTTAAAGATTTTAACTTTAAAACCTAAGAAATCACAATTTATGCTTCTCACTCTTTCCTACTAGCATACAAATATATTTGTATCAAAAGGGGGGGGAGCGTAAATGATTGTAGGTTAACGATAATTAAGATTATTTTTCATGTATTCATGACACACAGGTCTGGCATTTTTTTAAATAAATATTTTTAAAAATAAATAATTTTTTAAATCAATATTTTTAAATAACTATTTTTAAATATTTGACAATCAGCAAACTGGGAGGGGGGGGGGGAGGGCAAAGAGAAGACTGGATGAGAATTTCAGAAACAGAGTATAAGTTATATGATTAATTATTTTTGCGACTACGGAACAATAAATTGAAAAGATTTTTTATGTAAAATAAAGAATTAAAAAAAAAACTCCTTTGTATTCCGGAAGGGGGGGGGGCTACATGGAGAAGCGTAAGTTCGGAATGTTAGGAAGTGATTTAATCATTATTTATTTATTCTTATTAGTGAGCAACAAATATATCAGTTTTCTTTTCAAATGAAGAATTTCAAAGTTTTAAAATTCATTCTGCTGGAGGGGGGGGGGGGGAGCAGAGTGAAGAAATTTTTTCGGAATAAAAGAGATGATAAAAAATCGATATATTTGTATTGATATATTTGATTATTTTTTGTCTCTGGAGAGAGAAAAACATAGTAGAATTTTTTTTTATAGAAATAAAATAAAAAAAACTTATTTGCATGATGGGAATGGGGGGGGGCTAAGAATGGAAGCATACATATTTCGGATAAGCTGGAGATAATCTAAATTATTATTTATTTATTGTGATAAGTCAGAAATAAATGCGACAAATTTTATTTTAAAAAAATAAAGAGTTTTAAAAATATGAAACTGTATATGATCAGAGGAGGGGGGGGGGGGCAAAGGGCGGAAAGTGTAATTTTTGACGGAAGAAACCTAATTTGCTTTATTCATTATTGATTTATTAACAGTAGAAAGCGGTAAACGGAACAGAATTTTTAAACTATATAGATCAACAATAAATGTTTATTTTTTTTTATATATCGGGGGGAGGGGCAGAGGGTGAATGAAACATTAGAAAAAGGTTAAGCCTAGCCAGACAGGACTATATTTTTCCAAAAAATAATCATGATTGGACGAAAAAGTCATGATATCGGGAAGATTGCTATGGATTTAAACGACGACAAACAAGGAACGGCGAAGTTTCTGCCACCCAAACCAAACAGCGAAAATGACAGTTTACTTGCAACCGTGCCCGTGCTCTATAGGTGATATTTCCTAGAAACCATATTCACCGTCCAATAAAGAAAGAAAGAAAGAAAATATTCCATGGAGACTGCTTCGTTTTACCCATGCAGTATAGGGTGGTAGTTTTCTTAGGTTGTTTTAATCATTTATAAAGTATAAAAGTAAATAACGAATATATATATATATATATATATATATATATATTGAAATGCAATAAATGCTGTAAAATCCCTTTTCAAAATTTGAATTTTTTCTATATTGGTTGGCGCCAAAAAATACAGCCCGTCTGGAAAAATTATTGGAGGGGCCCGAGCCCCATGGGCCCATACAATTCTACGCCTGTGCCTATTCCAATTACAAGGAATTCGCAAGTAATTTGAGATTAAACCATTTATTTTGGAAGTACGTTTAAAGTTATAGACAAATTTTGTTTATCATTTGTTTTTATTTGAAAATATGAAATATTATCAATAATTGGAATCCATTAAAGCTTCATATGACAATTACTGGGGACAGCATGACAATTACTGGGTATTAATATAAGTATATTGTATTGTTTTAAAGTGTTCACATTTCAGACTAATATACTGATTTCTTACTCTCAAAATCCTGAAATATGGCATCTTCATCTACAGTAAATTCATTTAAAGCGATTGAACCCAAAGCAAAATGTAAAGTTTTTTTTAAATATAAACATGTGCCAATTACTGGATCAAAAGGTGTCATACATTGGTGCTCTAGGTGCCAATTACTGGTGATTTCAGCAACTTTTTATAAATATATTTTTATAAAAATTCTTTTTCTTTTTCATTTTTTTTTTTTTTTTTTTTTTTTTTTTTTTTTTTTTTTTTTTTTTAGTGGGCAATATAGATGCATAGATATGCATTCTTTGATTTAAAAATATTTCCAAGTAAATATCTTATTTCTTTGCTATGAAAATTGAAGTAAGTTAAAGACAAATTCTTAAAGTGCCAATTACTGGGGATCTTACCCTATACCACTATTTTTAATAGTATTTTTTGTAAAAATGTTAAATTTTAGCTGGAATTATTTGAAAATTTTTGATAGTTTATGACACATGATATAAATTTACAAAAAAAATCACATTTCGGTGTAAAAGAGGGGGGGGGGCGAACAAAATCAGGAAATATAACAGAAATTGTAGGTTGATCTACTTGAAACTTTAAGATAGTTTGTGACACATGCTATAAATTAAAAAAAAAAAAAAAAAAAAAAAAAAAAAAATCCGCGTTAAATGCCGCTACTTACGAATAGTAATTTTTGCAAAAATCTTAAATTCTTGCATTAAAATGCCCCCACGTCGAGTAATATATAGGTTTGAGTTTCATTCAAAAAGGAAGGGCACATTCGTCAGAGTATGCACAGTACGCCTGCTGTACGCTGCGTAGGCAGCGGCTAACGGTTCAAATTTCACTCGAAAAGGAAAGACATACCCTGCGATGCAGCACGCCTGCTATACGCTGCCAAAGGAAGCCGGGACACAGTTCGAGGCTCGTTCGCTTCGAGGTTTGTTATCTTCGAGGTTCGTTCTGTTCGATATTCGTCCGTTTCGAGATTTTACAAAAAAGAAGTGGCTCGCTAGCGGGCGAACCCAGCTAGTATAAGTTGCTAGATGTACATGCTAATTTTAATGAATCGTCATTTTAATAAATAGAATTTTATTTCTTAATGCTATTAATTAAAATAAATTAAAATATTGCGTTTTAACTTGTTATGAATTGAGACATTAATTTCATGTAAATTTCCATGTAAATTTATATATGTTAAATAACATTTTGTTATTTAAAAGGATTTTTGAATTGATTTTTATAAAGCATTCTATATTGAATAATTTTACTTATGTTTAAATGTATTATAGGCAATCACCATCTTGAGATTTGATGTGAAGATGCATTAATGAGCTTTGATACTGGAATATAGAAATGCAGTGAATATAGAAATATTCGTAGCAATATATGAACCAGATCCTGAAGATAGTTTGATGCCGCAACCATTACTATTTAATCCTAGATGTAAGTCTTGCCTACATATTTACAAGCACTGTATTTATTATTTAATACACATGCACTTAAATGGTATTCAAGTCAGAGCAAAGAATAAAGTAATAGAATAGTGCTTTTAAATGAAACAAAAATCACTGCAGTACGGAATGTCCTAAAATGAGCTGAACATCTTAAAAATTCAGTAACATCCGAAGAAGCATATCTTTATTGGCCGATATGGGCAAAAGTGGAGCTTATAGGAACCAACATTGGTCCACAGTTCTGCGTTAATTGGGAAATAAACAGCGACAGCTACTGAAGTTGTTTTTGCAGGAAATTACGTGAAATCAGGAATTTCTTTACTACGCCTCATTGTGTTAGTTTCAAATATTGCTTACAGGTGGCATTGTGCTGACTTAAAATGTTAAGAAACCCAATCTAACTTATAACAAGTGAGAAAAATCTCATGCGTTATGGATAGATTAAGAAACATTTTCCAACACTTCCTGAAATCTTTAAAAAAAGCTTCGTTAATTAGGAAAATAAGGTTACTGTCATATAGCCAAATATGTATTCCAATACTTTTGAACTGCCCTGTATTTGACCTGTCGGTTGATATATGTACAATATAATGGAGAAATTTAGTTTAGCAAGAAAATGCACAGAAAGTTGAAATTTCTCTTTCAGCAATTTACACTAATAGATAGAAACACACTTGAAAACTTTTGTTCAGCCCTTTAGTTTACCTAATACTTTTATTACACGCCAGTATTTAGCTAAAATTTATTTAAAGTTAAATACCCTTAAAAGTACTCAAATCACATTCTCAGAAATTCTCATTCATAGCCGTCCATGTATCTAATTTTTCGCATGGCTCTGTATATCGTTTTATCTATATTCTATAAACATTTCTTAGTAAAGTGAATGCAATTCAGAGTAAAAATGCATAACGTATTTAAAAACCACCTTTAAGTAATTTACGCTCATATTCAGTAACGTTTGGAAACGCTTTTGTGTATCCCTGTATATCTACTATAGCATTTATACACACCATATAATATGCATAAATTTAATGAAACTTAAAAGCGTATATCATAATTAAAAGGTATTTCATCCATCCATCAGCTATCATCGATAATATATAGAACTCATTGGATACATTGGATATACTTCGGAAATAATATGAAATCTTTTGTATAGCCCTGTAAATGCTGTGCACTTCGCATTATGCATGACTATATCGTATAACTTATATTAAGCCTCAGCGACTTATCTCAATTTTATTTTATATGAAATAGTTTAATGTAGTTAAAATATGTCGCACACAATTCCCCATTTTCAATTTCCATTATTCCCCTCTTTACCATTTTGTAATGGAATTCTTTTGTGTGACCCTGTAAATGAATAATAGCTCTTTTTTTCACCACATATTTTACAGAATGCATATTTTAGTGCACTTCGTAAATGCATATAAATTTTAATACGTTTGACAGGGTGTAACATATTTAAAATTCATTTGATAAGATTTTTACCAATAGGACTTAATGTAATGGTAAACTTTTGACTGTCACTGTAAATAAACTAATTATGCTAGAGACTTCATTTGAAATACAGTTTGTGCTAGGGTATACAATAATAACATCCAAAAATTTCAAGACAATCTGAGTATATTTACGGGAGTTAGAGCGTGGACAGACGGACAGACAAACTGAAATCATAAATACTTTTCAACTTTGTTGGAAGGTGTTACGAATGAATAATGATTAGATTTTAACCTTTATTCATTTTAGCGTTTTGAAGCCATTTTTAGTTGTTACGTTAAGCAATATTACTGATTGAGACAATACAATGCCATCTGTTGGTGATAGATGGAATTAAAACAAGGAAGAATAGCAAAAAACATCCTGACTAGTAAAAAATAATTTGAAACTTTTAACTTCATGAACATATGCTTTAAAAAAATTGGGGGTTGAATAATTAAAAATCTTAGCAAGCAAGCTCATGCAGAACGTTTCGAAAAACTTTTGACGAGATGTATGACGTACGGTCGTGAAAAAAAATGCAATCACCCCCTACTAACTCTTCAACAATTATCATAGAAGAAAGTTACTGATACCGAACGATTGGAAATAAAGTCTACTTTTAAATAATGTATATAAAATTTGCTTCGGTGGCCATCTACATATTAAAACAAACCCAAACTTCATTCTTTTAAATTGAAATACCCATTTTTAACAAGATATTTCAAATTTTCGGTTCAAACATTTCCTAGACTCTAAATTTCAAGTCATTTGAATAATGCGTTTTTGAATTATAAACATTCAAAATTTAGTGCTTATGTTAAATTACATTTTCATACTTTTATTAATGCCTCCTGAAATTATACTCCTAATGTGCTAATTTTTATCTAGCAATAGTACTATAATTTTATGATATGAATTATAAATTAAGAAATTAATATTCCAAGAAATTATGAATTGCAACCTACAAATTTTTGATGGATTTAGATTTACTAAGTCCTGTTGCATGGAAATCTAAAATTTCAAATTTTTCTTCCAAGTAGTTTTCGGCCCCACCAGTGGTCGAGAGGTTCTGACCTCAAACTGGTAGACGGTAGGTGCTGGGTTCGAACCCAATCGCGACCGTCGGCCTAACCGTTCGGAGTTTTCCGTGGTTTTCTTCGAACCTTGCGTAAATCTGGGTTAGGTTCCCTTAGAAAGACCCCCACGGAGGGCATCCCACCCCTTAGGGCCTATATCCCACAGCGTAGATAATTGACCGACATACATACAACCAACCAACCAAGTAGTTTTCAAATTATGCTTAAAAATGGCAAAATGGTGGTTGAAAGGGCCGTCTATGATGGAAGTGATTTTTTAAACTTCTTTTGTTATCCTGTAATATAGTAGTATTCAATTACTGCTTGAACGGCGCTTAACCCTTTCGGGTACGAATTTTTTTTTCCATCTTTAGGAAAAATTACTTTTACGTTAATAACATTAACACTAGCTATCCAAATAGATTATGTGGTGCTTAACGAATATTTTATTGTTTGAAACATAACGAATGCTGCTATTTTTCGTACTATTCAATTCATATTCATATGACAATAGGCTAAGGAAGAATTACTGAAGATGTTTGGAAAATATTGCATTAGAATACGATTTAACTTATATTACAACTTTCTAATACTTTTTGCGCTTCATTATACATGATTCTTTCAGGAAAGTAACTTTTATTTTAAATTTAAAGAGTGAAATATATGTTTAAAATAAAAGAATCGCAAACGGCGCAAAGAGAATTAAGTAAATAATAATAATTATTATTATTACTAAATGCCTAAACATAAATGAAGTCATAAGATAAATGCATAAACCTATACTAACATTACTACATGTAAGTTGTTAGCAAAAGTATTTCTTAAAACAAAATAATACTCCTTTAAAAGACGTGTACTATTAATAGTACACCAGACCCGAAAGGGTTAAGATGCCTTGATCAAGAAGCTGGCTCTCTCGGTCTACAATCGAGTACCGAACTTCAATTTGGATACAAACCCTAAAATATGCTTATTTTAAAATAATTAATGTCTCGGAAACTTATCGTAAGAATTGCATGAAAATTTGTTTTTTGACTAATTAAAGGGTGTAGACTTCACTTATGCTGCCAAAATCTGGTACTGCTATTGAAAAAAAAATTTGAGGTTTGTTTTAATATGTAGATGCCCCCTAAGCAAAATTTATACACATCATTTAAAAGTGGGCTTTATTTCCAATCGTATGGTACCAGTAACTTTCTTCTACGACAACTTTTTGCAGAGTTTGTCGGGGGTATTTACTTTATTTTTCCCTCACGACTGCACTTATGATATACGTCTAACTTTAAAGTGCATTTTGAATAGATTTTTTTCCCCTACACCCATAAAAAGGAAACGATCAAAACTACAAAACATGTTCTGTTGAGTACATTTTGGAATTTTTAAGAAAATTTTTTAGTTAAAGTAAAAAATCGGTTTTGTTGCTCAGACAAAAAAATACAGTCAATACTCATATAAAATTTTAACAAAATTTCTTCAATTTTATTTGAGTCTTACTAAAGTCTTGTATTTTCAATTTGTAATTCCAGCAAGATTTTGTTGTTTTTGCAAAATTTATATTGGTATGCAGTAACCATAACTCTCTCACGTAATTTTATTTAATTGGCTTATATAGCTGTAAAGGATTAACATAATTTTTGGATAATAAAAACTTTTCAAATTGAGACAGGATTAA
Organism: Maratus speculifer; assembly: GCA_964019185.1. Classification (NCBI taxonomy): domain Eukaryota; kingdom Metazoa; phylum Arthropoda; class Arachnida; order Araneae; family Salticidae; genus Maratus; species Maratus speculifer. Next base: position 58,938,344 of record OZ025299.1, on the reverse strand, counting down.
TGACGTTACTATTACGTTATTATGCATTTCGAATGAAACTTGTGGACAGAAAATTGCAAAAAAAAAAGTTTATTTAAACAAAATTTTCATTGACTCATATTTAAACGAAAAGATTTATTGGACAAAACAAATTTTTGTTGACTCAACAAAACTTTTTTCTGGGTGTAATCTTAAAGTGTGGTTTCATAAATTTCTAGATCAATTTAAATTAATTTCTTTTCTAATTTTCCAAGAAATTAAGTTAACATATTTTAATATGTTAACATTTAAAATGTTAGCTTATTTTAATATGTTAGTTGATCCCAATGTTAAGTAGTTGCGATGAATGGTATATTTATTTATTTATTTATTTTCAAAATCAGACGTTAGCATTTTTTATTAACTCAAAACATCGCACGCAAAAAAATATACTTCTTTTCTTATGAAACTTAACTAAAATTATCTAAAGTGGTTGATTCAGGAAATTTATTTTTAGTGTAATTTTACCCAAATCATTTCCATTTTTAAATTATAAAGTGTTTTAAATATTGGAGATTTTCTCATAATTTAAAATTTTAACTTTAGTGAATTTTGAATAACATGGCTATACAGTTTGTCCATTCTCAACGGTGGCTAATGTCTAATTTCTAAATCGTTAGTCATAGACATATAGTTCCAATTGCAAAAATGATTTTGAAAAGGTAAATAATTGTTTTTTAAGTGATTTAGGTCAAAAAAAATTACTAAAAAATTACGAAAATTAAATTTTTATACGCCCCCTCGGTCCTATAAGTGGTATTTAGAAAAAACTTTCCAATTCTCAAACAAGCAACACAAAAAAAAGGTCCCATTCATCTAACACTAAAATTGACCAAGTTATGAAACTTTGAATTTCATGACTTAAACCGTTTTTCTGTAACTAAAAACGGATGAGTTGCGCTAAGCTTTAAGGGAACGTACGCTAAGTGCTTAAAGTATTATAAAGGTCGTCCATTTCCAACGCAGTCTAATGGCTAGTTCCTAAGCCGTATGTCACAGACATATAGTTCCAATTACAAAAAAGTTTTAAATGAGGTAAAGAAGTATTTTTAAAGCGATTTAACTGAAGTTGCAGCCACCATATTAGTTTTACGGTAGCGTTGATTTTAATTAATTAACTTCTAAATCGGTTAAAATATTTAAAGAACTGAGTTTCAAAATTCTCTTTATCAAGAAAATTAGATTTTAGGAAATCGCGATAAACCTTTAAATGCGTCCATTAGTTTACATTGTAAATGTAGAGTGTTTCATTAGTGCAGATTGATATAGACTGATAGAGAAAACAAAAGCGATAAGGCGAGTTTTGAAATTAACATCCTCAATTGTATTTTTACATATGTTTTATTTTGTAAGGAAATGAAGCTGTTTCTTTTCATGATTTTATTTTAAAAGGTGTTTTATTTTATAAGCTTTTATTTTACTCATGACTTTCTTATGTATGTTTTCCTGGTTGAAAATTTGTATTCAAATTTTAACTCACTTCCAAATATCTGATCGAGGTTACATTCGCAAATTTATTTATATCCAATGACAATGTAATATTAATACGATTTTAGGTGCGTACCATTTATTTTATTTTATAGGAGTACACCAAATTCTATTAGATTATGTAAGCAAATAGATCATTTTGTAACAAACTGCGCTTTTCATAATGTAATTTAACAAAATTTCTGTTATTTTTAAAATTATATTTATAGTACAAGTTGTATATTTTGCTTTAATATGTAAACATCAATGTAAATTTTAAAATAATATTGTAAAAATTATTTTACTCTCAATGTTAATGTTAAATTTTACACCTGACGTTTATTTTTATTTCCAGTAAATTTGTGACTAACCTCTATTTTGCAGCAAAAAATATACTTTAACTTCAAGCAGCTATTACTCGGTCAGTTTTAATCGCAGAGGAATAGGACTTTTTTTGTCTAACTTGTTAGAGTAGTGGTAAAAATTTACTAAGTATCACTTATAGGACTGGGAAGCCGTATAAAAATTTAATTTTCGTAATTTTTTACTAAAATTTTTTTTGACCTAAATCGCTTAAAAAACAATTATTTACCTTTTTTTTAAAGCATTCTTGCAATTGGAACTATATGTCTATAACTAACGATTTAGAAATTAGCCATTGGCCACCGTTGAGAGTGGACACCCTGTATAAAAAGAAAGATTAAAACTTCAAACATATAAATAATCATAACTGTGTGTTAACAACTCGTTTGTGTTTTAATATTTTCCCATTTTGAGAAATACATTCTTGTAATCTTCTTTTCACAGCAATGAAAAAAGTCTCCAAAAGTAATAAGTACATATTGTCTCACAAATCCATAAACTTGAGCTCCCATTTCATAAAACTGGTTGGTTCTTCTTTGGAAAGAGTATAGTTATTGAGAACTTGCTAATTTCTTTCATCTGTACGAACCCGGGCCTAAACATGGGCCCTTTTCGCGGTCCGGCAATATTAACACAAATTTTTAAACAAGCCAAGTCGCCAGAAATAAAAACAAATTTACGGTCTATAAGCAAACTGTCTTGTCTATAAAAAACAAACTTTTCCGATCGGCCCAAAAAATAATTAAACGAGTTAGCTGGATGTATAAAACAATTAAGTAGGTAAACCAGCCCGATGTAACGAATTTAAAAGGATCAAATAAAGCCGATAAAATTTGAACGATTTTCGAGAATAAGCATAACTGATCTTCACGAACCAATGCACCGCTTTCTGAATACAAGGTCTATGCACTGGCAGAAATATGGCGGCTGTCGCAGTTCGTTTTTTTTTTCAGCGTTTGCATGGTTCTTATAATTTTAACACCCGTATTTTCTTAAAGATTTGTTTGCCCATATTCAATTTTTAAAAATAAGGCAAGGCAAGCTTACGGGTGTAAAAATTTAACAGACCGTACACGCTCTGAAACACATCCATCTACACTGTATAAAAGAGAAGAAAAGAAATGACGTTTTTACGGAAATCGTGCTGGTAATCGGGACGCCAGTGCTATTCCCTGTTTCTTAATGGAAAAATTCCCTTAAATTCCAGAAAAAATTACTGAATAAACGGAACATTTTCTAAAATTTATGGAAATTTTTAAGTTAAAGAAGAGTGAATTGTACTGGCGTCCCAATTACCAATACAATTTCCGTAAAATCGACCATTTTTTACAGTGCAGGTCCGTCACCATATTCGTGTTAACGCTTAGCCCTAGTATTCAGAGGACTGTAGTCAATGCTAGCTTGACGTCTTCATTACAGAAATATAAAATATCCAGCGAAGTGATCTGTCTTAGACAGTTACATCGTGTCTGAACTTAATTCTATCAGAAGACTCCGACAAGGCCGGACAGGCTTACATTTTATTCTGGATACTCAAGTCGTGCTAGAATGAGACAAAATTGGACTCAAAACGTGTTGGTTAAAAATTTTGTTCTGTAAAAATAGTAATAGTGAAAACGAACTTATGTTCACGGAATCTGTAAATATACTTTAATAAAATAAACAGAAATATTTTAAAAATCTATTTTTTTTATACAGTTTTAAAAGATTATGATGTTTTAACTACCATTTTATTTCAATCAAAACTGCATCAATCTTTTTATGACACTTTATTTAATGTAATTGTCTAAGAGTCTAAGTAATCATTAATGTTTCCAACTCTGCATTATATATCTCGCGAACATAAAAGGTGTCCATTCTCAACGGTGTCTAAAGGCTAATTCCTATACCGTCAATCATAGCCATACATTTCTAATTGCAAAAATGTTTTAATTGAGGTAAAGAAATATTTTAAAAGCGATTTGAGTCATAAAAAATATTTCTTAAAAAATACGGTCTTGTCGATAAAACACGACAAACGGTTTTTCGATAACAAACAAATTTATCCCGATGGGCTCATAAAATAATTAAACGGGTTAGCTGGATCTATAAAACAATTAGGCGGGTAAACCAGCCCGATGTAATGAATTTAAAAGGATAAAAACCGATACATTTTGAACGATTTTCGATGGAATTTCGAAAATAAGCATAACTGAGCTGCACGAAACAATGCATCGCCTTCTGAATACAAGGTCTATGCACTGGCAGAAATATGGCGGCTGTCGCAGTTCGTTTTTTTTCATCGTTTGTATGGTTCTTATAATTTTAACACGCGTATTTTCTCAAAGATTTCTTTGGCCTTATTCAATTTTTAAAAATAAGTCAAGGCAAGCTTACAGGTGTAAAAATTCAACAGACCGTACACGCTCTGAAACATATCCATCTACAATGTAAAAAAGCGAAGAAAAAAATGAAGATTTTACGGAAATCATACTAATAATCGGGACGCCAGTGCAATTCTCTATTTCTTAATGGAAAAATTCCCTTAAATTCCAGAAAAATTTACTAAATAAAGTAATATTTTCTAAAATTTAACACATCACAAAAACCCGTAATTTCAATCGTTTGATCTTTGTACAACGTGTTATCTGCCAAATAAATTTCGCTGTGATATCTCTGCTCCATCTTGGTGTTGCATTCTATGTGGTCAGTAGTGTAGAATCTTTTGTAGAAATTGAATCGGTTCGGGATAAGGCAGTCCAGATTTAACTGATTTTTGAACTGGATGGGGCTTTTACTTCAAAATTATAAACGAGTCGACCCTCGTCCGAGCTTTTAGCTTTTACATCGGGCCGGCCCGAATTTTGGCCCGTTCAGACCTATAGCCTGAAGTCTGGGAACTTTAGGACCACAATATTCTCGAATTTCATGATTTTCAAGAATTTTGACTCTTTTTGGAGCACAAAACATAAATAACCAGTATCTTTCAAGGTTTTACCAATAGATTATTCTGAGACAAAAACATTTTCTTTTGAAAACCTTGCATTACTTTTCAGGCTTTATTTTTGTTGAAAAGCTAAAAATTTCTACAGCTGACATGAATAATTAGCTTGCAGAAAGATCTTCCGTTGTGATCTAGTCTTTCATGAAATACTTTTTATTTCACTTACAACTTTTTTGTCACTCATTTACTTTTTCTAACGGATTTTAAGAGTCTCTTTATATACAGTCTAGTATCTTTTCCTATCTCAGATCAGTCTAATACCGCGTATTCTTCGAAACTGGAATCTGTTTTTAATTGCTACACTGTTAAAACTAAAGGTTACATATGGCACGCCTAGGTGTGAAATGCCCTTTAGGCACCCCATGGCACCCCATGGCACCCTATGAGGTGCCATAGGGCGCCCTAGGGCACCTCTAGGGGTGCAACTCTGGCTCCCTTAGTGGTGTCGCTCACGAGACAAGCGTTTCCCCTCTAGGAGTGCCATATGCAACCTTTAGTTTTAACAGTGTATTTTTATAACATTTTCATTGTAATTATTTCTTTATAATAAAACTCCTGTCTTTTCAAACCACGTTCTGACTCTGTCATTATGTTACATGACATAATTTTTTTCAAAAGTAAAATTAAATTTGTAGTTTCGGGTTGTGAGTGGTCATGGAAAAAACTGTCGAGAAAAGCTGAATTGAGTGAGAGTACGAGTATTTTCTTATAAAAAATACTTCGGATAATATACTGGTGTTAAAGAAGGCGAGTTTCTTTTTAAGAAAATACTGGTATTTGACACTTTTTGACTGTGTTTTCCCTGACCAGTCGCCAACCGTTAAATGCAATACTTATTTTAAAATTACAAAAATATTTTTTTCTCCCTATCATCATTATGAGATTTTAAGAAGGTTTGAGTCATAACAAAATTTACAAAATAAAAATATCTTGATTTAAATTTCATTAAAGATGTATTGCTTAGGTGTCATTCTAACACAATTTTATTCGGATTTTCAGATTAAATATTAAAAAATAATTAAATAAATATTAAAGTATAATTATTCAGAGAAATGGGGATATTCGAAAATAAACTGATACCTTAAGGTATATCGAAAAACTGTGCAAATGGAAGGACCAGAAACATTTCGTTTCGACTGATTAGTAATTACGTTTGTTCAATTATTCTTACAGGGTGACCTAAATACACCGCATGTTTTTAAAATATAATAAAAATTAAGCGATGATATTTCGGAAAACCCCTTTGAAGCAGAGTAATGTATATGACGCAAGGAATTTCTTTTCTCTGATTCCCTGTTTTAGTTATAAATATCTACTACAGATGGCGCTGTGGGGATAAAAATTGATGGAATAGTCAAATTGACGGACAAAAATGGATAAAAGTCGCCAAAATCTTAACTATACTTTTGTATTTTTGTGTAGCTGTTGAAATATCAAATAAGGGTTTATGTTTTTAACCTTCTGTCTACCAGACGGGTCCATTGGACCCGACAGCAATATTTAATGTAGATAAATGGGTGTTTTGTCTGGTAGACGGAGGTTAAACTGTAAAGTTCATTTGAGCAGTATTACAGTTTTACAGTGTACAGAGATAGCTATCGGTGATACTTGAAAATTAATCATGGAAACGTAGTAAAGAAATTCTTGAATTCACGCATTATTCTCCTGCAAGAATAACTGTAATAGCTTTCACGTTTTACTAGTTAAAATCTTTTTTTTTTTTTTTTTTTTTTTTTTTTTTTTTTTTTTTTTTTTTAATGTTCAGTCCAGCTTTAGAATACCTCCATTTCAACAATATATTGTGATATGTAGTGATTCCGATGACATACGGATTTGTTTTCTAAATCATAATTTTCTAAATAGACCCAGTATTGTTTAGAGAACCTGTATCGAACGCTAAGTCATAAAGTAACACAACTCAGAAAATAAAATTAAAAAAGAGAAAAGAGTTTTGAAACATTAAAAAAATCTTTTTTTAGCGAGATTGGATCGAGAAATAATTCAAAATTTCCATATCTAATTGCAAATTTTCTTTATTTGCTACTATATTATCTACACTACTCCAATTATTTTAAGTTTTGTAGCGTATTTGTAGTTAAGATTTATGAAGTATGTTTTTTGACTCGCTTATAATAATATTAGAAAACTTAACATTATTTTAATTCTACCACTTTACAAATAAGTGTGCAATAGTTTGGTTGATTATATACCATAAAATGAAATACTTATCTCCGTGTCAATGCTTTAGATAAGAAGATTGAATAAGTTTAGACTTATCTTTGTATAAGTTTATTTTTTTTAAGCATTAAATAATTCATTTAAATATTGAAAATTATTTTAATTCTAAAGTCTACAAATTCTTTTATAGGAAATGAACAGAGGATAGATAACAACGTTTAAACATATAAGACTTGGAAAAAGGGGAAACAGTATTGAAAGAATGTATTTGATATTATATTCATGGAACGCCATTTTTAAGCATGTATTTTAGAAATCTCACATTTAAGCAACAAACACTCCATGAAAAAGTTTGATTCAATATGCGAAATATGAAAAGTACCTAACAATCTTCAAGAATAAAAAATGCCAAAAGAAAAGAAACGTCAAATTTCAAAGACACCAAGTAGTAAAAAAGTTACTAGTGAAAAAGTTCATTCATCAAAAGTGAATGGAAAATTAATATTAGGGAATCAGAGGGATTATCATCCTATGATGATACCCGTTGTTACTAATTCAGAATCACATCATGTATTGGGACACCAAAATAAGACTGAGAATCAGCCGGTGGTGACATTCGGTACCAATTACCAGCAACCGTATCAAAGATCAAAGAATCTAATTGAGAATCCCCCTATAGCGACAACAGGTGCCGTTAACCAGAAGTCGCATAAAAATTGGATTGAGAGCAATCATGCGAAAAAATCATGTGCTATTAATCAGCAATCGCGTCAAGAATTATTGTATCAAAACCCTTTAGAGAACAATCTTGAGGTGACCTCAGACCTTATTCATCAGAAGGGGCGTCAAAGATTAGCATTTCCAAATTATCCTGATGTCCATTGCATAGAAACTCTAAGTGCCCTTAACGAGCAGTCGCACCAAGCTTTAAAACTCCAAAATCGTGTTGAAATACATCCTGTGAAGACACCAAGTGCCATCAATCACCAATCGCGACAGCGAGTACCTTTTCAAAATCAATTTCAGCATCACCCTGGGGTAGAACAAACTGTTTTAAACCAGAATCAGGTTTTTGTCAATCCAAGTCCTATTAATCATGCTTTAGTTCTTCAAAATCTATTTGATAATCATTCTGCAAGAACGACAGTTACTAATAACCAGCAGTCGCTTCGAGAAATTGAGTTTCAAAATCATGTTGAAAATAACAATAGGAGCACGTTAGTTCCCACTAATGTAGAAAACAACCAGTCGGCCAGCCAATCTTTAACTTTGCGAAATCGCAATGACGATACTAATTATCATCATAGCATAAAATGTAACGACAAGTATCGTACAAAAATTAAAAAATCTAAATTATTAGATCAGAAAAGAGATTATAATTTGGACAAATTAGGATCTTCTGCCACGGAAATAAACGATGAATCCTACACAGAGGAAATCAATCATGATGCTTCAAGCGAAATACTTAATTACTCCCAGATGATTACAAATTTCTTAGAAAATTTGTTTCGCATTGTTGCACGAAAAGGTCCAAAATTACTAACAGATGAATCAGCTCAGTCATGTCCTTACCTACATTTTTACAAACAAATTTTTGATAACTACACACAAATTAAAAGCCTTAAAAATTCTTCTGAACCAAACCTTGGGACGAAATACGACCAAAGAGACATTACATCTTATGAGAATACAAAAGACATAGATAATTTGCAATCTGTTCAAGAATTAATTAGACATTTCTTAGAAAGTTTCCAGAATCGAAATGTTGCTTCGGAATGGATGAGAAATATCTTCACTGAAACAGTGGCAAGAGAAGAATTTTTAAACCAACATGAAATAACTGATGTACAAACTGAAGATCTTCAGCCACCATCCGACTTTAACACTGCAATAAATTCTGACAGAAACAATATTTCATGTTATGAAAATATAAAAGCAAGTAACACCATTTCTCCTGAAAACGATGCTATCCAAAACGAAACCAACATTCCTACTAACTCTTCTGAAAATGCAGGAATTTCCGACAATCCTCACTTTGAAGATAGTATGATACAGAAGTACTTTTTTCCAAATTTGTCCGGCATAAACACTGCAATGAATAATGGACCACAAACTGAAGATCTTGAGCCACCATCCGTCTTTAACACAGCAATAAATTCTAACAGAAACAATATTTCATGTTACGAAAATATAAAAGCAAGTAACACCATTTCTCCTGCAAACGCTGCTATCCAAAACGAAACCAACATTCCTACTATCTCTTCTAAAAATTCAGGAATTTCCGACAATCCTCACTTTGAAGATAGTATGATACAAAAGTACTTTTTTCCAAATTTGTCCGGCATAAACATTGCAATGAATAATGGACAACAAACTGAAGATCTTGAGCCACCATCCGTCTTTAACACTGCAATAAATTGTGACAGAAACAATATTTCATGTTACGAAAATATAAAAGCAAGTAACAGCATTTCTCCTGAAAACGATGCTATCCAAAACGAAACCAACATTCCTACTAACTCTTCTGAAAATTCAGGAATTTCCGACAATCCTCACTTTGAAGATAGTATCATACAAAAGTACTTTTTTCCAAATATGTCCGGCATAAACATTGCAATGAATAATGGACCACAAACTGAAGATTTTGAGCCACCATCCGTCTTTAACAATGCAATAAATTCTGACAGAAACAATATTTCATGTTACGAAAATATAAAAGCAAGTAACAACATTTCCCGTGCAAACGATGCTGTCCAAAACGAAACCAACATTCCTACTAACTCTCCTGAAAATTCAGGAATTTCCGACAATCCTTACTTTGAAGACAGTATCATACAAAAGTACTTTTTTCCAAATATGTCCGGCATAAACATTGCAATGAATAATGGACCACAAACTGAAGATTTTGAGCCACCATCCGTCTTTAACAATGCAATAAATTCTGACAGAAACAATATTTCATGTTACGAAAATATAAAAGCAAGTAACAACATTTCCCGTGCAAACGATGCTGTCCAAAACGAAACCAACATTCCTACTAACTCTCCTGAAAATTCAGGAATTTCCGGCAATCCTCACTTTGAAGATAGTATGATACAGAAGTACTTTTTTCCAAATTTGTCCGGCATAAACACTGCAATGAATAATGGACCACAAACTGAAGATCTTGAGCCACCATCCGTCTTTAACTCTGCAATAAATTCTGACAGAAACAATGTTTCATGTTACAAAAATTTAAAAGCAAGTAACATCATTTCCTCTGCAAACGCTGCTATCCAAAATGAAACCAAAATTCCTACTAACTCTTCTGAAAATTCAGGCATTTCCGACAATCCTAATTTTGAAGATAGTGTGATACAGAAGGACGTTTTTCCAAATTCATCCGGCATAAACATTGCAATGAATAATGGACCAGATTATGGAATCGAAAAGTATGATAACATTATGTTATTAGCAGACTGTGCTATTCAAAGCGAAATGAAAACTTATGAAGGACCGTTTAATGTTTCAGATTCTTCCAATGAGGGAACTGTTGACGATAGAAGAAACCAACATCTTATCCCCGATATCCAAAATCAAGATTTACGAAGTACTCATCCGTTGGATTTACGAATACATCATGGAAATAATCTTGCGAATGACACTCCCTCTACTCCATCTTGCATAAATGTTGCCATGAATTATGATCAAAATAAACAGCTAGTATCAACATTTGAAATGAGTAAATCAGAAAAAAATTTGTCGCAAGAAAATATTCCTATTGAAAATGACACCAACATTTCTCGTGACTCTTCTGAATCTTTAAATTTTTCCAACGAAAGTAATTTTAAGGATACAGATTCGTCTTATCAACAATATGATATTCGTCATAAATTACGTCAAAAATTATTAAGGCGAGATATCAATAGAAATGATTCTAAGGTTACATTTGGGTCCACTAAAAAAACACATGAGCATACACAACAATCGGAAAATCAAAATTCGAACAAGAATAATTCTGTAAGCTTATCTACTGTTTCAGAAATGCTTCAACAGTTAAAAATTGGGGATCATAATACTAATCTGAATGTAAACCCAGCCATTTCCCCAGCTCAGTGCCAGGACTCTTTGTTAAAAAGAGGAAAAGAGTATATTCTTCCTGCTAAGAAACGTTGTGTGGAAAAATGTACTTCCTCTACAAAGAAAAATCCCAATGAAAAAACTAAAGTACGCGTTGAACAAGAAAATCGGGATTTACAATGTCCTCAGGCATTAGATTTGCGAGTTCGCCTTCAAAATAATCTTGTGAATGTACCCAATTCCACAACACAAGAATATAATCAATCTTCTTCCACGACAGACAAAAATCCCAAGGCAAAAACTAAAGTACGCGTTGAACAAGAAAATCGGGATTTACAATGTCCTCAGCCATTAGATTTGCGAGTTTGCCTTGAAAATAATCTTGTGGATATACGCATTTTAACTACACAACAACATAATCAATCTTCTTCCAATACAGACAAAAATCCCCAAGGAAAAACTAAAGTACGCGTTGAACAAGAAAATTTTAATTTACAATGTCCTCAGGTATTAGACTTGCGAGTTTGCCGTGCAAATAATCTTGTGAATACGCCCGTTTCCAGTACACAACAATATAATCAATCTTCTCAAGAGAGAAAAAAAATTAAATTTTTGAATCCTATTAAGACTAACATGAAAACTTTCTCCCACCAACAATATGATTTTTCACTAAAGAGAAAGAAAAATACAATGCAACCAACTGGATCCAGTGATGGTCAGATTAATGATTTCTCTGAAAATAGGACTTTTTTTGCGACGCAAAATTTGGAAATGCCTTTTTCTGTTTTTAAAAAAAATCAGTGTCATGTTGAAAGCCCAACATTGTCTCAGCCTGATTTCTTAGTAACATTCGGTACTGTTGAATTTGAAAATAATCCGTTCCAAAAAGACAATTTGAAAGTAACGACAAATGCAGCATTTTCAAGTAATGAGATACAAACTCTTATTGCACGATCTGAAAAATCAAAGTTTGATAATACTAATGAAAATTTTTTAATAAGTACTATCGAAAACAAAGACTCGCATGATAGAAAAAGAAAATGTAAAGCTCTTACGTCAAAAAGTTTTCCCACAGATAAAAAACATTGTAGCTCAGCTTATCTTGGCCCGTGCAACGAAAACCAAATTATGAACTTGAGCACACTTGTTCATTCTAATCAACAGAATGCAACTTTTGAAAGAACTGAAGATTTTGAAAGACGAATCGAGCGAGAAAATTTTGATGCTGAAAATCCACCTGTTTTGACTACTCAGAAAAATCCATCTTTGGAACCGATTCAAGAATTTGAATTACGTAAACGGGATGCAAATAATCCTTTGATAACACCCGTTTGCACCAGTGAAAACAATGTTTCAATATGCCATAAAAATTCTATAACTTCTCGTAATCAGAAGTTAAAAAAAAAAAACTCCCATGCTTCAACGCAAACTTCTAATTTTTTAGAAACGAATGCAACATCCGTAAAAGCCCCAGCAGTTAATACTCTTCAAAAAAAAGGTTTTCGAAAAGTGCCAAAATCTACAACGAAACCCTATACTCCTTTGCCAGAACGGATAGGAATAGTACCCAATGTTGCCCCGATTTCACATGCAGAAAATAATGCAAGAAATTGCAATCAACTCAGAGATCAAACTTATAAAGCGGGAAAAACAACAGACAAATTTATACCACCACCTAATATACAAAGGAGATATATTTATCGAAATTCCATTATCATGCAATACTATTGTAATGTTTGTAAAAATCTTTTTTGTAGCAACCCTTTCTTTGCTCATTCAATTCAAAGTATGTTCTTTCCCTTTTACTGTCCCGCTTGTTACACCCGATTTAGATTCCAAGATTGCTTTGAATTTCATCTAGAAAAACATTTGTACTTTCGAAAGTATGAATGTCAATACTGTGGAGTTTCATGTAGTGATGTAAAAGAAATTGCTGTACATCTAAACTACTGTATGAAAGCCCCTTCAAAAAAAAGTTTCAAGTTAAGTTTATAGTAGATTTATTTTTGATTTTTATGAGACTGGTGAAAAATTTCGACAGGCAAAAAGTTAGACAATTTTATTGAGAAATCATACAAGCTTAAAAACAGAAATTTAACAAGTGTATTGCATCATAAACTTTGATTTGATACATATTAAACATATTTAGACGAAAAATTCACCTTTCATTTGAAATATATGTACAAATTTATTAATCTATGTATAATGTTATTCCATATCGCACCTTTGCCACAAAAATGTCCAAATTAAAAAACTTCGTTTATCAGGAAATGAGAAAAAGTGTTTTAGACTCACATAGGTTCATTGGCGATTTTGCAAACGGAAGTGCTACTTATTTGCTGGATTTTAATTGCACTATCTTCTACTTTAGGCGATTAACCCATTAACGCCCGAATTATTTTCTTCGCTAAAATTTAAATTTTGTATTTCTCACCAGTTTTAAAATCAAATTAACTTTTATCTAAATTTATCGAGGATTCTGTCTCGTGAAAGAAGGTATATATTTATCTTCCTCTTTACTGGTGGGAAAACCGCTTTCTTGCTGTTTTTGTAACCGTCCTCAAAAGTGGACGCTGGGCGTTAATGGGTTAAAGTATAAACCACGTAGAAAGGCAGGTATAACTCAATAAGCCCAATTTTTGAGTTATGACACTTTTGCAGCAAGGGTGCGATATTATTATTCTATTATTAATTCTATTATTTATTTTGACCGTGTTTATCATAATTTTAATGTTTATTAAATAATTTTGTTTTCAAGATAATCGCTAATACTTCCATTTTAATGGTATAATATTTGAATTTAAACTTTTAATTTGGAATTAGGAATAATTTTTAGAAGAAAGTTGACAAACGGGAAAGGCATTGTAATCCCAAAATTATATTTTGATTTCGCAAGGAATTTTTTTTAATATTTTAAATAATGTTAAGTGTTATTTTTCAAATGGATAGCACAAAATGTTAACTATGAAAGCAATAAGCATATTTGAGTATAAAGTTACAGTTACATTATACAAGTCCAAAAGCATTAAGAAATGGTGCCAATAAAGGAACTTATTAATCAATTTGCACTCATTGATGGGATATCACGTCATTTGGATATATCGAGCAGATATATTTTTACTTTTTATAAGTTATACAGTTATACAAAAATATACGTAGCATACGTATTTACATAATCATTTGACTATGCATATAAATGTTTTGTTTAAAACCAGTAGCATTAATATATTCATTTAAAATATAAGAACGAAAAAGGAAAATATCTTTGTTAATTAAAGCCTCGTGCTTGATTATCTTGAAAACAAAATTATTAACACTCATAGGAGGGATTTCTCTTCAAAGTCGATAACGTGTTATACCGAATGTGTTAAGAAAATTCTCCATTTTGAATTCAGATTTATATGGATTTATATGGCTCAGATAATCCGTAGCGTTTATAGTCTGCACCTCTGAAAACATTCCCCAGACCTTAATATCGCCACAACTGGCCTTTGTATGTATAAGGGGGAGTAATAGTTCGCATGGAAGACGGCGTACACAAACACTGTCAACGACGTATTAAACGATGAATCGTGTTTCATCTGACGAAGTAACTTTCTCCCAATGTCCCATTGTCCAATCATGATGTTCTCGGAGTATATGGGGAGTTGGAGTATATGTCGATGATGCTTAGTCAACAGGGGCACATGAATGGGACGTTAACCCCTCGCACGTTCAACAGTATCAGCTGAACTGTATACTCGAAAACAATTCCACTTGGACCTCTATCGTCTTGGGATGTAAATTAAGCCAGTCTCTGGTGCAGATATTGCTTTACCGAGGAAGGGGGGGGGGTCCCCAATGTCATGCTTATTTGATAACAGCTGTGCGTCCAACGCGATGACTTCTATTAATAGTTGCAACGTCATTCATCCTTTTTCTAAAAGTATTTAAAACGACATATCCCGAACAATCCATGGGACGTACAGTTTCGAAGTTAGTCGTTTTGAGTCTTCGGGCGAGTGAGTTCTGCCTGCTATCAAAATATCTTAGATCAGCAGCCTTTACCCTCACAAGCAGATGTAAGCACGCAAATGATTCCTCAGACTCTCTAGCAGCCTTTAAGTATCATTCTCAACGGATTATGCACGTCCTCCAGGCGAGTTTATTGCAAAATGTAGGGGTGGCTCTTGAGGGTATATATATATATAGTTTGTTGATGAAATATTAATCGTGCTTTTTCTACAAAAGAAAAAAAATGATTATTATACTGATCATTGTAGATATAGAACTATTTAATAGAAAAGATAGTAACTTATGATTAAGCTGAATATATATCGTCCAAATTCCAATTTAAATTGTTAAAAATTGGCACCATAACTTGGATGTATTGCATTTTATTATCTATATACAAATGTACTGTACACATCTCTAATTAAAACTATGTTATTTTTATATGTGATATGTATCTGAAATTATTTTAAAAAGGGACAACATTTGTATTAAATATTTATTGTATATAGATACACTGGTGTGCAAAAATTAAGGATGAAGCAAATTTATTATAATCAAACAAAACTGAAAAAAAAAAAATCTGCAAAGTTACTAAAATTTTTCTAAGAAATTGGAATTCCTACACTGTTAAAAATTTGCAGCATTCTGTCCAGTCGTTTGACCTTTTTTTGAAAGAAAAAGGTTACATAGCCGTAATTTAACTATATTCTGATCATGTAATGCGCAATAATATGGTCAGAATAGCGTAAAACGACAGATGTGTAACCGTTTTCGATAAACACGTTTGAACGGACTGAACAGAATGCTGCAAATTTTTAAAAGTGTATAACTTCTTATATAACGCCAAAAACAAAAACCCATGAAACAGATACACTGTAAATCAAAAAATCTGTAAGGTTACTAAGAGTTTTTTAGGAAAATGGGATACCTGGAACTGTTTATATAACTGCATCCGGGTTGCAGATAAAATTTTAGTAAGATTACTATAATTTTTAACCTTTTCGTGGTTATAAGCGCGTATACGCGCCCATAATACCATTTAATTTGAATTGCGAAATGCCATACTGACATCGGAATTTTTAAATGAAAATTTTAATTTTACAAAGAACGTAAAAAAAAAACATTTATATATTATGAAATAAATTTGTTTTTAAATTCCGGTGCCATTCAATCATTTTAGTATTTTATGAATAGAAGTGCTTTAACCGTCAAAGGGTTAATTTATTCGTTTGTAAAGTGACATATTTTTGTCGCTTTACAAAAACTAGTTTGTATACACTTACATATTTTTTGTACAGTATACAGATAAAATTGTAGCAAGCATACAGATTTCTATAACTTTACTCTGTAGAATTACAGATATATACATATATTTAACTTTTTCCGGCACACTGTGCCTGTTCCTGGGATACCTAAATTTAATTCCAAACTTGCAAACGGCACCAATAATATTTTAGGAAAATTTACTTTTACAATAAAAGCTTAAATTAAGGGTTTCAAAATATCTAAAAAATTCGTTTGTGAATTTCGGTGTCAGTCGATAATTTCTCGTTATACTAACAGATTTTGCTCGTGCCGGAAAGGGTTAAGTGAAGGCAACAGATTGGATTGTTTTTAATTAATTATGATCACCCGTCTCTTACTTTCACATCTTGGAGATCTTATAATTATTTTAGTATGATTTTGGTTCATATGGTAAACTTCTGCTTGATGATACATTAAAAAAAATCTCGTCCTTAAGTTTTGCACATTAGTACATATATATGTACATGTATATATATGTCATCTTCGGACCTCCAGATTTATTTATGTACTTTTTTAAATTTCAATTATGGATTTATATTAACAAACTGATAACTAAGAAAGATTGAACAGCTGAAAAATAAAATTTTATTTTTTGTACATAAAATGTGATAATACATGAGGACTCAAAAAGTGTATTTTTTTACAACTTCTCAGGATTCTTAAAATTTTATTTTACTTGTTTATATTGCAAAAAAATTTCAAAATATAAAATAAATACATATTTAATAATTTTTTGTTGCTTATGAAATGGTATCAAATGGTATCTTAAAGTACAGTGAAATTATTTACGTTTCCTTTTTTGGACATTTCGTACACTATAAAAAAAATTCTGTAAAGCTAATAAACTTTTTCTACACTGTAAAAAAAAATCTGTAAAGGTACTACACTTTATCTAGGAAACTGGGATTTCAAGAACTTTTCCTGTAACGGTAACAACAAAAACTCAAGTTTTAGAATCGGTTACATGGATTTTTCCTGTTATCGTTACATGAAAAGTTCTTGGAATCCCAGTTTCCTAGAAAATGTTTAGTACCTTTACAGATTTTTTTTTACAGTGTACTCATCATCTTAGATATGTCTGTAGAACTATTGTATAGTCAAGATAGTGACTTAAGATTAATTTCGGCCTCATTGATTTTTCATGATTATTATTATTTTAATAATTAATATTTTAACTTAATTTTTATTTTAATGTCTTCCATTTTATAAAATTTAGTCAATCGTGTAGTATTTTTGAAGATTACACTTTGTGGTAAAATCATTTTAATATTATTATTAATATTATTAATATATTTTTGAAATTATTATTATGCTAATGGCATTTGATTTTACTAAAAATATGCGTTGTCTGCCTTAATCGATGGAATATTTAACCAGGATTTTAGTATTTTAAATTATCAAAACTAAAATAAATTATAAAAAAAAATGGCTACATACAAATTTTCAGAGATTTATGATTGCCTTTTAAAGAAAAACAGCCATTAATTTTTATGTCTAATTGCAATTGCGTTTTCCCAAACAAGATTTTCTTTCATTGTAGTTTTTACTTTTGAGAGAAATGTCTTGTGTGCTGTAATGATTTTACTTTATTATTTTAGCCAGTCAATGAAAAATGCAATTATTCCCAAAGTTTAAAATGCTCTTTCTGTGATAGACCTAAGTTATTAAATCTTCAACTATATATAAGTATAACAAGAAGCATTTTTCTAATGCCATAACCATAGGTGCCAACCTAACATGGATTATCCGTAATACGTGAGTTATTTGACCCTGGTTTAATGAGTTTCGAACCAGAAATTTTATAAAGAAATGAAATTAAGTGTGTTCCACTAACAATCTTGAAATTAAATAAATAGAGATTCATGAAATATATTTTCTGGTTTGAAATGACGTTAACCTGGATCAAACTAATCTAGGTATTACGGAAGATTAGTTGAAAGTGTGCAGCTATGCATAACAGATTTATAACGAGAGCTTTTCCTTATGAGCTTCATGCTACTAATTTATTCACAAATTTTAATCATTATCAAGGGTTTTTATTAATTGTGATTAAAACATTTACGCTTCCTACATTAACTTCCAAAGATTTATGGGGCTATTTCTACGTGAGACAAAAACTATATCATTGCCACAAAGCTCAGCACATTGTCGAAGAGCATTTTTAATAATATTAAAAGTATTTTATTACCAAATGAGATAATTCCATTACCAGCATTCAGTAATACTATTTTAACTTCAATTTTGAAAAATTTTTGTTCATTTTATCATTATTATTATTATTGTTGTAATTTCAAAAGACACTGCCGTATCCTTGTATGTACATATTGGGTGTATATTAGAGCTTTAAAAGGAATTCTTTTTAAAAAAGCTATTCGATGCTTGCAATTTGCTTTATTCACAGTGAATTCGAAAGATCTTGCTGTGTTATGCATGGACTTATTGATAATATTTTGTTAATTTTATCGAATTAGTTTTTAAAAGGCAATTTGATCTTTGTATGCTCTATATTGATTGTAAATTCAAATTCACTGTCGTATCATATTGTGCATTTAAGGAAATTTTTTTTTTGTTTTGAAAGGAACTATTTGTATTTGTAAGGATTACCTATTTTTTGTTAGTCGTTCTGTTTATTGTATATTCCAAAAACACTGTTCAAACAAATTATGAACTTGTTAAATATTTTTTGTGTTTTAAATGAGATTATTAAACTCCTGGAAGCACAATTCAGTGTTTCAAATTGGTTTTCAGTCGATTTCATTTTTATATGACTTTTTATGTATTTTAATTAATATGTAATGCATTATATGTATAGTCTATAGTGTTCAGTATTTTAGGGAAAATTGTATGAGAATGTATTATTTTAGATTTTAATAACATGTCTTGAATAAATATTGGTGCGTTTAAATCATAAAGATACATTTACTTATAGCATTTAATAATTATTTCTATTATAAATTTTCATAAATATATTATTGTACTTGTATGCATTATACAGTTTCAAACTGTATATGCAATTGTAAAAATAATTATATGTGCCTTCACTTATATATTTGGAGAATATCTTTTTATTTGTTATTTTGATATAAAAAGCAAACACTATTTTAATATAAAAATGTAACATTTTATTTTTAATTTGTTGGCAGCATTCGAATGTAATTTCCTTCTTCACAACACACATTTTAGCACAAACATTCTTATCTTGCATATAAACACACACACATAAATACAGGTAATTACATAAGCTAAAAAATTAGAAGTATTACTTCTAATTTTTCTAAAAAATATTTTTTTCTTTTATTATTATACGTTGTGTTTGATTTGTATGTCGTGTTATGGTATAAAATTTGTATGCATAAATAATGTAATATTATATTATATATTGTATATTATAAGATTAAAATTTATATATTATTACCTATAGCAGGAATAGATATTAATGTATGAAAAATCGAAACACGATTAAAAACCTGGAAGAATTAGTCTCAAAGCATTAAGTAGAGTTTCTTATGAGTTTATGAAAAGTTCATGATTTTATAACTGTTTTCCATCTTACAAGAAGAAATTTATTTATTATATACTTATTGCAATCATCATATGTGCGTGACTGTGTGTTTGTGAGTGTATTTCTTAATGGAGGCGATGAATCCCAAGCTATGCTTCCGTTTAAACTTCCATTTGAAGAATACTTCATAGATCATTGTGACTAAGCACTGTATAAATTTTCGTAAAAATCGGCCGATGAATTAAATATTCTCACCCGCAAGAACAGTGACTCATCTCACAAATATTCATTTTGAAATTTGTGTACCAATAGATCTGTCATAGGAGCATCTTGCTACACAAAAACTTTCATTAGTGTAGCTATACGGAAAATACTTTTATTACGCTATATGACCATTTGTGACCACCGAAGAGAAGTGGATTGTGTGGGACAGTAAAATAACACAATCCTCCAATCGTCAGTTAAGCCTTCATAGTTGAGTGTTTTATGCATTTATGCAGATCTTTAATGCTGCATGCAGATCTAAGTGCAATAATTTAATGTTACAGTGAAACAATGCAAATCATCTTTTGCCTCATTTGTGAAATTTACTTTTGTAGAGGCGTTTCAGTTTTCTTCATTTGTGTTTATACTGATTTTCATTTTCTGGCTTTACTATTGAATGAGGAACATTTATATTGGTACTTCTAATTAACCAAGAACCTCATACTGCGAGTCCGACTAGGAAATGTACGGTAGCCCAGAAATTGTAGCTTTTGAAAAAATGTACAAGAATATGTGTTTTAGCAATGTGAATCTCAGAGAGGATATTTCCATCATACCTCCTGTAATCACCTCAATTTTTAAAAATATGCAGGTATAACGCGTATTTGTTTTGATTTATTTTCTCTTGTATTTTTTCTAAAACCAATATTTTGCAAATCTAGTGGTATACTCTATATAATTACTTTCATATGTATGCATTACAGTAATTAAATATGTATATATAAAAGAGGAAATGTCACATGATGATGTCAAAAGATAAAATTCTATATTTTATATAATTTATTGCATTTGAAAATGTTATGTATCTTTATTCAAGAAACGCATTTCTGCAGTTACATTTATGTTCTATCTGAAAAACTTTCTTTGTCATGCACTATGAAAGACAACAACGGACTCTTTTGTATACCCTTTAAATATTTTAAGGTATAAGGAATTGTTATTTATTATACTTTTTTATCATTAATATTGTAAAATATCAAATATTTTGAATATATGGCTGGGCTTGCACAATGTTTTTGAACTTTGTATACATACATAATAAAAAGCTATATACTTTTTGCATGATATAGTTTTAGTATGTGTTCAATAGTGGTTGAAATTCTGAACGCTTTTGAAATTTCTTTTTAGTTTAAAGATAAACTTTTAGTATAAATGTATAATTTCTTCTGAGTCAAGGGGCTTCCAACAAAGAAAGTTCATTTTTATATGATATGAATCCCCACGCTACACATAACATTTAGACGCATGCTCAGATTTTGGTAATTATTTTTTGTTGGAAATAGTACGTTTTATTGGTGATCCCATAATAAATTTCATCAACATCCAAAAATGGTAAATTTGTTATCTTGTCTTCCTGTTATATTTTTTTTCTTTGACATTCTTCACCGAAACTTTCGTAAAAATTAGGCCACTCACCGTTAAATTTCAACATTTTTTAAATTAGTTTTTAATATTATTTATCGGGATTTTTTGTTACTGATAACATGAACTACGGATAACATGAACAAAAATTTAATTCCCTTGAGGTTCATTTAATGATGTTTGACTATAATATGAAAACTGATACATTAAATTCCTCCTGATAAAAGTAAAAAGTAAAAAGCATTTACAATTACAACCACCATTGTACCTATATTTTTCTTATTTATTATATATCCTGGTAAAAGGTTTATTTTTTGTAACATTTGTGTGTACAATTACTATTTAAACTAGAAAACATTTTTTTTTTTTGTAACATTTGTTTGTACAATTATTGTTTAAACTGGAACTATGTGTATTTTGTGTGGACGTTTATTTTTTGTAACATTTGTTTGTAAAATTACTGTTTAAACTGGAACTATGTTATATTTTGCGGGATTTAAATAATAAATTTTGTGGTGGAAACATTTGGCTCTTGTCTTCTCATTTCTTGTTACATTCAATTTTCTTACATTTCTATATGAAAAAAAACTATTATATAATTTTTAACAAGTATTTAATCTCTTTTAAAAATTAATTATACATTTCTTAACAAATAAATTATTTTTTTATAATTAGTTAAATAATTCTTAACAGTTTTTGCATGATAAAGAAAGCGCGGAATAAGTTATCTACATAGTTGCAAATAAGTGCTTCAAAAATTTCATAAATCCAGCATAAATGTACAATTTTTAGGTCGCTGAATATAATGCTCCTTCTCTTGAGGATCAAGTAGTTAATTAAAATTAATTTTACAAGAAAAAAAAAGTTATTTTAAAACAAACATTTTTTTCGCAATAAAATCGTCAGATAAACATAAAAATTTCAGTCTTGTAAAAGTTTTGCTACCGCGGAATTATCCACTACCATTTTAAAGATTTTACATGAATATTTTTTTCAGGTAAATTCTTATAAATTCTATAAAAAAAATAACACAGAAATAAACAGATTATTTACTAATTTATAAAAAAGACTTTCCCTAATTTGTAAATATAATCGGTAAAACAGCAAAATAAATTTTTAACCCTCTCACTGACAAGCCCGTGTTAAGGCCCTACACTAGGCACAGATAAAGATCCGGATGATAATGTAAAACTATTTGAGCGTTCTTTTCAAATATCTTGCTCAAATTTTAATATTTTTACATGATTTGTTTTGCACAAGATAGCTGAGGACGATCCACAACCGGCCTAGTTTTTACTTTTTCGATTTTGCTTGTATATTTTTTATATTATGAAAGTTTCAAATTCTGAACCGATTTAAACCGGTGTTGAAATTTAAAGTATTTTTTTTTTTTTTTTTTTTTTTAAATCTGAAACCAAAATCAAAAAAGTAAAAACTAGGCCGGTTGTGAATCATCCTCAGCTATCATGTGCAAAAAAATCATGTAAAAATATTAAAATTTGAGCAAGATATTTGAAAAGAACGCTCCCATAGACTTTACATTATCATCCGGGTCTTTTTCTGTGCCTAGTATGGGACCTTAACACGTTCACTAAGCTCCAGGTTTCACTGCAATACAGGCATTATTTAAAATAATATAATTGTGTTCGTTTAGTAGATTTTTAATTCATTGAACAATAATTAAAGCTTTCAAGGATAACATTCATATTCGCTTTTAATTTTTTTTTTTTTTTTTTTTTTTTTTTTACAAAATTTTGAAAAAACCGTCTTTTTTTGGCATTTAAAACAGCAGATTCAGATTCAGCAGATTCAGCAGCGCGGGATAACCCACCAATTGGCATAGGCTTCCAGATCCCGCGCTGCAACTTTATAGAAAAAAAAAAAAAAAAAAAAAAAAAAAAAACATTACATTACATTATTTAACAATGTTTGAACATGGCACAACCTTTTTAACAATATGAAGATAATCTTTTTAACAATATGAAGATAATCTTTTTAACAATATGAAGATAATGTTACAATTTTTGAGGGTTTATAGGTGACCCACAACTCAGCCCTCATTTAAAAGTTGAAATGGGGGCATTTGAAAGAGCCCCTTTAGAACAATTAGTCTCTAAAAAGTTCATACAGTCTATAGTTTTCTTTAGTAAGATAGAGTTCTTAGAAATTATTGCGAACCAGGAGTCCGTAGATATGGAATTTGAATATCTTAAGTGAAAAATAGAAGTTAGGGTACATTCTATGATGTAATGCAGTGACGTGCTTACCTTGCCACATGTGCAATATCTAGATGGCGCCTTGCCAAATTTTGCTAAGTATTCTGGAAAGGGTCCGTGGTTCTTGGCAAAAAGATATAGATTTCTGTGTGGTAGTAGGCATTTAAAACAATATGCACAGAAAACAACATTACAATTTTGTCCTTTTGCAAGAGTGACAGAGGGTTTAAAAAAAATAAAAGGGAGACAGAAAACGCCCGATATATTTTAATCATAAAATTATTGCAGAGGAAACAAATCTAGAAGGTCGTTTCAATGTCTAAACTACAGTTTTTCAATAACCAAATGGTTATTTACATTTTTCAACGATTCACTGT
Organism: Maratus speculifer; assembly: GCA_964019185.1. Taxonomy (NCBI): domain Eukaryota; kingdom Metazoa; phylum Arthropoda; class Arachnida; order Araneae; family Salticidae; genus Maratus; species Maratus speculifer. The sequence continues at coordinate 58,914,257 of OZ025299.1, read as the reverse complement.
TGTATTGGGAAAAAAATACAGGGTGTTCTATTTTTTCTCTCTATTGATGACTGTACATGGATCACACAGAATGATTATTTAACCCTTTCGGCTCTGAATTTTTTTTTTTTTCAGTTTTTAGAAAAAATATTTTTACGTTAATAACAATAACACAAACTATACAAATAGATTAATTAGTATTTAACGAATATTTTACTGTCTGAACGATAACGAATGTTATCGTTTTGTGTGCTATTCAATTCATATTAATATCACAATAGGTTAAGGAAGAATTTTTGGAGACGTTTATAAAATATCATATTACAACATGATTTAACTTATATTACAATTTTCATTTTCTAATTTTTTTTCTTGCTTTATTACACACTATTCTTTCAGGAAAGTAACTTTAATTTTAAATTTAGAGAGTGGAATATGTGTTTAAAATAAAAAAATCGCAAACGACGCAAAGAGAAATAAAGAAATAATTATTATTTTTGTTAATATTAAATACCTAAACATAAATGAAGTCATGTAGTAAATGCATAGACATAGTACTAACATTATTATTTTTAAATAGTAGCAAAAGTATTTCTTAAAACAAAATAATACTCCATTAAAATATATGTACTATTGATAGTACACCAGACCCGAAAGGGTTAATTTCAGTCAAATTTTACAAGACAGCAAATTACAAACGAGTTTTAAAGACGAAAAAAAAATAGAATGTGTGTTTTACGACAAGTAACTACTCATAAACAATAATTCATTTTAAGATATCAAATTCAATAAAAAGTTTAATATGCCCTTTTTTACTTAATCATTCGTTATATTATAATTAATATTAAAGCGCATCCTTATAAGTAACTTATAAGAATATAAGGATGCTTATAAGTAACACAAGACCTTAGTTCCAGAGTGATTTTTCATCATTTATTATTTCCTTATTTAAAAAAAAAAAAAAGAAAAAGAAAGAAAAAGAAAAATTAGGCGTAAAGCATAACTTATGAAATACACCATATATAGAAAGTATATATATCCAGAAATATAAGTATAATTAGAAAGTATCTTGTAATGCACCTGAGTGATGTATAGTGCAACATCATTAAAATATATTGCAAATGATATTTTCACGCAGATCATAAAAAAACAGAATACTTATAGTCCAAGAGCCAGTGAAAAGAGTTTTTTGTACATTGAGGCCCCTATTCTTACTATGTATGAGATGGGGAGTCACTAAGCCCAAAGTGGTGGACGCGGCTAGTGCTCAGGTAATACAGGTATCAATTTTTGACAAATTTTAAATCCATTTGATCACGTTTGCCGTTTTGAAATTTTAAAATATATTATTAGTATTAGCGAAAAACAACAATGGCAGACCATTATCGCGCGGTTAACATTGTGGCAGACAGTTTTGAAAGTGCTGAAAAAAATAAAATTTTGAAAGTAATTGACCAGATCTGACATTAATATATTTTGTTTATTAGGGTCTTAAAAACTTATATTGATCACGGCAGACGTCTACATTGAGTACACACTTCAGCAGACAGCCAAATCTTATCTATTACCCAGTCAGATGTATATGTATTAAGTTCCCTGTTTTAATTCAATATGATTTACTTTACCATTGTATTTATAAAACTTAATATTTAATTTTGTAAGTTATGTACTAAAATTTATAAGTTTGATGATAAAAAAGTAAATATATTTCGAAACAATCTCAAATATTAAGCTATATTGCAGATAGCAAATAATCATTCAAATATTAATTTTACTTTATTCTTTTTATTCATTTAAGACAAAAATTTAAAAAAAACATGAATTAAAAAAATGAATCATTCATGCATTACTATATATTTATTTCTTTTCACTCGTTTGAATCTCGCCTATCATTCTGGGACGATTCTATTCTAAAAAGGGGTGTAAGGCTAAGATGGGCATGTTCTTGTCTGCGCTGTCATTAAAATTGGCTCTTACTTCTGTTATTTGCTACTTCCGATCAAAGTTTAAAATTCTATTACGGTAATTTGCGACGTATAATCCGCAGATCAAACAATCATTTTTCGACCCAGAATTTTTTTTTAATGAAATGCAACTTAATAGACGCCGTAAATATTTATCTTATCTCATTAAATAAGATTTCTGGTTCCAAAAGAATTGCCTGGTCCGCGGATTATACGCCGGAAATTACGGTAATATCACGTTTTAATTCAAATTAAAACTTCTATATTTAGTGTTCAAATGGCTAATTCGTGTAGAAATAAATCTTTCAGGAGCAGCAATACGACAATTTTATATGTCATTCAATTCTGTGATCAACAGACAGAAAAAGAAAAATTAATTGTTCCGATAGCTAATTCTATAAAAGAAGCCCGTCAAATTGCCGGTGATTCTAGTAGAACTATTAAAAGAAAATCACGGAGAAACAAGAAATGCGCGTAATACTGTTTTTTGTTAATCGCTAAAAAAGTGTTAAAAAGAGTTAAAAGAATGCCATTGAAAGAAAAACATCTATAGATGATTTTGATTGCAGCGTTATTAGACAAACTGTACAGGATTTTTTTGTCATATAGAAAACTATCCCGCCTTTGAATAAATAGCTTCCAGTTTTGAAATAAAAAAAAATGGGTCAATTACTCCAGAAAATTTGTTTTAAAGTTAAAGATGCCAAAAGAAAAGACTTAAAACGAGAAAAAAATTATATTTTTAAAATTTTTAGTTTTTTATAAATATTAACTACGAAAACATTTTTACCTAAATCGATAATATTCCACGTAAACGGATTCTTGAAAAAAATGTAGCTAAACAAATTGTTCACCTCTATTTCAATAAAATAAACGAGACTTGACGCATACGCAATAGCGCTGAGAGTTTTACGATACGATAACAAACAATATGTATTTTATTAAATTCACGAAATACCAGGCATCTGTATGAAGGTTCACAAATATACTGAAAACATCTGGTAAAAACCATTAGTCTGGGGACATAACATTCCCTCTCAGGTATAAAACCTCAGTTATTTGAATGCTAGTAGCTATAAAAGAGAATACTATAGGCTAGAATGAGTACAATAGTAATCCATAGGGGAAAAAAGAAAGATAACTATAGACAGTCTATGCATACATCTGACCGGGTAATAGATAAGATTTGGTTGTCTGCTGAAGTGTGTACTTAATGTAGACGTCTGCCGTGATCAATATAAGTTTTTAAGACCCTAATAAACAAAATATATTAATGGCAGATCTGGTCAATTACTTTCAAAATTTTATTTTTTTCAGCACTTTCAAAATTGTCTGCCACAATGTTAACCGCGCGATAATGGTCTGCCATTGTTGTTTTCCGCTAATACTTATAATATATTTTAAAATTTTAAAACGGCAGACGTGTTCAAATGGATTTAAAATTTGTCAAAAATTGATACCTGTATTACCTGCGTATAGTACTCCACCACTTTGGGCTTAGTGACTCCCCATCTCATATACAGTAAGACTAGGGGCCTCAATGTACAAAAACTCAGGTCTGGTCAAATACATATAGATAGCTTTTCACTGGCTCTTGGACTATTACGCGTGCCCATACAAACAATCTCTAAATTTTACACTCATCGTTTACAATACCGAACATGCTACGTTAAATCTCAATAAAATACACTCAAGAGCCGAAACATTATGACCATCTGCCTAATAACGTGTTCGCCTATCTTTGACCCGCAAAACAGCTGCAAAACACCTTGGCGTGGAGACCACGAGTTCATGGTAGATAACCGGAGATAAATTGTAGTAGTTATTCAAGCGGCAGTTATGCATATCCGGAATATTCAATAATGGGTTTTTTTCAGCTCTGGAAACAGCTCTGGCTGCCGTTGAATGATACCCGAAATGTGCTATGTCGGATTAAGATCCGTCGAGTTAGGCAACCAAGAAGTTAATTGGAATTCAGTATTATGGAAACCATCGAGCACAATTCAAATCATGTAACATGGAGCATGGTTTTGCACGAAGACTCCATTTCCATTTCGGAAGTCAGTTCCGAATCGCTTTCACTTGCACCATTTAATGGTGCAAGTGATCCGCAATGATGCTCAGATAATCCGTAGCGTTTATAGTCTGCGGCTCTGAAAACACCCTAGACATAACTGACCTTTGCATGTATAAGGGGAAGTAATAGTTCGCATGGAAGATGGGGTACACAAACACGGCCAATGACGTGTTTCATCTGACGAGGTAACTCTCTCCCTATGTTCCATAGTCCAGTCATGTTGTTTCCGAACCTACTGTAAGAGTATTTTGCGATGATGATGCTTGGTCAACAAGGGCACATAAGTGGGACGTTAGCCCCGTAGTTGCACATTCAACAGCGTCAGCTGAGCTGTATGCTTCGGAAGATTGGCTGTGTTTATGACGGTCAATTATCAACACGTGGGATATAGACCTTAAGGAGAGGATGCTCTTCGTGGGAGTCTTTCTATAGGAACCTAACCCGTGTTTACACAAAAAATCCAAGGTTCGAAAAAAACCACGAAAAAACCGAACGATTAGGCCGACGGCCACGATGGTGTTCGAACCCAGCACCTGGCGTCTACCAGTTTCGAGGGCAGAATCTCTCAGCCACTGGTGGGGATACTCCATAAGAATTCCACTTGGACATGTATTGTCTTGGAATAAATATTGAGCCAGTCTATTGTGTCCATTTTGCTTTACAAAGGGGGGGGGGAACTCTGATGTCATTTATATATCATAACGCCTGAGCGTCATGTGCGATGGCTTATACTAAGGTTTTTACCGTCATTCATACACTTTATACAAGTAGTAAAAACGATATGTTCCGAACAACCCATGAGACGCGCATGTGTTACTTGTTCTGAGTCATCGGGCGATTGAATCATGCCCTCTATCAAATTAATTTAGATGAAAAGCATTTACCCTCACAAGCCGATGTAAGCTTAAAAATGATTCCTTAGACTCCCTATCAGTATTTAAATACCATTTTCACCGGCTTTTCATGTCATTCTGGCGTGTTCATTGCAAAATACGGATGGCAGTCATAATCCTTTCGTTCTTGAGTGCATATTAATTGCATAACACGTGTATTACAGGGCTACCACAGGCTACATATTTTTAACTTTTAATTTTATTTTGCGTCACTTTTTCAAAACAAAAACCTTTTACAAAAGCTTTGACAGCATTTGCAAGAGAAATATACAACAAAATGTATTTTTTAAAAAGAGGTGTTAAATAGTTCATTCTCATCCCTTATTATTATTCAAAGATAATTTATATTTAAGTTCAAAAAATAAAAACTAATTTATACCTAATTTGAAAAAAAAAATGTGATTATGTACTATTAACAAGCAATACAACTTGGGTTGTAAATGTACACCTTAACACATTCGGTGCCAATCACGCGCCAGCGCGTGATATGGGGTGATGTGCAATAGCCAGTTACGCGCCGGCGCGGGAAAATCTTTAACTGATTCTTTGTTAAAAAAGTAAATTAGCTTCTGGGAAAAATCCACTTTTACAGTGCGGCATTAACTATCATCACATCTTCACATAAGCGGCAGCGAACGTGTTAAGAACATAACTTAAAAATATTTCTGCTACATATCCACATGTAATAGACATATTAAGAGATGTATTCAACTTTACACGATTCATTTTTCCAACATTATTCGCCACAATAGTGTTTTGAAATAATAATAAATTTTTGACTAAATGCTTCGCAACTTTAGTGAAATTCTATAAAGATATCCATTTAACGGAATTTTGTCCGACAATTCGAGCATATTTCTGGTAAGTAATAAAATTTTTGATTGGAAATTTCTTTTAAATCCCTAATTCCACTATTTTCAAAAATCTTTCTTTTTAGCATTTTAAAATGTAACAAACTCGACGAATATTTTATATTGGTGTACATCATTTTACAGAATCTAATTAAAGCATTTGCCGACAGAAATGTGAAACAGATCTCTGGTTTTAGGGTCTTAGTTTGGAATTATATAATTTTTTCCATTCTAAAAATTGTATCAAGTCATATAGTATGCAACATCTGTGGATATTAGTTATCAGTTCGCGGCTAGATTTAATTTTCGAATGAACTACATATTTGAAGAATTTTTTTATTATGTCAATTGGACTATGTCTCTCACATTCTTTATAGAATAGCCGTAGTAGGCGAATTATACTCTTTCATTATTTTTTGTTTTCTTTGAAACACTAGAACTTTTTTTACCTAACATACGCGTTTTCAAATCACATAGGTTGTTTCAATTCTTTAGAAAAAAATTATATCAGGCATAATTAGTTTAGTTTGATATCTGGGAAAATGAGAGAGAGATATTATATGAAAAAAAGGTAATTTTCAATACTGAACATTTCATAATAAACCTCACTAATATATATTAATTATATAGTAATGCGTGCATGCAGGGCTGCCATAGACTACTATTTTTTTAATCTATTCCCCACCGCTTTTCAAAACAAAAAGCCTTTACAAACACTTTGATGACATTTCCAAGAGAAACATACTTCAATATATATATATATATATATAGTTGTGCTAACAGAAAATATCTCTGTAGAGGCCTCGCTAAGGGGGGGGGGGGGGAGCCTTCCTCCAAACATTTGCGCATGCTGTTACAGTTGGCAAATTTACAAACTGAACTGGCAAATTAGTTCAAAACTTTAATAAAAAACTGCAATACACTTTCTATTTCTGATAGATTTGACAATAATTACCAATATAATTAGAAATATTAAGCTTTTTTCAAATAAAAACTATATTACATTTTCTAATTGTGATAACTTGGTAAAATAATTAAATTAGTTGGCAAACGCCGGGAATTATTTATATTTGCTTTTCGCTGAGTTGGCAAAAACTGAATTTTGACTTGGCAATTTAAGGATCTCTCCCCTACCAATAAAAAGTTTTCGCGAGGACCCTGGCTCTGGGTATATAAACACAAGTTACAGAACGGCCAGACAGATATATAGGCAGACTAAAATTCATAAGCTAAGTTATTATAAATAAATTACCTGCTTTTCTCTTTATATAATCTTTTTCTCTCTCTGTCTTCCCCTCGGCCTTTTTTTCTCTTTTTTTAAAATAAATTAAAAGTTTATAAGATAACTACTACATCTAATCTATAAAGAATATGAAACACAGAACCTAAAAGACACATTAATGAAATTCTGCACATATGTAGCTCATTCAAAAATTAAATCAAATCGCTGACTTATAATCATATGCACAAATGTTGCACACTATATAACTTGATTCAATTTTTAGAGCGGAAAAATTTAAATAATATGAAGTAAAAACCAGACCCTGAAACCAGAGATCCGATTCACGTTTCTGTCCACAGAGTAAGAATTCTCTCGAGTTACGCTTTAACCCTTTATCTACCAACGGTACTTATAAGTACCATTAAAATTACTTATTATAAAATTCTTTTAATACGTCAATTAGTTGTAATGCTGTTTTGAATGAGTTACAGATACATTACTTTATTTTGTTCCAAAAGCATTATTGGTTACACAAAACAAAAATATTTTTAAAACGATGATTTATTTTGCCTCTGTATCTTTTTAGCTTTCTTGGCGTTGAGGGGATTTTTCAGTTCGGAAATATTTCTATATTTACATTGTAAGAACATCATATTTGTTTTATAATTCTACAAAATACTAAGAAAACAATTTAAAATAAAAGATTTGAGTGGAGATATAAATATTGTGCAAAATCCCTGTAAATTCAAATTTAATTAATCCTTCTAAATCCTACAATCCTTCTAAAATCCTTGAAAAATTTATTAAATGATTATTTAAATCTTTTAATTTAGTGTAAAGAATTTACTTAAAATGCTTTAGAATATAAAATTTTCATAAATTCATAATTCGGCAGATAAAGGATTAATTAGATTCTGCATAATGATGTATACCAAGCTCTAATATTCGTCTAATTTATTACATTTAAAAATGCTAAAAAGGAAATATTTTTGCAAATAGAGGAATTGGGGATTTAAAATAAATTTCATTTATGATAATTTTATTATTTGTGGGCAAAAGAAACATTTTCTCAAATAGTGGGATAAAGGATTTTAAATTAATTTCAAAACACACTAATTTTATTTTTGCGGGTATGTTCAAATTCTCTGACAAAGTGATGGAAATTTCGTTAAAATGGTTATCTTTATAGAATTTCACTGAAGGTATAAAGCATTTACTCAAAACATTTATTATTATTTGTTTATTATTACTTAAAAACGATATTGTGACGAAGAATATTGGAAAATTGAATCGTGTAACGTTCAAAGTATCTCTTGATATATCTATAAAAAGTAAATAAGTAGCTGAAATAACTTTTTATATGAACCAAATTGTCTTATTTGCTAAAAGTACATAATCGTAATAAAAGTAAACAATAGACTAACAGTCTTAGCCCGCTATGCTGGTCGGTTTCTCTAAATAAATAGTGATTCAAATGAAGTACCATATAGTAAAGATTTAAGAAAAACATCATATCTAATCAAACATCCATAATTGTTGTCTTATTCATATAATGTTACATTATCCTACACAAAGTCAATGTTCACGACATAATAGACAAAATTGCTATCAAATGACTAAGGTACCTCAGTTTAACTATTTTTTTAGTAGACGCTTCTACCTAAATCTGCTGATGAGATATGGCGAAATATCTCAGAGACGCTGGAGATGTATAATTTGAAATAGTGGTCAGAGAGCTTTCCAATGATATATCACATGAAAGGTGTAGGCCAAATTTAGAAAATCCCCTCCCCCCCCCCCCCCAAGAGTTCCAACTGTCACGTTTCCCTGGTATAAAACCTTACCCTCTCTTTGAAATTTTCAAATATTATAATAGTTATCAGAGGGAACAGTAAAAAAACGATCTTTAATGATAATATGCTACAATTTCAAAATTTTTTGAAACCTGCCCCGATGAGGGCAAATGGGGGGGGGGGGGAGCGGGGAAAAAAGTTCATAACATGAACCTAGGGTTTTCCGATGACATGTTACATGGCGGTTCCAAAAACAGTTTGGGAACTTTTTACTCCCACTTTCATCCCCTTGGGGGCGGGAATTTGAAAATCCCTGAAAGACGTTATTAATTATTTTCTAATAGATTTCTATTTTGCCGTTTCACGTTTTTACTTAAAACGACTGCTGAGATGTGCCAAATATTCAAAATTGTTCGATCCCTCTTTTAACCCCTCAGGGGGGGGGGGGGCAATTTCTAAAATCGCTGGAATACGTGTTTAATTATTTTTTTAGTAGATTTAATTTCTGAAACGTCATGCTGCTGCTTTAAACGGATGCTGAGATGTAGGAAGATGTTCCGGAATTTTCGACCCCCCGTTTGCCCCTCTTAGAGGATGAATTTTCGAAAATCCCATCCTAGTGCACGCTTACATCATAAGAAGTTTATTTTCCCCAATTTTCATGTTTCTACGTATAGTAATTTGGGCTGTGCGTTGATTATCATTCAGTCAGGACAAACTATTTTATATATGTATATATTTTATTTTATTTTTTAAACTTAATTATAAATTATCTTTGAATAATAATAATAATAAGTGAAGAATCAACTATCTGCCCTTATTACGGAAATCTTGATAAAAAGAAAAAAGTTCATAAAATTTTGATCTATATACTTAAATAATGACATTTTGTTTAAAAACTAATGACAAATGGAAAAAATAGAAAAAAAAATTACACATATACTTTTATTAATTTAAACACCAATAAAAAAGTAAATGAATAAATAAATAAATAAATAGGAATATTAAACCGTCTGAAAGTTGAAAACTTTTTTATGAAATTAAATGGAATTTTTTTTTCTTAAACATAGATCCTAAACTTTCTATTAAAAAACTTTAAGATCTTCACAATAACTGTCATACTGACTTCATTAATAACGAGAGTTTATTCCTTTTGCTTTTGTGTTTTTAGCAATTTCCTTAGAAACAAAAGCGTTACGGAACAAAAGTAAAAAATATCTATGTCCTTATAGTATAATTATATTAATTTTGTATTCCTATTTCATTCATAAAATATTAAGTATATGAATAACAAAAAATCACATTCCGCATCAATTAAAATGATGTTATGGTATTAAAAAATAATATTTTAAAGTAGTTATTATAAGAAAAGCAAATACATTTATAGAATATTAACTTCAAATCTCGAATTCAAATATTTATTTCTAATTTTAAAATAATCTGTTAAATCGACTTTAAATCCGAAGTCTTACTCTAAACTTTTTTAACATGGATGATACCACACGCAACACTTAAAATGAGCTTTTCATATCAAAATGATATTTTAGAAATTTAATTCGAGATGTTTCTATATTAACCCTTTCGGGTCCATTTTTTTTCCTTGTAATTTTTTGAAAAAATTACTTTTATCAATAACATTAACACTAGGTATCCAAATATTTTAATTAGTATTTAAAGAATATTTTATTTTCTAGGAGATAACGAATGATGTTGTTTTGAGTACTATTCAATTAATATTCATATGACAATAGGCTAAGGAAAATTTTTGCTGATGTGGAGAAAATTTTCTATTATAATAAGATTTAGCTTATATTTCAACTTTCTAACACTTTTTGAGCTTTATTGCACATGTTTCTTTCAGAAAAGTAACTTTTATTTTAAATTTAAAGAGTGAAATATATGTTTAAAATAAAACAACAGCAAACGATGCAAAGAGAATTCAGCAAATAATAACTATTATTATTACTATTTGCTTAAACATACCGTAATTTCGGGTGTATAAGCCGCAGATCAAACAATTCTTTTTCGACCCAGAATTTTTTAAGAAACAAATATAACTAGTTAGATCGCCGTAAATATTTGTCTTCTATCACTAAATAAGATTTCTGGTTCCAAAAAGAATTGTTTGATCCGCGGCTTATACACCCGAAATTACGGTAAATGAAATCATATAGTAAATGCATAGACTATTAACATTATTACATGTTAATACAAGCAAAAGTATTCCTTAAAACAAAATAATACTCCATGTCATGTACTATTAGTAGTACACCAGACCTGAAAGAGTTATAAGAATTTCATAGTTTTACCAATTAGTGCCAACCAAAGTTAGCATGTTCAAACACCTCGCTTTGTTTCATACAGATAACCAAAATAGGCGTGGAAAAAAACTGTGAAGCGTTTTAAACCTAAAAGTTTTTTTCTTTTTTGTAAGCTTTTTTTCAGATAAAATATATCATAGAAATTTAAGTATGTAGGTTTATCGTAATACAGAAATACTGAGCTTTCATTTGAGGATTAAAGTTTGTACAGTTAGGCTTAACAAAACAATGTTCTATTTTAGTAATATAAAAGTGAACAACGTTAGAAGCATCCATTATATTAAATTAGAAGCAAACCGGTTTCGGTAGTATATAGCATATCGTCGTCAGTGCTAAGGGAGTTAGAAATTTGCTCATATATGTAGGAGAAATGGGAGATTCAAGAATCTTGGAATCGGATGAGGATCTTGAATCTCGCATCTCACCTATGCATATGAGCCAATTTCTACCTCCTTTAGCACTGACAACGGTATGCTATATGCTACCAAAACCGGTTTGCTTCTAATTTAATATAATTGGTGCTTCTAATGTTGTTCACTTTTAAATTCTTATTATATTGCACCAAGCTCCATCTCAATAATTAACCCTTTGTGGCGCAGTGCAAATTCATTGCTTAAGTGTTAGAATTAATGAGTGACACCGGAATTTGAAAACAACTTTATTTGTAAATAAGAAAACGCTATATTTCACAAATTCAATAAACCGTAATTTTTTTAACAAAATTCCGGTGTCAGTGTGGCGTTTGGGAACTAAAATTAAGTGGTATATCTATGAAACCACCGCACCGCAAAGGGTTAATGGTCGATTCTGTAGAAAAGGGCTATATAGGGAGGGGTTTGATCCAATCTATGTGAGGGAGGGTCGACCAGATGGTCAAGTCTCCCTTAATTATGTGGTTTTGGAAAACTTTTAATCACACATTGTACATATTAAAAGGTTAATGGTTATATGTATTAAAAATAATGTAATTTTATTATATAAAGCTACAGTAAAATGGGGTGTGGAAAAGAAAATTTTTAACAGTAGAAGGAGTCGATTCGACTCCGACCATGTGATTAAATTTCAATTCGAGTCAGATATTTTTCTTCTTGAAATAAGTTAAATTAAAAAAAAAACGCTGATTTACGTTAAATAAATCAATTTAATAATTTTGAATAAAAATTCTGGTTTGAAATATTATTATCAACTTGAGTAAAATTTCCGGGCGCTCTAGTGTTAAATAAAACAGAAAGAAAAATGTAAAAAATTGATATAGTATCCATTGCAAGAAAAAAATTAATAAAATATAAATGGGAAAGTTAATAGGAACCTTTTATCACTTAAAAATTATCTACAGAAGATAAAGAGAAACAATGGAAAAAGCCAGAAAGGACTGGAAAGAATGAAAGTAGCAATCTTAAAAATTAGACCAGAAAAAGGAATTGATTAGAACTACAAAACATGTTTTGTTGATTACATTTTGGTTGTTTTAAGCGAATTTTTTAGTTAAAGTAAAAAATCGGTTTTGTTGCTCAGACAAAAAAATATTGTTAACACTCTTATAAAATTTTAACAAAATTTCATCAATTTTGTTTCAGTCTTACTAAAATCTTGTATTTTCAATTTGTAATTCCAGGAAAATTTTGTTGGTTTGCAAAATTTAAATTGGTGTGCAATAGCCATAACTCTCTCACGTAATTTTATTTAATTGACTTAGATAGCTATAAAGGATTAATATAATTTTTAGATAATAAAAACTTTTCAAATTGAGACGGATTAATGACGTTATTATTACATTATTATGCATTTCGGGTGAAAATTGTGGACGGGAAATTGCAAAAAATAAATCAACAATAATTTTTGGTTTATTCAAACAAAATATCCACTAACCCATATTTAAAAGAAAAGATTTTTGGGCCAAACAAATTTTTGTTGATTCAACAAAACTTTTTTCTGGGTGTATTAATGATAAGCTAACTTTTCAGGGGTAAGGTGTTTCAGCTCCAAAAATGTACAAATAATTAATTCACTCAGGAATTTACGAATAAGCGTATTTGAAAATAATGAAAAGCCCTTTTTCAAAATGTAAATTAACATTAATTTTGCAAATATTTTTATGAAAATGCATGAAAGCTCTCAAAAACTCATGGCATTTTAACGCATTTTTTTGTTAATGGCCAAAACACTAGTCAAGTTCAGTATCACAGCAATCTTTGTTGTTACGATATTTTCAGTGGTTTGCGCACATACTTCGATAACATGTCTATTAAATTTCTGTTCCAATTAAATTACTTTATTTTACTATATATTTATAGTAGAAGTTTTAATTTCGTTTTGGACTATTAGCCAAAAACAAATGCTAATCTTTTTATATTCTTTTAAGTGCAAACTGGTTAGTTTTATCGCAAATGTGTTTCACGCAATAAAAGCAGATACAAAAATCCCTCCTTGATTTTTTTTCTTAAATCTTAAAATATGAATAAATTGAGAACAGTTTTTAAACAAATTGCATTCGTAAGAATATTTCCCTGTTCGAAAGTGTAAAAATTGAAATTATACGATTTTCAGAAATTAAAAAAAAAACTGCTGTAAAAGCGAATTGGTTAAGTGTTGCCACCGTTAATATGATTCTAGCGTTACTCATGGATATTTTTTTTTGTTTTATAATACAGATATTTCCATTTGATTGGTTTATTTTATGATTGCCGATTATCTACACGTGGGATATAAGCCCTTAATGGGGTGGAATGCCCTCCGTGGGGGTTCTTTCTAAGGGAACCTAATCCGTATTAACGCAAGGAAATCCAAGGTTCGAAGAAAACCACAGAAAACTCCGAACGATTAGGCCGACGGCCGCGATTGTTTTCGAACCCAGCACATGCCGTCTACCAGTTTGGAGGTCAGAACCTCTCGGCCACTGGTGGGGCCATATTTCCTTTTGAAGAGCGATAAAGAAAAATATCCATAATTCAATATTACTATCAGTCTATGTTTTAAATAATTCTTATAACAATTAAAAAATTATTACAAAATTGACCCTTTAAAATATTGCCATGGCATATAGATTTAAATGAAATAAAAATTTGATTTAATATTCCCTTCTTTCTCCTTTATCGGGAATGTAACGAACACTTCTAATAACTTTTGCTATGATTTTCTGAAAAGATAACTGCAACAGATGTAACTTTGAAGATAATATTTTCTCTTCCAGCATTATTAATGATAATTATTAATGATTAAATTTAAAATATTTAAATAATCAATTTCGTAAAACATGTTTTATATTTAGAAAAATAAAATTATATTAGGAATATAATATATTTTGTATTGAGTTTAATAGCAAGCTACTCAGCGCAAAGTATATTATATTTTCTATTGCATTGCTTTCAATGGGTAGACATTTTAGAGTACAGAGTATTATATTTTTAGAAGGTAATTTAAGGCAATACTGACATTGCTCTTGTGTGTTTATTGATTTCTCTTTGAAAGAGTGTGAGTCTACTTATTCCATTTTTTATTATTATTATTGATTATAATTATGGAAAGGATGGCATTATCGATCGTTGAACCTTAGAAATAAACTGAAGTATTTCAGACACTTAAAAAAATGCAAATAATTCTATTCATCGATTGGACGATGTTGAACTTTTCAGTTTGCAATAAACTTCTTACTTATAGATATTATTAAAGCATGAGTGATTAGCCAATTGACTTTAATTCAATAATTTTGAAAGCATCACTAAAAATTCAAACGTATTCAAAACTTTTTAAGTTGCTGTGTATATTTCAGGAAAAACTAATCGGTTTTAGATAATTCAGTCAAATTTCAGTATCAAGGGGAAAATCCACTAACATAGCATATTTCTGATTTTATTCTACTTCGAAAGTCTCCTTTTATTCTGCTTTGAAAGTCAAAATTTATATTTATTTTATACAGGGCGATTCAAAAAAAAAAACGTGGACAAAATGATATGACAAATCAAGCATACAACAAGGATAAAAAATCACATAGGAACATAGGGTCGCAAACTACTTATTGAGTCACAAATACAGGGTGTTTCATTCTAGCTTCACCCGGTTTGAAACTAATAATTAATTCAGCGATATGTACCTTATTTTGTGTGAAATGCGATAAAGTTACTAAAAGATCTGGAAAACATATTGCTTAAGCAATAAATATCGTCTAAACTGATTATCACAGTCCAAAATGTGAGGTGCCAAAGTGCATATTGCTGGTGCTCATAATGCAAAGTTCTATTACATTTGTTTGGTGTTATCACATTTAAAACAAAGATGAG
Source organism: Maratus speculifer (assembly GCA_964019185.1). Taxonomy (NCBI): domain Eukaryota; kingdom Metazoa; phylum Arthropoda; class Arachnida; order Araneae; family Salticidae; genus Maratus; species Maratus speculifer. The sequence continues at coordinate 58,898,880 of OZ025299.1, read as the reverse complement.
AATGTCTGTTAAATGTTTTATTACAATATACTTCAGTTTTCTGAAATTTATTACAGTCAACTCAAATTGTTTTAGGATGAAACACCCTGTATTTGTGACTCAATAAGTGGTTTGCGGCCCTATGTTCCGATGTGATATTTTTATCCTTGTCGTATGCTTGATTTGTCATATCAATTTGTCTACGTTTTTTTTAATCCCCCTGTATATGTCATGAAAACATCATACAGTGGCGGTCAAAAGTTTCCGGCCAGCAAATTTTTTTCAATTTATTTGTAAGTATACCCATATGAAGAGGAATCTCAAAGTGATACTTATACAATTTATTGACATAATAGTTAGGAACTTATAGAAGAACGTGTAAATATCAATAAATTTAATTGAAAAATTTAAGTATAAAGGAAAACGCATGTTCTCAAAAGTTTCCGGCCACCTTCACACGTTTGTAAAAAAATGGAATTATAATAGAAAATTAAAGTGATCAATAACATTTATAATTAGTGTTTTATCGTATTACTATTTTATTAGCTTTAATAATAAGTACTGCGGAGCAGCAACGTGACATTCATACAATCAACGGTTAAAGATCGTCTATGGTACGTTTTTTCCACATTTCTTACAATTTTGGAGAAATTTCGGCTGAGTTGGAATATTCATAGTTCCGCAGACTTTTGCCAACTTCTTTCCAAAGATTTTCTATTGGATTCATGGTGGGCGTTTGGGCTGACTATTTCAAAAACGAATTTTTTTGTGTGAAAACCACTGCTTATCGAGGCTTGCATACGTTATTTATGTCGTTATCATGTTAAGAAAAACAGTTGCGACCAATTTTTTTTTTCTAATAAGGCAGAAAACGGTCTTGCTAGATATTCTTATACATTGTATTATTCACTTGGCTGTGGATTTCAAATAACGGACCGACACTTTTTGGAGAAAATACTCCCCACGGCATAACGTGTCCTCCACCATGCTTCATTGTAGGAATAACATAGGTCGAATGATATCTTTTGTTGTTAGGTCATCGGACGTTTTGTCTGGCTTAACTTCCAAAACTGTTTTGAATTCGATTAATGGAATAATAGAACTTTTGTCCAGTTTTCACGTGACCAGACTTTGTGCTTCTTGGAAAATGCCAGTAGGGTACGTCGGTATTTTTTTTTTTTTTACCTCCGAAAATTTTTTAACACCGACTCTTTCATAAAGTTCTGTATCACGTCAGCATCATAACACGGTATACAAACTTATTCCAGCAATATTTTCATTCCGTAAATCGCAGTATATTGCAACGAAATTTTTATGCGGATTATCAATGGTTTTTCTCCTGATAATTTTGTCCACAGGAATAGTAATTTTCCGGGGTCTTCCGGACTTTTGAAAGTTCTGAAAGCTATGGCCATCTTTATATAATTTTTAAATATCGTTTACAGTCGATTTTACCGATCGATAACTTAGCCGCAATATCTCAGGAAGTTTGGCCTTTTAGCGACAAACTAATCATTTATGAACAATAATTGTTGAACTTTTCAAATTTGAATTCAAACTATGCTATACACGTTTATTCATTCATAAACATAACCAAAAAACACTTTACGGATAGAAAAAACTAAAAAATGATAAGTGCCGGAAACTTTTGAGAACATGCGTTTTCTTTTATACTTAATTTTGTGAATTAAATTTATTGATATTTACACGTTCTTCTATAAGTAAGTTTCTAACTAATATGTCAATAAAATGTATAAGTATCGCTTTGAGATTCCTCTTCATATGGGTATATTTACAAATTAACTGAAAAATTTTTGCTGGCTGGAAACTTTTGACCGCCACTGCATATTTTGTAAAAATAAATTATTACATCACATATTATCAAAAATTTTATTTACATACTAAAAAAACACATTTACATGCAAACTAAATTATTACACCTAAATTATCACCTAAAATTATTCAATAAATCCCCTAAATTATTTCGTAATGCAGCGTTTTCTACCCTTCGCTGTAAAAAATTGCTGCAGTAATTTTACTGCAGCAGAGATTCCAGACAATGTTCATAAGAATACGGACTTTATTAATATATCAAAGGACTTTACCATTACATTAATGGGTTTTGCCCATAAAAAACAAAAAAGTACGGGAGTTAAGCGTTTATCTGAAAAAAGCAAAATATTTGTACTTTTTTTTTTTTTTTTTTTTTTTTGATAATTCTCGGTAAAGTACCGTAAATTTACAATTTTTACAGTGTTTCTTGGTACGCGACACACTTTTAAGTAATAAAAATGTTCGAAACCCAACTCATTTGAGTGCGTATCTAATATAAGTATGGAACTTATTGTATGACCTCTATAAGCTATCGACTAGATTATCCTACGAAAAAGGCAAATTTTCCTATGAAGGATGCAATATCATCAAAATCAATAATCAGAAATCCCAATTTCTGTAAGATTGAATGCCTAATAAGGATTGCTCAGACATGTAACCAATGTCTGTAGAGCATAGTGTCCCTCCCGATAGTCTTTATTAAAGTCTTAAAAAATACAAATTTCAGTCTTTTTTTACGTAAGAAAAAAAATTACATGAGAAGCTAAGGCCTCTGGAGCACAGACTGCTCCTTCGCGATAGAAAGCGGGTGAGAAAGATTAGTAGTTAAGATGTTTGTAGAGGATCCTACTGGGGCGCTTGCAACCTCGTAACAAGCAGCGGGTGGGGATGGAGTACACAGAAAAATGCGGAGCACTTTTGACCTCATGCTTTACGACAGAAATACAGACAGCTAAGTGGTTAGGATGAAAACATCCATTAGATACTTATAAATATTTTTTAGTTTGGCCAGCAACACTGTTCGAAATTATGTCCCTTGTAGCCAGGATTGAGGGAGAGAGGGCAGATACCTAAGGTGCCAGGCTTCAGTCAGGGTACAGTGATAGTAGGCGTGTTCTGGGGTTTCCACTTCGCCACATTCACAAAGTTGTGATGTGGCGTGGTGGAATTTTTTAAGATAATGTTTAAAAGATCCTTGGCCAGTGAGGAACGCTATGATGGGTGGGAAAAGGAAATAAAGATCCCTGGATACTTTTTGGATGAGGTTATAAGTATGGCGTCCTTTGTCAAATGCGTCCCATCTATTCTACCAAGCAGGTAGAATTTTATCTTTTAGGACTGTTTGATATGGGAGAAAGGGACCGGGAGTTCAAATTCTATTGTTCGATATTTTATTGCTGCCTTGGTCAAAGCTTCGGCCCGTTCATTGCCCTCAATGTCACTTTAAATCTGTATCACTTGTGAAGTAGTACAGATCCATCCTAGTGCCCGTAGAATTGCGAGTAGCTCCGCTTGGTATACGGACTTAGATCCTGCAGGTCCATTGATGAGTCACCTCACCGCCGTTCATAGCACATAACGCTGAAGCCATGCCTGATTCGATTCGGGATCTATCTGTGTATACAATTGGATCCCAGGTTGATTTGGAAGAGTGCTTTGCCGGATTTATTTGCAGATGCACATCTCCTTCACAAGATGCAAGATCCAGCTGCTGACTTTATGTTGTATGTCTGTATTCAGAAAATGTGCATGCTGTGTTGCGTCGTGTTGTAGATGTACGATCTTGCTTCTTAGATATTCAAATTCAAGTGTGATTGTAATGGGAGGGATCACTGTTATTACCGCAAAGGCATCCGAGGAGATTGTTTTATAGATTCTGCTCATTTGCAGTGGAAACATCCTTTAAATAGAGGTTAGTTTGTTGTTCACTTATTTAGTAAGGCTGCCTCCCCAAATACCCACGCAGTAAAAGATGATATGTGTCAAAATTGAGTGGTACCAAACATTGAACATCTGAGGTTTAATGCCCTAAGTTTTAGCTGTTAATTTGCGTGAATTTTTATAGTATTTTGCGAGTTTCTCTCTGATGTAATTAATTAATTCCGTCCTGCTCATGTTTTTTTTCTATTATGAGGCCTAGAAGTGGGAGCTTCTGTACGTGTTTGACCGATTGTCCATCGATTCTCATCGTGGGTGAAGGTTGAAAGTCGTGTGGTTTTGAAAATGTTAGTTTTTGTGATTTGCGTGTGGAGAGCTGGAGGAAGGCGGAGGAAGAGAGAGAAGGTCCAAGCTATATCTCGCTCAAGAGCACACGAACGCGACCCGAGAAGACAAAGCTAAAATCATCAGCAAAGGCATATAGGAGGAACCCATGTTTTTCTAGTTCTTTAAGGCTATTAGTAGCCAAAAAATAGGGCCTAAGAAAAATCCCTGCAAGCACCCTTTTTGAAGAATGTGATTAGATGAACCAGACCTCCAGTTAATCAGGACACTTCTTTCTGATAAATATAAGCTGATGGTTCCATCGATGTTTCCCGGGCAGCCAATTTCAATTAGTTGAGTAGAATATCCCGGCAATCTACGTTGTCAAAGGCACCTTTAATGTCTAAGGAGACCAGGGAAGTGTAATTTCTAGCATCTATGCTTAAGGCGCAGGAGGATAGAATATCAAGGCTTTTCGTAAGATCTGCCCTCTCTAAAACCATATTGTCTAGGATGATAAATAAATCGTGATAGAGAAAAGATAAATCGATAATTACTTAGCTAAGTTAGATAGTAGATTGAAACTTCCTAACTCTGACGTCTGCCTTTTGAGAGAGCTGGAAGGCGACGTCCTGGGACAGTAGCGGCCAGTGGTTGACTTGAGATAGTTCTGATGGGCACTCCCAAGGTACTCCCCAATTATTCATATGTGGCGGTTGTGAGGTTGTGACCTCATTTGTTGTGTGGCACGGGGATCCTCCTTTAAGTGTTGGTCATTGTCGGCAAGTGTTCGTTCCTGAGTGCGAAGATGTCGTCAAATCGATCTCCTTCTTGTTGATAGGCCAACTTGAAAACCGGCAGGAAGGATCAGAGGTTATGTTGCCCGTCTGATGATGAGTGCCGTCTTCCTTATTGCTGTAAATACATTTGATACATTGCGGCGTATCATCGCACTCCCTGGGTTCATGTTTTTGGGGCTTAGATCGGGCAGAATGTTTTGTTTGAACAAAACTTCGTGGGATATGAAAACTCCTTACAATTTCTGCAGTGCTGCACCGAAGTGTGTTGCTTGAGTCTGCAGAACTACAGGCCTATTGTCAGGCCATTCTCCTGAACAATAGACTTCCCTAGTGCCCTTGGAAATTCTATGATCCAATCCTTTTTGTGAGGATTCATTTTTGATTTGTGTGCGGCTAAAATTGTTATCCCATCCTCATATACATTCAAATTGGTGAGATTGCGACCTTTATTTGACATTTTTCATAGTGCTGGGAAACTTCCAGCAAGATCATCTTGTGCGTCGAGACTGTCTTTGACTTAAAAATCAGCTCCCTGTTTAGTACTTGCTATTCTTGCAATTCGTTCTTGAAGTTTGCCGAATCTTCTATGGTAATACACACCACTTCCATATGGTTCCTTCTTACTGAACTTTGTTGACTGACAAGGAAGGTCTTCATACTGGGCATACTCAGAATATTTTGAAAAAAAAATACTAATTAAACTATGCATATAAGTAATAAAAGATCAGTCAAGTTTAGCGGCGGAATGACAGTAGAAAGTCAAAGAACTTCACAGCTTAAATCCTATTCAGACATTCACTTGAGATTTCTGTTAAAATTCATTAATCTGATTGTGTCGGGCACGGAACTCTAATTTAATATAATATTGGAAAAAATGTTTAAAAATTATCATAAATTACCTTTTGTTAAGCTTGAAACATAATTGTTTAAATATTTTTTTTTTTACTTCAGAATAAAATAGTTCATTAAAAATTACAATTAATTAGCAAAACTTATTAAATTAGATGAATTTTTTTTATGAAACTAACAGAAAATATTAAATGATTATTATACAATTACGCAACAAATTAATGGTCAAAAGCTAACAAATTAACTGATCACAATTTAAATAATGTACCTGGATTACTATCATATTACATCACCAATTTAATAACAATGTATTAGTATTGGGAATTCAATTGTAATTGCATTGAATCTATGAAATACTATTATATTAAAAATTATGTATTACATTTTTTTTAATTTAATGTATAGATATAAATAAATTAATGTACAAAATTTTTTAAGACCAAAAATATATTTTTTTAAAATCTATAATATCATTAGTCTATGATATTTGGTATAAATAAATTAGTACTCCTACATTTTGAAAGGCCAAAAAAATTTTTTTTAATAGAAAAAAATCAATAGAATCAAAATTTTTTAGAAATTCCATGAGTTTTTTTAATATTGTATAAAAAACTGTTTTATAGAGGAAAAAAATATAAAATTTCTATAGAAACATTTTCTTTCGAAAAATTATTCACAGAACTCTTTAAAACTCTATAGAAGCAGCATTCTATAGAAAGGTTATTCTATAAAACTTTTAAAGAGTTTTATAGAGCTCAGCTCGATGAACTATTTTCATAAGGGATAGGTTGAGAACCACTGTTGTAATTTCAATGTTTTATATCACATAATTCGAATTTAGCACTAACAATGACTAACTATACATATTGCATCTGTACCTTTATGAGGAAAAAATCAGATCCAAAATCACCACTTTTGATTTATTTCTGCCAATCATTTTATAATAATCATGGATATAACAGAATAGAATGATATCTGAAAAATTAATAATTTCTTCAGCTAAAGAAAAAAATAAGCATTTGATGTTTTTTCATCAGCATTCTCCCTTAAAATATTTTTAAAATGTATTCTTTTCAGTAAACTTTCCTATAGTAGATGATTTTAACCCTTTCGGGTCTGGTGTACTATTAATAGTACATGTCTTTTAATTGAGTATAATTTTGTTTTAAGAAGTACTTTTGCTACTATTCACATGTAGGAATATATAAGTCTATGAATTTACTATATGACTTCATTTATGTTTAGACATTTAGTAATAATAATAATCATTATTATTTGCTTAATTCTCTTTGCGCGTTTGCGATTCTTTTATTTTAAACATACATTTCATTCTTTAAATTTAAAACAAAGGTTACTTTTCTGAAAGAATCATGTGTAATAAAGCGCAAAAAGTATTAGAAAGTTGTAATTTAAATTAAATCTTATTGTAATGTAATATTTTCTAAACATATCCGAAAATTCTTCCTTAGCCTATTTTCATACGTTATTTTCATTTTTGTCATTTCTGACAAAATAATTTTAATACTCAACATTCATATTTAATGATTATAAGTTGAAACTTCACTCCGAGGACATTCTTACATCTAAAAACAAACTTACTTTAATGACTTTTTTTTTAACTATTTGGAAAATAATTGTTGTCCTCGATAGAGAACTGCAAAGGGTCTAGCAGGATAAGGTATGGTCAGCGGCCCCAGAAAGGTACTTTGAAAATAACTTGTGTAGTAACATCAGCAAGATATAAAACTACCGTTGACACAAATTCAGCCTCTCATCTCACTACGTTCTAAAGATAATTAATCAAATAGACGCTATAGCGGGTATTTTTCAAAATTATTTTTTTAAAAAACTAATGCAGCTATACTAATGAATCAAATTTTGTTCGTTAGATAAAATATTAGTCTACAATATGTATTCTTTTAAAAAAGTTTCTATTGCATTTACTTATAAAAAAATGAAATTATTTTTCTTCAAGGTTTTATTCGTGGTTCACGCAGAGGTACAATCACAGAAAAAGTACATAATTTAGCTTACAATGTCTACTATTACTACCAAAAAGTGCATTCATATAAAATGGGTGCAACACTTCCTAAAAAAATAAAACTTTTTACTACTGACTACTGGGCACTGAAGACTTTACATTAATTTTTTGATTACCATTTTTATTACAGTATTAAAAAGTTTTAACATGTTTAATATTTATGCACAAGTTTGTAAATGCTGTATATTACACTTGTTATTCACGTTAAGAAAGAAAGATGCTAATGATATAGAAATTAAGTTAAAGAAAATATTATTTATTAAAATATAAATAATTATTATTAATATTCGTTTAATCGTCTTCGCTGTCTTCATTAATAACTGTATCAATTTTTTTCGATGTCTATATATCAGATAAAGCTTCTGCTGGACGTAATATACGAGAAAGATATCGGGCATAAGTCAAGTAATAAACAACTGCGGCTATGTGCGAACAACATCCAACTGTCCTTAGACCATTAGGACAGTTGCAGCAATATCGGCGTATGCTTTCAATTGTCGTTCCGTTTGGGTACATCATTGTGCGCGCGGCAGCGCGCTACAATAATATGATTGAGCGATGATGCACACGGATTTTTCAATTTTTCTTTTTGCAATAACTAACTAAATACTTATCCAATTTTGATGATTTTTTTTTAAATGTTCGTCTGACCAAGAAGCACAACATAGCGCAAAAATTATTTTTTTTTTATGGCATACTGTAGGTGTACTGTAGAGTATTCTGAAAATCGGACGAAAATTTTGTGTCACAGCACTTTTCTCGAAAACTACTAAAGATAAAAACTTAATTTTTTTTTTAAACAAAAGACAAACTTTTTATCCCGGGGTAGTCATCGAGAAAACGTTATTTCGCTGGGCGGTTTTTCTGAAATTGCGTATTTTCCAAACTTGGTCATAAATGGGTATATCTAACGTTCTATTGCAGATAGAATGTTGCGGTAAAGTTTATTTTAAAGATTTTGCGATGCTAATTAATCCTGCAAAAATTCATAGCTTTACGTTAAACAGTTTTTTTACAAGATGAAATAAAAGAATGGCAGTCATCAATCTAAGGTACTTGTGATCATCGGAGAGAAAAACCAGTTACACCATTCGATTAAGCATAAAAAAATACAGAATGCTTTTTTTTCTCTTATTTTTAACTTAATTTTTTAACTAATTATGAATTTTTTGAAATTTTTGACATGCTGATTTTTGTCATTTTTTAACACTAGAACGCCCGGATGGAGTCGATTCCACTCCAATCCTGTAACTAAATTTCAATTCGAACCAGAAAAATTTTCTTGAAATAATTTAAATCTAATCCACGGAAATTTACGTTAAATAAATCAATTAAATAATTTTGAATAAAAATTCTGGTGAGAAATATTATTTTCAAACTTGAGTAGAATTTCCGGGCGTTCTAGTGTTAATGAATCATTTACTGAATAATTATGCACAATGTCTAGCCCTGGTGGCTGTTAAATTTGATTTTTAATTTTAAATTAGGCAATTTTTTGCACCATACCAAATTTATATTTTATCCATTTTTTTCATTTATTTATATTTTGTTTTTAGCACAATGGCATCAATGGCAAAAATGCCTGGCATACCTGTCAAATATTGGGGCCCTGTACTTTAACAAAGTGTATTTACTATAAGTATATACCGTATTTATTCTAATAGAATGCCCCCCCTAATAGAGCGCGTCTTCTAATAAAGTGCGCACCTTGGTGCTGATTGAAAAAATAAATATACGGAAACGATATAGTAGATAAGTAGAAAACGATTACTTAAATGCATTATCGAGGATTCTCATCGATCAAAATAGAGATATTCTATCAAAGCGATGCAGTGGCGATGCAACAAAAGTTTCAAATTTTGAACAATGTACCACTCCTGTAAACTATAGCGCCAAGGATATGCACACTGTTAAAAATCTGCTGCATTTTGCTGCAACGCACTCCCCTGCTTGTATAGAAAACGGTTACTTGGCCGTGAAATGGCGCTTTCTCATTGGTTGGAATCGTTGTAAACGCGGCAGCGCGCAACAATAATATGATTGAGCGATAATGCTTAAGCATAGGAAACCGCAAAAACACGGATTTTTCAATTTTTCTTTTTGCAATAACTAACTAAATACTTATCCAATTTTGATGATTTTTTTTTTAATGTTCGTCTGACCAAGAAGCACAACATAGCACAAAAATTATTTTTTTTTTATGGCATACTGTAGGTGTACTGTAGAGTATTCTGAAAATCGGACAAAAATTTTGTGTCACAGCACTTTTCTCGAAAACTACTAAAGATAAAAACTTAATTTTTTTTTAAACAAAAGACAAGCTTTTTATCCCGGGAACATTTTTTATTTCTATATATAAAATACAAAACAAGTTGTGCAGTATCCCAGTGGAATATGGGAAAATAGAAGGACTAGTGAAAAATGCTCCAAGGAGTAGTGCAAAAGCAGAATATGATTTTAATTGAGCATTAAAAAGTAATGGACAAGTGCTTCTGTTAATTACTGAGCATGAGGAAGGATAAGGGATCCCTTCTTGGCTACAACTCACTTCAATGCCAACTTTGAAAAAATCATATTTGCGCTTTTTCCGTGAAAACAAATCAGTCGCAGTTACTATAAAAATGTATAGTGTAAAGAAGTAACCAGTAAAGATGCAGCTTAATTAGACATAAATGTAAAGGAAGGCGACATAATGGCAGATACCTAGTTCCTGCAGGTATCACATTCATGCACTGCCACCAAGCATACCCTAAGTGTATAATTGCACAGAAAATTGATTTGTAGTATAGTGCAGAGTGAACAGTGCAGTTAACATCAGAGATGTAGTACAGGCTATACGCCGTACACCTTCTGGACTTTTTAATAGAACACCATATACCCTCTGTTTTTCAAGAAAGCTTATAGTATACACATTCTAGAATATCCCTCTGCTTAGAACATATATCTTATGTTATTTTTATGACTACACCCTTGGTTAACATCTAAAGCACGGTGGAAAATTCTACTAAAGAACCGCAAATTTCTTTTGTATGGAAAAAGCACAAATATGATTTTTTCAAAGTTGGCATTGAAGTGAGTTGTAGCCAAGAAGGGATCCCTTATCCTTCCTCATGCTCAGTAATTAACAGAAGCACTTGTCCATTACTTTTTAATGCTCAATTAAAATCATATTCTGCTTTTGCACTGCTCCTTGGAGCATTTTTCACTAGTATTCAATATGAACATGGTATGTCTTACGGTTCACATGTCTTGATCGAACTACCAGTTTTAATATGTTATGCGTGGTTTTAACAAACTGTACTGTGAGGTTGCATTATTCGTCCATCATCTCGGCTAAATAAGACACAGCTTGTGAAAGTTGGTAAGAGCCATTGAAAAATATAGCTAGTTGTTCTTTGTTTAACTGGGGGAAATCTAGAATTTCAGGCGATTTAAGCTGCTGGAAAGCTGACTATTGATGATTCCATTTTTTTTTTTTCAATAACTTCATCACTAAGAGTATTTTCAACACTCATTCTGCTCTCCATGTACACAAGCATCTCATCATTATTATCGCCATCGGAATTTAATCTCTGGCCATACTTGTTTTGTAAAAATCTAATAATTTTACAAAGCACTTTCAACTTCGGTATAAACTTGTTATCCAAAGAATTGTGTAGAAGACGGTATTTTTGGGCTACTGCACCATGAACTGCTTCCACAACCCATCTTAATTTTGTAATTCTTCTTGATTCGTTAGTCTCTTCCGTTGTTAGTTGCGTCCTGTTCCCTTTTGAAGCAGGCATAAGTACTGTATAGCCTTTACTTCGTAGAAAATCAACTGAATCGCGAAAACCACGATCTACAATAAAAATATCATTTGGTAATAGCAATGTCTGTACACCAGTAATGTCTTGTAAAACAAGTTTCAATATTGAAGCGTCATTTTGAGTGCCATAAAAAGGTCCTGCAAAATCTATGATATAACCGTTTGTAGTGCAGATTGTGAAAGGTTTGCAAAGATTCATTTTTTTCTGCCCAGAAAAAGGTTTTCTTTGATAAAAATTATTTTGACTTTTTTGATGCCGTATATACCGGGTGTCCACTGTCCAGTAAATGACTGACCCATTTTAAAATTAAAGAACAAAAAAACGGTTTGAGATAAAAATGCGCGGTTTGCGGTATTGTTATTAGAATATCAATAAATTTTTAATACGCACTTCCTTCAAATAGTTCTAATTTCGGCCAAAGATGGCGCTGGCGACATCAGACTGTAGAAATACAGCCTGTTTTCTTGTTCTGAAGCTGATGATCTTTCCGGCGCATTTTTCCGAGTCGAATTTGAGTCGAAATGTTGAATCGACTCTCCACTCCCAGACTGCAGAAATAGGATTTGTTGATTGAAACGAGATTTAAAGTAACATTTAAAATTGAACTAGGTCTATTCTAACAATCTATGTCTATTGTAACCTCCTCAGACAAATATCAGAGGGAACTACAAAAACTAGTTTAAAATTACTGTAAAACATCTCCAAAGGTGTGCCAATCTATGAATAAATATTTATGACAAGCAAACATTTGTTAAAGAAACTTAGAAATATTTTTAACAATTCTAGAAAAATTTAAATTAATTTAAAGGATGTTCTTTAGTGTTTCAAAATTCTCTTCGGAATATGTTATTTTAACCGCTTAACTGATACGCTTTTTTACGTACAATGAAATGAAAATATGGGATAAACGCCGCTTTTTTAAACCTAAAATAATCGTAACATTTAATTTAAATATTTCTTCTATTAAATAGTATGAAATTGCATTTAAAATTTTTAGTAGTGTCAGAAAGCTTTAAGTGATTGAAGAAGCATACTATTATTCCCGGTACGTTGTACGGGCAAATATAAAAATATAAAAATATATTTTCGCAAATATGATTTATTATCTTTTTTAAATTATGTAGAAAAAATACCAATGTTCAATTTATTTTTTATGAAGTTGATTTTCTGATAATCCATTTTCTATTCGATTGAACACTGTAAGATTAGATTTTTTGGCAAGTATATTTTAAAAAAATAACTAGTTCTGATTTTTTAATTTTACTTGTATTAGAAGTTATGCTTAAGCGGTACAAATCATCTTCGTAAATTCTATTACCAATTATATGTTCATTGGAACAACGATCACCACTGGGTATAAAAATCATTTTTCGTGCAAAAACTTCACATCTCGTTTCAAGAGATATTACTTGCAGGTTTATTTCAGCTCGACATATAATGCAGAACCGATGTGTTGATACTACTCGTGGAAAATGGATTTCAATATACCGTAATTTCGGGTGTATAAGCCGCGGATCAAACAATTCTTTTTGGACCCAGAAATCTTATTTAGTGGTTGGACAGAAATATTTACGGCGATCTAACTAGTAACATTCATTTTTTAAAAATTTCTGGGTCGAAAAATAATTGTTTGATCCGCGGCTTATACACCCGAAATTACGGTAATCATCTTCTTCAGGGTTACTTATGCAGGGTGGCGAGTGGTTAGATAAAAGCACAGTCAATGTAGATGATAAATACCAGTATTTTGTTAAAGATAAATCCAGTTTATATAATCTCTTTATATTTTTGAAGTATTTTTTGTAAGAAAATACTGGTAGTTTTCTCTTTTCTTGACTGTGTTTTTCCCGGTTTTCCCTGACCACTCGCCACCCTGTTATGCGACATATAAAATCATCATCATTTGTATCCGTAGGTTCAAATGTCATAGGATTGCTGTCGCTATCGGTATCACTCATAGTAGGATTTGAACTTCATGCTGCCTGTTTGTAGAAACTGAGGCGACATTTGTTGCATATTACGTCACTTATCGAGACATTTTTATCGAGAGTTTTTTTAAACAATTACTGTATAATTTAGCTTAAGTTTCAGTTTTGATAACTTTTCTAAACTGATTATTTTTGCGCAAAAACTTACTGCAGTTTTTACATTTACCAGACATATTTTGGGCACAATTACTCACTTAGACACACTAAAACAGTATATCTATCAAAAAATTAAAATATTCCTAAACACTCCGCACACGATAATTGAAGGCTATCTACTATAATAGTAGCGGCGACATAAGAATAGTGGGTAAACAAAACTCTACACAGTACCCACACACACGACTAACTAAAACGCGACAGGTTTCGACTCGTCTTGTTCTCTAAAAACGTTGCAGTTCCACAAACAGTTAAAATCATTGGCATATTATCATGTTTCACCTAATATATTTTTAAATAATAAATACATTATAATGGTGTATAGCTTTATTAAAAAAATAATCAAAAATTAATGTAAAGTCTTCAGTGCCCAGTATACTGTTAAAAATTTGACCCATTTGCTGCAGCGTCACTCCACAGCTTTTATAGAATATCTCTTTTATGACCAATGAGAATGCTCTATAACACAGTAAAGTAACTGCTTTCTATAAAAGCGGTGGAGTGATGTTGCAGCAAATGGGTCAAATTTTTAACAGTGTAGTCAGTAGTAAGAAGTTTTATTTTTTTAGGAAGTGTTGCACCTATTTTATATGAATGCACTTTTTGGTAGTAATAGTAGACATTGTAAGCTAAATTATATATTTTTTCTGTGATTGTACCTCTGCGTGAACCACGAATAAAACTTTGAAGAAAAATAATTTCATTTTTTTTTATTAATCAATGGAATATAAAAATTCTAAAAAAAATACATATTGTAGACTAATATTTTATCTAACGAACAAAGTCATTAGTATAGCTGCATTAGTTTTTTTTTAAAATAATTTTGAAAAATACCCACTATAGCGTCTATTTGATTAATTATCTCCAGAACATATTGAGATGAGAGGCTGAATTTGTGTCAACGGTAGTTTTATATCTTGCTGATGTTACTACACAAGTTATTTTCACAATACCTTTCTGGGGCCGCTGACTATACCTTATCCTGCTAGACCCTTTGAAGTACATCTGAATCGTTTTATTGGTTGAATTCCGCAACTTATTTTATTTTAAACGTTTTCTGATTGGTCCATAATTAATGTCTAAAAATGGAAAACTTCTGCTCTTTATTTTATTCGTTTTCTAATTGGTCCATGTTTAATATTCAAAAATGGAATACTTCTGTTGCCACGATGACAAAAACTTAAAAAAAATAATAATTTGAAAACAAATTGTGATAAATATTTTAAACAAATTTCATTTAAAAGTATGTCGTACATAATATGAGGCGTCAGTCTGAAGTCAGTCTGATTAACTCCATCCAATAAAAATGCACACTTTAAACAAAGTTGTATATCTATAAACTATTGTTTTTTATCCTTCGTCTAGAAATATTAATGTTTAATGCATGGCGTACGTAATATATGATTCGTTATGATCATCATAAAAATTTTGTTAATTATTATTATTAATTAAAATATAGAATTTATTTATAAGTCTTTAAAATTTTAGTCTTTGAAAATATTATTTTCCAAATAACCATCGTAATTTGTTAAATTACAATTTTGTTATTTATTTTATTAAAATATTTTTTTTTACATTTTTTAAATACTAATTATTTTTTTTAGTTAATTTCTAGCGTAATATTTTAAATAAAAAATGATTTTATTTTTTCTAAGAAAGGGATTTATAAACTTTCTCCTTATCGAAATTTGTTTCCCGTCCGAGTACCTGTAATATAAATTTAAGAAAAGTTGCCATACATGACAGTACGTACCAAATCATCATAAAGTATTTTGGAAGAAACAAAAGGCTTTTTGTTTTTTCGTTAGAAATCTTTGTTTTATTATAAAATTATTAAATCTTTTCCAATTTATTATTTCCATTTGGAGTTCAGCAAGATTCTCAGTGTTATACTCCGTAGTTATCATAAATATGCTAAGAAAGAGCTAAATTATAGTTATAATACACATTTTAAACAGCTTTAATCCTTTCGGGGTCTGGTGTACTATTAATAGTACAAGTCTTTTAATGGAGAATTATTTTGTTTTAAGAAATACTTTTGCTGTTATTTACATGTAGTAATGTTAGTATATGTCTATGCATTTACTATATGACTTCATTTATGTTTTAGGCATTTAGTAATTATTATTATTATTATTATTATTTGCTTCATTCTCTTTGCGCGTTTGCGATTCTTTTATTTTAAACAGATATTTTACGCTATAAATTTAAAATAAAATTTACTTTCCTGAAAGAATACTGTATAATAAAGCGTAAAACGTATTAGAAAGTTGCAACATAAGTTAAATCTTATTGTAATACAATATTCTCTAAACATCTCCAAAAACTCTTCCTTAGCCTATTGTCATATGAATATTATTTGTTATCTTCCAGATAGTGAGATATTCATTAAACACTCATTAATCTATTTAGATAGCTAGTGTTAATGTTATTAACGCAAAAGCAATATTTTCTAATAACTGAAAATATTCGGACCCGAAAGGGTGAATATTGCATTTAATAAAATTAAATGCGTCATTTTAGCAGTGTAAAAACGAAAGTGGTTTAAAGTTAAAAACTTAATTTTTTTTTTCTCCATAAGCATGCCACATACATTTTACTTACCCATCATACGTAGTATAGGGTAAATCTTGCTATCGCTTTAAAAATCGAAAAAAAAAATTTTTAACGGATTTACACATTTTAGACACTGGAGATTCTGAAAAACAGATTTTTAGAAAAAAAATTACCGTCTGTCTGTCTATCTGTAAACGCTCTATCTCCTGAACAAATTGAGTTCGACTTGGAATTCGGTATGTACGTAGTATGTAAGAATGGAAAGAAGCCTATTTAATATCAGTAATCTCGATTATCCGTAACATTTTTTCGGACATTTGAAATATTCGTTCTGATGAAAGGTACATAAAAATATTCGTCCCCCCCCCCTAAGGAGGGAGTATGAAATAAAATAAAATAAGATACATTTTGCATAAAGATTGAAGTCGATTGGATAATTAGTTGTCGAGATATTTGTAATCCTGCTTTCCACATTCTATGATTTTTCAGGATACTGTATTTCGTTCAAATTTTAATCGAAATATATATTTTAATTGGAAATGAAACGCTTAATCCAATGCAGTAAATTGTTAGTTAATATAATTATAATATTAGGAGTTATTATTCTTTTACGCAATTCGGTATTACTTGATTTTATTTTCATATTTTATAGTATGCGTATCCATGAGGGTAAGTATTATGGTGGCCCCCCAAAGACTAGTTTACTCATATTGGTCAATTTATCGCTCATTTATCAGACATTGAGTGCAGTATAGAAGTCTCAAATACAAAGAGAAAATTGAAAATTGATGAAATCATGACGTCCAATGTCCTTCAGAAAGTTACATTTTCTAAATTCAAAAGTTTAAAACAATTTTTTGCCAATTTTTCCCTTTTCTGTGTAACTAGTCTTAAACATTTTACCTATAAAAAATAAATATGCACCAACAACGCCCAACAATTATGTCTTCATTTAAATTTTAAAAATGTAAATACCCCTTCCCATGGCTTCTTGACTATGACAGAAATTTGACAAATCAAAAACACGTGGGGAAAAACTTGATTACCAGTTTAAGGTTATTTGTTTAGCATATATAAACATCCATGCAATTTTTTGCATACTTTTATTAAATCTTTTTTTTTTTTTTTTCTTGAGAATGACCCATGTGTAAAGAACATTAAATCAGCTTTTCTCTCACAATTACGAAATAAAAAATTTAATTTTGAATCCAGTTAATCTTCTTAAAATCTAAATCATTGTTACACATACACAATTGAAATTATACTAGTTAAAAAAAACTGACTATTTGTAGACATGTATGTGTAAGCCAAATGCCTTTTCTTTAAATTCAATGAAAAAAATAGAATTGGTTCATTTTTTGCTTCTTATTTCTTTGAAAAGAGATTTTCGCATATTTTATAAAGGAATATTATATTTTATAAATGAATATATTTCATGAATGAATATGATTCATAAAAATGTTTCAGAATTTAATTATACAAAATAATTTAACACAGAATAAATATTTCGCTGAAATATATAGTACACAAAATATTTATTTGTGTCAATGTATGTTTACTGAAATTTCGACAGATTTTATTTGCTTGAATAACCACTTCACCCTAATCAAGGGATGAACTGAAGCTAGAAGACAAACTCATGTTCTGTCAAATGCAAATATGTGTAATCGATCAATAATATGTTTTCGCAAAAAATTGCTAGTTTCTCAATTTCAGTTATATATTATAACTACATTACTTAAGTATTCTAAAATAAAACAGTCAATTTATTTCTTTTGCACCATGACCTGATAATTTTTAGGTCAATGTGTATATTGAAAATATATTTGGAAGGTCAATGAATAATTACTCATATTTATCTGTCTAATGGCAAAAGATGGGCAAGGCTTAGATTACGAAATCGGAAAGTGATTTTAACGAACTTTTTTCACCTCTACATACAGTTAAACAAGTTTAGGAAATTGCGTAAAAAACGGGAATGTGAGAACATTTTTTGTTGTTTCAAGATAATTTTGGCCATGAAAATTATAATGCTACAACCCCCGCAGTCATATCAGTTTCGGAATGATTAAAAACCAATTCTGCTACATTTAGCTTCATTCACTCGAGAGTGAAAGCGGCATTGAACTTTAGACACGTGTAGAAAACATGCGTTAGGTGATGATTTGTGAAATAAAAGTTTAATTTAATTAAACTAACAAATTTACGCTGCGTTTTTCATACTAATTTTGGGGACTTCTTTGGTAGAATGTACAAAAAATATTAGGTTATCCGGAAGAATCTGTTTTTTTTTTTTTTTTTTTTTTTTTTTTTTTTTGATAAAGTTTAAATCCAAAAAAAGCCACATTTTCACTAGAATTTTCTCTATAAAGGATTGTTTTTATGATGCGCTTATAGAAAAGCTTTTATTTATTTTGTAATAAATTTGTTCATAATTTCCGGTGTCATTTAATAATTTTAATATTATCTCAACAAAAGTACACAGCAGAATTTTCCTGATGAACCAGTATAGCCCAGCCCTAACTCTTTGAGCTCTGGTGGGTAAATTTCCTTAAAATTTCAAATGTCACAATGGCACCAGTATTTTTCAAAGAAAAAATTCAATCTACGATATACGCGAAAAAATGCATAAAACCTTTTTCAAATAAATTTAGTCGAATATTTTAGTGCCATTGTGACATTTCAGAATTAAAATTAGGTAGTAGAAAATTCAACCATCAGAGCTCAAAGGGATAACCCTTTGTGGCTCAGTATTCCATTACATGGAACAACCAACTTGATTTCGAAATGCCAAAATGACACCAGAATTCAGGCACAAATGTTTTCCGTTTATTACTGGAATAAGTAGCTTTTTTTTCTCATTTTCAAATAAATTTGTACGCGAATTCCGGTGTCATTCAATCATTTCAACATTTTTTCATGGAAGTCCTCAGCGACTTAAGAGCCCAGACTATTGACTGAAAAAGACCCGCATGATAATGTTAAGTCTATGGGGACGTTTTTTTCAAATATCTCGCTCAAATTTTAATATTTTTGCATAGGATAGCTGAGTACAATCTTCAACCGGGCTAGTTTTAACTTTTTCGATTTTAGTTATATATTTTTTATATTATGATAGTTTCAATTTCGGAACCGGCTCTAACCGGTTTCAAAAGTTAGTGTTTTTTTTTTTTTTTTTTTTTTTTTTTTTTTTTTTTTTAATCGGAAATCAAAATTGAAAAAGTAAAAACTAGCCTGGTTGTAGATTGTCCTCGATTATCCTATGCAAAAAATCCTGCAAAAATATTTAAATTTGAGAGAGATATTTGAAAAGAACGCCCCAACAGATTTAACATTATCATCCGGGTCTTTTTCAGTCAATAGTGTGGGCTCTTAAAAGGTTAAACAATCCAGTGTTTTTTTTTTTTTTTTTTTTTGTGATTAAGCATTACATACTTCGCGACCATAAATTGTTAATACAGAAATTACTATAATGGAGTCCTTGGCTAAAATGTAGATTCCTTTTTAACATTCGAATGTATTTTTAGCACTTTTCAACAGAGTTAAAAAGTGCTTATGCATTCGGTTTGTCTTTTCGTCTTCTCACGCTCTAACTCCAGTAAATATGCTCGGATTTTCATGCAGTTGACAAAGCTTATTAAGGGTCACCAAAGTATGTTTGGTATTGCATACGAAATATGTACGATTAATGGTTTATTTACAAGGACATTCAAAAGAATTCGATTACATTATGTTATATGGGGAAAAATGGTTTGGAGAGTATTTTAATGACATTACGCTGTTTCATATGTATTGAAACTGATATAAATTACTGAATTTCACTACGATCACGTTAAAACAGGACATCTTTTATTGATTTACATGGACACACAAAAGAAATCCGTTACAGTTCTGTCTTTGCGTCATAATTGCTGGAGAGTACGCTTCAAAATTTGGTATGTGCTTTTAAATATAATTAGTTTTTTGCATATTACTTTTTATATACACATATTCTATACCTGATATACAGGGCTTTACAAAAGTACCATTCTCCTTATCAGAAGAAAATGCTGAAGAGAATTTTTCAACTGAAATATACGTATCTCTTAAATGAACTAAATTTTGGAATGCATGTTGCTAATAAATACAGTTCTCTATATCAGATACAGGGCTGCTAAAAAATTCAGATAATTTTCCGATTGTAGATGGGAACAGTTGAAATTCGATTTTGAAATGCGTTGTAAATTTCCATATGGTCAAATGAGACGTAATATTTTAAATTTTTAAACAGTACATTACAATGTGTTGGAAAGCGCATCATAATTTATGCTTGACGCATGCTTTTTTTTCTTGTTTATTCTGTTAAAAAATTAAAAATCTTTACTAAGTTTTATAATAGTTCCTCATCTACTTTAAAAGTATAAAATAACGTTAAAAATTATAGTTATTAATCTCAAATTTCTAATATCATCGATTTTTTTAAATGTGTTACTTGTTTATTTTACATATTCTATATAGATTGTTAGAAAGTGTTTTTCAAAATTTAATGTACAATAAATAAATAAATAAAAATAAAAAAAACAGGAAAACTTAATAAATAAATTATAGTTTACAAAATATTTTTCCCATTTTGAAATATACTAAATGACTGTATTTAATTTCTAAATTAAGATACATTAATAAGTTAAGACTTTTTAAAATATAGCAAAGTGATCTCAAGTTTTGAGATTTTAAAATTATTCAATTTTAGATGTAAACCGTTAAAAAAATTTTAAGTTAATAACTGCACGAGGGATATAGGCCCTAGGGAAAGTGCCCTCCGTGGAAGTCTTTCTAAGGAAACCTAACCAGTATTTACGCAAAGCAATACAATATTCCAAGAAAACCACGGAAAACTCCGAACGGTTAGGCTGATGGCCGTGATTCGGTTCGAACCCAGCACCTCCTATCTATTAGCTTCGATAGCAAAACATCTCAGCCATTGGTGGGGCTGAAAAAAAAAAATAGAAAATGTTTTCTTCAGGATTTCTAAAGTTATAACCAATATTTTCTTATATCATTTTAAAACGATAAAAAATTAATTTAAATTGAAGAAGATTTATAAATAAAAAGAAAAATTCTGACGACGAAAGTTTCAAAATAAACTTTTTTTGAACGTGACGCGTATACAAAGAACCGTTTCATTCCTTCACAATGTAATGGTATGGTTGCTTCTAAGAATAATGGAATCTAAAGAATTATAAAAGAATTTTATTTTCAGTTATAATAACCTAGAGTGAAGTAAAGCAATTTGTTGAAACGATAAGCAATGTATTGCTTATTTGTTTACTTTATTTCACGAATGAAATCTTTAAAATGGACTTTTTCCAAGTCTTTTTTACTTTCATCTATTTTTACAAGAGAAAAGTATTTGATTACTGAATTTTTTTTTAATCCGGTTTCTGACGGATTTAACACGTTTTAGATGCCAGAGATTCAAAAATGCTTGTTTTTACAAAATGTCTGTCTGTACGTATGTGACATAAATTTTGTGGGCACTCTATTTCAAGAACTAATGCAAGGGATTTAATAAAGATTTACATTCACATAGCCCACGATATAAATTGATAGTGATTAGGTTTTTGATGAAAATCACTCAAAATGTGACGCTGCTATGCTGCATTTTTTTACGATTTCAGCAACAGCTCTATATCAAGAACTAAAACACGAATTTTCACCAGAATTCTGACTCGGTTAGTCCTCGATATGAATTGAGGCTGTTTATAATTTGATGTAAATCGCACAACAGGTAGCGTTGCTATGCTGTCTTTTTGCTGCCTGAAAGGTACATAATTACAATTTTGATTCGGCCACTATCATCAAGAAATGCAATACTCCTTTAGATTTGGACTTTTTTTACCCTTTATCTTTATAACAGCGGTGAAGTGACTATTCAGCAAACGCTACATATTTTTAACCGTGTATTGTGAATTGAAATGTTTTTTAGAGATTTAGTTTTCCACACAAGTTTTTATTTATTATTATTTTTCAACATCTTTAAAAATTGTTTATAATTTCGATCTGTCAGGTCGACTATTTGTCTAGCTGCGTGCTAACGCTCGTAAATATATTTATGATTTTATGTATCTTCTACTTAGGCGCTGTGCATACAGTGGCGCCAACTTATATGGGGCAATGGGGCTCGACCCCACCCAATAATTTTGAATCATATCGTACCCAATTTTCATTGTTCTATTTATTTCTTTCATTATTATTTCATTATTAATTTTTTTCCCTTAGAATAAAATTTATTTTGCCAATGACCCTGTGTTTTAATTCTCCGATTGACACCCATAAATCCCAAATGAACTGAAATGTTATGCTCCATGTTGAACTTTGTTCTAATTCATTTTGTAGCCATGTTCATGATAGCATGACATTACAATAACGATCAGTATCTTCGGAAGAAAAAAACGCATGAGAATAAAATTTAATAAAATTGCAACTTTATTAAAACATGATAGTTTTACTTAAAATTCTCATCTTTCACCGTTTGTCAAGACTTCAAAGAAAAATGAACTGTCTACACCATTGTACAAAAATATTTTTGAGCCCACCCAACATTTTGAGCCAACCTAATATTTTTCAAAAGTTGGCGCCACTGTGTGCATATATAATATTATCATTTTAGAGGGGAGGGGGAATCTGGCACATGATATCGTAAGATATCTCTAGGGGGAGGGGGTTTCTTTTGATATCGATATCATTTTTGTTCTACGCAAAATTTTCTCTTTTTATTTTTAACATGGTCTTTGGTTTAAAATAGTTTGTTATCTTTATTTAGCAGGTTATCTATTTTTATGAAAATACAAAGTTCTTATTAAAATCACTAAATTATTATCAAACTAATTAATTTTGAAATATGGAATACTCTAACGTTTGACGTTCCTATTCTTCATATGTGTATGTAACCAGGGTTCGAGAAATCATACGTGAAGTATATTTGAAATGAAGCTTTATTTACTAATAAATTAAAGAGAAATAGAAAGAATGTTGTTCGCTTTCTTTGTTGGTAAGAATTTCTACTTACTCCCACTCCTCTTCCGTTCGGGGCAAGTGCAATAAGATTTTATAACTCTTGAATGTATTATGAATTAATAACTATTATAAAATATTTTTGAACAGTAACTATTTCTTTTAAGCGTTATTTGATATAAACGGATATGTTATTCACTACTCTTTATTTGAATTAATGAAATATGTGAAAAATAAATGTAACAAGTTTTGTATATCACTCCAAATAAAAGAAATAAATTCTAAAATTCAAAAAAAAATTTACACTTTGATAACAATAGCATTACCGGGAGAAGGGGGGGGGGGAGGTTCAAGAAATGATAATGTATGACATCGGAAGGCGGGGGTCCAAAATTATCAAAAAGTTGATAACGTTATATTTGCACAGCCCCTTACCACTGATGTTTAATAGAGTCCTTATGTAAAGAAGCATAGGTAGCATTTACATTTCGTTTACAGGGAGAATAAAAATTATCTTTATGATTTATTGTAGTATTGGGGGAATGATTTTAAGATGATTATAATATTACAAACATAATGAAATTTATATATATATGTATATTTCTGAGGTGCATTAATACATTCGTTCGTTCTGCATATGCAGTTCAAAGCTATTCGTAATCATTACTGGAAGTTCATTACTGGAAAAGTAGTTTTTAGTCGTGTTTTATATTTTCCAGAAGTCTGCTTTTAGTTTACTGAGGGATGAATGGAGAATTTAAATAAATTCATGTATAGGGAATCTAGTCCAAAAAACTAGATACATGGATGTCCAATTATTGAAATTGCTGGAGTAGCGTTTTAAAATTTGTAATGCGCTTGTTTACTGGAATTAAATTTTAGTACTTTTTCAGTATAAAAATCTGTAGCTAATATACAACTCTATATAAAATAATTCGAGTATATTTTGGTTAGTTTCCGGAAATTTCTGAAGTTATCGTGTGTTTTTTTACTGTTTTTAATTTCAGAATATTATGTAGGATGTATACTAATTTTTTAAAGATACACAGAGTTGCACAAAAACATTTCACTACCTTTAGACTGGGAACGGTAATTTCTGAAATCTGTTTTCCAAATTGTTTACTTAGAAATCTTGTTTTACCTTATTAATAGGTGAAGGTTCCTTATAGTATTCTAAAAGTACTAGATGGTACCCGTCAAGATTTGACGATAAACATGTTGAAAGAGATTATGAGAGAGAGTGAAAATTATTAAAGAGATTATGAAAAGAGAATAATGTTAGATTTTCTTAATTAGTTACCTGTAAATAAAGTTTTGAAAACTTGATTTATTTCTATGTTATCTATGTGATTCCAACAGATTCAAAGCGTTTCATGGTTCTGTCAGTCTAACCTACTCAAGTAATCAACTGAAAGAATTTTAAGGAGAATTTTAATAATTTTAACAGCGCTTGGTTTTTAGCAGAGGGATAACTAAAATTAATTAAACAGATACAATTTTTATTTGTGTGTGTTGTATTTGTTGTTGTTTATTTATTTTTTTTTTTTTTCAGAATGCGATTTGTAAAAATTTTCAATAATTTTATTCTTACAAATATATCTCTAAAGCCCTGAACTGAAAATTGGCTGTTTATATCTAATAATTACTATGTTTTAATTACTTGAAACATTTTAAAAATAAAATTGTTATTTTAAAAAAAAAACCTTGTTGAGTGTTAAATTTTATTTAATTTAAAGCATCAAAATAATAATGATAACAAAAGAATAAAAAATCATAAAAATTTCCCTCGTAGTAAAATGCATCATTATTCTTATTTTGCTGAGGGTTGGGATCGACCCCGAGTCCTCTACGAAAGCTCAGAGCTTTAAATTCACGCCTTAAACCACTGAGCTAACCAGATTTGCTTCATCTTCCCTCTAACTGGAAGGGCTAATAAATTCAACTTCTCGCATGTGCAAATGCCTGAATTTTCGAGTTGATCTTAAAGAATTAGCCTACTGTTTTAATATATATGGTTCTAATCACTATATAATAAAGCACTGTGTAACGCATAGCGCGCCAAACCGGTTTTTCCCTCCATAAATTTGTCCTTGAAATAGACGCTACCGCCGAGAACGGTAAGTCAGTGTGCACCCGAAACTTGACAGCAGAAACAGAAATTTGCGAACAAAACGGGACAGCTGACTATTTTAATTATGCAATTTTATTGCATATTTGTTAAAATTTTGTTTTATTAAGAAATTTTAATTTTGTTATGGTGTATTAGCCGCAAAGCCTGGTTTAAGCAGAAATATTGCAAATGTTAAGTTTGTTTATTAGAACATAAACTAGCCGAACTCTGCTCATCTAAACGCTTCCATATTGTCATTTTTTTTTTTTTTTTTAGCTTTTTCAAATTTATGTGAAAACCATAATTTTTACCAAACGTCGTAAGACTGGGATCTACACTACTATTTTCATAATCTTTGCTTGACGCATAATTTTTCTTGTATTTTTTAAAATTTTTACATGTAATTGTAATTGTGCTAAGCACTACACTTATCTTTTGTTACTCTCTTTTTTAAATTCACTCGAAATTGCTCATTTACTTAAGAGCCCACACAACTCAGGGAAAAAGACCCGGATGATAATGTTAAGTCTATGGGGGCGTTCTTTTCAAATACCTCGCTCAAATTTTAATATATGATTTTTATTTATTTATTTTTTTTTTTTTTTTTTATTTTTTTTTTTTTTGCATAGGATAGCTGAGGACGATCGACAACAGGGCTAGTTTTTACTTTTTCAATTTTGATTTCAGATTTTTTTTTAATACTTTAATTTTCAAAACTGGTTTGAAAAGGTTCTGAAATTGAAACTATCATACCGTAAAATGGGGTGAATAGGAATGAAATTTCCCGGTCATACAAATAAATTCATTATAAATATATGCGATGATATTTTTAGTTGCCAATTTTTTTATAAGGTAATAACATTAAGAGTTGGGAAAATCGGTTTTGACGTGTTGGCACCACAACTAGGGTATGTAAAAAAAAACTTCAAGAGGATCCTCAAAAACCCAATTTTTTCAACGTCTTCAAAACTTTGTATGTAACTATAGTATTTTTCGTATTCTAAACCTAAGAGAGGGGATTTTTAATTAATGATACACTTATAAACGATATGCTGCATTAAATTCTACTTGTTTCTAAATTACATAATGAAACAATGAAAAATGGCTTTTAACATCAGAATTATAAGATTTACGGGGTGAATCGGAACACGTTTTCTCTCATGGTTTATTTTTCTATACAGTAATAGTTTTATGTAATATATGAAAACATATGTATGAATATTGTAACAATACTCTGTTTGTTCTAATTACTTGAAGAGGTTAAAGGTGCCAAGAAATTACTTGGATAAACAAAAAAGCCAACAGACATGGAATACACAATAAAAGAATATAAAAGTAGCAAATTAGTTAGAAAAACGGCACAGAATTATTCTCTGACATCCACATCATTACACAAACATCTCAAAATGAAAAAGCAATTAAAAAAGAGAGCGATGTAAGCAGTACTAAAGGCTGGGGATGAGGGCGTATTAGTAGATTCCATTAATACATGCAGCGATTGGGGCTACTAAATAGATTCACTTACCCAATGACTACTAGCAAATGATAACACCGAACAGGGGTTAATTTGTGTTAAATTCTACGTCTGCAATTCAAGTATAATTTCTAAAAATAAATTTTAAATTTTCTTGATTTCAAAGTTGTTTTCTAATTTTTAAAAAGGCATATCTTTACTTGTATGTAAAATAAAGGCTTGGTTTCACAGTAACTACGTGTTCCTATTCCTCCCTTATCATTATTACCTGTTTTTATTAACCCTATTAAAGTTTGAATCGGAATAAATAAAGATTATAATATTTGTTCCGATTCACCCCTATCTGCGGGGTGAATCGGAACACCATTAAAAAAATAAATAATATATATACAGGGTGTATCTAAACTACAGGGCAAAACTTTAAGGGGTGATAGTACACATAAAGACAAATAATATTAAATGGGAAACTAAGGGTCCCAAACGTCTTCCGAAGGAGATAGGCGCCATCAAAGTTTAGGGTCCAAAATTTGAAATGATTATAAAAAACAGAAAAATTGGTCGATTCGTTTGCGGTTTTCACGAAAACTATTCTTTATGTCAGTATTGTCTTGAAAATAAATTATAAAGATAAATTTTAAAAAATGCCGATAGAGGGCGCTTTAGACTTTGGAATAACGAACAACTACTTTTTACCGTTATTTTTTGCATCTAAATAAATTTTTTTAGAAGTTTAGACATAAACTTAAATTTTGAGCTCAAAACATGTGGTTAAGTATCGCAAACTGAACTGTGTTCAATGGGAGTGGGTAGGTTCAAATTTCAAATGATTATAAAAAACAGAATAGGGTAACACCCCCAGTAATTGGCATGCACCAGTGATTGGCACATTTTACAAACATGTCCTAAAAAAAGATTTATATCCAGTCTTTTAAAAATTCAAGACCATATATCAGATATATGCTCATTTACGTTAAAGATTATAACTTTGATTTATTTTACAAGATGCCAATAGAGCCTAGGAAAGAGAAACAAATCTGGCTTGTATCAAATTAGCCATTTTGTTGCAAATTCTTGTTCTTTGGCTTAAGGAAGGCATGCTTTTCAATTCATTATTATCTGATTTATAATATATTTTAAATTTTAATTGACAACAGTCTTGTTTATTAAAAAAGGTTACTTTAATTGTGTAAAAGTATTTTCGACACAAATATTTGGATTTCTGAATTAATGGTAGTTGCCAATTAATGGTGCTTCAATTTTGCTAGTTCCGAGTAATTGGCACCTATTCCAATTACAAGGAATTCGCAAGGAATTTGAGATTAAACCATTTATTTTGGAAGTACTTTTAAAATTATAGACTAATTTTGTTTATCATTTGTTTTTATATGAAAATATAAATTTTATCAGTAATTGGAATCCTTTAAAGCTTCATATGACAATTACTGGGGACAGCATGACAATTACTGGGTATTAATGTAAGTATATTGTATTGTTTTAAAGTGTTCACATTTCAGATTAATATGCTGATTTCTTACTCTCAAAAACCTGAAATATGGCATCTTCATCTACAGTAAATTAATTTAAAGCGATTAAACCCAATGCAAAATGTAAAGTTTTTTTTTTAATATAAACATATGCCAATTACTGGATCACGAGGTGTCATACATTGGTACTCTAGGTGCCAATTACTGGTGATTTCAGCAACTTTTTATAAATATATTTTTATAAAAATACTTTTTCAATTTTTTTTGCTTTTAGTGGGCAAAATAGATGCACAGATATGCATTCTTTGATTTAAAAATATTTCCAAGTAAATAGCTTATTTCTTTGTAATGAAAATTTAAATAAGTTTAACGACAAATTCTTAATGTGCCAATTACTGGGGATGTTACCCTAATTGATCAATTAATTTGCGGTTTTCACTAAAAGTATTCTTTATGTCAGTATTGTCTTGAAAATAAATTATAAACATAACTTTCAAAAATGTCGATAGAGGGCGCTTTAGACTTTGGAGTAACGTACAACTATTTTTATCGTTATTTTTTGCATCTCATCAGAATTTTTTAAAGCTTAGACATAAACTTAAATTTTTTGCTGAAAATCTGAATCGTTGAGAGTGGTTAAGTAGCGCTAGCTGAACTGTGTTCTATGGGGGTGGGAAGGTTCAAATTTCAAATGATTATACAAAACGGAAAAATTGGTCGATTCTTTTGCGGTTTTTACTAAAACCATTCTTTATATCAGTATTTCCTTAAAAATAAATTTTAAAAATAATTTAAAAAAAAATTCGTTATAGGGCGCCTTAAACTTTAGTGTAACCAACAATAATTTTTAACTGTTATTTTTTGTACCTAATTAAATGCTTGAAAAGCTTAGACTTAAATTTTGAGCTCAAATTCTGAATTGTTGGGAGGAGTTAAGAAGCTCAAACTGAACTGTGTTCTGGAGTTGAAATGTTACCCTGCACACCCTCCAAACACAGTTCAATTTTTCGCTACTTAATTACTCACAACGATTCAGGTTTTGAGCTCAAAATTTAAGTCTAAGCTTTTAAAACATTTATTTAGATTAAAAAAAATAACAGTTAAAAATAACTGTTGGTTACTCTAATGTTTAAGGCGCCCTCTAACGGAATTTTTTGAAATTTATCTTTAAAATTTATTTTCAAGGAAATACTTACATAAAGAATGTTTTAGAGAAAACCGCAAACGAATCGACCAATTTTGTCCGTTTTTTATAATCATTTCAAATTTGTACCTCCCCACCCCCATTGAACACAGCTCAGTTTGCGCTACTTAACCACTCTCAACGATTCAGATTTTCAGCTCAAAATTTAAGTTTATGTCTAAGCTTCTAAAAAATTTAATGTGATGCAAAAAATAACGATAAAAACTAGTTTTACGTTACTCCAAAGTCTAAAGCGCCCTCTATCGGCATTTTTTGAAATTTATCTGTGTAATTTATTTTCAAGACAATACAGACGTAAAGAATAATTTTAGTGAAAACCGCAAATCAATTGACCAATTTTTATGTTTTTTATAATCATTTGAAATTTGAACCTACCCACTACCATCGTACACAGTTCAGTTTGTGCTACTTAACCACAGATTTTAAGCTCAAAATTTAAGTTTATGTCTAAACTTCTAAAAAAATTTAATGGGGCGCAAAAAATAACGGTAAAAAATAGTTGTTCGTTACTCCAAAGTCTAAAGCGCCCTCTATCGGCATTTTTTGAAATTTATCTTTATAATTTATTTTCAAGACAATACTGACATAAAGAATAGTTTCCGTGAAAACCGCAAACGAATCGACCAATTTTTCCGTTTTTTATAATCATTTCAAATGTTGGACCCTAAACTTTGATGGCGCCTATCTCCTTCGGAAGACGTTTGGGACCCTTTGTTTCCCATTTAATATTATTTTTCTTGATGTATACTATCACCCCTTAAAGTTTTGCCCAGTAGTTTAGATACACCCTGTATATATATAAAGTAAAACTGTTTCGCTTTTGCTTAAAATATACAGAACAAAACAAGACCGAAGTTTCTAGTAAAAAAATAAAAAATAAAAAAATCAGTCGTTGCTTTTTTGTAACGTTAAAGATAAAAAGTGTTCGGATTCACCCCATT
Organism: Maratus speculifer; assembly: GCA_964019185.1. Classification (NCBI taxonomy): domain Eukaryota; kingdom Metazoa; phylum Arthropoda; class Arachnida; order Araneae; family Salticidae; genus Maratus; species Maratus speculifer. The sequence goes on along the minus strand of OZ025299.1, from coordinate 58,868,461 downwards.
TTAAGGTAATATAAAAAATAAATAACCAAAATCGAAAAAAGCAAAAACTGGCCCGGTTGTAGATCGTCTTCAGCAATCCTATATGCAAAAAAAATCATGTAAAAATATCAAAATTTGAGCAATATATTTGAAAAGAACGCCCTCAGAGACTTAACATTATCATCCGGTTCTTTTTCATCGAGTAGTGTGAGTTCTTAAGCCTCTACCATAGATCAGTATGAAAGTTTGTCATAAAGTTATATGCGTTTTTTTGTCAACCTTCCATCCTTTTTCTAGAATTTTCCTGTGTTCTTTAACCACAATTTCTTTTAATAAAATGTACCTTGTTTCTTTGAATATTTAATTTTGTGATTCAAAATGTCTTTTGTTGGAGCAGTATATCACTAAAGAGACTTTATCGCCATTAAGGTGTTCCTACCCTCAAACGCTGTTTTTGCGAAAATTGTCGATTTCTTTTTTATTATTTTAAATTGAAGTTCAAACGTTTAGGATTCCAAAAAATCTTTATTTTTGGATAATCGATAATAAGAAGCAAAGTTATATTCCAAAATATAAACCGGAAAAAAGCTTTCTGAAACCGGAAATGACCATTTAAAGAGTCACAGAAAGTTAAAGAATACATTTTAATACAGAAATATATAACCTATAACATGTACACAAATATACAAACACCTACAAATGGAGTAGATTTTTAAATTGTAAACTTTATACATAATTATATGTGCTGTGTCAAAACCGTAATTTGCATTCTCAGGAAAACTGCGTTTTTCATGGCGTACGCTTATGAGAAACATAATTTCTTTAAAAAATTTTAAGGTATTGAATTAAGTTTTGTGACAAGGTTCTGCTTATCTATAGGTATACAAAATGCAGCTTTTAAGATTCTATAATATTAATTGTAGAGACATTTACATTGAAAAAACATATATTTTAGAAAAAAGTTCATGTTTTATATACAAAATATGGTATGTGTTATAAATATAAAAGGTATTGCAAATATTTTGTTTCATTACACAGTAACTGGCCTAATACACTATATTGCCATTGATTATGGGACACTTGCGATTTTAGACATTTTACTAAATATCTAGAAAAATACATGAGGAATCATCTCGAAACTCTTAGTGTATAAATATAATAGTATAAGTCATACATCTCCGTGAAGATTTTTTCCCGAAACTCCAAAGGGGACCGTCAACAAATTAAAAAAGAATGAATATCTTTTGAATAACCCTGTCAAAACTAATGTAGCAAAAGCGCTCAAACTCTAGATTGTGTTTGAATGCCTTATTGTAATAAGCCTTGTTCATTTTTATGCAAATAACATGCATACTCGCAGAGTAATTGAGGTTTTTATAAAAATGATCCCAAATTTTTTCAAGTTTTTTCCTTATAATTTTCAGAGTTCTTAATATAAAATGTTATTTTTTTTTCAGAAAATATGACAAACAACATTGCACACAGTACCCTGTAATCAGAATTAAAAAATAATGAAAATTGTATAAAAAATGAGTTGGTTTACTAAATAATTTTTTACTGCGCATGCGTCAACGATATCAAAATTTCATTTGCATATTATGTTAGCTAAATGTATAGAGCAACTTTTGTGAAAGTCACAAAATCATAACTTGAAAATTCTGACAATAATCGTCAATTGAATAAGTCGAAAATCCGTTATTCTCAAAATGAAGCAAAACAAGAGGGGTTGTATCCATATATTCATTGATTAGTGTCAATATAGAATACACAATATGGGATGTACTACTGCATTTGGATAAAATCCCTCATTTTTTTGCTTCATTTTGGAAACAACGGATTTTGTCCTTTTTCTATAGACGATTACTTTCAGAATTTTCAAGCTATGATTTTGAGACTTTTACAAAAGTTGCTCTATACATTTAGCTAACATAATATGCAAATGAAATTTTGATATCTTTGACGCATGCGCAGTAAAAAATTATATAGTAAACCTACTCATTTTTCATAGAATTTTTATTATTTTTTAATTCTGATTACAGGGTACTGTGTGCAATGTTGTTTGTCATATTTTCTGAAAAAAAAAATATTATTTTATATTAAGAACTGTGAAAATTATAATGGAAAAACCTGGAAAAATTTGGCACCATTTTTATAAAAACCGTAATTACTCTGCGAGTGTGCATGCTATTTGGATAAAAATGAACACAGTGTATTACAATAAAGCATTCAATCATAATCTAGAGTTTGAGCGCTTTTGCTACATTAGTTTTGACAGGGTTATTCAAAAGATATTCATTCTTTTTTAATTTGTTGACGGTCCCCTATGGCGTTTCGATAAAAAATCTTCACGGAGATGTATGACGTATACTGTTATATTTATACACTAAGAGTTTCGAGATGATTCCTCATGTATTTTTCTAGATATTTAGTAAAATGTCTAAAATCGCAAGTGTCCCATAATCAATGGCAATATAGTGTATATTGTCGAAAAAACATTATATCTATTGAATAAATTTCGTTGTAAAAGATTGGGCATAAACGCAATGTTTTATTAAAATCTGAGTAAGTATTGCCTAAATTTAAAAAATTAACTAAAATTCCATTAAAATGTACATGAATTAATAGTTTTATTCCCCGTTTTAACTAAAAACACATGTGTTTGATAACTATTACATATATTTTTTTCTTTAGGTGCCCCAAAAGTAGGCACATATTTAAAACTCTATATACCGTAATTTCGGGTGAATAAGCCGCGGATCAAACAATTCTTTTTGGACCCAGAAATCTTATTTAGTGATTGAAGACAAATATTTACGGCGATCTAACTAGTTATATTTGTTTCTTAAAAAATTCTGGGTCGAAAAAGAATTGTTTGATCTGCGGCTTATACACCCGAAATTACGGTAATCAAGCACAATATACAGATTTTAGCGAATAGAATATAAGTAATAAATAAATTTAGGTAAAAGTAGTGTATACTGCAAAAAGAAAAAAAAATAAAAAAATAAAAATAAAAATAAATTAAATTTACGGCAAAAACTGCTGGCAACATTTCAGCCAACAGTTTTTGCGAGCTGTTCTTTTGCAAAAACTGCTGGCTGCAATGTTGCCAACAGTTTTTGCCGTAAAAATTGCAGTAAAATTAGATGTAATTTTTTATTACATCTAATTTTACTGCAATTTTTACCGCAAAAACTGTTGGTAACATTTCTGCCAGCAGTTTGTACCGTAAATTTAACGGATTTTTTTTCAGTGTATATTAAATAAGATAGAGAAGAGATAGAATTACACTAATCTGTGCGCTTCAAATTTGTTTAATAAAATCAGGATTCAATTTTAGAAACTCAAATGAGAAAGTGTTTTGGCATAGTAGCATATTTTAAAAAATGTGCTTGCATCAATTGAGAAGGGAATTGTTTCAAACTAAACTAAAATGGCTCACAATTTAACAGGGAAAAGGGATAACAGTATATTTTATATTGATCCCCTCAAAGCTTGTTGTAAGCCTTTAGATTTATGTAAAAATGTACCTACGCGCATGCAATGAAAAAAAACCCTGTTTTTCTTTTTAATAAAAAATAACAGATTTATATTCTACTACGTTTTACAAGAAATATTTCGTGATTATGAATGACTATCTTTGATTAATTTCTTTAGAAAAAAATATTGTTAAATTGTACGAATAAAACCATTTATATAAATATTATGTGTTATAAATATATTGTGTATATTAAAGATTAACATGTTAGATTATTGTAAAAATAAAATGTTCCCCTTATTTAAAACGGACTTATCAGAAAATCTTTCAAACACGTGTTGTAAACAGAATGCAAATTGATAACAACTACTTAATTAGAATAAATATTAAAGCTATTTTTTTTTCAATAGAAAATAAACTTCGAAGTCATATCTAGTGACGTCATTTTTACAAGGAAATAAACGTATTAAATAATATTGCATTCCATCGTTTAGTAATAGCGACTTGTTAGGCTTGTTTTGCACCGGTATGTTATGAAATAGTGTTCCAATAAAACTTCAGTGTGTAACTCGAAAACTATTATCATAATTAAGCGGTAACATCTTGCTTTTATTGGATTTTTCTTAGTTTTGTTCAATAAGGATGAATTCTATTGGAATAATCTATAAAATATTCATCTAAAAAGTACTATACAATAGGAAATAGTACACACTATACTTCAGTACAACTTAAATTTATATTAACTTTTGTACGCTTTTTATAAAGCAAGGTAATTTATCATATTTATTAAATGAAACGCAAAGATCTTTAAAAAAATACTTTAACTATTTTATTGCTTCAAATATGTAATGAAAATTACTGTATTTTAATATTATTAATTATAACAAATTTTGTTGAAGTTATAGCAAGAGGCTTCCCTCTCCAATAATTTCCGATCACTGCTACATAACGATGCAATTCCAAGTTTTCCTCACGTTTTGACTCCTCCCCCTTTTTTTCATGTTTTTCTATGCCTTTTTTCATTTTTTCTTTTGTCTTCGATTGAAGTCCACAACAATTTTAGAAAAACTCGAGATCATTTATCACTCATGTTTTTTGCATCTCTTTTTACAATACTGGCGCCAGAGTATAGTTTATTTTAACAATGCATATTATATAATAATTCTTCAGCTGTTTTGCAAGCGTAATTAGTTTTATATGTAAAATATCATATTTTCATATGTAAAATAGATATCAGCATGAGAAATGATTTTTGGAAATCACTTCTTTCCCATTCTTTTTAAAATACTGGCGCCAGAGTATAGTTTATTTTAACAATGCATATTATATAGTAATTCTTCAGCTGTTTTGCAAGCATAATTAGTTTCATATGTAAAGTAATCGTATTTTCTTATGTAAAATAGATGTCAGCATTGGAAACGATTTTTGGAAATCATTTATCATTCATTCTTTTTACATCTCTTTTTACAATACTGGCGCCAGAGTGTAGTTTATTTTAACAATACATACTATAAAATATCTATTGAGCTGTCTTACAAATGCGATTAATTTTATATGTAAAAAAATCGCATTTTCACAAGTAAAATAAGTATCAACATCAGAAACGCAAACGTAATCATTTATTTAATAAGCACGTAAAGAGTTTTATTACGCGAAAACACTTTTATGCATATAAATAAGCTTATTTTTCACAATCAATAAGTTTAAGGCTATTATTTGCCTACAACGTTTTATCAAGAGCAACATCTAATAATATGACATATGACAATATTATAAAATATTCAGAAATAAAAATTATATTCAAATAGAAAATATTTTTTACTTTTGAGTTTGTCAAAAATACGTTTATCAAGTACAAATTTTACAATAATAGAATCAAAATTATTTTGTGAACTTCGACAAAAATTTAGCAGAAAAAATTGTTTCCGCCTTTGCTATTACTGTGATTCTATCGCCCTCTTTTTTTCACGCCCTCCTATCTGCGATTTTTGTAGCAGTCAACTATCGAATACAGTAATCCCTTAAAATTCGCTTTTTTAACACTAGAACGTAAAACTGCTGTCAATTCGAAACGGATCAAATGATAAAATGTCGATTGGAACCGGATTTTTTTTCATAAAATAAGTTGAATTGTAAAGAGAGAAAACTCAGTTTAATGAAAAAAGTGAAACTGTTTTAAATAAAAATTCTCGTATTAAAATCTTTTTACTAAGATTAGGCAAAATTTCTGGTCCTAGTGTTAAAATTTGCGAGGTTTGTTTACTCGCGAAATAAAAAAAATGAACACCATTTCAACATTCGCGAATACTTAAGTTCGTTAGTTGGGAAATTTACACCCACATGGAAAATTTACCTCGGTTATAATTAATTTACCGATTGAATAATCGTGTTTAAAATTAATCTAAAGGTAATTTCGTATGCAGTGATTTTCTGCAGTTCCATATATTGACCTTCGATTTATTCTGTTGAGCTGATACAGAGTATCAGACCAGATTAAGTGATCGTTGAGGTTAATTGGGTGAAATAGTCCTCCAGTGTTCGTGACCGGGATGGCTGAGTTGGAAAAGCATTGGCGGCTTCAGCCAATACATCCCTGGTTCGAATCCTGGCCCGGACTTTTTTCACCCACGTGGAAAATTTACATCTGTTAAAATGAATCTTATTCCCTTCTTCGTATTGCTCCTGTGATCAGGGATACCGATCATATCCGCTAATTTCATGGCACATCATGAAAATTATTATGTTTTTATGGTTACCATGTTTATGTTTTTATGTTATTATTATGTTTACCAGATCTGGTACATTGTAGTAAAGAGTTAAAACGGAAAATACAATAATTTTTGAAAGGAAGCAAATGAAAGCTGAATTTAAAATGTTTCTACAGCTGCAGAACTGCGCCTAAATTAGTTTTCTATTACGGAATTGAACGTATATACATGTCATTAAAAAAACCCTGAACGGGTTAAAAAAATCTTGTGATGCAGCGCTTTTTTTATATCTTTAAGAATTTTAAATTTAGAACTTTAAAATAATGATATCAAAATTTAAGTGACGCTATGCTATTAATTAATTTATGTATATATGTGTTATTGTGTTTGATATGTTAGAGGTCCACTTCGACAATCCTAGAGCTACTTTTAAAGCGCTCGTCCATAGCACCTCCAGCTTTTGGAACAATGAAGGCCAACCCGAGTTAAGAATTGCAGCACCGTACTCCATAACATTATGAAGACAGTTAGACAGACACACAGTAGACAGACAGGCAGGCAGGCGGATGTATCAGACGATAACTATAGGTGTGACATATTTATATAATTATGAACGCATCTAAAAAACAGATAAACTTTAAAGCGCATGCTGAAGTTGAAAACGTATTTCCAGCAATTAATACTCAAAGACAGCATTGAATCCGATTTCTTTCGAGTATACTTGTAAGTGGACTAAAATGCTATGAATGTCCTACTCTAACACAATCGTAGTGAAATGGAGTTATTTATTTCAGTTTGAATAAATATGAAATAGCGTAATGTCATTAAAGTAGTTTGCAAACGAGTTTTTCCCTTAGGACATAATGTAATGTAATTCATTTGGGTGCTCCCGTAAATGAAACATTAATACCCAGGTTTACCAGTTGCATGAAAATCAGAGTATATTTTCGAGAATTAGAGCGTGGACAGACGAACAGAAAAACCAAATGCATAAACTCTTTTCAATTTTGTTGGAATATGTTAAAAATGTGGAACTTTGGCAGATGTAACACTGAGAAAATACGAATTTTCTAAAATGTAAAAGCAACGTAACTTATTTTTGTGCACGTTCTTTTCATCATATTTCGCTACTGGAGACAGACTTTGAAACTCATAGCTATTCTGAAAATTCTTATGGTTTAATTGCAATAAGGTTTGTATCATGTGATGTATTAACAAAATCGTAAATCTTTTCTAACCTGAATATAAAATGTTGAACGGTATGATTCTACTATAGAATTATGAAGAAATATTAATTTCTGCCACTTTACAGAATCTTTCTACCATTATTAAGAAATGTGAAGTAAAATTTCATTTTTTGTCAACCTAATATTAATTACAAAATATTAATCCTAAAGAAATATTAATTTTTGTCACTTTACACAACCTTTCGACTATTATTAAGATTTAAGAAGTATAATTCTATTTTTTGGTCAACGTAGTATTAATTACAAAATACTAATCCTAAAGAAAACGTGCTTTTTAATTTCCCGGTATTTTTCTTTAAAACATGATACTAAGCAGTCTGGCGATTCCGGAGCCGAAGAAAGTGTTAAATTGGCGTTTTCTTTTACAATCTTGTTCATGAATAACAACAAAGAGGAATTCTAAAGTATACAAAAAAATAAATAAAAGACAATGGATTTAAAATTGAGTCAAATCGACAAAATCACAACTTTAAAAATATTCCGCTAAAAATAGAGTTTGGCGCAGAGCTTTTTTTAAAATAAGTCATCCAGATTGCTTCAAAAATAGTCTGTGAATAATTAAAAAAAAAGATTACACTTTTGAAGAGTTGTTTAAATTTTTTTACTTTTCATAACTATTAAAAATTCGCCATATAAATTTTCTTCACATCTTTAAGGTATGTACTGCTTCTGTTTAATTAATCCTTTCGGGTCTCGAATTTTTTTTTTTTTTTCAGTTAAAAAAAAAAAATACTTTTACGTTAATAACGTTAACACTAGCTATCCAAATAGATTAATTAGTGTTTAATGAATATTTCATTATCTGGAAGATAACAAATGTTACTTTGTAGACTATTCAAGTAATATTCATATGATAATTGGCTAAGGAAGAATTTTTGGAGATGTTTAGAAAATATTGTATCGCAATAAGATTTAACTCATATTGCAACTTTCTAATACTTTTTACACAGGATTCTTTCAGGAAAGTAAACTTTGTTTTAAATTTAATGAGTGAAATGTATGTTTAAACAAAAAGAACCACAAATGTGCAAAAAGAATGAAGTAAATAATAATAATTATTATTATTACGAAATGCCTAAACACAAATGAAGTCAGATAGTAAATGCATATACATATACACTATCTACCAATAAGTGTTTGAAAAATTTCGATTTTTGACATTTTCTCAAATATTTAAAAATGTACTTGTCGGATTCGTCTGAAACTTCAGGATTATGAAGATTATGTCTGACCTCATATTTATCAACATCTATTTGATAAGCAGAGCAATTAGGGGGCCGACAAAAAACTAAAGAATAACAGAAATATTTGGGATCACCCTGTACATGAAAATGTATGAAACGATTTATCGCTGCAGAATACAAATATGTGGATACTTCACAACATGTACACTGATTTTTGTAAGAATAGCATGTATATTCATGGAGAAAGAGTGATTTTTTAAAAAAAATTCAAAAATTCTGGTATGTTTTTTGTTTATATCATGCAGGGTTTTTGATCAAATTTAACGCAAATTTCAGAAATACTGGCAAAATCTATTAGAAAAAGTACAGCGCAATTGGAATATAAATATATTAAATATTTTATGAAATATGAGTAGTTTTATGAAATTTTTTTTATCTGCGCATGCGCGAACAATAAAAACGATTCTTTTACATCATTTAATAGTCAATTCTATAAAGTAACTTATAAAAAAATCCAATCAACTATCATGAAAATTCAAAAAGATATCATTATTATAAGTAAGCTGTTTTTACATTGCTCTCTAAAAACGGCTGAATGATAAGGGATTCTCCACAAATTGACATTTTTTATTAACTGACTTTTAGGAAAAAATTGGTACTATTTAATGAATACAATATCTGCTGCTAATAAGTATCTTGACACCTGTGATAGAAAAGGAAAAGAGCTTTTATTCTTTTCTATCACAGATGTCAAGATACTTATTACAGAAATATTGTATTAGATATTGTATATATTAAATACTAATTTTTTCCAAAAAGTCAGTTAATAAAAAATGTGTGGAGAATCCCTTATCATTCAGCCGTTTTTAGGGAGCAATGTAAAAATAGCTTACTTATGATAATGATATCTTTTTTAATTTTCACGATATTTGATTGGATTTTTTTTATAAGTTACTCCATAGAATTGACTATTAAATGATGTAAAAGAATAGTTTTTATCGTTCGCGCATGCGCAGATAAAAATTCTTTCATAAAACTACTCATATTTCATAAAATATTTAATATATTCATATTCCAATTGCGCTATATTTTTTTTAATAGATTTTGCGAATATTTCTGAAATTTGTGTTAAATTTGGTTAAAAACCCTGCATGGTATAAACAAAAAACATACCAGAATTTTTGAATTTAAAAAAAAAAAATCCCTCTTTCTCCGTGAATATACATGCTATTCTTACAAAAATCAGTGTACATGTTGTGCAGTATCCACATATTTTTATTCTGCAGCGATAAATCGTTTCATACATTTTCATGTACAGGGTGATCCCAAATATTTCTGTTATTCTTTAGTTTTTTGTCGGCCCCCGAAAATATTAGGGAAATATTCCGAAATATAGGGAAAATAAATAATTATAAATAAATAAATAATAAAGAATTCCGAAATATAAATAAAATTAGGGAAATATTCCGAATGTGAAGGCCCCACCAGTGGCCGCGAGGTTCTGACCTCCAAACTGGTAGACTGTAGGTGCTGGGTTCGAACCCAATCGCGACCGTCGGCCTAACCGTTCGAAGTTTTCCGTGGTTTTCTTCGAACCTTGCGTAAATACGGGTTAGATTCCCTTAGAAAGACCCCCACGGAGGGCAACCCACCCCATAGGGCCTATATCCCATAGCGTAGATAATCGGCCGACAAAAAAAATACACCGAATGTGAAGAGTCCAGCATAGGGTTAGATAACCAGATTCTACCCGCACCCAATCGGCGGGCCGGGTCGAGCCGGGATAGAGTTTATAAAAAATGAATCCTACCCCATTGATAGCGTTTTTAGGTGCGTTCGTAATTATGTAGATACGTAGCGCCTATTGTTGTCGCTCAGTCCATCCGTCTGTCTGTCCGTCCGCATATAACAACGCAAAAACTACCCTACCGAATCGTTTGAAATTTAAAATACATAATTATAATTTTATCAAGTCATTTCAAATTTTATGAAAATCTGATGGATAGATCAATTACAGGGACATTCAAAAGGATTCCGTTACATTACGGTCAATAGGGAAAAAAGTTTTAAATGCATTTTAATCGTTTGAAATTTAAAACAATTATTGCGTAATTTTGTCTAGTCATTTCAAATGTTATGAAAATCGGATGCATAGATCAATTACAGGGACAATCAAAAGGATTCCGTTACATTACGGTCAATGGGGAAAAAATTTCAAGTTCATTTTAATGATGTTACACTCATTCGAACATAATAGAATTGGCATGAACCTATGAAATATATACTAAAATATGCATTCTGTACAATCTGTGATGCAAAGAATTTTTATTATTAAATTACAGGGCCACACAAAAGTATTCCACTATATAATGCTATACGGGGAAACATGGTTTGGTACGTGTTTTAATTATATTCAACTATTTCACATTTTATGAATAACATACGTTGCTGAGGTGTAATAAAAATTACTTCCTGCATATTTACAGAAACGTAAAGATTTCGACTATTGTACTGTACCCGGAGTACGCTCTACTATATCAGCAAGATCTGAATATTTTTAAAACTTCGTTATCGTACGAACGCACCTCATTTGCTACGTTCACGTGCAATTTCCAACTTGTTTTTTCTTCCTTTGGAAGTCGGGGTTGACTGTTATAAGTTTAGTTTTTGCTCATGCGAGTTTGATTAACACGATTATTCAAGAAAAATGTTCAGAATGTTTCGGATAACAAAATAAAATATTTTTTACATGTTTATTTTTCAAGATAAATTGATATTGCAGACTTTGTCCATTATTACAATTCGTGAAAATTTTTGAATGCCGGTTTTCGACGGATTTACACGTTTTAGGGATCAGATATTCCAAAAAACATGTTTTTACAAATGTCTGTCTGTTTGTACGTGACACATTTTTTCGGCATTTTATCTCAAGTACCAATGCACGGAATTTAATAAAATATTATATTCAGGTAGTCCTTAATATAAATTGATGCTGATTAATTTTGGTGTAAATTGGTAAACTGGTGGCGCTGCTATTTTGCCTTTTTACGAGTTCCTCAACAGCTCTATCTCAACAAGTGCTGCACGGATTTTCACCAAACTTCATATTCCGTTAGTCCTTGACATGAATGAATTCTGTTTATATTTTGGAGTAAATCGTTCAACAAGTGACACTGCTATGTTGTCTTTTTCACGATTTTTGCAATAGCTCTATCTCAAGAATTAATGCACGGGTTTTCATCAAACTTTAGATTCAATTAATCCTTGATATGAAATGATTCAATTTGCGTTTTTGTGTCAGTCGGCCAATAGGTTGTGCTGCTATGTTGAATTTTTTCAAACTCCCGCAATAAATCTATCATAAGAGCTAATACAAGATTTTTTTTTTATCAAACTTCAGATTCAAGTTTACCTTGATAAATATTATTTCGGATTGTATTTCGGTGTAAATCGCATAACAGGTGGTTCTTTTATTCTGCATTTTTCCCGATATTCAAATTAGTCCTATTTCAAGAACTAATGTTCGGTATTTCATACCATTAGAACACTCACGATGGGCATAGATTGCCATTTAATTTTGGCACTGTATTAACATGTATGCGATAGAAGAAGAATTTGGGATTGACACATCTGACTAGTTTAATATTGTTGATTATAAAAAAAATGAATGGGTGAAAGTAGCACAAAATCTCATGCCTTATTACAAGTGCCTTTTGTTGAAGCCAGACTTCCCAACAGAATTTAATATTCATACATTATATTACTATATTCCCTTTACTTAACCTTGTACTGATGTAATTTAAATATATGATTAGTTCATCACGTTTCCATTAATAAATGATTATTTATAAAAAGCTAAATAATTTGTTCTCACACCACTGGTGAGTTAAAACCACATAGGTATTTTAATCTTACTGAAAATAAAAAGTTTTGACCTTTTTTAAGTACACTATATTTCATTTTACAACTCTAACAAAGAAATTAAACTGAAAATATTTCATTTTACTAACTTTAATTAAGGAAGTAAACTGATATTATTTCAGTTATAAATCCGGCAATGCACTTTTTAAAGACAAGAAAATAATTATCTGCATTACTATTTGAGAAATTCCAGAAAAGGTGTTCACTTCTTTATGAATTTTACGAAAAACAATCGTTTTTTGTCAATGTAGCCTTGATTGCATTTTATTTTAACACTGCTTACGGATCTTCAACTATTGTTTTCAACCATCCTTTTTTTTAAATCACAAGTAGGATATCCGGGTTCACACTAAGAAAAATAGGAATACACCGCAAACAAAAAAAAATGCGCCTAAAAATCTAATAAAAGATTCTTTGTGGAAAATAAATTCTTATTAAATACGCTACATACAATAACAAAGTTTTGCTAATTTTAAATGTGTTTATATTTAAGAACTTTGAAAGCTATCAAACATTCGAAGAAAAAAAAAAAAGATAAACTGTTCAACCCGGAAACTACACAATATGAATAACAGATTCTAGGGCACATGGTGAATAGTTCATATAAACATAGCTTTTTCTCATTATTGAATTAATTTCTGAAAACAAAAATTACTGAATACAGTAAACAGAACATTTTTGCCCATATTTTTTTAATCACCTTTATAGTTCTTCTTACTTTTTTAATAATTTTGAAAATTTAACAAATTTTTCACATGTGCCCGCCAGTGAAGTAGTTGTGAACATATATGGGGGACATGTGAACACAGGGAGAAAATATCCTTTGATGTGTTTTTTATTCTGTTATTTATTTGTCGTCATGATCATTAGTTATATTATGTGTTAAATTTACTGTAAACAAAATAATATGTATAAATTTTTCTAGCTCCTGGGTGAAAGGTCTAAGCACAACATTATAAATGAAAACAAGTAAACTGGGGGAAGGGAGGATTATATATCTGATTAAATATTGTTGCTATAAAATAAAAAAATTAAGATTTAAATTTGAGAAGAAATAGACTTTAAATTTTGCATAGGGATTTTTGTTTCTAAGAGATTTTTGCGAGGGGAAATTTCGATAATATTTATCGGAAATCTGCCGAAATAAGAAAGATTTTTACCTCTGTATTTGCCTTATTTACCTCTAAATTAATGATAAAGGAGGGTATTTTAATGATTTTAAAAAATAAATCTCGATTCTAAACTCATCCTCAAATTTAACTACTTTAACTTTTGAAAGAGATGGGGGATCTTACAATCGGGGTTTTATGGCAATTGTTTTTAAATTTTCAATTTCTTGACATATTACTGATGACTATCTCTATTCAAAGCATCATATACATAGCGCTATTGTTTGTTTGTTTGTTTGGAGGGGGGATTTTTGGGACTTATAGCGGCTGAGCTGTTGTCTCGAATGATCCAATATATACATAGCTATTTTAAAGCTGAAATTAGACCATCATTGCAAGTATGGAAGAAATGAAATCGAAAAATTTGCAAAGTTGCTTAACGAAATATATTTGTAATAACAATGCATAAAGATACTGTTGTAAACTGTTTAGTAAAATATTGCTTAAAAGAATTGCATTTTAGAAAACATTACATTTATTTATGAACGTAAACTAGCCAGTTACTTAGTTTTGGGAGTTCATTGGATAAATATAAGTGGGAGAATGGGAGGCTAACATCCCCGCTTAATTTAGGTAAACGGGTTTTTCATGCAGAATTGTCAGATTTCATTCAAATTTTATGTATAAGGCCATTTTGATGAGGTGATTCTACGATTAATTTTAGGTGTTCATTGGTTAAGTATAAAGAGGGGATGGAGATAACCTCCGTTAATTAGGTAAATTTGTTTTTCACGCAAAATTTATCAGTTTGCTTCAAATTTTGGATAAATTCATTCCGATAAGATGCTTCCCCGATTTGTTTTGGTGATCAATTGGTTGAGTGTAAAGAGAGGAACGAGGAGCTACACCTCCCCTCTTAATTTAGGTACTTTGGTTTTTCAAGCAGAATTAACAATTTGTTTCATATTTTGGATATATGTTCATTTTGATAAGGCGTTTCCGCAATTAAAGTTTTCTTTTTAAGTATAAAAGGGTGAACGGGTGATTATCTTTCCCCTTAAATTAGATAAACTGGTTTATTAGCAGAATTTTCAGATTTGCTTTGAATTTTGGTTATAGGTTCATTCTGATAAAACTTATCCCTGATTAGTTTTGGGGATTCAACAGTTAAATATTAAAGATGCGAAATGAGAGAGCTATTCCATCCTCCTTAATTTGCTTTTTGTCAAGTATTATTCTTTGAAAAAATAGGACTGATATCCAATTAGTGGGTATAGTCTAAACTCCATGCCATCAGGTTAACTGGGCAATATTTTTAACTTTGCTTTGCAAGTTTCTGACCGCTGGACGAGATCTGTTACAAATGGAAGTAGATGCTTTTTCAAAAGCAGACCAAATTTTGTACTTATTTATGGATCGTACCCACAATCTCCTGGTTGAAAAATTCTTTATCCACCATACGTTATGGACAAGTTGCTCTAGTTGTAATGTACGTACTATCTGAAAGTGGATAGTTTGATATTTTGGGGGAAAATATTTACGCTTGCTACATACTATTCTGTTTTGAAATGCAAAAACTGAGAAAGTTTTCCAAGTTATGCTGATAACGTTATACTAATAGCGATTCCATCCATATAACACTTTCCAAAGTAGTTAAAAAATATTTATGAAATCGGTTTGTCACTGTTATTGGGTTTTACTGTGATGTATGTTCGATATTGAAAATGAAGTCTCTAGCATTTACATCCGATTTATAAGGAGCTAAAACATTTCCGTTATATTTGGCCTATGGGGGAGATAACTTACGGTGTATTTTAATGTTTATTTTAATATTTTTCCATGTTTAATTTTATATCAAATATACTGCTGGATGGTTACTGTAGAATCTGGGGTGCATATAATTTGTCGTTCGTTTACAGACATGCAAAAGTATTTGGCTACAGTACTGCATATGAGGAATAATTTCTGCAAGTGCGTTTTCAATTGTGGTTACGAGTTTGAAAAATTCAACTGCTTTGCATGGTATTACGAGCATATAAATACTAATGTTCATGTACAGGGCTATACAAAATACAGGGTGGTCATAAAAAAAACTTTGCCGGTATATGGAGCTCTAGCGGGCCCGTCCGTTCAACCGATCGAGGTGAAATTTCAGATATAGCTATTCAGAGGTATGAGCTCGAGATTCACTGAACGGCAGCAAAATGGTGCTCATGGTTACGGTTATAGTTACAGAAACTCGAAATTTTCCAATGGCAACACCCATTTTTTTCATCGCAAAATGATCAGCGCATGCGAAAACACTAAAGAGCGTTGGAACCGTACGTGTATAGCCAGAAACGGACACGTTATGCATGCACAAAAAACTGTTCTGTGAATTTCCTCCCCCCCCCCTATAAAAAACACGATTGGCGCGCAAGGAGTAAATTCCCATATGACAGTCTTTTTATCCGTTTTCTACGCTGACTATCTGGCAAACGACGTTCCGTGATTGGTATTTTGTCTCTGTCATATTAAAATTTTCTGCGTGCGCCTTGGTCGTGTTTTTGGGGGCCGTTCGTAGAGTTGATTTTGTGCAAGCATAACGCGTCCGTTTATTGCAATAACCATACCGTTCCAGCGCTCTTTAGGGTTTTCGCATACGCTGATCATTTTGCGATGAAAAAAAATGGGTGTTGCCATTGGAAATTTTCGAGTTTCTGTAACTATAACCGTAACCATGAGCGCCATTTTGTTGTCGTTCGCAGAATCTCGAGCCGATACCTCTGAATAGCTACAAGGTGATTCAAAAAAGATGGGAAAAATTTTAAGGGGTAATAGTATACATCAAGACAAACAATATTAAATAGGAAACCAAGGGTCCCAAGCGTTTTCCAAAGGAGATAGCCGCAATTAAAGTTTAGGGTTCAAAATTTGAAATAAACATAAAAAACGGAAAAATTGGTCCATTGATTTGCGGTTTCCACTAAAACTATTCTTTGTTACTATTTTCTCGAAAATAAATTATAAAGATACATTTCGAAAAATGTCGATAGAGGGCGCTTTAGACTTTGGTGTAACAAACAACTGTTTTTTACCGTTGTTTTTTGCATCGCATTAAATTGTTTCGCAGGCTTAGAATTAAACTTAAATTTTGAGCTCAAAATCTGAATAGTTGGGAGTGGTTAAGTAGCACAAACTGAACTGTGTTCAGAGGTTCAAATTTCAAATGATTATAAAAAATGGAAAAATTGGTCGATTGTTTTGCGGTTTTCACTAAATCTATTCTTTATGTCGGTATTTTATTAAAAATAAATTATAAAGCTAAATTTCAAAAAATGACGATAGAGGTCGCGTTAGACTTTGAAGTAAGGAAAAACTATTTTTTACCGTTATTATTTGCATCTCGTTAATTGTTTTTAGAAGCTTAGACGTAAACTTAAATTTTGCGCAAAAAATCTGAATCGTTGGGAGTGGTTAAGTAGAGCAAACTGAACTGTATTCAATGCGGGTGGGGAGGTTCAAATTTCAAGTTATCATAAAAAAAAAGGGGAAAAATGGTAGATTTGTTTACGGATTTCGCCAAAACTATTCATTATGCCAGTATTTCCTTGAAAATAAATTTTAAAGATAAATTTCAAAAAATTCCGTTAGAGGTCGCCTTAAACTTTAGAGTAACCAACAATCATTTTTAACTGGTATTTTTTGTATCTAATAAATGCTTGTAACAGCTTATAGTTAAATTTTTAGCTGAAAATCTGAATCGTTGTGAGTAATTATGTAGCGCAAAATTGAACTGTGTTTGAGGGGTGGAGAGAGTAACACTTCAACACTTGAACACAGTTCAGTTTGTCCTTCTTATCCCCTCCCAACTATTTAGAATTTGAGCTCAAAATTTAAGTCTAAGCATTTGCAAGCATTTAATTAGATAGAAAAATTAACGTTTATTAATAGTTGTGGGTTACTCTAAAGTTAAGGGCACTCTCAAACAAAATTTTTAAACATTTATCTTTAAAATTTATTTTCAAGGAAATAGTGACATAAAGAATAGTTTTAGCGAAAACCGAAAACAAATCGACCAATTTTTCCGTTTTTTATAATCATTTGAAATTTGAAACTCCCCATCCCCATTGAACACAGTTCAGCTTGCGTTACTTAACCCCTCCCAATGATTCAGATTTTCTGCGCAAAATTTAAGTTTATGTCTAAGCTTCCAAAAAAATTTAACGAGATGCAAATAATAACGGTAAAAAATAGCTTTTCGTTACTCCAAAGTCTAAAGCGCCCTCTATCGCCATTTTTTTAAATTTAGCTTTATAAATTATTTTTAACAAAATACCGACATGAAGAATAGTTTTAGTGAAAACCGCAAATCAATCAACCAATTTTTCCGTTTTTTATAATCATTTGAACCCTCTGAACACAGTTCAGTTTGAGCTACTTAACCACTCTCAACTATTCAGATTTTGAGCTCAAAATTTAAGTTTAAGTCTAAGCTTGCGAAACCATTTAATGAGATGCCAAAAATAACGGCAAAAAACAAATGTTCGTTACTCCAAAGTCTAAAGCGCCCTCTACCGACATTTTTCGGAATTTATCTTTATAATTTATTTTCATGAAAATACCAACATAAAGAATAGTTTTAGTGAAAACCGCAAATCAATCGACCCATTTTTCCGTTTTTTATGTGTATTTGAAATTTTGGGCCCCAAACTTTAATGGCGGCTATCTCCTTGGAAAACGCTTGGGACCCTTGGTTTCCTATTTAATATTGTTTGGCTTGATGTATACTATAACCTCTTAAAATTTTTCCCATCTTTTTTGAATCACCCTGTATATCTGAAGTTTCACCTCGATCGGTTGAACGAACTGGCCGCTAGAGCTCCATATATCGGCAAATATTTTTATGACCACCCTGTATTTCAAATGCTTTTGTTTATTGACTGAAAGTGCTGAATGTAATTTTAAACTGCACTATGCACTTAGAGAATACTGTGTAATTTACATACAAATTTATAGATCCTATACAGAACTGCATTTAAAGATTCGGATATTTTTCTTACAAGTGATGGCACTTTCAGAAATTTCAAAGACGCTATGAATTTTCTAAAGCTTTTGTTTAGATATCTTTCACTTTAAAAAGTAAAGTTTTGTTATCATATTTTGAATAGCTTGAAATTTCGTAACCTATGCGGGACACCTGGTTTTTAGTCCACATGGAGAAAGAAGTTCAATTGAGTAAAGACATTTATGCGATGTCATCATTTCGACAAACTTTGGTTTATGTAAATTATTAGCTTTACCAAATTTATTCTTTAAGATTTTAATAACCTTATGAGTCCCAGAGAGTTTTGAAAAAAATCCCAAGCAGAGAGATTCCGTTTTTATTTTTGCAGAAAAGACTAGAAGCGTGATAACTCTTCTATTTTTTGCCAAAACTACCTAAGCAGAGCAATGACATCTTATTTTATGCCGCAAAGAATTAAACGGCGCGATAGCGCTTCTTTTAATTTTATGTCGATAAGTCATTATCAGTGGTTCACAATGTTCGAAATGTGCTTGGTTTACTCGACATAAAAGCTGAACAGCGCGGTCGCGCTTCTCGGGACTCCAACGGTCCATCAAATATTTTAGTTTTTTTTCTGGATATGTTTTAACAATTTTGAGTACCTGCTTTAACTGTTTGAGAAATAGTTGTCCTCGGCAGAGAGCTGGGAAAACTGAAGTATATCTGAATCTTTTTATTGGCTGAATTTCGAAACTTATTTTTCGTTCTCTGACAAAAAAGTAATAAAAAAAACTTTAAAATTTTTATCGCAATTTGTTTTCAAATTATTTTTAAACAGATTTCATTTAAAAGTGCATTTCTCTACTCAACTGTATAAAAATTTAAAATATGCGATGTTTAGAAGTGGAAAAAATTGCAATTCCGAAAATTGTAAAACTGAATTTTCATTCGAAATTTGTTTATGATGGGTCCAGAAATATTAATGTTTAATCCATTTCGCACGTAATGAGGCGTTCAAGAAGTCAGTCTGATTAACTCCAGCAAATAAAAATGCACATTTTAAACAGTTAAAGTTGTATGTCTATAAATATTTACACTCTACTCATTGCCTTATAATCAAGGGTAATTCATAAGCTCTGTATAGATAAATATAGGAAAAATTTCTGCACAATCATGTCTTTACCAGAGTTCTCAATTTAAAAAAAATAGAGTTATTCGGATTGACTTCCGAACGCGTCACCTATAACTCTTATTACGCAAGTCACGTTTTAATCATATCTTTTTCTTATTGCAATTTCCTCCTAAAAACGAAAAAAAATATATAGTTAAAATGCGTATTATTTCGAAAAAGTAAACGGATTTTTGATAAAACTGAATTATAAAGTATATTTAATTAAGTATTTATAATTCTGTTACAAATAAATGAAGGGATATAAATTATTAGATAGCCGATTTTTTAAGAGTTTTTTTTATAGTGACGTCATACGCATACTTAAGTTGTTTAAGACTAATGAATGTGCTATTCTTCAGCGGATATGAATGACGTCATTTTACATAAAATATAAAGCGTGTCTTATAAATCTTAAAACTGAAATATGTTTCGCATCATCTATAGTTTATTATTTTTTTTTAATATTAAAAATATTTACGAATCTAAAATTTTAGTCTGAAAATATTTTCCAAACAGTCGTAGTTTGTTAAATTTCATTTTTCTTCTACTTTTAAGGCATTTAAAAAATATTCATTTTCTACATTTTCAATGTTAGTTTTTTTCAACTCTTTAATTTTATTTAAAGTTAATTAAAAAAGAAAAAAAATCACATTTATATCTTCTTAGAATAGGGGTGTACAATCTTTTCTAGAGAAGGGCCACTTCCAAATGTCTGGGTAGTCGAGGGCCACATCAATATCACGGAGAGAACTATTGCGAGGAGGTGATGTGTAATAAGAATAAATATGGTTTCAGAGGGGACTTGTGGGTTACTCCTTTAAGTTCACTTACCTAGTCAAAATATCCAATTCAATTGGTGAAGTTATATCAGTAGTTTTATAGTTAGTATACATAACAGATATAGCCAGGATTATTCTCAAGATGTAATAATATTCCATGACTTTATTCAGTAGACTAAATTTTGTTTTATTAAAAAAAGTACTAAAAACAAACATAAGTAGTTGGTGCCAAAAAAAGAACTTTAGAACTAAGGAAAGAGAAGGAGCCAATCAATAAGATTTTTCCACGCCTGATCAACGAAATTTGCGTTTTTTATAAAATCGATCGACAAAATTTGCAATTTTAGGATGCCTGATCAAGAAAATTAGAGATTTTTCCGTGTCTGATCAGGAAAATTCAGGATTGTTAAAAAGCCGATCGGCAAAATTAGCAATCTTTCCGCGCTTGATCTACGAAATTCGCGATTTTTTACGAAGTCAATCGATGAAGTTTGCGATGTTTCCGAGAGTGATAGGCGAAATTGGAGATTTTTGCGAAGTCGACCGACGAGACTCAATTTTTCCGCGCCAGACCATCGAAATTCGCGAATTTGAGACTGATCAACGGAAGTTATTTTTCCGAGTATGTTCAGAAAAATTCGTGATATTTCCGTGTCCGAACAACGAAATTTGAGATTTTTTTTAACCCGATCTCTAGAATTCGCGATTATTTCGTTTCCGATCGGCGAAATTTGCGCTTTTTCCGTCCTTGACGAAATACTAATTTTTCTGACTCAAAGAACAAAATTCGCGATTTTTAACTAACTTTGGCGAAATCTGCATATTTTTTCTTTGTTTGTTTTTTTACACCGCAAGGTGAAATTCGCGATTGTTTTCTTCTGATGAACCGACAAAATTCGGATTGTTTCGTAGCCTATCAATGAAATTTAAAATTTTTCTGCGCATTATTGCAAAATTCGCAATTTTTTGTGCTTTAATGAAATTTGAGATTTTATTTTCGTCCCTGATCGACTACTCAACTTTTCGTGCCCGATTAGAGTTTTTCCCATGCGATCGAGAAAACATGCAATTTTTCCGTAGCCGATTAATTTGCAGTTGGCAAAAACTGACGATTTTTCGTGTCCGACCGACAAAATTTATTTTTTAGTTAGTGATCGACAACACTCGCCATTTTTTTTTTTTCAATCAAGCCTCGTGGGTAAAATTCGCGATTTTTCCCTTGTACCTAATGAACGAAATTTGCAGTTTTCCAGAGTCATCGACAAAGTTGGCGATTTTTCCGTGCCCGAACAATGAAATTTGCGTGTCTTAAACTACTGACGAAATTATGGTTTTCTGCAGTAAATTTGTTAAATGAATTTTTTTTCAGCGACCTATGCACAAAATTTCAATTTTTTGCAGTTGTAAATTCGCGGTCACACGTTGTGCATCCCTATATTGGAATTTTAATTGGTACTATTTCAGTACAGAAGTCTTATAGAAGTATAGAAAATGGGTTTGGCGAGACAAGTAAATTTTCCCAACAAATTTTTATAAATTTACTTTTTGAATGAAAGAACTTTTAGAGATTGAGACTACTTTTAGTTAAAAAAAAAAAATCATGCAAATTTTCTTGCGTGTATCCGAAAACAAAGTCAAATTTCTCAGAAAATCTAAGCAAATAAATGAGTTACTAAATATGCACAACATGAATAAACTTTGCTGTAACAACGCAGGTTTTTTTTTTTATTTAAGAATTAGTCTTTCCATGCCTTCAAAAGTAAATACGGTCCAATTATCGCACCCGACTGCCTTCAAATATTAAAAACTAAGTTCTAATGAGACTTTTCACTTTTAATCCATCACTCAGACTGATTCCCAGTTATTCAGTACCCAATGTCGAGTTGCAGCAGCTTTGTTAAATATTGTCATTATAAAAACTCTGCTAATGCAATATTTACTTATAGTCTGTGCATATCATTCCGCCCTCTGTTGCGAATATTCGGCGGACTCATCTTCGGCTGATTTTTTTTTTCCAAAATATTTTTTTTTCAAAAACCAAAAAAAAAAATTGTACCGGGAGGGACATTCATGCTCTGCAGACTTGCTAGTCTAAGCAATCTCCCTCTGGTAAAAAAAAAGATATTCGATATAAAACAAGATCGCGTCACTGACACCCAAGATGTTAAAATATTCATGAACAATGGTATAAAAACCCAAGCGTAAGCGGGTAGTCTCATTACTAAAATTTAAGAGTTTTCTTTGCTGAATATTTAACCGTTTGAGTTCCAGGAGGTTCTAGGCCCCACCAGTGGCCGAGAGGTTGGGACCTCTCAACTGGTAGACGGCAGGTGCTGGGTTCGAACCCAATCGCGGCTGTTGGCCTAACCGTTCGGAGTTTTCCGTGGTTTTCTTCGAACCTTGCGTAAATACGGGTTAGGTTCCTTTAGAAAGACCCCCACGGAGGACACTCCCCCTGGTCCTATATCCCTAGCGTAGATAATCGGACGACAAAAATCAATCCAGGGGGTTCTGAAAAACACCTTTTAAAAATCCTAAGCAGCGCGATTGCGCTTATTTTAATGCAGAAAAGACCAGAGCAGAACGATAATTTTTTTGCCGCAACGACCTAAGCCCAGCATTTATTTTATGCCGTAAAGACCCAAGAGGCACGACAGCCTTTTTCTATTTTATGTTGATAATTCACAACCTATGCACCATCAGTGATCCACAATGCTCGAAATGTGCTGGGTTTTCTTAAAGAAACTGAGTAGCGCGATCACGCTGTTCGGGACTCAAACGGTTAAACAGATATTAGTTTTTCCGAATGTTTTAGCAGTTTTTAAAAGAACTTTTAGAGATTGGGATTACTTTTAGTTAATAAAATGCGATTATGCAAATTTTCCCGCGTGTACCTGGCAACAAAGTAAAATCTCTCGGAACACGTAGGCGAATAAATCAAATGAGTTACTAAGTATGCATAATATGAATTAACTATGCTGTACCAATGGGCAGTCAAACGCAGGTTTGATTTCTAGAGTTTAACCGAATTGGTCTTTTCCGGCCTCCAAAGGTAATCGCGGTCTCTTCCTTTAAAACTTCCTGGCTACAGAGCCGAAGGGCAAGATAGTAATATTTTCTCCATTCTTTTTAAAATGCTAAAAAAGTTTTAACGATACACACAATGTTTCATTATCTTTAGTATTCTCAAGAGCTATAGATAGCCTAATAATAATTTTAAAAAAATGATTATATCTGTACAGTTATCTTAATTTAAATATTGCTGCTAATATATAACAGCGAAACATACAGCTTTGTGAACGGATATATCAGTTTGCTGCGGTGAGAAGGTTAGTTTTAGCTACAGTGACCTCCAATACAGGGAAATAATTATTTTATGATCACAATGCACCTTTGTACTTTTAACTTTGAGCATTGTTCGCGATAGACATCATAGCTTTCAAGTGCTTTAAATTGCCAAGTTACATTAAGTACAAAATTTTTCGTTGTAAACTAGATCTCGTCACTGACACACGAGGTGTTAAATATTCATGAACATTGGGTACAAAAATCTAGGCATCAGCGGGCAGTCTCATCACTAAAATTTAAGAATTTATCACTGAATTTAATAGCATTTTAACAGGAATTTTGCACGAAATATTAGACTAAGAAAAAATTTAGTAGGGAGACTGCCCGCTAGTGCCTAGATTTTTGCACATCTTCATTAAAAAGCGAAAAATATGCACTGCATATTACTTTTGATTTCAATAAAGAATGGATACAAGTTATTTTGAATAGTATGAACTTTATATACTGCCGGATAGTGTAGTAGCTCGTCTGAGATTTTCAATCTTGCATGTGAAAAACATTGCTTTGCCAATCTGAACACCCGACACTCAAACTGAAAAACGTAATTACTTTGTTTACACAATCATTAAAATCTGGACTAAAATCTTACCTATATTTCCCAACCTCACGTAAAAATAATTTGATCGAAGCCAAACTTATCTTAAAACAGAAATATTACACTAAACTATGAAAAAAAAAATCTTTCTCTAGCTCTTACAAGTTCAGTTCTTCGAAAAGCACTATTTTTTTTCCTTGGAAACTAACAGATTTCAGGTGATTTAAAGAGGCATTTCTGAATCTAAAGTTTCTTTTGTTGGCTATAATTATCAGAAATGTTCCCGAGAAGTATTACAGTGAATTAATTTTCTCAACTTTAAATATGGATTTTACGGATGCTATCATCTCGCAAGTATATATTTTCATATTCAACAATAATAAATTATTAAAATTCATAATTGACATTATCACGCTTGCATTTATAAATTCCGATACGCAGCGGAAAGTGTTGGGGAATTGTCATCCAAGCAACCAATATTCCGGGTAGAGAAAACCCATTGCATACATTGTAAGAATTTTGAAATGTTTCCAAAAACAACGAACAGCAAAATAATGTTGCTGTCTCAAAACTCAAAAATTCTTGTTACTGAATTTTGTTGGTTTCAGAGAGTTCTAAATGATACAGTTTTCGGAATCGCAAGTAATTCTGTATTCGGCTTTTCATTTTACAATACGTAAATAGAATCAATGTTTTCTTAAATTTGTTCAAAATAAAATTTTATTTAGAGCCAAAGTGAGCAGTTTAATACCAAAGATTGGCACGTGTCCGCAACCACTTGATATGCGTGCGAGTAATTATGCGTGCGAGTAATTATGCGTACGTGTAAGTGTTCCAAACAAACAAGGGGAAAAAAAGCTAAATACAAAAATGTAAATTTATGATATTTGTTTCATTTTAACCCTTTCCGGCGCAGTGTGTCCGGTTTGTACACACCTAGTTTTAATTACAAACTTGCAATTGGCACCAATAATATTTTGAAATCTTACTTTTACAATAAAATCTTAAATTAAGGAGTTCTTTATTCTTAAAAAGTCGTTGGTAAATTCCGGTGTCAGTCAATTTCTCATTTTGCTAGCACAATTTGTCCGCGCTGGAAAGGGTTAAGGATTTTCTAAATGTGCAAAAGGTAATTAAGTTCTATTTCAAGTATGGACACACATTCTACATTTAAAAACAACAACATTTGGCCCAACAAAATACTGCTTTATTTCCCCCAATCAAATTGGATATATATATATAATCACGTGTTCTCATATTTAACAAAATACAACCAAAGCTTTACAGAAAAGTTTCTCTATTGTTATAGTTATCACATCTATTGAAAGGAATGATCGGATGTAACGGTTCTACAGCGCATTTGTGCTAAACATAAGTCACGAAAGCTTTCCAGGAATATATTCTCTCTATTTGACATAAGTGAATTCAATTCGCTCCTAAGCAGCTTTCTCCATACGAATCATCTCCAAGACTCCATCTTGCATTTCCTTGACTGCTTCATACTCAGTCAGCCCCATGCGCCTCTTATTGGAAATGTCATAAACACCACCTTCACTTTCTGTATGTTCACCTCGAGTTCCTAGAAAAAAAATTCAGTAAAATTAGTATTCATTTGTGTCATAACCCTTTCGGGATGATTTTTTTTTCATTTTGAGAACAAAATCATTACTACTTTAATAATAATGTTAATCGTAGCTATCCAAATAGACTTTCTGATGTTTAAAAACATCTCATCTGAAATGCAGCGAATATGCTTATTTTCTATACTATTCAATTCATATTTATATGATAATAAGCTAAGGAAGAGTGAGGCATTTGGAGAATATCGCATTAGGGTTTAACAGATATTACTACTTAGTAATTTTTTTCATTTTATCACACGTGATGTTTAAAAAAGTAACTTATCTTTTAAATTTAAAGAGTGAAGTACGTAAAAAATTAAAGGAATTGCCAACTGTGCAAAGAGAATTAAATTTTTTATTATTATTACTAAATGTCAAAATGAAATCATAAGAAAGGCATAGCCATATACTTTCATTTCTATATGCAGAAAGTAACAAAATAGTTAAGATAATACTCTATGAAAAGACGTACTATTAATAGTACACCAGACCCGAAAGGGTTAAGGCTTCTGTCCCACTGAGCGAAGACACTCGCGATCCAGTTGCTCAGGGCTGCCACAGGAGACTTAATTCATACTGGCAACAGTTTCTAAACGAAAATCTTTGACAGACACTTTGACAACATTTGCAAGAAAAACGTACTTCAAAGTTTCTATTAGAAAAATATTGGTGAGAACAGAATTTAAAAAATAGTCTGGCAGCCCTGAATGCTTTTCCTATGGGGAAGTAAATAACAGGTTTGTATTTTGATTTTTGAGGGGGGAGTGATATTTGATAGCTGAGGTCCTCCACATCGCTTTTACTTTTTCGATTTTGGTTGCAGATTTTTTTTTTTTTTATGACACGCATTTTCGGACCCAGTTTTGAAAGTAAAAACTTTATAAAAAAATATCTGCAACCAAAATCGAAAAAATAAAAATGGGAATGATGTGGAGAGTGACTCCACTTATAAAAAAATTAAAAAATATCGAAATGCAAATGAGTTATTACAAAAAATCTCCCCACAGGATTAGCATTAGTCGCTAGCGTCTTCGATAGCAGGGGCAGGAGTTTTAAGAACATGCATTTTAGATACACTTCATTTAAAATAATTTAGGAAAACATTTTTGAAACGCTCATCCTCAAAAGTTTACTCACTATCAGTAATAATAGCTGCAATTGTTTCTACTTAGAAACTGGACGCGCGTATTTATGTTATCAGAACTTTGTTTAATGTCAAGGAAGAAGTTAATGGTATTGATATTTACGACAGTACAACATCTTAGATTTGGCAAAGTTAAAAAAAAAAAAAAATCTAAATAACATTTAAAAATAAAGCAAAAAGCGTTCCATTTCGAAAAAATTTTATATTTTGCATAAAACTCGTCTGAATGAATGCGATGTAATAAATTAGTTTAAATATCTGTAGTATAAACCGAAAATATACAAAATTATCCAAGAAAGTTTGAAAGGTTGCATCTATGAAAATTTATTTCACTTATATTGAAATTTGCGACGACATTCTTAAAAAAAAATTTCACCAACAGGGAACATTTATTGAAAATAAACTATCAGTTTCGTCTTGAGAATATTTTCTTTACTCATAAAATGTCAGATTTGGCAATGGAGAAATTTCACCCGGGAGGAATACGTTTTCTTTTGTGTGTAACTGATAAAGTTTATCTTGAAATTCTCAAAAATCCACTCAGAATCGTTAAAATAATTCTAAATAATTTTTAATTACTGTTTTTAACAACGTAAAACCATAAATAAAACCACGTGATACAAAAACGCGACGTGATTGGTTGTGACGTCATTTGCCACGAAGTTGAAATGTTTAAGTTTGGTACGCATTCTTTTTCCCATTGCTTTTCATATTTGCAACCTTGTTTCATCAGTTTCTACAAATTTATTTAACGTTAGCAACTTTAAATTTAAGACTTAATTTATCTTAATATAAAATAGATCGTTTACTTTTTATTTTCAATAAAATTTTAATTTGAAAACGTAGATTTTCGGCCTTAGAAAATATAGATTCGTGCAATCGGACAATAGGCTCCCAAAAATGGATTCTATTTCCATGTTAGATTTTTAGGAAATGATTCTGATTTCATCGGCCCAGAAATACGAGGATTAAAATCTAAAGGATATGTATTTCTGTTCTACATTTATTTTTATTTACTAAATAATAATGATTAAAATGAAATGAAAGATTAAAAGCTAAAACAGTAGTTCGTGATTCTTGATTGTTCTTCTTGAAATAAGTTATCTTCTTATTTCAGTATATTTTAATTTAAATAAAGTTTAAATTATTTTACAATACTGATAAAGTATATTTGATATAATATAAAATATTGAGAAATAAGACAGACTTTTTATTTATTTAATACTTAGTATGTATTTTCTGAGATCTGAATAAAAATTTTCTCGGTAAACTACAAAACTTTGTATCAAAGCTGAAAAGAGAAGTTTATAACAATACCTGAGAAAATTAAAATTGTTATAGTAAAATCTGTCCTATAGAAAGTTATTAAAAAAAGAAAAAAAAATTCATCCCTTCCCTTTTTTTCACACTAAAAAAAAGTCATAATAATTATAAGAGTAATTAATTTTTTTTTTTTTTTTTTTTTTTTTTTTTTAATATATAAAGTATTATTTAAAACTTTTATTAAAAACATACTATACGGAAAAAAATAAGCTCAAGTTGAGACAAACATTGTGATATGGATCATTTTCTAAAAACTACTGTACAACTTTTTAATATAACATTGAATAATGAACAGGAAATCAATCTAAATTTTCATATTTATTCAATTTTTTAATTAACAAATACAGAACCAAGTGTAATTTGTTTAAGTTTAAACAATTTAGTTTTCTTAGAAAGTTTATCTTGTAGTCGTGACGGGTTACTTCTTCCAACTAAAATTTGAATAGCTAGTTTGCAACATCTGTTTAAATAATCCGTGGCGTGCTCGTAGAGTATCCGCTAGCTGGCCAGATAGCCCGGGTTCGATTCTGCGTGATGACGTTTTTTGAAACAAGATTGCTAATGCTTCGATTTTTTTTTTTTTTTTTTTTTTTTTTTTTTTTTTTTTCATTTTCATTGAAAATATACGCTTATTAATTACGCTTGTTTTTTTTTATGAAAATTTCTTGTTTCATTTTTAAAGTGACATTTATGTTGGCGGAATTACAGGTTACTTTGTGTTTAATTTGTGAAGATTTTTTTTTTTTCATAAGACTGTCTACCTTTTTATATTTTAAATACTTGTCTCAAGTAATGCATAATATTTTATTTAAAAAAAGAAAAAGCGTAACAAAATGAATACTTTTTTAATATTTAGTTTTAAATATTAATATATGTCAAATAATGAAATAGAAAAATGTTTATCATTACTGACTCTGAAATTTACTAAATGTACAATTAATCGGTGACATATATTCAAATGAAAATATTCAAAACAGAATATTAATTTGGAAAAATTTCCTATACAGAGCATTACTTCTTAGCTAGTATTTGCCTTCAAAAGAAAATAAAAACGATATAAATAAATATATATATATATATATATCTATTTTGATTTATTATGTAAGTCTAGCTGACGATTTATTATAAGAAGTATAATTGTATATGTATGTATCATAGATTATATGTCATGTGGGATCAGCAAACAATTTTTAAATTTCTAGTTGAAAGTTTTTGCTTTATTTTTGTTAGAGTGAAAAAAAATAATATAATTTCTCCAATTTTATTCATCTAAAGTTAAATACATTTAGACATTTTATATCAAAATTATTATTTATAATTTACAGAAAATAATAAATTTTCACTTAAAATTCCATTAAATACATACATACATAAAAATATATAATGGTAAATAATAACTATAAATAAAATAAATAAAAATCTAGGCATAAAATAGCTTATATTTTCGGTAGTAGAAATTTTATTTTACAATTGAGATAAAATATAAATTTTCATGGGAAAAAAAAACTTATACACACAACATAAACATAATATTAACCCCCCCCCCCCCAAAAAAAAAAAAAAAAAAAAAAAAAAAAAAAAAAAAAAAACATTAACTAAAAGTGTTATTTAGGGAGTCAGAATCTGCTTTAAAAATCCCCCAAAATTTTAATTCCCCAGTGTATTAAAGCTAATGTACATTAATGTAGAACAAACCTTTTCTCCCCCCCCCCTCATTTTTTTCTCGATATGCTACTAATTCAAAAATACTTATTAAAAAGTCTGAAAATGCTTCGTTGTGAATGTAAGTTTGACTGAAGATTTGTTTTCATAAATAATTTTTTTTTTTTTTTTTTCTCTATATTATATTAATGTTTGTTATATACATTAAACATGGATATCAAAATTAGAGGTGTTTCCAAAAAAAATGCATTATAATTATTGAATAATGAACATATATATATATATATTTCAAACATAAGCTATCGATTACTTGAAGGCACTTCTTAATATGCATAAATGAAAATGAATGACTATATGTATGATACATAAATATTTTTCTTGTATTCCATATGCGATTATTCCCTTTCATATTTTCAGAAAAAAAATTATTCAAATTATATTTATATTCAATCAATAAATACACATACAAATGAAGAATAGCAGATTATAAGTTACAAAAACATTTCTATCAAGTTAACATCAGAATAAATTATCGTTATCATAATCGTTAGGAACGTTAAAAAAAGGGCTTATCAGGCGAATTTACTGTACTATATGTGAAACATGGCACTATACAACATTTATAACACACTTTCTTACTCATTTTTAATATAGAAAATTTAAAAACATATAAGAAATGTATCACACGCTTAAGCCAGCAACGTAGTACTACGGTGTTTACATGGCAAATGACGTCACAGTCCCTTTCGTCCGCGATGCAGCGTTTTCGCGCCAAGCCAAAAACTGCAGTTTTAAAATTCATTTAGTGAATTATTAAAGCTTCAAATATACATAAAAATGGTATCAATTTTCTTGATTTTTTCTGCTCTTCAATATAAAAGTGAAAATGAAAATCGTGAAATTTCTCCATTCGCATTGCGTACGTGCATCGAGGAAGTGTTCAAAGTAAGGTAAGAAGCAAGATTACTTCAATGAAATATTCTCGCGATTATTATTTTTTTAAATTTAGGCAGTCTTTGGATTCTAGAAGTAATATTTTGAAAAACAGTTCTTACCATCTTATTAAAACTTTCAGTATACATAAACTACTCTTTAAAACCGCATTTTTCTTATTTTGAACACTTATAGCGCAACACTAGGCTAAAAAAAGACCCGGATGATAATGCGAAGTCTAAGGGCGTTCTTTTCAAGTATTTCGCCCAAATTTTAATATTTTTACATGGTTTTTTTGCACAAGATAGCCGAGGACTATCCACAACCGGTCTAGTTTTTATTGTTTTGGTTTCAGATTTTTTTTTAAATACTTTAACTTTCAAAACCGGTTTAAACCGGTTCTGAAATTGAAACTATCATAATATAAAAAATATGTAAGCAAAAATCTAAAAAATAAAAACTAGGCCGGTTGTAGATCAACCTCAGCTATCCTATGCAAAAATATTAAAATTTGAGCGAGATATTTGAAAAGAACGCTCCCATAGACTTTACATTATCATCCGGGTCTTTCTGTGCCTAGTGTGGGCCTTAAGCAATTTACATTGGCTTCGTATATCGGCATCACCAACGGGTAAACAATTTTAAAATTTTGGTACGCCTCGTTCTTAGAGAAAGAAATCAATAGGGTGTGAAACCTCCGAAGTCGTCTCATGCATCTATTTAAGGAAATTTGTGGAAAAAAAAAAAAAAAAAAAGCGACATATCAGAAAAGTACGGTAATTTAAAAAAAATCTTATCTGCTATAAGGTTAAAAAAGATCATTAGTACAAAATTCTTTACTGTCAAACTGCACATCGTTCGCTCGCTGTAATCAGGTGAATCGACTAGTCACGAATACCCAGAAATGTAGACAGCTTGGGCTATATTGATTGTTTAAAAATTGCATCAAATTTTGCTGTTCAATTTTGCTGTGCATTGCAATTTCGCAATTTTATTTATGATTAGGGATTTCATGTGAATAGCTAACAAATTAAGTCTTCGCCTATATATATAAACACAAAGTCCATACATACAGGGTTTTGCGGATTAAATGTTGCAAATAGTTTTGTGGCTGGTGCCGGGAAAGAGATATGGGGAATCATGTATGTTCATTGTGCACGTTATGTGTGCGCGATTATTTTTCGGGCCCGGCGGCATTTTCAGAAAGAATCACGTTTTGAGCACCTTATCGCCAGAAGAACGATTGGCGCGGAGATGAAGTCAATGCTACGCACCCTTTCTTGTTTGCGACGTCAAACGCCTAACGAATAGCAACTCATCCTTCTGCAAAGAGATCGCGCTTATTGTTCATTTGTTTTTTCCCGTAAATGTTATTAAGCAAAGACCAATATGAGGAAATGTTATTCACCGTTGTTTACGATTAAAACATAGCTTAAAACAAAGAGCTTTTTCAGATTAAAATGCTTTAAATTTCACAAAACATAGGGTTTTTTTTCTCTCTCAATCCAAAAATATTATTTCCTTAACGCGCCATGTTCGAATAAATTTAGAAATTAAAAACAATAATAAAGATTCTCTTGTAATAAATATAATTCTATTAATTATATGTTTTATGACGCATTTGAACTCTTTATTTTGTTGTTTGGCG
This sequence comes from Maratus speculifer, assembly GCA_964019185.1. NCBI lineage: Eukaryota > Metazoa > Arthropoda > Arachnida > Araneae > Salticidae > Maratus > Maratus speculifer. Next base: position 58,835,683 of record OZ025299.1, on the reverse strand, counting down.
ATGCAGCTAGCTGAACGTTCTCGCTTTCGTCAACTCGCGAAGGCTGGTGTTCAAAACACGATTCTTTCTAAAAATGCGGCCCGGCGCAGTTGCCAGTACTGTGGCAAAGAAAGTTTTACAACCTTTCTATAGTTGGAAGCCTCCGTTCCAGAAACCTTAGGCGATACATTTAATTAAGTTTAAAGACTAGAGTTTTCTGAAATGTTTCTATATGCATATTACAAAGTATTGTGAAAAAATTGGCTTATTTATAAAATTATTTTACCCCCTCCTTGTGCTGGTATTTGGAAAGTGCGTCAGAATAAGAAAAAAAAAAATCTTTAAATTTTCTTATCCTTAACAACCGCCGCAGAAATTTTTGCATAGCTTCCATAATCATTCTTGGATTATTTGATCGAAAGATAAAAGGCTCAATTTATAGGAGGCTTTTTCTGTTCTAAACTATGTACGGCAATTCTAATAAAAATTCATCTATTAAATAGTTTCTAGCAATAGCATTTGGGCTCCAAAAGAAACTATTTCAACTAAGCTTTTTTTTTTGAGGGGGGGGGGGGGTCTGCGAGACCGCTAACAATAAATAAGAAATTTTAATTTTAAAACTGTTTCGGCATCTGAATATGCTCAAATGAAAATATTTCTTTGTAATTTTCCGAAATTAGTTTTATTCCATTATACCAAGACTTTGGACAACTTAAAAAATAACTAATTTGTAAGATTTTGATAATTTCATAAAATTTGCATGTTGCAAACAATGAGAATGCGAATAGATATTTTATCCGTAAGTTTTATGGATTAATTATCAACCTATTGTTATTGTAAACTATAGCGTTTTATTAAGACATCACATTAGGTTAAACCTGAAACATTAAGGGGGTTAGTCCTCTCTCTCTCTCTCTCTGAAATGCATGTTGCTGATCATTTTTAAGTAGTGTTTTTAATTGCAGCAATTTTGTCTAGTATCTTTTTGATCTTTTACTTTTTTTTCCTGGGGGAGGAGATTTAATCTCCGTTTTACGTTTGTTCTTGGAAAAGACAAAATGCCGATATTGCAGCATTAGGGGTTATAGCTAAATTCCTTACTCTTATATAATCAGCACTTCAAGGTTATCCGCATTAAATCAATCAATTCCTTAAGCAAAAAGTAGTATAACCAATACATAGATAAAAGGATTCGTCATTATCATTCGCATTGCCCAGGACGCAGTTGTAGGGTATCTCTGTCAAACACCTATTAGATGAAAAATCTAAATGCTTCACATTTAAAAAAAGCACTTACTTCAGCTCATTATTGCTAACAAGAAATTTAACTTCATTCCATTCAATGTTTATATATGAATTTTCTCTATTGAAAGCGGGTTAACACAATCGGGATTTTTTAAAGGAATATGAAACTCAATTCAGGATTGAGTAAGTGTTAGAAATTTTAAAAGCTATTTTGAAATGCGGATAAAAGTCGTTTTGTAAATGGCTAGATTTTTTTTAATCAATGTTAAAGAAAAAAAAACTTTTCCACCCCCCCCTCTAGAAAATGTAAATGTATAAAAAAGTTGTGAATGCCATTTTTCATGAAAAATGAAATGACTGTTTGGAGTGTTTTATCTCTGGCAAGCAACAATATCAATTCTTTTGGCATGAACTTAGTATAATACTACTTATTAAAATTTGTTTCCATGGGGCACTTTACATTGTTATGTTGCCACGAACTATAGTCAAAATGACGTTTTTGGTCCATTTTCCGCACTTTATCTTATTTAAGCAATAGTACCCAAAACTTTCTTATGGAATATGGAAGTTTAAGTTATGCTACTAGGACAATTAAATTATGTAGTACTGCATCGAGATGTTGCTGTTAGCAGAATCAAATAAGTACCACACAGAAACAAAACTCATTAAAAAAAATTAAAAAAAACAATTGACGCATGAAACTTTCACCCTGCAATCTGAAAGTTTGTTATACATTTTAGTATTAATTTAAAATTAACCAATTCTTTTAATCGAAACAACTTGTTTTATCACCTAAATGCGTACTATGTCAAAAACTTGTTCAAAAAATTTTCGTATCCCATTCATCGTTGTTTCGCAGTGCAGAGAAAAACCGATGTTAATATCGGAAGTCAGTGTTGAATCCGGGGGGGTGGAGAGGGGGGGATGTCAACATGGAAAATTTAAGATTCAACGGTCAAGAGGTGCAACTCCCCCCCCCCCGGGAGCTACAGAAATGCCTCCGGGAGTAAAGTGTCTGAATGGAACACTGTCAGAAATGAACTTAAGGGGGGTGGTCACTCAGCTTTCGAATTCGCCTCACCGAGTTGCCAAATTTAGCCTTTAATTCGGAAATTTTGCATTCACACCAGAAATTCTATAGTGTGTAATTTTTTTTATATTCAACGAATGACTGTTCGAGTTAAGCTAAGGAAAAATTCTTTCCAAATTTCTGATGTGAATTCGAAGTTTTAAAATTTAAAGTAGAGGCCAAACCGGAAATTCAGCTCACTAACGTAAAGTCTACGGACGTTTGTTGCATGCATATATTTAAAATATCTCCTCCGGAAATTAATATTTATAACTTATTTTTTGTGTACACTTCTTCAAAAGATGTCTTTTTCTTCATTCTCTTTTCCTAAAGCGTACATTTAATTCTATATGAAGTGTTAAAATGTTACTTAAAGTTCGCCACAGCTTTTAACAGATAAAGCAGGAAATTCAGCATAGATTTCAGAAATATTTTGAGGAATAAGAAAAACATTCTTTAACCCCTTTGAGAAGAGCAACACGTATACGTGCCGCAAAAAGGCTTAATCTTCATTTAAGCCCACCAGTAAAAATTGTCTTATTTAATATGAGCATTTTCTCGATTTAATAAGGCGCAAATTTCTGATTTTAAAATCCGGCAACAAAAAACAAATTTCGTAAATAGCTTTCGTCGCGAAAGGGTTAAGAAGAGTACACCGACAGAAAAAAAAGTTAAAAATACACCCCCCCCCCACCAAAAGAGATTATAACCCTTTCGGGTCAGAATCAGTTTTTAGAAAGAAATACTTTTACGTTAATAACATTAACACTAGCAATCCAAATTGATTAATGAGTGTTGAATGAATTTCATTGAAAGATAATGAATGTTTGTTTTGCGTACTAATCAATATTCATATGACAATAGACTAATGAAGAATTTTTGAAGATGTTTAGAAAATATTCTATTATAGTAAGATTTAACATTGCAACTTTCTAATATTTTTGTGCTTCATTGCGCATTATTCTTTCAGGGAGGCAATTTAAAGAGTGAAATGTGTTTAAAATAAAAGAATTGCAGAAGACAAAGAGAATGAAGCAAATAATTGTTATTACTAAATGCCTAAACCTAAATGAAGTTACATAGTAAATGAATTAGACATATTTTAACATTACTTCATATAAATTTTAGAAAGTATTTCTGAAAACTAAATACTTCATTAAAAAGACTTGTACTATTAATAGTACACCAGACCCGAAAGGGTTAATTAAGGTGAATGCATCAAATGTCCATAGACTCAACATTAAGGTGAATTCCAAAGCTGAGTGACCATGACCCTTAATCTAAGAGTAACGAAAATTCAGTATGCATTAAGAGATGTAAAAAAAAAAAAATACTATTCAGTGATGCCTCATTCATCGTTTTACGCTACATATTAGTGTTAAAAGAGATGTTTATTAAAATAAGACTACAAAATTAAAATTTCTTATCCGAAGCGTACGACTTTGATGAAATTGTATATATAAAAAACACTAAGAGCACAGACGACCTGGAAATATTCTTGCTTTTCTAGCAAGGAAGTGAGATTTTCCAATTATGTGTTGCGTTGTAGAATTAAACCACTTCTGCCGAATAATACCGATTAATTATAAATTTAAAAGAAATTTTTACTCAACATTTTTCCACAGTTATTGAAGTACTCTAAGACCACAATGAAGCAAGCTGCAGTTTCGTATTTCAATTAAGTCTATTGCTGATGTTCAAATTTAACGTCATTTTCTTTGAACTATTTACTCCAAATCTAATTTGTCATTTGTACCCCCTTTGCTTCCGAGATAAATGAAATGAGCTATTTATTCTGCACTATCCACAAACCGGTTAACCAAAATAACCGTGGGCCCAGCCAGTTATTTCAATCCGTGCTCATCTTCATAAACAATTTCCTTAAGGCGCGCATTAAAGGAAGAAAAAAATCCTTTACACAGTCATGGATTAATACCATTGTTTAATTAACCTTTTAACGTGCATTGGTTTCTCTACGAAACCAATGAAATTTTAATTCAGATATGCAACAACGACACCGGAATTTTAAAAATCCATTTTATTATGTATGTGAAAAATCACTTTTTTATTTACAAACATTTGTTCACGATTACCGGCGTTATCGATTTATTTAAGGGTGTTCTTACTTCAAAAATGCTAACTTTGTGACGCATGCTTTAGTTTATATTTGTTCGGAGATGCATGAAAATAGCAGGTGTAGTTATTCAGAAACTGTCCAATTGCACGCAATTTTCTGTTTTTTAAAAACACAATAGATCTTTCAAAACAAGATTTCAAAGTTGACTTTTTGCGCACATTTGTCTACGCAAGCAGAAAAACCGGGCAAAAAGCAGGAGAAAAACGGGTGATCACGTGATCGAAATAGCTTAGAACTCAATAAGTAATTGATAGATCACAAAATGGAAAATTCAGATTCTAAATTGCTTTCATGGTCAGGCTTTGCAATTTGATAGCTTTCCGTTAAAAAATGAATTTGTAAATGTGTCAAAACGTTTTGCGCTTGTTGAGCGGAGCCAATTGGACACCCTTAAACATCTTAGCAATGAAAATACTTTGTCCGTTAAAGGATTAACAGATTCACTGGTAGTTTTGTTCCCGTATATAGTGAGGGGAGGGGACTGGGAAATTGAGTCAAAATTTCACTTTAAAATAATCCTAAAAAGGAAAAAAAACGGGGGGGGGGGGATGTCAAAATATGCACAAAGAAAACAAAAAAAAAGTTTGTTCAATCGCAGAAAAAGCGAAACCCAAAAATTTTAAACATTCATTATATTGCAAAATAATGCATTCATTGTTTAAGTTTGACAGATAGATGGCAGCATTTCCTAAAGCATTAGACTAAAAGCAAACAAAAAAAAAAAAAAAAAAAAAAAAAAAAAAAATTATGAATACATCATTTCTATAACGATAGAAATTAAAACGATGTAAAATTGTGCCAACTTTTACTTAAATGACATTAGCTTTTTTTTTTTTTTTTTTGGGATAAAGGCTCGCACGCGATTTAAATAAAAACATTCTAAAATTTCATTAAAACTTAATGCAAATGTGTTAAAGCTCCTTTGTAAATAAAACATGTTTCAAATCAGACATTTCTATAAATTTACTTTGAAAAGATTTTTATAACCCAAAAAACAGAAAATTTCTCCCCCCCCCCCTTACCCCATTCGGCTAACTAATGGGTTAGCAATAAAATTAACTTTACTAATCATGAGTTCACTTCCAAAAATGCACTATTATCTACAAAATGTATTTTTAACAATCATTGTACTAAGGTGAAAACAGAAATACGATATATCTAAAGAATTCTTCGCGAGAGTCAAAAGGACCCGATGATAGCACATGTCAAATAGGAGCCGGCGCTGGGTCCATAAGAGACTGGGGCCCCGAAATAAATTTAAAAACATTTCTTAACTGGTAGAAAAATTCAATTTCTGCTTCGACCTCTATAAAGAACTCGCCTGTATTTTTTCCCATTAAACAAATTAAGTGTAAATGTAGAAAAATATGTATCTGAATTCAAGAAATATTTCGGATGAAGAGATTAACCCTTTGTCTACCGTATTATGAATTCCTGAAAATTTTACATTCTAAAGCATTTTACGTAAATTATTTAAACCAAATTAAAAAGATTTAGATAATCATTTAATAAATTTTTGAAGGATTTTGGAAGGATTGGCGGATTTAGAAGGATTAAATTTGAATTTATAGGGATTTTGTGCAATATTTATAACACCACTCAAATCTTTCTTTAAATTGTTTTCTTGGTATTTTGTAGATGTACAAATATAGTGTTCTTACAATATAGAAATACTTCCTAATTGAAAAGTCCCCATCTCCCTCCCTCAGCGCCAAGAAAGCTGAAAAGATACAAAAAAGCAAAAGGCCTTTAAAATATTTGTTTTGTGTAACCAATAATGCTTTTTGAACAAAATAAAGTAATGTATCTACAACTCATTCTAAACAGTATTCGAATTAATTGACGTATTAGAAGTATTTTATAATAATTTTAATAATACTTATAAATACCGTCGGTAGATTAAGGCACCAAACAGCAAATGAAAATTTAAGTGAATTTTTGTCAAATTGCTCTGAAAGCAAAATTAAAGAAAAAATTTAATACTTTCGAAAAGAAATACTTTATATTATGGTTTCAAAAGGGAGAGGATCTATAAAAGAAAATATGAAGCTCTGACAAGTGTAACCGCGTACCGGTCAGTCTATGGGTAAACCCAGTCCATTGAAATATGAAGTCTCATTTCAGAAGAAAATCATTTCAGTGTCAATTTGAGAAACGGAATTTTAAAACATGAGCAAAAAAGTACAAAATACGAATATATTTACCAAAATTTTTACAAATTTTTTAAGAATAAAGTAGTTGCAACAAATAAATTTTCAATCGCAAAAACATTCTTATACGCCTAATTTGAACTTATCGAATATGCCAAGTAAAATCACTAAATGTTAATAAATTTAAATATGTTTAACGGATAGATGGCAGCAGTTTCTAATCAAAGTATTAGGTTTTCCGCCACATCCCGCATATTTCAAATTTTGCATTCGGATTCAAAGCTCTTGTCTGCGATTAAACCTTTCTTTTCGCCTGTCCGTAATTTTGAAATATTACATTTCTTAATTTATTTAAATTTTAAGTTTGATTACATAAATGTCTTAATGCCGCTTTTCTTAAACTAAGCAGGAAAATAGTAATTTTATCAACTTCTCTGTGCAGTGGTTGAAAACGCGCATAAAAATGAAGAAAGTTACCATCTTTAAAAATGTACCAATTCGTGTGGATAAAGCAAGAGAGAACTGAGTAGGGGAGAGGGCAAAAGAATTTTACCAGTCCTTTATATATAAAAAAGCTTTTTAAAATCTTCCTATATTTTAAGACTTAAAAAATAGCAATTCTCGTCTCATTTAATCGCAAATTTCTGCCACTGAATAAAGAAAATATTTCTACGCAGATATTAGTGATACTCCAACACCTAAAGGTTTGGCAGTTATGAATGAAGCATTCACATATACAGCGTACAATGCAGTGGCGTAACTAGGGTAGGCGACACCCACCCCCCCCCCTCTCCGTCACATTTTTTCAATCACATTTCTATCTTCTTAATAATATTTCAACATATGTTTGGAGAACTATACTTTAACGTTTAACTAACATAGTAACATTAGTGTTTTCGAGGGAAATATTCCGAATGTGAAGAGTCCCGCATAGGGTTAGATAACCAGATTCTACCCGCACCCAATCGGCGGGCCGGGTCGAGCCGGGATAGAGTTTATAAAAAATGAGTGCTACCCAATTGATAGCTTTTTTTTTTTTCTTCCTTTGGAAGTCGGGGTTGACTGTTATAAGTTTAGTTTTTGCTCATGCGAGTTTGATTAACACGATTAATCAAGAAAAATGTTCAGAATGTTTCGGATGACAAAATAAAATATTTTTTACATGTTTATTTTTCAAGATAAATTGATATTGCAGACTTTGTCCATTATTACATTAACCTCTTCAGACCTGAGGTACACAAATGTGTACCTCCATTTTTCCTCTCATAAAAACTAAATTGTTCGGTTTTTTGCATTTTTACTTTACTTTTATACAGCTGAATGTGTTTTGCTTTAAAACAAAACCAATAAATACCAGCACTGATGAATATTACCTCATAAAATTTTATTTTCATCCGAGTTTCGTAAATACCTTCAAGATATTGTGGCCAAGAAAGTACGAAATATTCATGATTATTTAACTTAAATGTTTTACAATAGAAAATTAAGGATTTGCTGATCATTTACTTGTTTAAAGACCTTAATATTGTTAGTGCTTAAATTTATACTACTGATAGTTAAATTGATGTTTTAAGGGGATTAATACTTTCACATACATATTTTAAAACCTAAATTACCAGGCCCCTAAAGTACTGATTTCATAAAAATGACTTTCTGTCATCTGTAGTGTCATTTCGATTATGCAAAAGCAATAAGTATATATTTGTGGAATTATTTTATGCTCAGATCTGAAGAGGTTAAAGTGTGGATAAATTTTCTCCGCTTACGGATTAGTTGAAATATTTCTGGTAACCGAGCTGGAAACAGCTAAATTTTGGAGACCCGCAAGCTGACTATGCAAGATAATGCAATGATATTAAGAAAAGTTTCGTACAATTCTATTTCCATTACTAATTTTCTCATATATATAGATAAGTTGACTGTAGTCTATGCAACATTAAAATATAGAAAATCCTCAGAATATCAGACATACCTGGATCGTTGAACATTCAGCGGGTCGTCCTTTTATTTATTTTTTTCGGGTCGGGATGACTAATTTTTTCTGTGGGTCAGGTTAATCCAATTCCTGCTAGTTTTATTATAATTTTAGAAAGCAGAGTTTTGGAAGATTTTCAAAATTTGACAACTATGTTACAGAAGAAAATACGTGTGTGAATGAGCATACTCAATTTTCTGCATGAGAAAATTTATATAAGAAATGTGATCGTATTCTTTCGTTGCACCATTTTTTCTCCTCAATATAAAAAACAATAACATTTCGCTTTTGATACACACGAAAACATCTATTTGTGATAGTTTATAAACACATGTTAAGTGCGTATCCAGTGGAAGGTATCCGCTATTCAGAGGCATAAGCGTTCAAATAGATGTGTTAGATGTTTAAATGTGTTCGATAAATAGGTGTCAGCCTTTCCATGTAGAATGTCCGTTATGGAGGTCTTATGGCATAAAATTTACCTTTTTTTTTTTTTAAATTTCAAGTCACTTAATCCGACCCGTAAAAGAAAACAACCAAAATCATCTACAAGTTTTGCATTGCCCGCAACAAAGTCAACACGGCCCGCGTCGAAAAAAAATAGCGCGAACGAAACGCGAATCTGGTCGGGTAATGGCGGATAATCCTCGTCTATGAAGGACTATTTCGGTGTCAGAACGATATATGTATATACATACATGTGTTACGGTTCGTGCCGATTATCTTCTTATTGGGCGTCGGGTTCACTTTAAAATGGTTGTTTAAAAATGGGCTCATAATATGCCATCTTTAGTGGGTATGAACCCCAGGTTATCCCCAATATAAAAAAAATTCTTAGGATAGAACTCTGAAAACACCGATTTTGTTGGCAAATCCATTTTCAAAAAATTCCTGCCAGTTCTGCCTACAGTCAAATTTTGAATTAAATTGCTAATTTCACAAACAGAAATTAAATCAGGAGAAACCTAGTTTGACTATTTTCTGCCCTTTACGAGATTTAATTCATTTTTCTGCAAAAACTGGTATAATCAGAATCATGTTAAGACATTTGTTTCTTAAACCTGTAATTTTGTGTGTGTGTGGGGGGGGCTGTTTGAGTTGGTTCTATCAAAAACTTGATAATATAAAAGTTTTAATATTTAAATTCATAATAAATTTTAAGTGGATTTTGAATCTTTTGAAGTTATTTCTCCCCCTTAAAACCCTGTTTTTGTCTGTCCCTGAGCACATTTTTAACAACATCAAAAATCGTTGCAACTAAGAAGTTTTTTCTGTTTTCACAAAACCCCTCTATTTCCATCCCCTTTATCCGATTTTGCTCATTAACGTACTTTGATTTTCTGCCCCTTTACTCCATAAATTCGGAAGAGATTTGCGCAGAATTATGGAAGTTATCGTGCCCATAGGAAAGGGACATATGAAGTTTTTATCTGCGATAGTTTTTTTTTTTTTTTTTTTTTTTTTTTTTTTTTTTTTTAATTCTAAGGATCATGATCAGCTCAGATCTGCAAAAATTTGTCAAATTCATAGGAAATAATGGAAAAGGTAGAATTTCTTGCGAAATTATGTAAAAACGTTCTTTCATGTTGATAAGCAGACACATTTAAACTTTTCGCGTTTCATTTTCCTTGGGTAAATATCCCCATAAAAAAATATATATAAATGGAATAAATTTTGATTTCCTTAATAGTTCCACATTTTATCTCCAAGTCGATCAGAATCTGGCGTATGAATGCTGTCAAATCTAGTAGTTCGGTGATCTTAATTTCCAAATTAAAGATAAGGTTCAGTGGTTAACGTTGTTTCAAGGAACGTTAACATCCCTTACCTTATTCTCCACTGTCAAAAAGTAACATCGATGATTGAGGAGTGTGGTAAAATAAGTTTATGATCCGTCCTGCATCGACGTTTTAAAGATCAACTCGCCCATGGGCGTTATTCTTTAACCCTTTCCGGGGCAAAGTAATTTCATTGCTAAAGTGTTGAAATTAATGACACCGGAATTTGAAATAAAAATTCAAAATAAGAAAAGCTACATTTCACATACATAAGTAGATTCTTTTTAACCAAAATTTGTGCCGATGTGGCATTTAGAAATTAAGTGGTTTCATAAACATACCGCAGCCTCTCGAAGGGTTAATATTACAGCACTATACAGAACATCGTTGGAATATCGTTTGTGAAATAATGAAATAATTGAAAAATAAAAGCTATGGACTTCAGCATTAAAACTTTACCTCCTTTTATTAGATTTATGAAAATAGTAACTCTGTAGTGGACATTGTTTATTTAAAATAAGATACGCGGTTGCATCGTCGGCGTTCAAAAACATTAGCATCCACTGATATTAAGAATTAAAAAGGTTACGTTAAATGCAATACATTTCATTAAACAAATTAATGAAACAACTTTGCCTGCACATTGTTACATTAGCCTTTAATGTTACAGGTCTCGCAGATCACTGCTTATTTCAATTTTTATAGTTTAATGTGGTCTCAGTTTAACTACAAGCTCTACCGAAATTGTTTCATTTGGAACTTCAGTACTATAACCAAAGACTTTAAATTAGGCGAATATTAATTATAATAGTCTCGTACAAAAAGTTCAGTACAAAACACCATCCTATGAGTTAATTATGTCTTTTATTCATCTTTCGATCCTGAGGTCTCACAGACCACTTCACACTTGTTAAATTTGTCTCATCAGTTAACCCTTTATTCACCAACGATAATTTAAAGTACCATCGAAGAAAATTTTATGTAAAAACTTATTTATTCTGTCTAATAAAAATTTATTTCCACACAACACTCTTCGATAAATTTAGATAGAATAGAGAAACAATCTAAAATAAATATTTTCAAAAAGTGGTTCTATTCATTTTTCAATAGGTATTTGTTTTCTTCCTTTAAATAAAATTATAGGAAATATTCAACTGCAAAAGAGTTTCTCGATTCATTTTAAAATCATTGCTTTAAAAATCGAGATATTTTCAAAAGAGTAATTTTGGTTAATCTGATTTTGTAAATATTTCATTAAAAAAAAAATAAACTACCGATATATATAATCAGTTTTAATGAAAAAAACATACCTAAATTCCACATTAGTATTATCTAAAAATTCCAGTATACCTTCCGATATTAAAGATAATTGAGGTGGATCAATTTCTTGATAAATAATTCGGAAGACAAAGAGTTAAAGTTTATAAATATCAACTCACCTCTGACTTGAAGGTTAAATTGAGCAGCAATACTTTCCAACTGCTCTTTATTCTTTGCAAGCTTGGGCAGTTGGATGTGTACAGATGCTCGAATGGTTGTACCCAGATTAGTAGGACAGAAAGTCAAAAATCCAAGTCTATCATCGTGTGAGAAAGGAAGCTTCGACTCTATTACATTTACAGCCTGGAAAGAAAATTCATACATTTAGACAGGGAAAAATACATTCTAATTTTTTTTTCTGAGACAAGAATTTTAAGAAATTAAAAAATTAATTCAACTAATTACAACCATTTGAAAAATGATTTTTTTTCTTCAAAGACTAAGATTTAAGACTTAAAATTTTATAGATAATTAAAATAATGCGTTATACGTATATACATTTAAAAATGTAGAGATCGCGTTTTCCTTTCTGAAGTCATTCAATTTCTGATACTTACACCTGCACTGTCAATATTACAAAGGACAATCCTATCTGTGCGTAAAGCATACGTCCTATTGAGAACACTCAAATTTTAAATAAAATTTCAGGTTTTACACTTTTCGGTACTGCAAATTTTTAAGCTTGGAAACATCACATTTTTGATTTTTGCACAGTCGTATAGAGGAAAAGTGCACTTTTAAAAATACAATTAGTTTGAAAGCTGTATCTCAACGATTTCTTTTGTAGTTTAATACATTTGTCATCGTGGCAACAGAAGTATTCCATTTCTGTTTAAAGTAAAGGTAAAATAGACTACTGTATCATTTTGTTGACAAAAAAAATATCAGTAGAGATTTTTATAATGATCAAAACGTGGCTTGTGTAAGTCATTACGTACGCCATGCTTTAAACAATATTCCTGAACTAATCAGAAACAGAAAATAAGGACACCACAAGGATTCATATTTTTATTTTCGACCGAAAACAACCATTTGAAAAATGGTTGTAAAAAAAAAACCAAAGTGCGTTTTTACTTAAATACTACAAGCCGTTAATGGATAAATGTGAGAGTTACTAGTACTTACATTAACTAATCTCGAGTAGACTTGTTTAAGATCACCTCCTTTCTGCATAGAAATAATTCTCAAGTGATCTTCCTCATTGGCCCATACTAGGAATGTTTTGTTATCGTTATGGTAAATGCCACGACCCGTTGGCCAGAAACGGCAAGCATTAGCAGCTTGAAGAAATCTGAAATTAAAAAAAATAAGAAAAAACTATTAGAAATTATAGACACGTTTATCAATGAAATAAACTACAGGTTTTTTTTTTTATATATACATGATACTAAGTTGCAAGTTTTTGATCGAATAAAATACATGAGATTGACGTACTTTGAAATTGGCAGACAATATTTTCCATAAACTTAAATTACATTTTAGTTTTAAAAAAATGCAAAACAATTCAAAATATTTTCCAGAAAATTATGGTTTTAAGAGCCTATACTAGTTACCCGAAAAGACTTAGATGATAAGTCTTAAGTCTTTGGAGGCGATATTTTCAAATATCTCACTCGCTCAAATTAATATTTTTAAATGAATCTTTTGCATAGGATAGCTGGCGGCGATCCAAAACTGGGCTAGTTTTTATTTTTGATTTAAGATTTTTTAAAATATTTTTACTTTCAAAACCGGTTCTGTAATTGAAACCATAATAAAAATAACCGAAATCTGAGAAGTAAAAACTAGCCCTGTTGCAAACAGTCCTCTGCTATCCTACGCAAAAAATCATGTAAAAAAGTTGAAATTTGAGAATAACGCTCCCATAGACTTAGCATTATCATCCGGGTCTTTTTCAGCGACTTGAATGGCCTCTTAACCATTAAACAGCAACATTTTACACATATTTTACTCTTTTTTTACTTGTTCTCGTGTGTTTATAATTGGAAAACTTAGCCACTTGCACTGGCATTCAATTCAAAGATTAAATTACATAGCTACCAAGTTTAATTCTTAGCGCCACTTTATCCGAATAGAAATATTAACTTTATCCAATGAAATATTCTGCAATTTACAAGGCGTAGATTACTACAATATTGTACTGAAAGACTTTGCAGCTATAACTAAGCGTGAAGTGTCTTTACAGTACAAGATGATAAACAAAAACTATCTGCAGTTTTAAGATAAACATAGAAATGTCATGGATAGTGCCTGTACCAGTAATAGACATTAAAGATACAATTACTGAATTTTTTTTCAACTTGTAAAGAAAATTCGCGCTTTTTCCACAAGCAACTGTATGTTTAATGCTTGAAATATACAAGATGTGTAAATTTAAAAAAATTAAGATTGCTGGAGAATAAAGATTTAAACTTAATAAATGAAAATTATTTTTCATTTGGAATAATGTTAACATACGTCTGTTAGACGCATGCATAAAAGTATTCCCAATTTCAAGACTGATCTACAAACTTTTCTTTGAAAATTATATAATCCAGGTGACTTCCTGAAAGTTTCATTTTCATCCGTCATACTAATATTATGAAAAGAAAACTATTAGAAAATTACTTAGCTTCCCCCCCCCCCTATGCCTGCAAATTTTATTCAGAGTTTATTGGAAAAATGAAAAAAATTGTTAGATTACAAGTGACTTCAGTAATCATGCCACCAAGTATGTTTAGTTTGAAAACATGCCAGAAAATTTCGCGTTGGTGCGAATTAAGAACTTAAGTAGCATAGGAAACTTGCTAATCGTGCAACTTTCATAGATCCAAGAAGTTTTAAACTGCGATTTTCAGAACTTCAAGGCAGTTATGACTAGCTTTTTTTTTTTTTTTTAAATGTTACATTGCTAATCTTTTATCATAACAGTATATATACGGCTTGCACTCTGGCATTGTAGTCAAAAAGAAAAAAATGGGGTTCTTGATAATGCAGGTTTCGCGAAAGTTGTACGACAATTAACGTTAAAAGCAATTCAAAACCACAAAACTATTCCAGAAAAGCATACAATTTAACCTCTTGTCGAAGCTGCAAATAATTTCCTTTCAGAAACTCTAGATCTTTTACAATGAGGAAGGGTTGCAAAGACGATAAATGTAGGGAGACTACAGGCGCCTGTATTTTAAAATCTACAAAAAACTAAAATTGCGCAGCCAGACTGAAAAAAAAAAAAAATCCTTTCAGAAATTTAAATTTGTTAATTTTTTTTTTTGTTTTTTTTTTTTTTTTTATACAAAAAGTGGAAAAATTCATTCAAAATGTAAAAACTTTCCATAGCAAAACAATCCGTAGGCCACGGATGTTTCAAAAATCATTCATCTCCAGACAGCTAGTACCAAAAAGGTATTAGAAATGCCAACAGTTACATTTAAAAAAAAAAATATTGAGATTAAAGATTAAATATCTTTGAATCTTCGGTTAATTTATGTTTATTTAAGAGATTGTTTAAAAACGGATATAATTAGAAACCTAATTATCAAGTAAGAATCCGATTTAATGAAAGCCTATTTTTAATTTCCTTTCGCCGACAACCTTTAAAAATAGACTGAAATCCGATAACTTTTAGGCATTCTTTTGAAGGGTAACCGTTATTTGAAATACAGTATTCGGGGATTTTAAATTTATGTATGCCAAATTTTCACGTTGATTACAAATATTTATAGTTTTCGTAAAAGTAGATTAGGAAGTTTTATTCAAAAATCTAAAAATTTAAAAAGAAACTTTTCAAAGTTTAATAAAGAAAAATATAAAACAATGTTAAGTCATAACATTTCTTCGCCAATTCTATACTAAAATCATTACTTAATTTGTACTTTAATTCCCCCTCCCCAGTCTGTTATCCAACATTCAGCAATTTTTCTAAGTCTGTCCATAATTAAAGCTATAGCGTGCTTCAAACCCTTTTAGAAGGCTTGGCTGAAGGTTTATCTTGCGACTCTCAGAGTAATGGGGGGGGGGGGGGAGGGCTGTTATGACTTCCAGACAATTAGGGGGCCGAAAATCTATTTTTCAAGTGAACATATTGCTTTAAAGCATCCGTACTGTGCAGAATCTGTACATAAAGCATCCACCCTCTAACATCTTCAAGACTAGAAGGCGTTTCAAGATGTGAAATTTATTCATTTCTACCCGATAAAAAAGTTACAAATTTCACCAATAAACAGCTTCTGCACATTTTTTTTTTTTTGGTCTCGGGGAGTGCTATCGAATGACATCAGTGTGCCAGTTTGCAGAATCATGTGACATATGTTTGAAAAATCCTGTGACCTCATTATGATCCTCCCACATGCCCCAAGTGGGTACTTTGGCAACATTTGCATACACTCATCGTAATATAACATTGGACAGGTTATAAAATTAAGTTTCGTTCCGGTAGAGGTTGATTTAGAATAAAATGCGCCCATTGGCGATTGAAAATGAAATACAGATTTTGCAGTACACCTGCTATATGGTGCCGCAGGCAGCATATTTCACGCCCCCAGGCGGTCGGAAGTTTAACTAAAGGATTTTACAGCAAGTGCGCAGTAGGACAAACACTGATGCCGTAGGAAGCGAAGTCCTGGATAGAAATTCATTTGGTCCGAATTTGGCGTTTTCGAACGATTTCATATTACATTTTGCAGAGAGTGCGCAGTAGGCCTGCTATACGGTGCCGTAGGCAGCAGGCACCCTGTCTGAGGGTCGTTCTGTTGGAGATTTCATTACAAGATTACGTACGAATCGGAGGCTTCGATGAAAAAAGGGGCCCTCTAGCCGGCGAAATCAGCACAGTTACCCTTACCCATGGTCGGAACTACTCTTCCAAGGTCTGGTGCACACGTACGGTTTTTTAAGCCCCGGCGTCGTTGCGGTGCCGCAATTACGGGCAGAATACAAAGGAAACAGGTATGGCATGCACACATACCTCCGGCGCCGTTGCGGCGACTTACGTCTACCTTGCGGTCGTTTTTCCAAGCTTTTTCCCACCACACCGCAGCGGCGCCGCACACACAATTGCGGTTCCTAGTACCTTGTTGCCTACTGAGCGATGCACACGTCCTGTAAAATACGTAAATACGGCAAGGATGACGGACGTAGAACACGAAGGGAGAAGGTTTTTTTTCTAGAATACGCATCCATCGTTGTCGACGGTCCGATTCTTACTGCCGCAGCTGGAAAAATCATACACGTGCATCACATGTTGCGGGCACGCAGCAGCGCCGGAACTTTAAAAAACCGTACGTGTGCACCGGGCCTAAGACTGCAATTTTTGACATTTTGTTGGTCGCGGTGGATAACATTCATTTTTCCGATTATCTTCGAATTTAACAAAAACTACGTATGCTGGTAGTTGAAGGTTCATTTTTTCGTGTTCCGAGCGAATTTTATAAGATAAATCAGGTGTTTATTAATTATCTCAAGAGAAGCCATTTGCTTTAGACTTCGTTTTATTTCCGGTTTCAAAAAGACCACTAAGCTGCGGCGTATACGCGGGAAACCTGTCTAAATTTATATATTTTAACTTTTAGTCAGAAGTTCGTATAATAGCTTATCAAGCTAATTCTGTACCATTATGTGGTCCTGTATATAAAAATTGTTATTCAGAAATAAATCTTACCTATCACCTTCTTTAAACAGGAAGTGATCATCAATTAGCTGCTGTTGGGTCGCCTTGTCCATGCCTGTCAAGGGATAATACGTTCCCTTAAGTTCTCCAGTCATTGAGGAAAGAGTGCTACTAACTTTGTCTTCCATTTCTTTATATTGCTGAAAGATTCATTAAAAAAGGTTTAGTACTAGAAATTGGAAAATCAATTCAAAAAGAACATCCTATCCTTAAAATCTGAAAAACAACGTATTTAAGGAGAATGGGGGAATGCTGGTGCAAAACATTTTGAAATAATTTTTCTTCCACGAACTACTTAATCAGCGTTCAACTGAGCTTATCTTTAACCCTTTGGGGACGAGCTACACGTTACGCGCCGCAAAAAGGCTCAAGAAGCCCCGTTTACCCCCAACAGTAAAATTTTAAATAAAATTTGCCTTATTTAATCAGAGAATTCTCTCGATTTAATAAGACAATTTTTAAAAACCGGTGATAAAACAATAAAAATTTCGTAAAAGTCTCCCGCCGCGAAGGGGTTAACTGGTGTGACAGAAGATTTATAACTAGTGTGAAGCGGCCCGAGAGACCACAAAATCGAAATATGAATAAAAAAAGCACGATTAACCCAGTCATAGGATTGTGTTTTTGAACAGGACTTTCAATATTCATCCATTATCTATTTAAAAGTCTCGTGATAGTACTGAAGTTCCAAACGAAACAAAATTTCGGTAGTGTTTGCAGTTAAATCTAAAATTACATGTTATACAAGAAAAATTTTAAAAAGGCAGTGGTCTGGGAGACTGGTAACATCAGTTAAAAACACGTTTCTCCGAAACTTCATTTTTCTAAAATTGTTTTTTAAATTAGTGGACAATGTAAGGAAAGTGGTATAACGGTTTCGGTATCAATTCAGAATCTCATTACTTAATAAATTCAAATTCTATTTAATAAAAGTATTACTAAAAGGGGGAAGGGATGAGATTAAAGTCCATTTTTTAGGAGAAGAAAACATGGGGGAGGGACCATGTACATTTCACTCTAGCATTAGTCCTTGTAATGGGCGCCCGATTGATAAATATGTCTTAAGGCCCCTGTCCTCGCTCGAGGAAACGCTCGCGAGCTAATGCTATTCCTATGGGGAAGCATTTTTCTAATAACTCTTTCGCATTTTTGAATAATTTTTTTTTGTATTGAATAGCTGAGGTGCATGCCGACAGCGCACCTTTTTTACTTTTTCGATTTTGGTTGCAGATATATTTTTTTAAAAAGCACTTTCAGTTTCGAAACCGGTTTTGAAATTGAAACTAACTTTGTAAAAAATATCTGCGACCAAAATCTAAAAAGTAAAAGGTGCGCTGTCGGCATGCACCTCAGCTATCCAATGCAAAAATCAAAAATGTCAAAATGCGAAAGAGTTATTAGAAAAATGCTTCCCCATAGGAATAGCATTAGCTCGCGAGCGTTTCCTCGAGCGAGGACAGGGGCCTTAACCCTTTCCGGCACAGGCAAAGTTAGCAAAATGAGAAAATATCGACTAACACCGGAATTCACAAACAAAATTTTTAGATATTTTGAAATCCTTAATTTAAGCTTTTATCATAAAAGCAAAATTTTACTAAAATATTGGTACCGATTGCAAGTTTGGAATTAAAATTAGGTATCCCAGACCCGGCACAGTGTGCCGGAAAGGGTAAAGGCGATACAGTATCTTTTGTAATATATCACGTCGTCAAGGATAAAATTTGTAGACAAAAAGGGCAAAGTTAGTTGATAACTTACAAATAAGGAATAACCAAACATCAACTATAATAGATACTTTGAAATGGGTCAGAATCAATGTTGCTCTTAAGTTCGTCGTCATTAACACTTAAAATAGTCGAGAGGCTCTTTTAAGAAGTCAAAGCTACCCTTACGAAATTCGGCTAAAATTTTTCATGTTTGCTGCGTAGTAATACTAGATACAAGTACACTTAATATTTCGCGCGATCTGGAAAGGCCGCAATTCCGCGCAAGAACTCAATACTTCATATAAATGCGAATTACCATTCCATTTTCAACAAAATTTTACGAAAGTTAATTATCAGAGATTACACAGATTCCTTTAAACTGGATAGATGTACAACTTTAAAAAGCTAATTATTAAGTCAATGTCAAACAAGCTGTAAAAATTGGCAACTATAAATTTCATCCTTGAAGACCTAATAGTATGCGAAAAAACACCAAATAAACTGGCGATAAGAATAGTTTAAATAATGCATTTTGTAAAAAATCTCCATAAAATAAAAATTAAGGACGCGTTTCGAGAGTCAGCAGCTTGTCATCAGATGAAGCAGACGTGTCCGTAAGGGGGATAATATCAAGGATGAGGGGAAAAAAACTATGGTAAAAAGTGCGTCAAGTGACGCTAGTTGAAAGAGCGCATGCAGAAAACTAAAGTGGTGCTAAAATAGAAGAGAAAAAAAAAGGTGGAAATAAAAGTTAATGAAGACAAATTTACAATTTCTTTCCCTCGTCTGTTGTCTATTTTCATTTTACATTTTAAAAAAATCATTTGTTTATTTCCACCTTTTTCTCTATTTTGGCATTACTTTCGTTTTCCGCATGTACTCTTTCAACTAGCGGTACCTGGCGCGCTCTTTACAATCTCTAATCCTTCTTTCACTTCAACCCCTTATGGACATGTGTCTGTTTCAACTGATGTGCTCTCATTTTTTTAGCATGAAAAGCGCCCTGCATTGTTTTTATTTTATGGCGATTTTTACAAAGTACTATTTTAATTACCAATAGCATGGTGTTATGCAAGAATATTACAAGAAAATCTTTGAAAAATTCAATGTCAAAAATGACATTTAACTATTAATATTTCTTACCTCCTCGGTCAGACATGGATTAAATGGATATCCTTCTAAACTTCGGCCACATCTCACTCTGGTAGATATCACAAATTCTCCTTTAGGATCAAGGTTTACCAAGGTATTAACGTCACCAAAGTCTTTTGCTGGATGTTTATCCTCTGGTCCAAAGCCTACGTGGTATTCTTCAATGATAGGATTAAATAAATCACCGAACAGCGTGTAGGCTTCAGCATCTGGGGCATAGACACCAACACCACTATCAAGATTTTCCACACCTGTAAAAAAGTTGCATAAAATTCATGTGATCGATGACTAAGTATCGTTTATTCTTTAATTTTAAGGGTTAAATGAAATCCATCTAGACCATATTTCTAAAAATTTAGAAAAATGCAATCGTTTTCTAAAAAAATTGCAAAATGCCTATATGTTAAAATGCTTTCTTCATTGGATAAACTTATTCATCAAGTGACTTTGTTACTATGATGGATTATAGTGTTAAGCAATTTAAATGACGGTTGGGAGATACTAAAAACAAATTTCCGGAAAAATTAAACAAAATTACAGATTGCTTTCTTTAAAAAGTTTTTTTGTTAATACTGAATTTAGTTAAGTTTCGAACTAAAATTTTTTGTCCAATAGATTTTTATCAGACTTGTGAATTTTGTGAAACGAATACCGAAAAGTGATCTTCAGTATACCCATTAGCTGCCAACGTTTAAGCTTTTTTTCTGACCACTGAAATACAGAAAACTAACCTTATTTCTGCGATTAAATAAGACCAAAATTTCTAGTGGCAAGGGTGGGTTAAAGACATGATTATGGTATGTAGTTCAGTTTAAAAAAAAAAACCATTTACTTTTAAAAGATTGTGAATGAAATTAAACCATTTTACATGAAAAAGGGAAAAACCCCAAAAGTATTATGTTTTTACACCCGAGACCCTCGTATTTAGAAATGATTTTCTTACAAGATTTTTTTTAATGTATATAAAAATTATATGTATATATTTTACTTTTTATGTATTAAAGACATTTTTTAATCCTAGTTTCAATAAACAGCACCATGAAAACAAGAATACTTTTTCTCCATATGATTGAATAGGAATAAATACAAATACTGCGATTAAGATAATTTAAAAAATTCCATCAGTCAACTTTTATGAACTTTTTTCCCACTACGAAAAATGTATGCGACAAACCTTTGAATACAAGTGTCTCCATGTCAACTAGTTACGGGTTCTTATTTAAACCCCTTCAATTTTTTTTAATGTATTTCGACAGAAAATACAGCTGAAATTAACATCTGCAAACTGTCAGAGGTTTATTAGTTCAGAAAAATAGGAGTGCTTTGTAAAGTTCACCACTTCAGGAAAAAGATATTCACTAAGTTTTCAATCTTTCTCAGCATAGATAGATTTACATATTGTAAATGTGATCTAGTACAACATATTGTTCCGAGAAACAATTCAGTATTGGAGATCAAAAATCAATTCATTGCTTGGTCAAAGTTAGGCGATACAGTCTGTTGCAATGAATTAGACTATCAATCTGCAACTACTGAACAATTTGCTTTAAAAGTCACTTTACCAATTCATATGCAATTGGTAAAATGGAAAACTAAAAATTTGTTCTTACAAGCTAGTTATCCCTTTAAGACCTGGAAAAATTTGTAGAAATTAAGTGTTTTAAACATTAGGATGTTTGAAAAAAAAAATAAAACTTCCGATGTCAGGTTTCGTTAAGGTAGGATACACACAATTGTGTGGTTTAGGCTCAGCTTTAAATTAAAAATTGCCCTCTTGGAATTACCTACGCAATCGTGTAGGTCAGGTCTTAAAGTGTGAATTTCCAACAAGCTGTATAGCTTGGAGTCCAAGTGATGGCGAATGGATTTAATTGCTGATCTTTATGTCCCAAATTATGATTTCACGAAAATTCTCTTCGAAAAAACTTTTCGGGATTTTTTTTTTTTTTTTTTTTTTTTTTTGAAAATTGCATAAATTTACACAATCTTCTAATAAATTTTGAGTGGTCTTTTGCCAATTAAAATCAAATATGAATTTAGAGTGTG
Source organism: Maratus speculifer (assembly GCA_964019185.1). Taxonomy (NCBI): domain Eukaryota; kingdom Metazoa; phylum Arthropoda; class Arachnida; order Araneae; family Salticidae; genus Maratus; species Maratus speculifer. The sequence goes on along the minus strand of OZ025299.1, from coordinate 58,813,479 downwards.
CCATAACTAATTTTTCAAAATATATTTTTAGTATTGTATGAAATTAGGAAATGTACAAATATTATATTCTTACAATAGAAATATTTTTGAACATACGTCCTCCCGCCTCCCAATCTTTCAACATAAAGAAAGCTAAAAAGATGCAAGTGAAAGAAATCCTTTCAAAAATAGTTTTGTGCAACGAATAATACTTTTGGAAAACTATAAAATAAAGTATCTGTAGTATCCTAAACTGTTTTATTAATAATCCATGTATTAAATGAATTTCATAACAAGTTATTTTAATAGTACTTTAAAGTATCGTTCTAGAATAAAGGCTTAATACTGCGATTATATCATTCCAGTACAATTTTGTGATGAAAAAAAAAGGTTAGATTTGTTTTATAATTAGCAGCAAGATGAAACTTCGCAATTAAATTTTCCTGTTACAGTGAAATAGTAAACTTAGGGACTTCTGGTGCCTCAACTATACTTCTGAGTCAATTTGCAGGTGTCAATCTTGGACCTACATACAGTTGGCAAAAAAAGTATTTGTACACTTCATTTTTTAAAATTATAATGAAATTAAACAAAAGATTTAAGCAAAAAATACTGTAATACATTAATTTAGTGCATTATAATATTATAGAAGCAAAAACAAAATTAAACGAATCGATTTTTTACATTATAATAAAAAAAAATGCAAAAAAAGTATTTGTACACTATATTAATGTAATATAATTAATAAAAATTTAGTAAATTGATACAAATTAATATTTTGTGTGAATTCATTTAGCGTTTATGACTACTTCTAGATGGTGTGACATAGATTCCACCAACTTTTTTGTAGCGGTCTGGTTAATGTTACCACGACAGTTCCATGACACAATAAGAGCTTCTTTAAAACTTTGCCGATAAATTTTTCGGATATTTGCATCCAAAAATTTTCTATTGGATTCAAGTCTTGAGATTTTAGGAGTTACCAGTCGTCTTCGAGTATTGTAGTAACCATGTGCTGGTGTTCACAGCAGTATGCTTTGGTCGTTATCCTGCAGAAAGTGAAAAGCTTCCTCTACGTTTAATTTCTGAGCACGGTTTAATAAATTATGCCGCGACACAAATGTTAAACCTGTCCTTCCATTGTCAATAAATTTTAAATGTCCTGCTCCATTAGAAGCTATACACCTCAAAACCATAATATTCCCCCCACCATGCTTGATAGTTTGAAGTATACGTTTTGGATCTAGAACAGTTATTTTTACGCCAATTTTTTTCGAATGCTTAGTGGTAAGAAAATTCCGAATTTTCCCTCATCAGAAAAAAATTACTGTTTTTCAAAAATCCAATGATTTACTTCTGTATACGAAACCCGAATACTATGCGTTTTCGCCTATTTGTTTCGCTAATGAATGAATTTTTCCTTGAGGTTCTTCAAGTCTGCATTGAGAAGAATATTTCTTATTGTTTGAGGTATTATTCTGATGCGAGAAGATGTTGCAAGGTCTCCAGCAAATTTTTGAACCGAACGCATAGGATTTTTTAAAGCTTTTTTTTAACAATACTCACTTTTTCCCTCATTGTTAGTTTGCTGAGAAGTCCTGGTTTTCATTGAATTTCGATGCATCTAATTCATTCATAGTTTCTCACTATGCATTCAATAGTTGTAGATTGTAATTTAATAGGTTTTACAAATTCTTGTTGAGTCAATTTTTATTATGCTCAATAATAGGATTTCATATATCTAGAGGTACCTCTAGTTTTAGGTTCAACTCTCAATTACTTCAAGAGCAAATTAAATGTCAGACAAATATAATATGAAGTTAAAAAATATTAACAGCTTCTGTATAAGTAGTCCTTTGAACCATAAACACTATAAAACACAGTACATATCAGGATGAAGAAATGTACAAATACTTTTTTTGCAAGAAATTTTTCAACTTTTCCTATTATAAAATTATTTTATATCTTTATCGAAATTTTCTGTTGTGTAATTTAAATCGCGCGGTAAACAGACTGTATTAAAACTATTTTACAAAATATCTGTTTTTATTTAGTTAAAAATTAAACAATTTAGTGTACAAAACTTTTTTGCCAACTGTGTTTTTTAAGGATTTCATCTAAATTTAATGGGGGTCAAGGAGGTACCATATCCAAGTTTCGTATATTTGACATGGAATGGACCAACTACCCATAAGACATGGTGACGTCACTGCAACGTCATTGTGAAGTCACATTGTGACTTTGTGACCATCGATTGTCGATGTGACGTCACGTGACGTCGATGTGAAGTCAGTGACTAAAACGTGAAGTCGTTATGGCCGTTTTAGAGCTTTTTTGTGACGTCACAATGTGACCAATTTATTGAAAAGTGTCATTTGTGACTACTTTGACATAAACATTGTGACGAACTGTAAATCTTTTTAGAAAGTCACATCTTAGTGAGTGGTGGCATTTTCGTCACAGATGTGATGTGACCAAAGTGACTCACAGTGACGTCATTGTGAACATGCATGCTATGAGGGTAAAGAACAGCTAAAGCATTGAGAAAACCGATCATAAACAAGAATTGGCACAAAAGTGAAGTACTTTATACAATCCACCTGTATTTGTTGCATCCAGTATTAGCCCTCTTGCCGCAATACCGGCAATGCTTACAATATGCTACTCTTCATTTTTTATTAAAATACAGGGTAAATTTCATGCGTTTCTATACAGATATCCAAAATATCCTCAGACAAGATTTTAGAAACATGTGGATTTAAAATCACATGCATTAAAGCTTCATAAAAAGGCAACATAACGAAATACTCTTTCTTTTTGGAATGGAGAGTAGGACAAATATTTATCGAAATAATTTAACACTGATAATGCAGCAGCAAGTTACATTGTAAAAGGTTTTCCAATAACCTTTAAATAATCTTATCTATGATTAAAAATCTAAAAAAAAAGGAAATTTTAAATAATGAACAATTCAGAGTTCCGATAAACGACTGTACAAGTTTAATAATTATTCAAGACATGTTATCAGAATAGCTAGAAATCCTTTCAGTAACTTCAACAAGATATCTATTGTAATTGTGATATTCAATTCAAAAAAGTAGTTATCACGTAGGCATTGTTACATACACGAAAAGAGATGCATTATCACTTAGATGACTTATCACTTACATTTCAAACTTTTTTTTTTTACTACCCATACGATTCTTATTCTATGTGCAACAGCTTAATGCAAAATTATAAAGGAAAACAAGATTCACAATCAAAGAAAAGAAAGAAACACGCCGTTCAATTCACACAATGAATTCCAATTGATAAAATATGCAACAATAGAAAATGTAGACAGATATTCACGTTATTTGAAAAGCATTTTTTCGTTTCATATGAAAATATTTTATGATTGAAGTTGTGCTGAATGATGCATGCATTGAATAGATACAATATACCATTTCCAAAAGAATGAATAAGCACAAAAAAAGAAAATGCATATGCGGCGGAATAAAACGGCATTTATACCAGATGTTTCACAAGTACGTAGGAAAAGTAAAATTCGTTTTTAAAAAAATATACCGACCGGAGGGACTTGCGGATTGCAGATCAATGCTTTGATAAGCGATTTTTACAGAATGAAAATATAGTTCATAAATCTAGACTAAAAAGCACTCTTTAGATGTCGTGAAAACGTTTGTTGGGTATACTTTTCTGCAGCATACACTTAAGATTGTAACTGTAAGACTGTCACCACTGTAAGATTGTGAAATCTTGAACCAACATTTGGAGCTCCTGTTGAAATATGGTTCCAATAGTTGGAACGAGGCTCAAATAGAAAGCTCCAGATGTTGGTACGAGATTTTGTCATTTTATGGTGGCAGCTACTCAGCACCAAAATTTGGTTCAAACTAGAGCAAAAAAATTTAACAGCATTAGCTTTACATGACGCAAAAATATGACCACATCATGAGACTAATAGTGAGGACACCTGAAATCGGTATTTAGGGAGAAAATCCGTCATCTTTACTCACTGAAAAATGCCATAACGGCAGAAAAGAGTGAAAATTTTCGTTGTTCTGTTTCGTGTTTTAATAGAATAGATATCGTTCATATTGTGAGCGTTTTCATCCATACTGGGATGCGGTAAACTCAGTATATCTAGCTGTGAATCACGTTTGAAAAAAAAAAGTAAGTTTTAAAATTTTAACTTTTCATTACGTATTTTAGTAGCAGCGCCCTCTGCTGTTTAAATTGTGAACTATCGTTCTTGGTGGGTTATTCGTTTAATTTATTCAACAGTTGAATCATTGAATCAATAAATATTAAAGCTTAAAGTAACATATCTACAACGGTCTAATTTGATTTCATATTTTTTAAACATTTGCAGATGTACCTTTTGTTGGCAACACTGCCTTCAGCAGCATACACCCTCGAATTTGTATTTCTAAGCTAAACTAACCTAGAAAATGTATTGCCAAAATGCTTTCGACTACATACACTAGTGCCTATGTACGCACCTGTTTTTGTAAATCTCAAATTTGTAATATTTTTAAGCGAAAATTTATCCTAACTAAAGCCTCCCCCCTCCCTCTCTCGCACGTAAGAGGAAGCGAATTTAATTTGACATTTAAGAGCACACACTAGTCACGCGGTAAAAGCCGAGCGCTAATGTAAAGTCTATGAGAGCGTTCTTTTCTAATATCTCGCTTAATTTTCAATATTTTTAAACGATTTTTTTTTCTCAGGATAGCTGAGGACATTCTATTACCGGGCTAGTTTGTACTTTTCTGATTTTCGTGGTAGTTTAATTCTGAGGACCCTTTAAATTTTGGATTCAGTGAAATTCGAGGTGTTGTGCCCTTTTTACTCTTATAAAATCTATTTCAGCAAATTTCAGAAAAAATTAAAAACGCTTCACGGAATATTAGTGTTTAAGCTTTCCAATGATATGCTTTCCATATTTCTACTGCAATTAGGCTGAGCAAAATTTGGAAATATTTTGATCAGAAATGGAATAACAAAAGCGTTTTAATTATATGCGCTCCGCCTCAGCCAGTCTCCGCCTCTCCTGCCCTTTTGAAAATTACAATTGGTTAACACCAATCCATTTTAGCAAATGAAAGTAACTTTTTTCCTTTCATTGTATTTCCTTTCTGTTATTGGTTTATAGTAACGTGTTAAAATAACCTCCCTTATTTCAAGGTTTTGATTTATTTTTTCTACAATTATTGATAAATTTTAGCTAAAATAGTCTTGAAAAAAATCAACGACTTCTAATTTTTTGTTTTTATAAAACTAACGCTATTTTACTATTATTATATAACTATAACTAACTTCCAAGGAAGAAAATTATACATTTCTTTGTATATATATATTTTTTCAAGTCCATACAAAACAAGGTAGATTTGATACAAATTACAGTAAGCTCCTTTTTAGCAAAAAGGAAATTCTGATAATTTTAAAATATAATTGGAACTTTTGTGAAATACATAGGTAGCATTAAAAGGACAAGGAGCTATATTTGGAATTTATAAATTTCCTTATACAGCTTGCAAAATACATGAAACAGGGGGGGGGGGGGGTGCAAAGAGAAAACTGCGCCCGGAGTAAAGTTCAGTTTGGCGCCCCATTCCCTGAACTTTTTCTTGTGACAGACTAAAAATTACGTTAGTAGTAAAAATTTGGCTCCTCCTAAATTTCGATCCCGGGGCAACCACCCCCTTCGTCCCCCTCTTTCTCGCACGGCGCTGCAAGGAGTACATTTTGAGGAGGCTTATTCAACACCGCGCCGTCCGAGGGGGGGGGGGCGCCACATTTATACTATCAACATCATTCTTGGGCTGTTACAAGAAAAAGTTGGGAAAGGGGGCGCCAAATTGAAACTTTGCCCCGGGCGCAGTTTTCTCTTCCCTGTGTTTGTTTTTGGTACTATACGATACTAGGCAGCCCAATTTCAGTCCAGTATTATTAAGTAAAACAGTAAAAAAAAATAAGCATTTTCAGTTCGAAAAACAGTTTTATCAAAAATAAGCAGAAATTAAAGTTAGAAAGTTTTAAAGATTGGTAATTTTAAAATTGTTGATCAACTTGTTTCAAACTTTAAAGAGATATTTTTTAATATTTATTACTTTTGAGGAGAACGATACACTTTTAACAGTCGTTAAAAATGGGGAATTTATCCTGCGTAATACATTTTATTTTAATATAACATAAAGGTATATTTGCAAAGACAACGAATTGCAAATATTTATCATTATTTATCTATACTAATATTATAAAGAGGGAAGATTTGATTGTTTGCATTGAATAGGCTCCGAAACTACTTGACGGATTTCAAAAATTCTTTCACCGTTGGAAAGCTACACTATTTCCGATGAACATAGGCTATAGTCGCCGCTTAAAAGGATAAAAATAAAACGCCGGATAAACGAATCAAAAGCAATTTGAGAAACTAAAGGTTACCTGGCCCACTAGACACATGACAATCACTGAAACACATATGAAAATCGTAACTATGCACCCCCCTCCTCCCCTACCAAACATTTTAAACTTTTTAGACCGACCTGATATAAAACCGTGTTTTTTAATTTTTAAAACTATTTAGCAATTACTAAAAAAAGGAAAAGAAATGCTGAAACGCAAATTAATTAAAGTTAAAAATAAATCACGAAACGATTGTTTTGGAGTTTTCAAAAAAGTTATAACAGATAGTAAATATTTTAAAGAGTAGTGAGCATCAAATATGGGGAGGGAGGATTTTTTTTTTTTTTAGGAGGAGCAGTCAAATATTTAAAATTGTAAAGTTTTCTACAATTTCAAATGCGGACTGTTTCAATAAGCCTAGGGATAAATATTACTTATTTAATTTAATATAAAATTATAAAGAGGAAAGATTTGTTTGTTTGTTTGAATTGAATTAAATAGGCTCCAAAACTACTTGACGGATTTGAAAAATTCTTTCACCGTATGAAAGCTACACTATTTCCGGTGAACATAGGTTATATTATATTTTCAAAAAAATTATTTCAAATCCTTATTAAAATGCCAATATTGTAACCCAAGGTGTAGAAAAATGAACTTAAAAAATCTTTACATCGCGTGCGTTGCGAATACTATTGATTATAGAACAAAATAATGTACTACGACTTTGTTAACATGTAATTATCTACAAAAAATGTCGCAACAGCATATGTCTAACTGTTATAGTTATGTCACAATAAGTGTTTTTTTATTTTAAAAAATAATTAAAATGCCGTTTCTGTAAAAGCTCTTTATTGTTACTTTGGTATTGATTCTTATCAAAATAAATTACTTTAAAATCAAGACTGATTTAATGATTGCCGTTTACCCCGCTCGACTAGGCTTCATCATAATGTGTGATATAGGCGTCACTGGGGCACGGGAGGAGAGTCAATGTCAGAGACGGCATTTTAATTATTAGGTTATGAGTGTGTGTGTAAAAATTTATAACTTGAAATTTTTCTTAAATATCCGTGAGAAGTCGGGGCGAGCTGCTATAATCTATATACATAAAGCAAAATCTTGTTAGTTACACCATTTATAACTCGAGAACGGATGGATCGATTTTTATGAAATTTTGTATGGAGGTATCTGACACCTTAGATTAACATATAAGCTATTTTTTATCCGACTACCTAAAATGAGGGTAATGTTGTTAGTAGTTGAATTTAATGAGATGAAGTGGTAGAAACAATTTGCGGTGTCAGTAGTGGCGGGGGACTGGGCGACTTGCTCTACCCAAAGAAAAGCGAGGGCGGGCCGCTAGTTATAGTATAAAAGTAAAAATAATGAAACTGTAAGGCAAAATATAGCAATTTTTTTAAAGTCTGCTATTCAGCAAATTTTACTCTCCAATACTTTTCAGAATTGTTTCTTCTTTGGAGTTTCTTGTCGACGTTCAACTAATGCAGCTTCTATCGAGCAGAAGGCTTTTGCATGTTCCAAAACATCATAGTACAAAGTATCGTGGACAAGATTTGTCGAGATACTTACAAACTTTACAAGTTCGTATATATTTAATGGGTGACAATTCAATATAACATTGTAAAACTTTTAGCCGATTTTGCAGTTTTTAGCAGTTTTTGTTTGTCCTGGTACAAGGGCAGATCTGGAGACTCCTCAAAAAAGAGGGGGGGGGGACTTTTCAGAAATTTGGAGATTCCAATCGCACCTGCAGCTCGTGTCGGGACATTTTTTTTTTCATTATGAGTAGGATCGGGGCTAATTTCTTTCGTTGCAGGTCGGGTTTCGGTCCGGTTTACTTTCATTTTTTGCCGTTGTTCTGGTTAAATACTTTTTTTTTGCGAGTCGTGTTTGGGTAAGGTTCAATTCTACTTTGCCGCTGCGGGTTGGGTTGGGGTCCGGTTCTCTTTCTTTATTGCTGCTGGTTGGTATTGGGTCTGGTTGATTTCTATTTTGTGTGTGGGGGGGGCAGGTCCGTAGCTAGAAGTGAACAATAGGGGGGCTCAAGTGAATGTAGGGGGGGTCAAGAGAATGTAAGGGGGGCTCATACTTTTTTCTCTTGCATTGCCACAGAAAGATAAAGTAATGCATATTCATATTGTAGGTACTATGTTTCTTATTAAAAAGTGTTCTAATAACTTCATTTTATACCAAGAAAATTATAGGATGATGTAAATTTTGAGTGTATAGCTGATCAAAATTAAAAATCATGCTAGCTTCTTATGTGCCAATAGGATGAGGGAGGTGTTGAACACACTTATTTTAGATACAATTTAGTAATCCTGCAAAATTGTGAAAGGTTTTCAAGACTAAGTTAGATTTTTGAACAGAATTTCATTTGAATTTTCGGAACAGAAATTCATTGAGTGACCTTGGAATCTTTTCCAGGGGGGGCTCAAAATATTTTAGGGGGGGCTGAGCCGCCCATAGCGCCCCCTTAGCTACGGCCCTGGGGGGGGGGTTGAGTTGAGTACTATTTTATTAGCGCTGGTTTGGTTTCGGTCAAGTTGAATTCTTACTTTTTCGCTACTGGTCGAGTGGATTTTTACGTTTTTCTTACGGACAGAGTGGAATTCTACTTTTTATTTGCTTTTCTCTGCATTCTTTTTTGTTGCTGTAGTTGTTTTGGGGTGAAATTAATTTACACTATTTTGGGTTCTGATCTGATTCATAGTGAATTTACAATCTCGCAAGAAGGATTCGATTCGATCCCATATTTTAAATGAAAGTCTAAATATTTTCTCCGTTATGGACGAAAATAGTTTAAAGAGTATTATAAAAGAAAATATCGAAGATACTATAAAATGAAACTATATAAACGCCATAACAGACATTTCCAAATAGTTAATTATGAATATTTAAGATTTTACATTTCAATTTACATGTTAACACTGCTATTCGCAAGTGTTAACATGTACATTAAAATATCCATACGGAATGTCTCGAATAGAAGATACTTCTATTTAACGAACACTTTTCAACAATTTAGCCATCTTTTTTTGGTTGATTCCATTATGAGTATATATTAGATATTTATTTTCTATATAAAAGATAAAACTGATATTAGAAATATAAATGTCGACATTTTATAATTCCACTAAAACATGAATTGTTTTTCTTTCATTTCGATTCTAAATTGACAAAAAAAAACTTTGGTCGGGTTTTGATTTGATTTCCAATGGTATTTTCGCGTTCGGATCGGAAGCAGGGCAATACTATACGCTCAAGGGTCAAATATATATTTTTTTTTTATCGAATATTTGAAAAATGTAGTTATTTTAAGTGCAATTCTTAGAGGAACGCTCTTTTCTGATTCAAGGGGGGAACACGAGAATCCTCAAGGGGAGCGATTTCAAAATTTGGAGGTTCGGGCAGGAGGTGATATTTTTCATTGCTGGTGGAGATTATTTCTAAATTTTGCAGTGAGTCGTGTTCGAATCGGCTTGAGATTTTTGCTGTGGGTCGGATTTCGGTCAGTTTGACTTACATTTTTCAAATTCGGTTCTGTTCTCGATAAAATCTCACTTCTGAGAGTAGCACTCAGGTTGATTGATTGGTTGGTTGAATGGGGTTTTATGGCGCAAAGTTACATCAGGATATGCTGCGCAAAGAACAAGGTGGGGATTCGAGTTAATTAGAAAGTTTTGTTAGGGATTTTTTTTTTTTTTTTGAGTTTGTTTTTTGTAGTAGGCCGGATAGATTTATACTTTTTTGCTACGGACCAAGTTTGAGCAGGCTGACTTAGGAATAGGTTTTGCACTGAAGAGCAAATACTAGATTTTTTTTTCTCTATAAATTATAACATTCAAGTTGAAGATGTAAAACACATTTTTTAATTCTATTAAAATACATGAACTTATTTTCTTTCATTTCAATTTCAGGTGTTCGGGTAAGGGCTCGATTTGACATAATTTGTAATTTTTGAGTTCGGATTGATATATTATAGGTCGGGTTGACTTTAAACGTTTCGGATTCGGGACATTTCTTCTTTTGCATTTTGACAAATTCGGATCTAGTATAAACTGGTTGATGACTGGATTTTTCAATAGATCAGACAATTTTTTATATGAAAAACTATATGTTTGAATATTGACGAGTACATTATATATATATTCATTTTTCTACTTAAACAAACAAAAAAAAAATATTGTTATAATTATATGGGATACCTTTCCCAATTTCCTTCAAATATTAGATTGATTTTGTTTCATTTTGGATTTGTTGATCTGTTTTGTATCAGGCTATTCGGTACTGAATAAGATTTTTTTCTTTTATTTATTTATTTATTTATTTTTAGCGAGCTTGGGTTGGGTTAAAATTGAATTGCTTTTTGAGCCTGGGCATGGAAATGTAGGTTCGGGCAGACCTCTAAAAGAACGAAGTTCACGCCAGGCCTGAAGTGGAAGAAAAAATATAGTGTGGTCAAGTTTTGCAGAAAAAAGTAAGATTTCCGAAAGAGTGAAGACTTGAGTAGAGGTCTGGACGGGCTGGAGTTTCCAGTCTCGCCCCGGCCCGGACCGAATGATTGTTATTTTGGCCCGGCCCGGTATAAAACAAAATATTCGGCCCGAGCCTGGCCCGCTCGTTTACACTTACATTTCTAGGCCAGGCCCGGGCCGTACAGAAATCAGTGAAAACAGTCCAGGCCGAAATCGGCCTGCATCTTTTTTTCGAAACAAAATCAGATTTTTATCATACAATTAAGATTTTTTAAAGATTACTGCATTCATATTTATTGGATGATTTTATAGAAAATTTTTACTGACAATACACAATAAGAACATTAATGATTACTTAGGTTCTTAGACTTTCAACATTCAAATAAAGATGCACTGAAAAATTAATATGGTTTAGAATAAAAGAAAAAAAAAAAGGAAGTTAAAATTATCATAACTTTTGAAGCTGTGTAATAAAAAGTACATTTATGAAAATACTTCTTTATCATTTTATCAAAGATTTTCTCAAATTTAGAGGAGCTATTTTTTATTCTTTTTTCATTTTCATTTCATTTTCATTCTTTCATTTCTGATTTCATTTCATTTTGGAAACACATGAGTTTAACAGGTGTTTTTATTCAGAAACAATGTAATGGAATGGCGTTGTCCATTTTTTGATAAAAGCAAATACAATGCGCAACACACTATATAAAACGCTAATTTTCATGATATTTATGAAAATATTGTGAAAATTAGAGTTTTGAATCGCATTTCCGGAAGCGACAACATGCAAAAGGAGAAAAATCTGAAACCACGTGACAAGAATCTCTTATACCTTAACAAGTATATACAAATATCTTATTTACCAAAAATGAAATATGCTGTTCGATTCCAAATCCCTTCAATAGTCAGGCTTGTCAATTTTGTATCTTTATAGTTAAAAATTAGTCAGAAAATGTGTCAAACTTTCGTGTTGTTCAGAAATGAATTTAAGAAACACCAAGGAGTATATTTCCAAAAAGTACATTAACAGTACGTTAATAGTTTTTATCCCTTTTACAAATAATGTTGTCTGCCCTATACGGCTTACGAATAATTAAGTCTAGTTCTGACCCCGACTATATGTAGAAAAACAGTGCAAACCTGATCTTGACCCGGCTCCAGTTTGCCAAAAAATTATTATACCCGTATAGACTCAAAGCAACTGTCCGATGCTGATTTCTACGCTGTACACGTTACATTTATGTATTGATGTTGTTAAACTAGTATCTACTCGTGACGCACATTTATACTTATGGTCGTTAAACCCATATTCATTGAAAATAGACCTCATTTTAGCGTTTTTACCGAAATCTTTATAACACGCCGGCAGGCCCGTTAAACTTTTTATCGGACTGACTGATACGGCCTGTTTATTTTGTTTTGCCAGTCTGATACAGGCCGATGCAGATCTCTAGACCTAAGCAAGCCCTAGTCTCATGAGTTAAAACTGGCCCGGCCCAACCCGAGCAGTGACAGCTTCGTCCAGTCCGATCAGGTAGCACCGTTCTCAATCTTAAACACGATTCATTTATCCTATGGACATCTAATATCATTTTGCAGACCCTTCATTGGGCTCAAAGGGGGAGGGGGCGATCGCCCCATCGCTTCTGGTATTCATCATATTGAAATCTTGCTATTGAATCGCATCTTTTTATATGTCGACAGATGGTTCGTGGGAATTATTACGTTGTTCTGCAATGAATAATAAATTTTGAAAGAAAACTTAATTGTAAAACACTGTAACATTAATAAAGCTAAACTGAGTGTGCGGTATCTTCCTAAAAAAAAAAAAAAAAAAAAAAAAAAAAAAAAAAAAAAAAAGGGACGTCGGGAAACAGATGACCAATTTTAACAGGTTTATTATGATTATATATAAAATGGAATGTTTTTATGGAAATTCTTTTTAACACAGAGTATACACGAAACAGCATTTCATTGCATTTCATGTTCAAAGTAGTGAACATAATTTAAATACGCTAGGGACAGTTTTTCTCCGAAGAGCTTTTTACAACCGAATTCTTTTGTGTAACTCTGTAATTGAATGGCAAATGTTTTTCGCCAAATATTATACCGCAAGCATTCTTAAGTCCATTTCAGAAGTTCGTATAAATTTCATTGTTTGTAAAAGAGTAACATTATTACAACAATACATCGCGAAATTATTTTTAGACCAGAGTATAATAGATTACTATGGAGATCCTCTGTGTGTATACTGTAAGTGCTATACATGACATATTTTTTTATAATTGTCTTTCAGAGTACCTCTGTAATGTATATGAATTTCATTACTTTTAAATTAGTATAACGCTCCTTGAAACACCGCAAATGATTTATCTACATAGATCATAATGTAGCGGAATAATTTTGAGTGATCCTACACATTTCTTATGTTTCTTCAATTTTTTAAAAAGTGTTTAATTTTTTAAAAATAATTTTTGCTCCTTAAAAAACTTTGTTAGTGTTATGCAGAATTTGCAAAAAGTCCTTAAAAATATTTAAGT